>CM057340.1:138907036-140110298 GCA_030015575.1 Agapanthus africanus
CTGTGTGACAACTAAAGTATAACCGATCGTAGTATAGAAATTTCACTTCCTACTATGTGTATGTCATCCATATACCAGGACATCACACCCTACTACCTTCTTAACAGATCCATCCCCTATTCTGATGAATTCAAACCTATGACTGTCACATCAGAAATAGATGATCTATCTCCGTTATATCTGCTTTAGTCTATAAATAGACATAAGCTACTTGTCCACTGTGCTTCCGCTGCTCCCACTGACTACGACAACCCTCTGGCAGAGTCATATACATGTACACTTCTAAAGCTAGTTTAGAACGATGCTATATTCATCCTCCTGCCGGGTCTCATAGTCTGGAACAACAGTAGTGTCAAGTCTGGGTAAACAAGAACCTCCTTGTCACCGTCCTTGAGCATACCGAAGTACCTCTCGAGTGCCTGAGGTTACCCACCATATCTGCGGAATGGCTAATGGAATGTCAATCCAGATTGAATCTTTAGGTCCTATTAAATTTTCAGTAAACGTTTGCGGTTCTAGAATCACTTCCAGTTCTCCCATACTCCTACTACTGTTTTTTGAAAAAGTCCATTTTACTAAGACTGTAGCGAATCAAGAACAATATCACTATTGATCTTCCAGATGGTAGAAAGTCAACCCTCGTCATAGCCCGGGTCAACCCACAAACTGCCATTACAGAAATGCGCCTTGAGTTATCCAGAGTCTGGTTTAAGCATAAGCCGGACAACTCCCCGTACCTTAACATTGTTAAGATATGAACTATTCTATATCCAATATAGAAACAGAGGCACTGATTTATTTGGAACCAGATTCAAATCATGCAGCTGTGTCCATTACATGTCAACTAAATGGAGAAAGGCCGATCAGCATCACTCAACTTAGGAATACATCCAAATATGAGTAACCTGAAAGAGAAGCAAGTTCTCATAATCATTACTATCAACTGAATACCATACACAAGTATCTACATCTTTGATCACCTTGAAGAATCCTGATACTTGCAATACCTGGTTCTCTACTTTATTCATATACCTATAACTTCTCAAAACTTAGATCTTGTATTTCTATGAAATACATGTCTAAGAACTAGAGAAGTCATAAGTAAACAGAATATAGTACGAGTACTAACCCCTCTGTCCTAATGGACACTGGACAACATACAATACTTTGCATGAGTCCCCTGAGTTGAATAACTCAAACCCTGTGCGTCGTAGGTTGAAAACTGTACTTATGGTTAAGAAGAATTACACCGCTGTTTAATGCTCCTTACCTAACCATCCACCGATATAGGTAAATATCATGGACATAATTTCAAAAAGTTATATCTCACTTTATAAAAATAAATGTACAGATATATCAATTTGAAATTGGTGCATAACAACGGATATTCAAAACCAAATATTTGCCGTCCGGCAAACAACCCAGGTGATTTCCTCAAATATCACCAATTACAACGAATCCCGATATAATGAGGATGATCACCCAATTCCCAATAACTTACTCCCACTCATCATCTGTAAAACCATTCATTTGTGAGAATCAAACCTGGTAAATACATACCCTGGAGCAAGGGCTAATTGGGAAATCAGTTTTCTCTTAACAATACACAGTGAAACTGAAACATGTAAATGTTTCGAAGGGGTATCCGGGTATTCCTAGTAATGCCTCTTCAATTATCAGATTCACAACTGTAACCGTATATTTCTTTGCCATCTCTCCAAATCCATTTATATGTCTTTAGTCATTACCTTCTGTACACCACCTTTAGGCCAAATGGTTTTCTTCCTTCCCTACCGTTCGGCACCAGCCTACGGTTTGGACTATCCAATAAGCGTAATAGGTGTACTGTCCTAATCCTAGGAGCACTCGCAACCCGAGAGAAGGTAAAGATAAAAGACAACTGAATAAACCTCATTCCTATTTCTCCTGAACCCGAATCCATCCCCGAACTGGAACAAGTCCCTTCGAGTTCGTATATAACCATACGATGGAGTATCTAATAAACTGTGGATCTTCGTAGTGATACGGGGTGTTCCGGAGAAATACAAAGATGAAGTAGGAGTGGCGATGAAATACTTGGTTTGGTCGTGAATAGCAGTTGTAATTTACTTTGCCCTCTTTCTAATCTTTTTATTTTGTCTTTACTTATTACTTTCTGTACACCTCACTTAGGCTGATTCGTTTTCTTCCTTCCCCACCTTTCGGCACCTGCCTATGGTTTGGAAGAAGACTATCCAATAAGCATAATAGGTGTACCGTCCTAATCCAAGGAACACTCGCAACTTGAGAGAAGGTAAAAGAAAAAAACAACTGAATAGTCCTATTCATTTTCTCCAGAACCGGAAACCATCCTCGAATCTGGAACAAGTTCCTTCGAGTTCATATATAACCATACGATGGTTTTATCCAATGGAAGTGGACGCTCGTAGTGACACGAAATGTTCCGGAGAAAAAAGGGTAAAAGTAGGAGTGACAATGAGGTATGAAACTCTAACAATCCAAAAGCCAGTGTTTTTAACAAGGTTCGGTTAACTTGGTCACTGAGTCATAGTCTAGGGTCGGGCCATGGTCGCTGCCAAGGGAGAGAGAAAAGAAACACTCGGCGTGCACTCTAACCTAGATCAGAATGGCTATCAATTTATCTAATCAGGAAACTTCCCATTGTAACCTCAAATTCTCCTCCAAACGTGAAAGGAGAATTAGTCGGGATCACCCGAGGAGTAAACCAACTCATCAGTAGGAATCGGGATCCAACTATTATCGCATGATAACGTGATGGAATCCACTCACGATATCACACTCCAGAAGGTATGCGCATGCCTGGCAAGTTTCAGTTTCTTTAGAAACTCCCAATGTGATTTTTACCCCATGCTCTTATGACCTTGACGAAGGTCAACAAATCATAAGTCACATGCCAAGTTCTACCCGTCATTGTCCAGGTTAATTTGAACCCACCCGCACAAGCCAGTGACGAAGGTCAACAAAGCTGTACGACTATCCCAAACCAACGTATCTATCTATGCAACAGAAAGGTAACAAGCAGCTACTATACACTATGCCTTGACGAAGGTCAACAAACAAAGCATGAATACTAAGTGCTACCCGTCTGAAATGATGGAGGGCTACGAATGGTTTTTGGCGAAAAACTTTTAACATAATGAACTTGATATCGTTGAAGGAACCAGATAGCTTTTTATAAAAATATAGTGGCGAAAACCTTTGCTAAAGAGGTCACTCCCGGTGAAGGGATCTCGGCTCTTTCACCGTAGAATGAGGTGCAGGATATTCCAACTGAATACCATGATGCAAAGAAAAAAGTAATCGACTATAGTGAAGTTATTACCCTGACGCAAACTTCTGCCTAAGGGGTCACTCCCGGTGAAGGGATCTCGGCCCTTGCCTCGTCGACTGAGGTGCTGGATATTCATAACTGAATACCACTGTGCAAAGCAAAAGAGAACGTCCTTGTAATAACAGCTTTTTGAAAAATTGTTCCAACAACATCAAACAGGTTTGTTTAGCTTGCATTGATCTGAATCAATGTAGTCCCATCAATTGATCACACCAATAAAGAACGAAAATATAATGTACGTATATGCCATCCGCATTCGCCACTGGGTCCCGTCATCACCCGTTAGGTTACTTAACTAACGACAGAGCGGGGACTGGACTAGCGCGGATGCAAAACATATACAACATCTACTGATATATATATATATATATATATCAATAAATAATAATCGCTCAAGGCATGATAAATGCAACATCACAGAAATGTAATAAGCATCACAGAACAATACAGATAATCTGGGATCCCCGGGTTTCATAGAGCCGCTACTGAAAACCGATGTTCCCCTAGTCGTGTGGATAGCATGTGCAATGAAATCCTAGACCCCTACAGGCGCGGCAAGTTACTCGCCAAAACCTAAAGCGAGGCAGCCCCCTACAGCAAAGTGAATGGACCACCCAGCACTTCACGGAATCCGGTAACCTAAGCACCCCTCCTTGGGTCAACCTATACCCCCTACGAGTGCGGCGAATAGCCTGCCAATTCTAGAGTGAAGCCCCCTCCGTCTCAAAGCCATGAGATGCGGGCTCGTTGCCCTCTAGAATCCGACTATCCGTGCACCCCACCACGGGATAATCCTAGTACAGAAAGTAAAAATATGTACAACGGGTGCATTGACCTCAACCTGGTCGTGCCCCAAAAGAATAATATACAAACAGACAGTGACGGCAGTCCACATGTCGGACGCTCGCCCTGCAATATCAAATGTACAAATATAACAAAACTGTACTAACATTGCACCAAGCTATCCACCACGACAAATCCGCAACATCACAACACAACACAGAACATCAACGTGAATGTCAAGTTCGCAAACCCGTCTAAAAGAGCTATAGCAATTAGACAATGTTTACCGCTCGAGTGACATTCACGGTCACAGATATAAAGTAAGCACTGTGAACTAACTTATTTAAAATTTTCGATCGACAAAATTTTCCGAAGTGGGCCGCAAGCACAAATCCAGTACTGTAACAAATCTGGACCTAAACAAAATATTCCAGAAACCCCAATTCCAAGTTTAAGACCACTGTAGAAAAATTGGTGCAGAGATGACACATAATGGCGGCGGAATCACGGCCAAAACATGGGTTTGGCCGCGGTTTCGCGGCGGTACTGTAGCACCATGCTACCAAATTTTCACAGATGTCTTAACAATGCCTGCCTGATTTTCTGAAACACTCAAAATAATTTTTCGACGACAAAATAATTTCGACATAAACTGCTAAAATGGAATTGCGGTTTTGGAAAATTCGGCCGATCGATGTTTTAAACACATTAGAACAAGCTAGTAAAGGTTAATGGCGTGGCTCTGATACCATGTAAGTCTACGGTAACGCCCCGGCCATCTATTCGAGGACAAAATGCGAAAACGAAAACTTTTTCTTAAACTTGAAACTGGCGCTATCGTATACTTTCACCCGGATCGAACCGTTAACCTATAACTAGAAAACTAGAGAAGGGTTAGAAAGGCTATACCGATCGATCCGTGTCCTTCGGTCTTTGGCCACCATCCCAAGCTCCTCACGGCATCTCCGATCTCCGGTCTTCTCGTCGGAAGGGCACCACATCAATGAGTCTTTTTACGGGCTCCCGCTTCGTCCGTAGCAACTCGGACACGAAGTTTGCTAGCCGACGTGTCCAAGGTGAAGTAGAAAATGTATGTGATCACTTTGTCTCTTGACACTCTAGGATTCTCCACACATGAGATGGTTAGAGTGGTGGTAGAAGATGATGCCATGGTGGAGGTTGTAAGCAAGAAGAAGAAAGAAAATAAAGGAGCTTTTTTGTGATGTTGTGTTGAATTGTTGTGAGAGCTAGAATCATAATACAAGAGCTCACCTCAAGCCATATGGCTGCCCTCTCTCTCTCCATCCAACAATTCAACATAATAAATAAATCCCAATGTGACATTAGCACAAATAAAGAGACCATGAGTCACTAAACATGTCTATGTCACATTAAATACTCCTCATGATGAAATCCACTCACAATCTCCACCATTTGTAAACATTGTTGGATATATGTATGCCCTAGAGGCCATTATGTGATAGTGGATGTATTTATACATGCATATATATATATATATATATATTCAGTGTACATTCTTGCTTGACATGATAGTATGCTATCTGGTTCTTCTTTATCTGACATGTTGATTTGATCATGCTTTTATTCATTCATACATGTTGATAAAGCCCTGAGGATATAGGCTTGACTACTGTGATTATGATGGATATCATACTAGTGGGACATCTGTAGTTTATAAGCATATCCTGGAATGTCCCTAGTCGTAGGTGTATCGAGACGGGGCATCGATATACCAGAGTAGACTAGCGTATATGATACTAGACCCATATGATGGGCGATGGATGTTCCCACATTCATCGATGTTTGACATCGAGATCGTATACGGGTGCTCAGTGGTGACTAGGTACACTGGACGGACTCGCCGAGAACTCCTATATGGAATTATATCTATCGTCGGATAGCAGTTCTCAGGTGACACTGGTGCAGGTTAGTCTGTAGACCCGAGATCGTCATAGAGTCTTGTGTGTTCTCCTACTGTACTTTGATTACCACCCTACCACGGCTCTACTGAGTCGTGCAAACAGGTGGCCGTTGGGTACAGTCCCGAGACACACGAAGGCGATGGGCGATAGGAGGGGTTTCGTCTCTCCCGGTATTGGGAGTTGATGCTCCATTGTGCTCGACTGGCTATATCAGTATGTCCCTGGCCAGGGCTGTTGAGATTTACTGATAAGTGTTATCAGTAGTTTCTCGATCTATTATAGACCATTCATCGGCACGACTTATTGAGTTATTGGGGTCGACGTTACCATCCCTAGACTCGATATGCAGCATATCTGACGAAGAGACCGGACTGTACGGTAGTGTTGCCGGTTGGCTCGACGGGAGTTGTAACAGGTTTGCTTGTTTTCTTCTGATCGCTCAATACCCGGGTGGCCGTTACGTTTAGCTGACCGCTTGCCGCTTGTAGGTATTTGATATGATCATTACCAACTGCCGGCGTATTGACGAGTCTTAGAGTCCCACAAAGGAGTTACCTAGTCCAGGCAAAACGTTGTGGTGCGCATATGCGATATGCGCATGGACCCGGTTAAAATGCGCGTATGAGATACCGTATATTAATCGGGCGGCTTGCTTTTGATCGGGTCGTATGTGATATGACCGGGTTACTAAATCAAGTATTGATTTATCATTAACCATTAGTTTCTCACTTGAAATCCTTTCATGTCTTTGTACATGCATGTATGCATTCATTCTCATTCATGCACATAGGATGTGCATGCACACATACATGCATACATAAAGGTTATCATGGTTGTATATATAGTAGATGGTGGCAATATAATGTTAGTTATATGTATGCCCTAGAGGCCATTACTGTACATGGGATGTATATTGTAGTGGATGCTGGGACATATATAGGGAGGACTTTCTTGCTCGACATGATAGTATGCTATCTGGTTACTCTTTACCTTAACGTGTATGCTGATTGTCTCTCTGTTACATGTTGGTAAAGCCCTTAGGATCTGTACTTGACTACCTGGACTATGATGCGGATCATACTAGTGGGGACATGGTAGTCCATAAGTACATCCTTCAAAGTCCCTAGTCGTGGGTGTATCGAGACGGGGCATCGATATGCCAGAGTAGACTAGCGTGTACCTTCTCGACCCATACAGATGGGCGATGGATGATCCCATATCCATCGGTGTTTGACATCAGAGATGATATACGGGTGCTCAGTAGAGACTGGGTACACTGGACGGACTCGCCGAGAACTCCCAGATGGTATTATACCTCACGTCAGATGGCAGTTCTCTGGTGACACTGGTACAGAGTAGTCTGTTGACCCGAGATCGTCATAGAGTCTTGTGTGGTTCCCACTGTGCTTTGATTTCCATCTTACCACGTCCAAGAGGGCGTGCAAAACGGTGGTTTTTGGGTACAGTCCCGAGTCACATGGAGGCAATGAGCGATAGGAGGGGATTCGTCTCTCCCGGTATATGGGGGTTGATGTTGCGCTGTGTTCGATTGGCTATAACAGGAAATCCCTGGCCAGGGTTGCTGAGATTTACTGGTAAGTGTTACCAGTAGTTTCTCGAACAGTTATAGACCTCACATCGACACGACTTATTGAGCTACTGGGGTCTGACGTTTACCACCCCTAGGCGAGATATGCGACATATCAGACGATCAGACCGGACTGTACGGTAGTGTTACTGGTCGGATTCACTGGAGTGTGAGCGGGCTTGCTCGTCGATCTTCAGATCGCTCAATACCCGGGTGGCCGTTACGTTTAGCAGACCGCTTGCGGCTTGTGGATGTTTGATATGATCATCATCCGCTGCCGGCGTATTGACGAGTCTTTAGAGTCCTACACAGAGGTTTCCTGGGTCAAGCGAAACGAAATAGGAGCGCATATGAGATATGTGCGGGACCGAGAATAATGCGTGTATGTGATACCGTATTCTATTCTCGCGATAAATATATCGAAAGGTTGTATGCGATATAACCTAGTTATCGATTCAAGCGTTGATTCGATAAGCCGATATATTAGATACCAGTCGGTTATGTGCGCATGACCGGATCATTGAATCAAATGTTGATTTAATGATTTAATGCATATTTATATATTTGATATATTGCTTTGCATTAACTAGTATTGGTTCACTTTATATGGATTTTCTCACTTGTTATGTGCATATTGTATATGTGATATACATTTGTACATTTGCATGTATCATGTTTGATGATACATGATTGTTTAAGTGTAAGTTAAGAATAAACCATGGTTATTTATATGATTAGGGTTTTATTTCCTTTTCTTATTTATTTATCTATTTATTTATTTTGGAAATAAAGAAAAGGCATAAGAAGAAAATGGTGGCTATTTTTGTTTCATATTGAAGTTTCTTGAAGACTTTGACCTAGTGACCATTTTGTTCTTATCCTTAACCCTAACCATTCAATTAACCATGGTCTTTTCTCTACACTTAACTAGGGTTGAAGATATGATAAGTATTGATTTACTTATTCATTTTTCAAAAAACTTATCATAACCTTTTTCCTTCTTCTTCTTCATTCTTCAAGTGAAGAAGCTTGAAGTCCATCAATGGTGATTGTTGGAAATGAGTGAGAAATCCAATTCTAAAGTTAACCCACTTCCTATTTCTTCATCCTCTACCTCTTGCCAAGTAGTAGAGTGTGTTTCCTTCACAAGATTTTAGGGTTTGGTGAAGGTGGAGCTTGATTCATCGATGCTTCGACGTAGATCATCTTCGGCATGGACATCGACGACCTAGCTTGCCCATTCTCCGACGAAGCCGATCCTAGAGCCCAGATTCGATTTGGACAGCGGAGAGGACCTCGTTGCGGAGCTATGGAGGTGGAGCACCGGATCTACAAAGGTTGTATTTCCGTATTTTATTTAGTTAACTGTTAACTTGTTCTTGTTCGCCTAGATATCTAGCAAACGATCCGTACTTTAGGGTTTGTAGGCACCATAATTTTTGAAATTGCCATGGTTGATGGCTTGGGAGACCTCACTAGAGTGCCTAGGAACCCTGCAGTGGTATCAGAGCCTAGCTAGAGCCTTAGGCGAAGTCCAGACGGAAATTGAAGTCCGAACGAACCCGGAATTCCAAATCAAATATGCTCTCTGTACAATTTTTAAAATCTGGCATTTTTCCACATTAAAAATGTTCAGAAAAATCAGCAGGTGAATATATGAGGTACTGTGAAATTCGTGCCGATAATTCATTCTTCCTGCCGCGCTTCCGCGGCACGAGCTAGCCTCGTGCGGCGGTTGCGCGGCGGTACGGCATGATTATTTAATATTTTTTACACAGTATCTCATAATTATTAGTGCTGGTATTCCTGGGTATTTTTAATATTTATTCCAGAGTTGAATTTTTCTGAGTTGTTTTGGGAATTCGGTATTTCGATCGGGATATCAAATTTTGTCTGTGTGGCTTTCCGGATAAATTTTAGGATATGTTAAAAAGTTCGACCGGATATAAATACCCAACTTTTCCCCTGTCGGGAAATTTCCAAGTGTTGGATTTTTCCATAGTTTAACGACGTTCTAAGTAGTGCAAGTGACGCGATGGTCCCTCTAGAAGACACAAACCTTAACTCGATTATGTGACCGTCTTGAACTGCCCTTTGAACCTTCGGGTTTGGGGCAGTACGGCGTGCCACATGTGAGGCGTTGGCTTGACCCTTCTACGGCTGGATCGTTGGTACTGAGGTACGAACGGAATGTTGTTAGACTTGTTTCATGTGTTGATCAGTTTCGGGAAAACTTGGGTGTTCGATTGTTCGATCGGAAAGTTTAACATTTTCTGTTTATCTGGAATGGGATACAATAATTGGAATTCACAAGTAGTTATATGATAACTAAATGAATGTTATAAACGTAGCAGTTTAGTCTCACTTGATCGGTTGCCACGGAATTTTGATGTGATCAAAAGTCCGTCGCAATCACGTAGCGTACGTGGATACTCGCCGGGTAAACTTAATAGACAGCCTTACCCCATTGCCCCGACCAAGTGACTGTAGGAGAACCCCGTCGCCGAAAGCATCCCTTCGGGTGCTCGCGGTAGCGGTGTTCCGCCTTGGTGCACTTCGTCGACGGTATCGGGGGTGCGGCCGTCTACTGAAGTTTGCGACGAGCATTCGATCAGGGTGTCGGGAATCTTGTTGAATTGCCCGACTAGGTATTGAAAAGTGTTTTCGATAATGAGACTAAAATGCGGGGTTTATAATTGTTAGGCATGCGATGTATAAGTAATTCATTTGGTCAGGCATGTGATGTCTGAGGTGGTTGCGGATTCCAACTGCTGTAGTTTTACACTTTCTTTTCTGTGACCGTAAGTGTAATGTGTGATATCGCCGGTTTCGTTGCTATATGTCAACGACAATTGGGATGCGCATATTTACTTACGTTGATGACATGTGATGTTATGTGTTGCTGGATATGTTATATTGGATCGTCGTGTTTGAATAGCCGGGGTTTTTATGTGAGATGAGTGTTTTTCATTTTCATTCATGTAAAAACTTGTATGTAATATTCTTTTATTGGGGCGCTTCCAGGTTGCGGAAGTTGTCACCTGTTGTATATTATTTACTTTTCCGCACTAGGATAGACCCAAGGAGGAGGGCACAAGTAACCGGGTTCTGGAGTCCAGTGGGAGACCAACTCGAGGAGTCGAGTCCGGGTCTCCTAACTCCAGAATTGGCAGGGTTGCTTGCCGCTCTCGTAGGGGTCTAGGGGTGTGGGTTTGGCTATTCATCACGACCGTGGAATCCGTGTTTTATACTGGCTCGTATTGAAAACACGGACGTCCTAGTATATCCAATATTTCATATGATTCTTCTGCTGCGATATCTGTGATGAGATCATGTGATGTTTCTGTGATGGATATAGTATATAGTATATATGATATATTATATAGACGTTACTTATGTTTTACACCCGCGCTAGCCCTGCCCTGCTCTGCCGTTAGTTACCTAACCTAACGGTGCACGAGGGGACATCGAGGCGAATGCGGATGGCATAAGTGTACGTCATATCTATCTGTGATGTTTAGGTACTTAAATGATGGGACTTCATTAATGTGATTAATGAAATTAAAAGAAACCTAAGATGTTGTAGAATCGAATTTCAAAATAAAACAGGTAGCTACAGTTCTTGCTTTGCACAGAGGTATATGTGATATATCCTGCACCTCATCCGACGAGGAAAGGACCGAGATCCCTTCACCGGGAGTGACTCCTTTAGCAATAACTGGCAGATGCTACACCCTCGGTTTGTCTTTTGATTGCTTTTAAGTGTTTTTGCTTTGCACAGTGATATATGTGATATATCCAGCACCTCATTCGACGAGGAAAGGACCGACGATCCCTTCACCGGGAGTGACTCCTTTAGCAAAACTAGAAAAGCCTCAAAAACACTCCATTTCAAAATTCATTCGATCCTACAACGATATCAAGTTCATTACGCAATAGGTTTTCAGAAAAACCTGTCGTAGCCCTCCGTCATTTCAGATAAGTAGTATATAGTATTCGTGCTGCATTTGTTGGCTTTCGTCAAGGTGCAGTGTGCGGTAGCTATATGCTGCTTATCTGCCAGCATACGATGCGATTGGATTAGGGTAGTCGTGCGGCTTTGTTGGCTTTCGTCAAGGGTCGTGCGGGTGGGTTTAATTCGATCAAGAAATGTACGGGTTGAACTTGACTAGCGGGCTATGGTTTGTTGGCTTTCGTCAAGGTCATAGCACGTTAGGGGCAAAATATTATCGGGAATTTCAAGTGTTGAAATTTGCAATGAGATTGCATACCTTCTATGAGATAGTTGGATCCCGATACCCGCTGCGAGTAAGTGTTACTCCTGGGAGAGTTTTATACATTACAATTAGCCGATCAAGTAGGTGTCTAGAAAGGTGTCAACGGGGTTACGCCTCTGGGAAAACGAGGTTTACTGTAATTAGGTTCGTGCGAAAGCACGGGGGACCTCCCTCAAAGTACCGACACTGGCCTGGCTGAAAGATTGGCGAACTTGTAGTGTGTAATTAATCCCGGCTAGTCTTTCCTTTTAGGGTTTGAAGGAAGATTTGATAAAAAGCAGTGGGAGCCATCCTGATTAGATAAAATAAAAACCAATCTATTCTTGACAGAGCGCACGCTGAGTGTTTTCTTCTCTCTCTCTCCAGGTAGCGACCATATCACGCCTTAATCAAGATAATAATACGGAATATTGACCGAACCCGCTTGTTATACTGAGCTGGGGAACGTTGGTCCCACTCCAACTTATAATTGTTATAAGACAGAGCAGGAAATTGGGGATTACCAGAATTCCCGTGCCGCCCAAACGAAGAGAGTGCATGCTGATGCATCATCTTCGGGTGTGTTCATTATACAAAACTGTTTCTCAGTATCCTTTACGTCCTGGGTATGTGATACCAGATCAGGATCCCAGATATGTAATATGTTACATAGGGCTACAGATAGGTAGAGAACTGAGAACGGGTGATAAGTTTCATGAGGCAGAAAACGGGGCAAATGTTGCAGCCAAGTCTGTTGGTCACTGTCACCCTGTATTACAATACATTGATTCTGAACGAATGTTATTAGATACTGAACCTGATATACAAAATCATATCTGTCTCTTTATTAGTAAAGAAACGATAAAATTTTGTATTGTTGGATAATGTTTTGAACATTTCCTATATCAAAAGTTGATCGGTTCAGGCACGTTATCTAAAAGCATTGATGTTCTAAATCAAACTACAGTTCTTAGTATAAGGAACACACACAAGAGGAAGAGTTAAGAAATGAACGAATCCTTCTTGAGGTATTGTAGACTAGGTCTGATCAATGCGACCCGACTGGCTAGAGTTACATATAGATGTATATTTAAATCAGTTTGAATTTACATCTTGTGAAACTCGCCAATCATGTCACAAAGATAAGATGACCATAGCTCTGTTTATTGGAAACAGAGAAAGAGATAGTAAACTCTTGGGATGATACATGTTGATGTATGTAAGGTCCCCTGTCTACACATGCCAGGACTGGTTCTTTATACTTCATTACGTTCTCTGATAATCTCTCAAGATTCAGTCATATGTTCTTGATGAAACATGAGTCCGAACCTTTTGAGATATTCACGGAATATAAGTTAGAAGTAGAGAACCAAAATACGGGTATAAGTATTATGTCCTATGATGAGATCAAGGAGGAGAATACTTGAGCACGGAAATACTGGACTATTCTAAAGGAGAATGAGATTCTCTCTCAGCATTACTCCTCCGTATACACCATAGCACGATGGTATATCGGGGCGGAGCAGATACACCCTATTTGATATGGTGTGCTCTATGATGAGTACTACTGAGTTACCTTTTTCCTTCTGGGAGTTATGCACTTATGAAGTTGCATACCTATTGAATAGGGTTCGAATCAAATTAGTTGCCTAGCATTTCATATGTGATGTGGAAAGGGAAGAGCCTATGTCGTAAGTTAGTTAAGATTTAGGGTTGTCCGGCCTATGTCTAAAAGCAAAATCCGGACAAGCTCGAGGCAAGGTCTGTTATGTAGAACTGGAAAAGTTCCAGCTATACGAACTACAGCAGATGATTTGATAGAACCAAGGGATTCAGTAGATACCAACGAACCTCAGCCTCTCCGCCGATCTAGTAGGGTTCCTCACCCACCTGAGAGATACTTCGGTTTCTCTATGATAGTGGGAGCGAGGATTGCATCATGAGATGATGACCCAACTAGTTTCGAGCTGGCCATCAGGAGTAAGACTCTGTAAGAATGGCTGGTTGTTTAGCGATCTGAGATGGAATCCTTATACGCCAACAAAGTATGGACTTTGGTTGCTATATCTGAAGGGTTAAATCCCCATCAGGAGCAAGTATATCTTGAGAAGACTACTTGGTGTAGATGGAAAAGTTGAGACTTTCAAAGCTAGACTCGTTAGAGGTTTTCGTCATTGACCAGGCATGGATAATGATGAAACCTTTTCAAGTAGCTATGCTTAAGTCCATCCAGATCCTACTTGTCACGGCTACATACCATGACTGCGATATCTGGTGGTTGGGTGTCTTGACTGCTTTTCTAAATAATGATTTAGAAGAGTGCGTCTGTAAGTACACAGCCAGAGGGCTTCGTAGACAGTGGGAGCAGCGGAAACGTGTGCAAGATGCTTTATAGGATAAAGCAGGCATCGCGGAGTTGGAACGTCTGTTTTGATGAAGTAGTTAAAGAGTTTGACATCATCAAAATGGTAGATGAACCTTGTATAAACAAAAAGGTAGTAGGGAGTATGGTGATGATCCTCGTAGAGTACGTGGATGACATACTCTTGATAAGAAAAGAGTTTCTTATGCTACGCTCGATCAATCTCCGCTTATCACAATGATTCTCCACATAGGATTAAAGTGATACCTACTAAATCCTGGATTTTGGATCTATGAGATAGATCTAAATGGATGTTAGGATACTCACTAATTGTAGTGAGACGGTATCAACCGATCCTGAGGAGAATCACTGGAATGGTTCCAGGGTGATAAAGACGACTGAGTGTCAGTCACAGGCATTGTCTTTACCCTCAGTAAAGGGACGGTATGTTGGAAGAGTTCCAAGCTAGATACCGTGGCATACTAGACGATAAAGGCAGGATACATCGCTACTTAAGATGGTACCAAAGAGGCTGTTTGGGTGTATATAGGTTCATGAGATGAACTATGTTCCTCCCATTGTGTGACAATGGAGTTGTGGCTTATGCCAAGGAACGCCGGTCCCATCAGTGATCCAGACTTATTCTAAGGCAGCATCGCCTGATCATGGAGATGGTTGATCTCCAGGGTGATCGAGGTTAGGAGAGTAGACTCAAAGGACAACACAGCGGATCCACTCACAAAGGCCTGTTCCCAGAGAGAGACTTTTAAGGGATGGTTGAGTATGAGATACTGCAACCACTGCTACAGATGGCCCTAGTGCAAGTGGGAGATTGTTAGTTATATGTATGCCCTAGAGGCCATTACTGTACATGGGATGTATATTGTAGTGGATGCTGGGACATATATAGGGAGGACTTTCTTGCTCGACATGATAGTATGCTATCTGGTTACTCTTTACCTTAACGTGTATGCTGATTGTCTCTCTGTTACATGTTGGTAAAGCCCTTAGGATCTGTACTTGACTACCTGGACTATGATGCGGATCATACTAGTGGGGACATGGTAGTCCATAAGTACATCCTTCAAAGTCCCTAGTCGTGGGTGTATCGAGACGGGGCATCGATATGCCAGAGTAGACTAGCGTGTACCTTCTCGACCCATACAGATGGGCGATGGATGATCCCATATCCATCGGTGTTTGACATCAGAGATGATATACGGGTGCTCAGTAGAGACTGGGTACACTGGACGGACTCGCCGAGAACTCCCAGATGGTATTATACCTCACGTCAGATGGCAGTTCTCTGGTGACACTGGTACAGAGTAGTCTGTTGACCCGAGATCGTCATAGAGTCTTGTGTGGTTCCCACTGTGCTTTGATTTCCATCTTACCACGTCCAAGAGGGCGTGCAAAACGGTGGTTTTTGGGTACAGTCCCGAGTCACATGGAGGCAATGAGCGATAGGAGGGGATTCGTCTCTCCCGGTATATGGGGGTTGATGTTGCGCTGTGTTCGATTGGCTATAACAGGAAATCCCTGGCCAGGGTTGCTGAGATTTACTGGTAAGTGTTACCAGTAGTTTCTCGAACAGTTATAGACCTCACATCGACACGACTTATTGAGCTACTGGGGTCTGACGTTTACCACCCCTAGGCGAGATATGCGACATATCAGACGATCAGACCGGACTGTACGGTAGTGTTACTGGTCGGATTCACTGGAGTGTGAGCGGGCTTGCTCGTCGATCTTCAGATCGCTCAATACCCGGGTGGCCGTTACGTTTAGCAGACCGCTTGCGGCTTGTGGATGTTTGATATGATCATCATCCGCTGCCGGCGTATTGACGAGTCTTTAGAGTCCTACACAGAGGTTTCCTGGGTCAAGCGAAACGAAATAGGAGCGCATATGAGATATGTGCGGGACCGAGAATAATGCGTGTATGTGATACCGTATTCTATTCTCGCGATAAATATATCGAAAGGTTGTATGCGATATAACCTAGTTATCGATTCAAGCGTTGATTCGATAAGCCGATATATTAGATACCAGTCGGTTATGTGCGCATGACCGGATCATTGAATCAAATGTTGATTTAATGATTTAATGCATATTTATATATTTGATATATTGCTTTGCATTAACTAGTATTGGTTCACTTTATATGGATTTTCTCACTTGTTATGTGCATATTGTATATGTGATATACATTTGTACATTTGCATGTATCATGTTTGATGATACATGATTGTTTAAGTGTAAGTTAAGAATAAACCATGGTTATTTATATGATTAGGGTTTTATTTCCTTTTCTTATTTATTTATCTATTTATTTATTTTGGAAATAAAGAAAAGGCATAAGAAGAAAATGGTGGCTATTTTTGTTTCATATTGAAGTTTCTTGAAGACTTTGACCTAGTGACCATTTTGTTCTTATCCTTAACCCTAACCATTCAATTAACCATGGTCTTTTCTCTACACTTAACTAGGGTTGAAGATATGATAAGTATTGATTTACTTATTCATTTTTCAAAAAACTTATCATAACCTTTTTCCTTCTTCTTCTTCATTCTTCAAGTGAAGAAGCTTGAAGTCCATCAATGGTGATTGTTGGAAATGAGTGAGAAATCCAATTCTAAAGTTAACCCACTTCCTATTTCTTCATCCTCTACCTCTTGCCAAGTAGTAGAGTGTGTTTACTTCACAAGATTTTAGGGTTTGGTGAAGGTGGAGCTTGATTCATCGATGCTTCGACGTAGATCATCTTCGGCATGGACATCGACGACCTAGCTTGCCCATTCTCCGACGAAGCCGATCCTAGAGCCCAGATTCGATTTGGACAGCGGAGAGGACCTCGTTGCGGAGCTATGGAGGTGGAGCACCGGATCTACAAAGGTTGTATTTCCGTATTTTATTTAGTTAACTGTTAACTTGTTCTTGTTCGCCTAGATATCTAGCAAACGATCCGTACTTTAGGGTTTGTAGGCACCATAATTTTTGAAATTGCCATGGTTGATGGCTTGGGAGACCTCACTAGAGTGCCTAGGAACCCTGCATATAAGACTCACACCTTTGTAAAATATTTATGGATATTATTTATTTGGAAAAAGAAAATTGAAATGGAAATTGTTTCATTGTTTATTGCTTTGACCTTGCATTAACCCTTTCACTAACCATGATTTAATTTCTATGGTCATTTTTACTCCAAACAAAATATCTAAGATATTTTACAACCATGGTTAAAGATGAGAGAGTGAAAATATATATTTTCATTTTCTCATTTTTATTCATAAGATGATCATTATCTTGAGCTCTTAGAAAGCCACCATCTTCTTCCTCCTTTCTCTTTTGCTCTCTAGATTTCTCAAGTGAGCAAAATACTTATCAAGTTAGGATTTTGATGTGAGAAAACCAACCACAACACCATTCTACACTAGTCTTGCTCACTTGTGAAGAGTGTTAGCTTCCATTTCTTCTCTTGATCTTGTGAAGTTTCAAGCTTGGACAAAGAGGACTCCGGGTGGATGATCGTGGACCTAGAGGTTCTCAAGCGGACGTTTTCCAACCCTCAAGTAGTCAAGGAGTCTAGCGTAGGGAGCTACAAAGGTTGTACTCTCAAAACCCTAGCTTTATCTACTTGTGATGATGTGTATGTTTAGAAACCCTAATTTTCTAGTGATGATTCTTTGTATGTTCACTTAGCACCTTAAAAATTTAATTTTGAGATATGTGATGCTTCCAAACCCTTCATTAAGTGCTAGGTAAACCTAACATTGGTATCAGAGCCGACCTAGAACTTTAGGCGACACTTTAACGAAGTTAAAACTCCGATCGAACCGAAAAATACGGATTTTCAACACTCTCTGGACATTTTTTCTAACCGTGTTATTTTCAGAATTAAAAATATGTAAAAAATTCAGCAGGTAATTCTAAGAACAACTGTAAAAAACGAAGATGTGCACAGTAAACCCCACCGTGGAACCGCGGCCAGAGCTTGCTTAGGCCGCGGCTCCGCGGCCGTATAGATGAATCACTGCCTCGTTTTTATACATTATTATTCCTACCTGCTTGTTGATATTTTTGGGTATTTTTAATCTGAATCTAGTGTTGCATATTCTGGGGATTGTTTTGGATTCTATGATTCGATCGGAATTTTAATTTCGTGCCTTTTCCGGGTAATTAAGAAAGTATTAAAATGTTCGAACGAGTATCATTAACTCACTTTTTCACGGGGTTAAATCTTTCGGAAGCACGTGCAAGTTAAGTGGTGGACCCACTAGAAGACAACAAACCTTAACTCGATTATGTGACCGTCTTGAACTGCCTTTTGAACCATAGGGTTTGGGGCAGTACGGCGTGCCACATGTGAGGCGTTGGCTTGACCCTTCTATGGCTGGACCGCTGCTAAAGTGACACATTTCGGGTTTTTTGAACTCCACTCAAGTGTTGAGCTTTAAGGAATTTTGGGTATTTGATCAGTCGTTCGAAAACTTTAATACTGTCTATTTATCTGGAATGTGATACAATATGTGGAATTCATATAGTTAGGCATGAAATACGAAGTATGTGATATTTCGCATTTACGATGTCTAAAGAGAATGTGGATTCCAAATATTGTAGTTTTACACTTTCTTTTCTGTGACCGTAAGTGTAGTATGTCGCTTATCGCCGGTTTCGTTGCTATAAATCAACGACAATCAGGGTACGCATACTTACTTACGTTGATGATATATGATATTATGTGTTGCTGAGATATGATGTGCAGGATTGTCGCGATTGAATAGCCGGTTTTTTCTTATGTGAGATGAGAGTTTTCTTTTCATTCATGTAAAATTCAAATGTAATGTAATATTCTTTTATTTGGGGCACTTCCGGGTTGAGGTTGATGTCACATGTGTTGTATATTATTTACTTTTCCGCATTAGGATAGACCCAAGGAGGGGAGCACAAGTGACCGGGTTCTGGGGTTCAGTGGGAGGCCATCTCGAGGAGTCGAGACCGGGTCTCCTAAACTCCAGAATTGGTAGGGTCGCTTGCTGCTCTCGTAAGGGTCTAAGGGTGTGGGCTTGGCTATTCATCGCGACTGTGGAATCCGTATTTTCTATTGTTGGTTAAATACTAAATACGGACGTCCTAGTATATCCCACATTATATATATGTTTCTGCTGCCTGTGTTCTGTGATATCTGAGACGAATGATATATTATATATGAGATATATAGTAGACGTTGCTTATGTTTTACACCCGCGCTAGTCCCGTCCCGGTATGCCGTTAGTTAAGTAACCTAACGGTGCATAACGGAACATTGCGGTGAATGCGGATGGCATAAGCGTACGTTGTATTTTCGTTTCTTTTCTGTGATTGGCTTAAGGACTTAAATGATGGGACTACATTAATATGATTAATGTAAAGAAAATAAACCTAAAAAGATGTTGTAGAATCGGATTTGAAAACCACTCGGCTCTTTATGAAAAAGCTATATTTCAAAACTGCGGAGCACAAGCCACTCCTTTTGAAAACCATTTGATTCTACAACGATATCAAGTTCAAAGCGTTAAAGATTTTCTTAAAAATCATCTGCAACCCTCCGTCATTTTAGGAAGTAGAGTACTTAGTATTCGTGCTACGTTTGTTGACTTTAGTTAAGGCGTAGTGTACGGTAGCTAAGTGATGTCTTCCTACACTGCATATGATGCAGATTAATTAGGACATTCATGCGACTTTGTTGACCATAGTTAAGGGTCATATGAGTGGGTCTAATTGATCAAGAAATGACGGGTAGAACTTGACTGGTACTTATGATTTGTTGACCATAGTTAAGGTCATAGGTACTAGGGGTAAAAACCGCATCGGGAATTTCAAGTGTTGAGATTTGCAATGAGATTGCATACCTTCCATATGATGGTTGGATCCCGATCTCACTGTGGGCAATAGTTGCTCCCAGGAGAGTTTTACAGTTTACAATTAGCTAACTCATTAGGTGTCTAGAAAGGTGTTAACGGGGCTGCGCCTCTGGGAAAACGAGGTTTACTTTAATTAGGTCCGTGCGAAAGCACGGGGAACCTCCCTCAAGTACCGACACTGGCCTGGCTGAACGGTTAGCGAAGTTGTAGACTGTAATTAATCCTGGCTAGTTTTCTTTTTAAGGTTTGAGAGAAAAACTTTATTAAAGCAGTGGGAGACATCGATTAGACAAGATAATAACCAATCTGATCTTTGCAAGAGCTTTCGCTGAGTGTATTCTTTTCTCTCTTTTAATGACAGATACCAATGACTGGACTCAAACTTCTACTAGATAAAAATAAACCTAATGGGACCAACTATAAAGACTGACTGAGGAATCTGAAAATAGCCTTGACTTATGATAAAGTATCATATGTCCTCACGGCTTCAGCCCCGCCCGTCCCAGGTCTAAAATCCTCAGTTGCGGACAAAGAAGTCCGCAAGACATGAGACGCTGACTGTGCCACGGCCAAATGCCTCGCGCTTGCGTCGATGGACAACACACATCAAAAGCAGCACGAGAATATGGACATTCAAGCCATATTTCTCCATACAAAGGAGTTGTATGGAGAGCAATCCCGCGTATTACGATACGAAGCATCAAAGAAATTGTTTCAGATGCGAATAGCCCCTGGCACATCAGTAGGAGACCATGTTCTGAAGATGATAGTTCTCATAGAAGAGCTTGAGGACCTTGGATGGACAATGGACAATGAACAATATACGGATACTATTCTGCAGTCCCTCCCCTCCACCTTTGCTCAGTTCATAGTTAACTTCAACATGCACAACATGTAGAGGGAACTACCTGAACTCCTTAATATGTTAAGGAGTGCAGAGAGCACACTGAAATCAGTGAAAACTCCCGTTATGACTGTTGGACAATCTTCCTCTTCTCGCCCAAAAGCTAAGGCCAAGCGAAAGAAAAAGAAGAAGCCCACCAATCCTAAGGGTGGAGTTAAAAAGGATAAGGGGAAGGAAAAGTCCAAAGCTGGAGAATCGGGGAAAGGGGAATGTTTTCATTGCCACAAAACAGGACATTAGAAGCGCAACTGTACGGAGTACTTGAATCTCAAGAAGAAGCATGGGGATGCTTCCGCTTCAGGTGTGTTTGTGACAGAAACTGTTTTTCAATAAACTCTGCTTCCTGGGTATTAGATACCGGTTCTGGTTCGCACTTTTCCAATTCTATACAGGGGCTGAGAAATAGGAAAGTTTTGAAGACAGGTGAAAATACTCTCCGCGTTGGAAATGGTTCCAATGTACATACAGTCGCAGTGGGAGAGTATCACTTGGGGTTGCCATCTGGGTGTATATTGGTTTTGAACCCATGTTATTTTGTACCAAGTATGCTATGTAATATAATATCTGTTTCTTTGTTAGACAATGAAGGATATAACTTTATATTGCAGAACAATATTATGAACATTCACCTGAATCAAATGTTGGTTGGGTATGGTACACTTAATAACGGGATATACGTCCAAAATCAACACACAGTTTTCAGCATACAACACACTAATAAAAGAAAACTTTCAGAAATAAATGAAGCTTTTCTTTGGCACTGTAGACTTGGTCTTATTAACGAAACAAGGCTAAACAAGTTACACAAAGATGGATATTTAAACCCTTTTGAATATAAATCTTATGCGACTTGCCAGTCTTGTATCAAGGGTAAAATGACCAAAACTCCATTTACCGGACACGGAGAAAGAGCTACCGAGCTCCTAGGACTCATACATAGTGATGTATGTGGGCCAATGTCTACACAGGCTAGAGACGGTTTTTCTTACTTCATTACTTTCACTGACGATTTCTCTAGGTTCGGTCATGTATTTTTATTAAAGCACAAGTCCGAAGCTTTCGAGAAATTCACTAAATATAAACAAGAAGTAGAAAAACAAACCGGCTTGAGTATCAAAATGCTTCGATCAGATCGAGGTGGGGAGTACCTCAGTACAGAATTTGCAAACTTCCTAAAAGAGAATAGGATTCTCTCTCAACTCACTCCTCCTTACACACCACAGCACAACGGTGTGTCTGAACGACGGAATAGAACCCTATTAGATAAAGTCCGATCCATGATGAGTGATGCTGAGTTACCTATCTCATTTTGGGGGCATGCATTGGAGACTGCAGCGTTTCTACTAAACAGGGTCCCAACCAAAACCGTGTCTACCACGCCATATGAGATATGGCATGGGAAGAGACCATCTCTTAAGAGAATTAAGATTTGCGGTTGTCCGGCCTATGTTAAAAAGCAGAATCCGGACATACTCGAGACACGGTCGGTCATGTGTAACTTTGTGGGATATCCAAGGAACTCTTATGGATATCTATTCTACCACAAGAAGGAACAAAAGGTGTTTGTTTCTCAGTATGCCACATTCTTAGAAAAAGAGTTTTTCACAGATAAAGATGATGGCAATGTGGTGGATCTAGAAGAGGTTCTAGAGACACAAACTACAAATGACGACTTGGTTGAACCGGTTGTTGCAATAGAAACTGAGGAACCTCGGCCACTCCGTAGGTCTGGTAGGACTTCTCTGTAACCTTTCAAAAATTGTTTAGGCAGTTTTTCGGTAATCGGCTAATTTTTCGGCTTTTTCCGTAAAAAGTCAAAATTGATATTTTTCATTATAGACCTAATTATACAAAATTTGGATAAGATATTACTATAATTTTGTCACTAAAATGTCACTTATAATTTTCCAGTTAAATAAAAAAAAAATCGTAATTAATTATTTTTTTAATTATTTTAAGCCTTTTTAAATACATTAAATTAGGGATAAATACAAATTTAATTAGGTAAATTTCATAATTAGGAGTCTTTATAAGCTAAAATATGGTGTTAATAAAATTATATCATGGCTTGCAAACTTTTAGTTTTTTTGGTGGGAAAATTATGAAAAAAATGATGAAAAAAGGGTTTTTTTGGAAAAAGTTGATTTGAAAAGCATTAAATGATAACATGTGATGTTTTCGTGACCTAGAAACTTCTCCAAAATTCCCTCATCTCCTCTCCCTTGCTGCAGCCGACCCCTTTGCTGCAGAATTCCCCATTTTCCCACTTCATTTTTGCTTCTTTTCTTGCTCAAAATTCAATAAAAATCCACAATTTCATTAAACCATTCAAAGCTAAACCCTAATCCACTCTTTCTCAACCCAAATTAGTTCAAAAACTTGATGAAAGGAGGCTTTCTTGGTGACTTGATCATGCTAGGATTCAATTGGTGAGATAAAATTCTAAACTAGTTTGCTAACTAGTAGTTTATTTGTGCAAAAATCTAATTTGGAAGTATTAATTTAGTGTAAATCCTTGTTCATGAAAAATCAAGAATGGGTTTTGATGTTGAGTTAGGGTTTGAAACATGGTTGTAAAAATTAAGTTAGGGTTTTGGTTATCTAATTGATTAGAATGGTTAATTGCGTAGTGTTATGCTCGCTAAATCGATAAATTGCGATGTTTGTATTGAATCGGCTAGAAAATTACTTGCTAGATTTTTACGAAAATTTGAATGCGATCAAATTGCGTTATGTTAGCGATATAATTAGCTTCGTATAGGACTATTAGAGTGCGCGAACGCGGGGTTTCGTCTAGTCGGGTTGTAGTTTTGTCGATTTCCCCGAAATGACGATTCTAGTTAAAGGTTAGCGATTTTCGTGCGTTTTTCCGCGCACCGAGTGCATGCTATGAGTAATTCGAGAGCGTTGATAATTATATATTGTGACTTGCATCGTCTTAGGTTTTGTAATCTTATGCTTGATATTGTGCAAATATAGGATCGATCAGGGAAACATCGGACACGGCGCGAAAAGGCAAGGCGGTGGCCGGATCGGATTAGCGGAGATTTCATGTGAGTAGATGTATTCATCTATGGGGGAATCGTCTGGATGGCGCGATGCGCCCCCTAGTTAGGATTACCCTACTTTTTGCAAGATTATATTGTTAGCTAGCTTATCCATTCATGTACACTGCATACCCTTATAGCGAACAGTATATTAAATTGCATGGACATTCCTCTATACTTATGCGATATCATTTCGTAGGACACGAACACCTTACCATTGGCATCTGTTGCACGCGCACTATTCATGTGACACACACGCCTTTGGTAAATGCCACGCCACGTGCACTATAGAACCTGTTTATCATAATATCGCCACTTGCATTCATACTTGATATATGAAATTGCATAGCATACGTATACCTCGCATCATCATCATATTTATATAGATTTCTAGCAAAATTCACATCGTATGCATTGATATCATAGACATTTATCATATATAACATGTGGACATTATGATTTTCTTGAGGATTTCAGTATTGCTGCGATTTCTGGATTTTTGGGGAAAACCGCAAGAATTTAACAAAACCTTATATTTATCATTTTCAAAACAAAGTTGCGGTTTTCTCGTGATGTATGTGTCGTCCACCATGATTTTTCATGTTTTCTGTTGGATTTCGAGACCCGATTCGAGGAGTGGATGAACCGTCTCGGGTACATGGTGGGCCCGGTATGGTACCCCGGGGCAAGAAGATCGAGTTGTAGACGATGAGCCTGGCAGGGGAAGACTACCTACCGGTGATGTCTGGCGCGACGGATATCCGGAGGATACCGACCGTTGTCGTGAGATTTATAATATCGGCCGATCCGGACTGACGGAGCCCGATATTGAGACAGATATGATTCCTTTTTGGTGTCGATGCTTGACATGGGTTTTCAGATGTTTCTTGATGGTACTTAGCTATTATGCAGATATTCATTTTTTTAAAGTTAAGAATTCAATACCCTTAGCATTTAAAACACTTAAAGACTTAATAATGACATTGCATAGCTGTGCATGCATACTAGAGCTATTATAGCATATATGGACATGCATGTTGTGGTGCATTGCGTGCATTCTTACTATTGCCTTATTAGATGTTATATTTACTCACGAGCTGGCAACTCACCCCCGTTGTGCCACAGTGTCTTGCAGGTCGGACCCGTCAGTCTTGTAGCGACGGGCTATCTTATCATCAGCTCATTTTGCTCAGACTCGCGACATCGCCCGTAGGTGGGTTGCGAGCACACTTTATTTCTTTTTGCTTTATTATTGTATCTAGTATTCTCCATCTACCACTTTATATTGTATATGCGACCTAGTGACGAGACTGAGAGGTTTGTATATTTGTGGTTTCTTTTGGGTCGAGCTCACTAGAGCCGACGTGTGTTTCTGGTATTTTGCATTTCTTTTATGCTCTTTTTTCTTGATATTACTATTATATTGCATGTGGTTGTGATCCGTCTTGGGCGAAGAGCTAGCTCCCGCTTGGGGATGCCATTTTATGATTACAGGTTTATTATCTTGTTGTACCCATTTTTGGGGATAGAAAATACAGGGGAGACTCTGCCGAAATTTTCGGGAATTTTTGATGTTTTTTTTTTGGATTCTATGCAACTTAATTGATTTAAAAACCGTTTTTATTTAAGGTTTTCCTTCACTCTCTTTTGATTTTGGGTTAGATTTCTAGGCTTTGGCTGACTTAGGTTACGGTACGCCTTTAGACGTCTCGTAATCTAAGTGCCAGTCACGTTCCGTACTTTCGGGTCATGACAAAGTTGGTATCAGAGCGTAGGTTTTACCTTCCTGAGTGTAGGACGATCTTGGTAGATGGAGTAGGTGACTTAAGCAGAGTGGCGTAGCGTGGGTATGATCCGCGGCATACTTACGATACGGTACTCCGCCTAAGTAACCTTAGGACATAATTGCTTGTATTTCCTTTCTTGATTCCTTGCATTCCTTGATTCAATTGCAATGTCCTTATCGGTCCTGTTTCTTATTCCAGCTTCGATGCCGCCAAAAACTACGAGAGCTCAGCGGGCTGCCGCTAGGGATGAGATTCGGGCGGGCCCGTCTGAGGCGAGGATCGAGCGGGAGGATACGCCTACCCCTCAGGGTCATACTGATCCGCCTTACCCCGACCGTATTGCCAGATTAGAGGCCGGCATGCAAGAGTTGCGGCAGATGATGGGATCTTTAGTTGAGTCCAGCCGGGCACAGAGATCCGAGGACGTTCCTTCCATCGCACAGACCACGATCGTACCTGCTGCACAGATGGTCACTCCTGCTGCTACTACGGAGACTATCCCTGTTTCACTACAGGAGTTCATGAGATTGAGACCTCCAGCTTTTACCGGTACAGATGCGACAGAGGACCCACAGGCATTTCTTGATAGGATGGCTCGGATTTGCCGTTCGTTGAGGTGTTCTGATGATAGATTGGTGGAGTTTGCGAGTTTTCGTCTGGAGGGTCTTGCCCAGACATGGTAAGACTCAGTAGAGAGAGGCTGAGCTGCAGGTCTGCCTTCTATGACCTGGGATGAGTTTACATCTGCATTTCTTGCCCGTTTTCTTCCGGAGAGTGTCCGAGATGCTCGAGCCCATAGTTTTGAGTCTTTGCGCAAGACTCCTGGGATGACAGTGTCGGAGTATGATATACAGTTTACCCAGTTGTCTCGATATGCTCCGTACCTAGTCGACACAGAAGAGAAGAGAATAAAGAGGTTTGTACGAGGGCTTGATACACAGCTATTCCTTGCCATCGGCACCCAGCACTTTGATACATACGCAGCCGCGATGGATGCAGCCTTACTTTTGGAGGAGCGTATTTCTGAGACTCCGGTCGTTTCTGGGCCGAAGAGGATCCGTACTGATACGCCAGCTCAGCGGCAGATGGGCATGCACCGCGATAGATTATTTCCGGGAGATGGCGGAGGCAGAGGATTGAGACGAGGTCAGTTATTTGGTTCATATCCACAGACCCAGCAGTCGTCTCCAGGATGTTTTCGGTGTGGGAGTCAGTACCACCGTGTCAGAGACTGTACCATAGGACGCCAGGGCGCGGCGACAGTCCTGCATGTGACATTACCACCCTCACCACCTTCTCAGAGAGCTTTACTTCCTACTCCTGATGATGCTTCACGCCAGCCAGATGCTTCTAGAGGCCGTGGGCGTGGCGGTCCAGTTCAGAGAGGACGAGGCGACAGAGGCAGAGGCAGAGGCCGAGGTAGAGGCAGAGCACAGCCAGCTATTAGTGGTGGACAGGCCCGAGTGTTCGCGTTGACTCCTCAGGATACACAGGCATCCAATGCCGTCGTGACAGGTACTCTGCCAGTATGTTCTTTTGATGCACGGGTATTATTTGATCCAGGCTCCACACATTCCTATGTTTCCACATATTTTGCACCGAGGTTGGGCCGAGAGTCTTCTCCGTTAGATCAGCCGCTTGTCGTTATTACCCCAGTAGGCGAGTCTTTTGTTTCCCGTTTTGTGTACCGATCGTGTTCCGTTCATATCGGGGAGAGAGATTCTTCAGTTGATTTGATTCTCCTCGATATGCTTGACTTTGACGTTCTTCTTGGTATGGACTGGCTAGCCACCTGTTATGCATCCGTGGACTGCCGTGAAAAGGCAGTCAGATTCAGTTTTCCTGGTGAGCTGGTTCTTATTATTCAGGGAGATCGTAGTGCTACCCTTCCCAGCTTGATTTCTTCTCTAAGCGCTGGTCAGCTCTTAAGGAAAGGGTGTCAGGGATTCTTAGCCTATATTTGTGATACTAGCTCCATAGAGGTTCCATTGGACCAGGTCCCTGTTGTGAGAGAGTTTCCTGATGTATTCCCTGATGAGCTGCCTGGCCTGCCACCAGAGCGTGAGATTGAGTTCTGTATTGACTTGATCCCTGGCACCGGGCCTGTCTCTATACCGCCTTATCGGATGGCCCCGGCGGAGCTGAGAGAGCTAAAGGATCAGTTACAGGACTTGCTGGACAAAGGGCTTATCCGACCGAGTGTGTCACCTTGGGGTGCTCCCGTCTTGTTTGTTAAGAAGAAGGACGGGAGTATGCATTTATGCATTGATTATCGTCAGCTGAACCGAGTTACTGTGCGGAACAGGTATCCCCTACCCCGCATTGATGACTTATTTGATCAGCTCCAGGGTGCAGGGTTCTTCTCGAAGGTTGATTTACGGTCAGGTTATCACCAGTTGCGGGTTCGGAAGGAGGATATTCTGAAGACGGCTTTCCGTACTCGATATGGTCATTATGAGTTCTTGGTGATGTCGTTCGGGCTCACCAATGGCCCGGCAGCATTTATGGATTTGATGAACCGCGTATTCAGGCCGTATCTCGATCAGTTCATCATTGTGTTCATTGACGACATCTTGGTTTATTCTCGGAGCCGGGAGGAGCATGAGCAGCACTTACGTATCATATTGCTGACTTTGAGGGAGCATCAGCTGTTCGCCAAATTTTCCAAGTGCGCATTCTGGTTAGACAGTGTCGACTTCTTGGGTCATGTGGTGACGAGAGACGGTATTTGCGTGGACCCGAAGAAGATCGAGGCAGTTCAGCGTTGGCCTAGACCAGTATCAGTTATAGAGGTTCGCAGTTTTCTAGGTCTGGCCGGCTATTATCGACGCTTCGTCCAGGATTTCTCCCGCATTGCTGCACCTTTGACCGGGTTGACCCGGAAGGGGGTTCCTTTTGATTGGACCCAGGCATGTGAGAATAGTTTCCAGCAGTTGAAGACTCGTCTGACTACTGCTCCAGTGTTAGCATTGCCTTCAGGATCAGGCGGGTTCGTGGTTTATTGTGATGCTTCTCGAGTGGGGCTGGGATGTGTGTTGATGTAGCACGACAGAGTTATCGCGTATGCTTCTCGGCAGTTGAGGAAACATCAGCAGAACTACCCCACCCATGATTTAGAGATGGCTGCAGTGGTATTTGCACTTAAGATCAAGAGACATTACCTATACGGTGAGTCGTGCCAGATATTCACTGACCACAAGAGTTTGAAGTATATCTTCCAGCAGCGAGACCTGAACCTGAGGCAGCGCCGTTGGATGGAGTTGGTGAAGGATTATGACTGCGAGATTCTATACCATCCGGGCAAGGAGAATGTGGTGGCAGATGCTCTGAGTAGGAGGCCTGGAGGTAGCTTATCTTGTTTGAGCGCAGTACAGATGCAGTCGACGGCGGATTGGCAGGTTTTACGTGATAGCAGAGTGCAGTTCGAGTTTACTCCTACAGGGGGACAGATGGCCCATTTCAGAGCACGCCCACAGTTACTTGACCGTATCTGTGAGGCACAGTCCGGCGATGCCCGCATTTTAGAGATTATTGAGCAGATTCGACAGGGCAGAGTTTCTGAGTTCGTGATTGATGATCAGGGGATACTTCGATTTGGGACTCGACTGTGCATGCCAGATTCAGAGGGACTGAGGCGTGATATCTTCGAGGAGGCACATAGATCAGTATACAGTGTGCATCCAGGTTCCACCAAGATGTACCGTGATTTGAGAGAGGTTTACTGGTGGGACGGGATGAAGAAGGATATTACAGACTTTGTGTCGAGATGCTTGACTTGTCAGTAAGTCAAGGCCGAGCACCAGAGGCCAGCCGGCGAGTTACAGCCTTTGCCCATCCCTGAGTGGAAGTGGGAGCAGGTCTCCATGGACTTCGTTGTGGGTCTACCCAGGACCAGTCGAGGGTACGACTCTATTTGGGTGATTGTGGATCGACTGACGAAAGCGGCTCACTTCCTGCCAGTGAAGACAACTTTTGGATTTTCTCAGTACGCCCAGGTTTATATTGATGAGACAGTGCGACTGCATGGTGTTCCGACTTGCATCGTGTCCGACCGTGGCACCCAGTTTACCAGCCGATTGTGGCAGAAACTCCAGGAAGCTTTGGGCACCCGATTGAGTTTTAGCACAGCCTTTCATCCGCAGACTGACGGTCAGTCGGAGCGTACTATTCAGACTCTTGAGGACATGCTCAGAGCTTGTGTTTTAGATTTCGGTGGTAGCTGGGATCGTCATTTGCCTTTGATCGAGTTTTCCTACAATAATAGCTTCCAGGAGACGATTCAGATGGCACCTTTCGAGACTTTATATGGGAGGAGATGTTGATCGCCTGTATGTTGGACAGAGCTTAGGGAGAGCAGTATTTTGGGACCTCAGATCGTACAGGAGACGACCGAGAGGATACAGCTGATTCGGGACAGGATGACAGCGGCACAGGCAGGTAGAAATCTTATGCTGACAGGCGCCGTCGCCGACTCGAGTTCGCTGTTGGCGATCATGTATTCCTGAAGGTCTCTCCGATGAAAGGTGTGATGAGATTTGGGCGGAAAGGGAAACTGAGTCCTAGATATGTTGGTCCTTTCGAGATCCTAGAGCGTGTTGGTCCAGTCGCTTATCGGTTAGCTCTTCCGCCCAGCTTCCCCGATGTTCACCCCGTATTCCATGTCTCGATGCTCCGCAAGTACCTTCATGATCCTTCCCAGGCGATTCAGCACCAGACGATCCAGCTAGAGTGTGATCTTTCTTTCACCGAGCAGCCGGTGGTCATTTTGGATCGGCAGGTGAAGAAATTGAGGTCGAAGGTCATACCGTCCGTCAAGGTCCTATGGCGTGGCCCGAACAGCAAGGAGGTCACCTGGGAGACCGAGGTCGAGATGAGGAAGAGATATCCCCATCTTTTTGAAGGTACGCGTAGTTAAATTCTAAATTCGGGGACCGAATTTCTTTAAGGGGGGAAGATTGTAACCCTTCGAAAATCGTTTAGGCAGTTTTTCGGTAATCGGCTAATTTTTCGGCTTTTTCCGTAAAAAGTCAAAATTGATATTTTTCATTATAGACCTAATTATACAAAATTTGGATAAGATATTACTATAATTTTGTCACTAAAATGTCACTTATAATTTTCTAGTTAAATAAATTTTTTTCGTAATTAATTATTTTTTTTATTATTTTAAGCCTTTTTAAATACATTAAATTAGGGATAAATACAAATTTAATTAGGTAAATTTCATAATTAGGAGTCTTTATAAGTTAAAATATGGTGTTAATAAAATTATATCATGGCTTGCAAACTTTTAGTTTTTTTGGTGGGAAAATTATGAAAAAAATGATGAAAAAGGGTTTTTTTGGAAAAAGTTGATTTGAAAAGCATTAAATGATAACATGTGATGTTTTCTTGACCTAGAAACTTCTCCAAAATTCCCTCATCTCCTCTCCCTTGCTGCAGCCGACACCTTTGCTGCAGAATTCCCCATTTTCCCACTTCATTTTTGCTTCTTTTCTTGCTCAAAATTCAATAAAAATCCACAATTTCATTAAACCATTCAAAGCTAAACCCTAATCCACTCTTTCTCAACCCAGATTAGTTCAAAAACTTGATGAAAGGAGGCTTTCTTGGTGACTTGATCATGCTAGGATTCAATTGGTGAGGTAAAAATTCTAAACTAGTTTGCTAACTAGTAGTTTATTTGTGCAAAAATCTAATTTGGAAGTATTAATTTAGTGTAAATCCTTGTTCATGAAAAATCAAGAATGGGTTTTGATGTTGAGTTAGGGTTTGAAACATGGTTGTAAAAATTAAGTTAGGGTTTTGGTTATCTAATTGATTAGAATGGTTAATTGCGTAGTGTTATGCTCGCTAAATCGATAAATTGCGATGTTTGTATTGAATCGGCTAGAAAATTTCTTGCTAGATTTTTACGACAATTTGAATGCGATCAAATTGCGTTATGTTAGCGATATAATTAGCTTCGTATAGGACTATTAGAGTGCGTGAACGCGGGGTTTCGTCTAGTCGGGTTGTAGTTTTGTCGATTTCCCCAAAATGACGATTCTAGTTAAAGGTTAGCGATTTTCGTGCGTTTTTCCGCGCACCGAGTGCATGCTATGAGTAATTCGAGAGCGTTGATAATTGTATATTATGACTTGCATCGTCTTAGGTTTTGTAATCTTATGCTTGATATTGTGCAAATATAGGATCGATCGGGGAAACATCGGACACGGCGCGAAAAGGCAAGGCGGTGGTCGGATCGGATTAGCGGAGATTTCAGGTGAGTAGATGTATTCATCTATGGGGGAATCGTCTGGATGGAGCGATGCGCCCCCTAGTTAGGATTACCCTACTTTTTGCAAGATTATATTGTTAGCTAGCTTATCCATTCATGTACAGTGCATACCCTTATAGAGAACAGTATATTAAATTGCATGGACATTCATCTATACTTATGCGATATCATTTCGTAGGACACGAACACCTTACCATTGGCATCTGTTGCACGCGCACTATTCATGTGACACACACGCCTTTGGTAAATGCCACGCCACGTGCACTATAGAACCTGTTTATCATAATATCGCCACTTGCATTCATACTTGATATATGAAATTGCATAGCATACGTATACCTCGCATCATCATCATATTTATATAGATTTCTAGTAAAATTCACATCGTATGCATTGATATCATAGACATTTATCATATATAACATGTGGACATTATGATTTTCTTGAGGATTTCAGTATTGCTGCGATTTCTGGATTTTTGGGGAAAACCGCAAGAATTTAACAAAACCTTATATTTATCATTTTCAAAACAAAGTTGCGGTTTTCTCGTGATGTATGTGTCGTCCACCATGAGTTTTCATGTTTTCTGTTGGATTTCGAGACCCGATTCGAGGAGTGGATGAACCGTCTCGGGTACATGGTGGGCCCGGTATGGTACCCCGGGGCAAGAAGATCGAGTTGTAGACGATGAGCCTGGCAGGGGAAGACTACCTACCGGTGATGTCTGGCGCGGCGGATATCCGGAGGATACCGACCGTTGTCGTGAGATTTATGATATGGGCCGATCCGGACTGACGGAGCCCGATATTGAAACAGATATGATTCCTTTTTGGTGTCGATGCTTGACACGGGTTTTCAGATGTTTCTTGATGGTACTTAGCTATTATGCAGATATTCATTTTTTTAAAGTTAAGAATTCAATACCCTTAGCATTTAAAACACTTAAAGACTTAATAATGACATTGCATACCTGTGCATGCATACTAGAGCTATTATAGCATATATGGACATGCATGTTGTGGTGCATTGCGTGCATTCTTACGATTGCCTTATTAGATGTTATATTTACTCACGAGCTGGCAACTCACCCCCGTTGTGCCACAGTGTCTTGCAGGTCGGACCCGTCAGTCTTGTAGCGGCGGGCTATCTTATCATCAGCTCATTTTGCTCAGACTCGCGACATCGCCCGTAGGTGGGTTGCGAGCACACTTTATTTCTTTTTGCTTTATCATTGTATCTAGTATTCTCCATCTACCACTTTATATTGTATATGCGACCTAATGACGAGACTGAGAGGTTTGTATATTTGTGGTTTCTTTTGGGTCGAGCTCACTTGAGCCGACGTGTGTTTCTGGTATTTTGCATTTCTTTTATGCTCTTTTTTCTTGATATTACTATTATATTGCATGTGGTTGTGATCCGCCTTGGGCGAAGAGCTAGCTCCCGCTTGGGGATGCCATTTTATGATTACAGGTTTATTATCTTGTTGTACCCATTTTGGGGGACAAAAAATACAGGGGAGACTCTGCCGAAATTTTCGGGAATTTTTGATGTTTTTTTTTTTTTGGATTCTATGCAACTTAAATGATTTAAAAACCGTTTTTATTTAAGGTTTTCCTTCACTCTCTTTTGATTTTGGGTTAGATTTCTGGGCTTTGGCTGACTTAGGTTACGGTACGCCTTTAGACGTCTCGTAAACTAAGTGCCAGTCACGTTCCGTACTTTCGGGTCGTGACATTCTCGCCCACCAGAGAGGTACTACGGTTTCCTCATTGATGGTGACAGAGAAGACTGCATCATGGAGGATGATGATCCTACCAGTTTTCAGCAAGCTATCATAAGTGGAGACTCTGTGAAGTGGCTGGATGCCATGAGATCCGAAATGGAGTCTATGTACACCAACAAAGTATGGACTTTGGACGTTGTACCCCCTGGGGTAAAACCTGTGGGGTGCAAATGGATCTTTAAAAGAAAGATTGATATAGATGGGCAGGTAGAGACCTATAAGGCAAGACTTGTGGCGAAGGGTTTTCGTCAAAGACCAGGTTTGGACTATGACGAGACATTTTCGCCCGTAGCCATGCTTAAATCCATTCGGATCCTACTTGCTATTGCTGCTCACTATGACTATGAAATCTGGCAGATGGACGTTAAAACGACATTTCTAAATGGAGATTTAGACCATGGAATCCGTGTTTTTCATTATTGGCTTAATTTAAAACACGGAATCCTAGTATATCCTATATTTCATATGTTTGCTTCTACTGCTGTTACTCTGTGATGCGATCATATAACTGTGTGAGACGAATGCTATATATATGATATATAATAAACGTTGCTTATGTTTTGCACCCGCGCTAATCCATCCCCCGCTCTGCCATTAGTTAAGTAACCCAACGGAGCATGACGGGGCCCCGTGGAGAAAGCGGATGGCATAAGTGTACATTTTATTTTCATTTCTTCTGTGATGAATGGGATCTTAAAATGATAGGACAACATTAATGAGATTAATGTTAAGAAAAAGAAACCTAAAGATATTGTAGAATCAAATTTTAAACATACTCGGCCTTTTTACGAAAAAGCAGATATTTCAAATGTGGAGCATAAGTCACTCCTTCTTGAAAATACTCGGTTCTTCAACGATATCAAGTTCAATTCATTAACGGTTTTCATAAAAACCATTCCTAGCCCTCCACCATTTTAGAAAGTAAAGTACTTAGTATTCGTGCTACGTTTGTTGACTATAGTTAAGACGTAGTGTACGGTAGCTAAGTGATGTCTTCCTATAAAGCATTTGATGCGATTAATTAGGACATTCATATGAATTTGTTGACCATAGTTAAGAGTCATACGAACGGGTCTAAATAAATCATGAAATGGCGGGTAGAACTTGACTGGTGTTTATGATTTGTTGACCATAGTTAAGGTCATAAGACGCAAGGGGTAAAAACTATATCGGGAGTTTCAAGTGTTGAAATTTGCAATGAGATTGCATACCTTCTATTTTATAGTTGGATCCAGATCCCACTGAGTTACTTCCGGGAGAATTTTACACTTTATAATTAGTTAATCCAGTAGGTGTCTAGAAAGGTGTCAACGGGGTTATGCCTCTAGTGAAACGGGGTTTATTTTAATTAGGTCCGTGTGACAGAATGGGGAACCTCTCTCGTAGTACCGACACTGGCATAGCTGACCGGTTTGCGAACTTGTAGAATGTAATTAATCCAGGCTTATATTCTTTTTAGGGTTTGAAGGAAAATTTGATAAAAGCAGTGGGAGACATCGATTAGATAAGATAAATAACCAATCTAATCTTGCAAGGGATTTCACTGAGTGCTTTCTTTTCTCTCTCCTAATGGCAGATACCAATGACGGGACTTAAGCTTCTACTAGAGAAAAATAAACTGACAGGAACTAATTATAAAGAATGGCTGAGGAACGTGAACATTGCCCTTACCTATGATAAGGTTGCATACGTCCTCACCGCTCTAGCCCTCCCCTCCCAGGCCCTGATTCCTCTATTGCGGATTAGGAGATCCGCAAGACATATGATATCGATTGTGCCACAACCAAATGCCTCACATTAGCTTTGATGGAGAACGAACATCAAAAGCAACATGAGAAGTTGGATGTACATTCCATCTTTTTCCATACAAAGGAGTTGTATGGGGAGCAATCTCGTGCTCGTCGTTACGAGGCCTCAAGAAAGTTGTTTCAGATGAGGATGGCAGCTTGTACATCTATAGTAGATCATTTCCTGAAGATGATAGGGCTTATTGAAGAACTTGATGACTAATTATGGACTATGGAGAGTGAACAATATGTTGATATAGTTCTACAGTCTCTCCCCTGCCTATGCTCAATTTATAGTGAACTTCAATATGCACAACATAGAGAAATCACTTCCTGAACTTCTCAATATGTTGAGAAATGCAGATAGCACGCTCAAGACAGTGAAAACTCCCACTCTACTTGTTGGGCAAACTTGCTCTTCCGTCCCAAAAGCTAAGGCTAAGGGAAAGAAGAAGGAGAAACCCACCAAACCGAGAGGTGGAGTTAAAAAGGCAAAGGAGAAGACAAATCAGGGGCTGAGGGATCAAGAAAGGAAGAATGTTTCTACTGCCACAAGTCGGGAAACTGGAAGCGAAACTGCACTGAGTACCTCGCCGATCTCAAGAAGAAGAAGTATGTTGATGCTTCCGCTTCAGGTGTGTTTGTCACCGAAACATATTTTTTAATAAATTCTGCATCCTGGGTATTAGATACCGGTTTGGGATCTCACATCTGCAATTGTGTGCAGGGATTAAGAAATAGCATGGTTTTGAAGAAAGGTGACCATACTCTTCGTGTTGGAAATGGATCAAATGTTCATGCTGTATCCATAGGAGAGTATCATCTGCGCTTGCCTTCAGAGTGTATATTGGTTTTGAACCCATCTTATTTTGTGCCATCTATGTTATGTAATATCTGTATCTTTGTTGGTCAATGAAGGATATAATTGTGTTACAAAGTAATGTTATGAACATTAACCTAAATCAACAGTTGATTGGATATGGTATATTAAATAGCGGAATCTACATCCTGAATCAATACACAGTTTTAACATATAACACACAAACAAAAGGAAGATTTCAGAAATAAATGAATCTTTTGTTTGACATTGGAGACTTGGTCATATTAACAAGACAAGGCTAGCCAGTCTATATAAAGATGGATATTTAAATTCGTTTGAATATAAATCTTATGCGACTTGTCAGTCTTGTATCAAAGATAAAATGACTAAAACTCCGTTTACCGGACACGGAGAAAGAGCTACTGAACTCTTAGGCCTCATACATAGGGATGTATGTAGACCAATGTCTATACATGCTACAAGTGGTTATTCATACTTCATAACTTTTAATGATGATTTCTCGAGATTTGGACACATGTTCTTGTTGAAACATAAGTCTGAAGCTGTCGAAAAATTTAAGGAGTATAAAATTGAAGTAGAAAAACAAACTGGATTGAGTATCAGGAAACTTCGATCAGATTGAGGAGGAGAGTACCTAAGTAAAGAGTTTTTAGATTTCCTAAAAGTTATTTGAATTCTCTCTCAGCTCACTCCTCCTTAGACACCACAACACAGCGGTGTGTCGGAATGGAGGAATCGTACCTTACTAGATTGGTACGTTCAGTGATGTGTGATGCTGAGTTGCCACTTTCCTTTTGGGGATATGCATTGGAGAATGCAATATATCTATTGAACAGGGTTTCGACCAAATCCGTGCCTACCACTCCATATGAGATATGGTATGGGAAGATACCATCTCTTAAACGAGTTAAGATACGGGGTTTTCCTGCTTTTGTTAAAAAGCAGAATCTAGACAAACTCGAGACACGATCAGTTTTGTGTAAATTTGTGGGATATCCCAAACATTCATATAGATATCTTTTCTACCACAAGGAGGAACAATGAGTATTTGTTTCTCAATATGCCACAATTTTAGAAAATGGATATTTTACAGATAATACTATTGGCAATACGGTAGAACTGGAAGAAATTCCAGAGCCACAAACAACAACTGAAGATTTGGTTGAACCTGAAGTTACGATAGAACCCAACGAGCCTCAGACACTCCATAGATCTAGTAGGACTTCTCGCCCACCAGAGAGGTACTATGGTTTCCTTATTGATGGTGATAGAGAAGATTGCATCATAAATGGTGATGACCTTACTAGTTTTCAGCAAGCTATCACGAGTAGTGACTCAGTGAAATGGCTGGATACCATACGATCCGAAATGGAGTCCATGTACACCAACAAAGTATGGACTTTGGATGTTGCACCTTTTGGAGTAAAACCCGAAGGATGCAAATGGATCTTTAAGAAAAAGATCGGTGTGGATAGACAGGTAGAGACCTATAAAGCTTGACTTGTAGCAAAAGAATTTCATCAAAGACCAAGACTGGACTATGATGAGACTTTTTCTCCAGTTGCAATGCTTAAATCTATTTGGATCCTCCTTGCTATTGCTGCTTACTACAACTATGAAATCTGGAAAACGGACTTTGAAACAACATTTCTAAGTGGTGATTTGGAAGAATGTGTTTTTATGGATTAGCTGGAAGGCTTCATTGACAGTAGGAGTAGAACAAAAGCATGCAGGTTGCTTAAATCCATTTATGGATTGAAGCAGCCATCACGGAGTTGGAACATCTTCTTTGATGATACAATCAAAGAGTTTGATTTTATCAAAAATGTAAATGAACCTTGCATTTATAAAAAGATTGTAGGGAGTACAGTCACATTCCTCATATTGTACGTGGATGACATTCTCTTTATAGGAAATGATGTTCCTATGCTACAATCGGTCAAACTATTCCTATCAAAAAAGTTTTCCATGAAGGACTTGGGTGATGCCTCATGCATTCTAGGCATAAAGATCTATAGAGATAGATCTAAGAGATTATTGTGATTGTCCCAATCAAGGTACAATAACACCATACTAAAGAGGTTTAGTATGGAAGATTCCAAGCGAGGTAATTTACCCGCTTTTCAAGGAATCACCCTCTCCAAAGACTTTTGTCCAAAGTCTGATGAAGAGAGGGCTCGCATGAGTGTTATACCCTATACTTCCGCTGTAGGGTCTATCATGTATATGATGTTATGTACTCGCTCTGATGTAGCTTATGCACTGAGTTTAGTAAACAGGTATCAATCCAATCCTGTGAAGAAACACTGCACGGCTGTGAAGAACATTCTTAAGTACTTACGAAGGACTGAAGAAATGTTCTTGGTGTATGGTAACGGGAATCTCTAAATGGAGGCCTTTACCGATTCCAGCTTCCAAAGTGATAAGGATGACAGCAAATCAGTCTCGGGTTTTGTATATACCCTCAATGGAGGGGCGGTGTATTGGAAAAGTTCCAAATAGGACACCGTTGCTGACTCAACGATGGAAGCTGAGTACATTGCTGCAAATGATGCTACCAAGAAAGATGTATGGATGCGGAAGTTCATCTCAGAGCTTAGAGTAGTTCCAACCATTATTGATCCAATACCCTTATATGGTGATAATAATGGAGGTATGATATTGGCCAAGGAACTCAGGTCCCATCAGCGTTCCAGATATATCCTGAGGCGATATCATCTGAGCCGGGAGATAGTTGATCGCCGCGAGATCGATGTTTGGAGAGTAAACACAAAGAACAATATCGCGGATCCACTCACCAAGGCCCTTCCACAGGCGCAACATGAGCGACTTTTGAGATGTTGGGTATGAGATACGCCAATAATTGTCCTTAGTGCAAGTGGGAGATTGTTAGATATATGTATGCCCTAGAGGCCATTAATGTATATTATAGTTGATGCTTGGACATGTATATATATAGATGACATTTTTGCTTGACATGATAGGATGATATCTGGTTGCTCTTTATCCTGACAAGTTCACTTGATTAAATTTACTGTCTATTTGACACATGTTGATAAAGACCTTAGGATATTTGCTTGACTACCATGACCATGATGCAAATCATACCGGTAGGGCATGTATAGTCCACAAGCACATCCTTAAAAGTTCCTAGTCGATGGAGTGTCGAGACAGGGCATCGATATTTCAGAGTAGACTAGGGTATACGTTTCTTGATCCAGTGTAGGGGCAATGGATGATCCCATATCCATTGGTGTTTGACATCAAAGATTGTATACAGGTGCTCATTAGAGACTGATTACACTGAACGGACTCGCTGAGAACTCCTAAACGGTATTGTACCTATCGTCAATTAGCAGTTCTCAGGTAACACTTGTATAGGTTATTCTGTAGACCCGAGATCGTCATAGTGTCTTGTGTGCTTCCCACTGTGCTTTGATTTCCACCCTACCACGGCTCTGTTGGGTCGTGCCAACAGGTGGATTTTGGGTATAGTCCTGAGACACATGGAGGCAGTGAGCGATAGGAGGGGTTTCGTCTCTCTCGGTATTGGGAGTTGTAGTTGTACTATGCGTGATTGGCTATAACCGTAAGTCCCTGGCCAGGGCTGATGAGATTTACTCATAAGTGTTATTAGTAGTTTCTCGATTGGTTATAGGCCATACATCATCATGACTTATTGATTTATTGGGGCTTGACGATTCCAAACCCAGACTCGATATTCGACATATCAGACGAAGAGACCGGTCTGTACGGTAAGTGTTGCTTGTTGGCTCTACGGGAGTTTGAACAAGTTTGCTTGTTAATCTTCTATTCGTTCAATGTCTGGGTAGCCGTTACGTCCAGCTAGTACCACTGACGGCTTGTGGGTATCTGATATGATCATTACCTACTGCCAGCGTATTGACGAGTCTTAAGAGTCCCGCATAGGGGTTTCCAAACTCAAGGGAAATGATGTAGGGCACATATGGAGATATATGCGGGAGCTTGATTAACTACGAGTATTTGATACTGTATTTTAATCTAGCGTTTTTCATTAGTCGGGTTATATGTGATATGACCGGATTATTAAATCAAGTGTTGATTTAATAAATTGAATAATCACTCATTTATAATTCCTTTCTTATATATATATATGTATATGTATGTATATATATATATATATATATGTATGTATGTATGTATATGTATGTATGTATGTATGTATCATGGTTGATGATACATGGAACAAGGAAATGCAAGAATCACATTGGAGATATATTGGATATTTAAATAAATTACAAGAAAATGAAAATGTTTTGTGATGATTCATTGCTTCCACACTCTTCCTAAAATATCTAACACCATGACTCATTTTTTTTATACCATTCTTATCTTTAAATATCTAAGATATCTCCAAGGTTCATTTAACCTAATGCTAAGTTCATCCTCTTCTTCTATGCTCTCTAGATTTTTCTATGAGCTAAAAAGAGAAAAGAAAAAGAAAGGATTTTGAGTGATAACCTCCCCACTTCATCTACCTATCCTAAACTAGCAATTTAGTATAGGTTGTTGCCTTCACTTGTTCATAGAATTAGTGAAGCAAGAGCTTGAGAGTGAGAAGCTTCTGGTGGATCATCATAGACAACGAAGGTTTCAAGCAAACTTGTTACAACTTCAAGTGGAGCTACAAAGGAACTCAAGGACTTCTACACGGAGCAATTGAAGTGAAGGACAGGACAACAAAAGTTGTAGTTCTCATTCACTTAGTTTAAATATCCATAGTTGCTCCTTTTGTAACCTTAATTTCTAGTTTGATTCATGGTTAGTTAACTTAGCACCCAATAAAATTAAAATTGCTCACTTACATAGGTTGAAACCCTTGATTGTGGTGCTAGGAAAGAATTACATGGTATCAGAGCCAAGCTAGTGCATTAGGGTAGTCTATACGAAGTTAAAGAGTTCGATCGAACTTCAAAAACCCGAACTTTTTCATGTTTCTGTCCATTTTTCCAAAAGTTGGTATTTTACAGATTAAAAATATTCAGAAAATCGTGCAGGAAATTTTATGGAGCCCCAAGAAATATGAGTGCCCAATTCAACCAAGTGGCTGCAGAACCGCGGCAAAACCTAGCGTTTAGCCACAGTTCCGGCGCAATTTTGGTGAATTTAGGAATCGTGTTTCTTGTGCTACTCCATTGTGAGATTTGAGACTTTTTGGGTATTTTTGATAAGACTTAAGTTGTTGAGGTCTCTATGATTTGTGGGAATTTGAGATGTCGATCGAAATGTTTAATATCGTCTAGATAGTTGCTATATGTGATACAAATTTTTGAATCCACATTAATCAGTTTTGTGAAAACTAGTTTGTGACATGTAAATCTAGCATTTTAGTCTCATATAATGATTCTCACGGAATTTCGATTCGGATCAAAACTCTATCGTAATATTGTAACGTACGCGAACACTCGCCGAGAAACACTACTAGATAGCCACACCCCAAAGCTCCGACCAAGTGACTATAGGAGAACCCCATGGCCAAAAACATCCGCTTGGGCGCTCGCGACTATGGTGTTCCGCCCAAGTGCATTTCATCGTCGGCATCAGGGGTGCGGCCATCTACTACTATTCCCGACGAATATTCGATAATGAAATCGGGAATCTTGTTGAATTACCTGACTTCATTTTTGAAAAGAGTTTTCAATTCGAGACTTTAATGCAAGATTTATATGGATATGCATGAAATCCGGAATATAAGATAATCCGGGTTTATGATGTCTAAGGTTGATGCAGATTCTAATTATTAAAGTTTTTCATTTCTTTTCTGCGACCGTAAGTGTAATATGTAGATCCCTAATCTCATTGCTATAGGACAACGACATTAGGAATACGCATATTTACTTACGTTGATGACACGTGTGTTGGAGATAGTGCCCTCAGAGTCAATTATTGGATCACAGGCACGTGATTGCAATGATTGAGGGAGGACCTATCCCGGTAGGACAGTCTTACTCAAGATGATAGTATGCTATCTGGTTTATCTTTTTCATCGTGTACTGCTTTAGGTGACCAGACATGTCGCTATTACACGTTGATAGAGCCCCTAGGATTCTTGCTTGACTTCCAGCAGTATGAGGGCGATCATATACGTGAGAGCTGGTAGTCTATAAGCGCATCCTTAAAAGGTCCCTAGTCGTAGGAGTTTCGAGACAGGGCATCGATACTCCAGAGTAGACTAGTGTATACAGTCGAGACCTCGACGAGGGGCGGTGGCCGGTCTCACAAGCCACTGGTGTCAGTTGGTTCATCTAAGATGTATACAGGTGCTCATTGGGTTATGAGTACACCGGACAGGACTCGCCGGGAACATGCTATTTGGTCTTATACCTGACGTCAGATAGCAGTTCCCTGGTGACATGTGTACAGGTTAGTTCATCGACCTGGGGATCGTCATTTGTCTCGTGTGAGTTCCCACTGTACTTTGATTACTACCCTACCACGCTCAAAGGAGACGTGTAAACAGGTTTTAGTTGGGTACAGTCCCGAGCCACATGGAGGCAGCGAGCGGATCTTCAGGGGTTCGTCTTTCCCGGTATTGGGGGTGAGGTCGCGCTGTGTCTAGGAGAGCCAGAACATGAAAAGTCCTTGGCCAAGGCAGGAGATTTACTGGTAGGTATTCCAGTAGTATCTCAGGGTGTTCTGGGTTGATCTCTGACACGACTTGTACCGCTTTTGGGGGTCTGACTTTTACCAGCCCCCTAGGCCCGCCATGCGATGCTCATAGACGAACGGACCGGACTGTACGGATATTGTCACTGAAAGGCTCAGTAGGGTGTCAGGATGAGTTCGCTCATTGACGTCCCTTTTGGTCAATACCTGATAGCCCTTCACATATTGGCTTATACCTCTGACGTGCTAGTGGTTAAATCCACAACCAAGGTGTTGACGAGTCTTTAGAGTCCCCCACATTCAGTTGCTCAAGTTTTCGGGCGAAACGCTGTAGAGGCCGTATGGAGATATGGCAGGGTTCGATCAGATACGTGCGGTATTGCACGGATCAGGATCGGACGGATAATACTAGCCGAATTTGGTTTAAGCCGGATCCTAGTATAGTACAGTGTAGATTTTGTCTCATTGCATTTGTATTTCGGTCGGAATACAGATGCGGGTGTGTATGCACAGTATCGGGGTTTTCCTGTAATTTATTACGGGACCAGTTTTCTGGAGTTGCCAGTTTGCTTTCCGTTTCGGCCATATTTCTTTGTACCCTTCTTTGGCCGAAGATTGGTGGAGGAGGGCTTATTTGCAATTGTGAAAATAAGCAATTTGGAAGGGGGTCTTTGCATATTATTGTATCATGATGGTGCACCATCACTTGACTTTGTTCATGATGGCTTCACCTTTTGGAGTCATCGTGCTTGATGATGATGGTTGATCATGATGAGGGAGTGTGGTTTGCTTTTTGACTTGATGATCTATCATTCTTTTTCCTTGTATTATTGATACAACCCCACTTGGATTTTCTCCCACCCTCCTTCACCTCACATGGCCGGCCACATTGGGGAGGGGCTGCCCATGAATTTTGAGTGGGGATTTTTTCTCTTCATACTTGCTAAAATCCCCAAGTTCATCACAAAATCCCACCACTTCATTTCCTTCACCAAAATGGCAACTTCCATGAACCCCAAATGAGACATAGCCTCTATACTACATTCTACAGCAATTCTTGGGCACGTCGACTCGCCAGCTTCGTGCCCGAGTTGCCTCGGTATAGAGGTGGGAGCCCGTAAAAGAAGCAGGCGACGTGGTGCCCTTCCGGCGACTTGGTGGAGACCAGAGATTCCGCGGGAGATCGGGACGACGACGAGAAGACCGGAGGACTCGGATCACTCGGTATATCTCTCTTCCCCATCTTGTAGTTAGCTAGGACTAGATTAATGGCACGATCCGGGTTATAGTGCGCGGTGGTGCCGGTTTGAAAAATTAAAGTAAATCACCGCTTCCGCATTCCGGCGTTGGATTGACGGCCGGGGCGCCGCCGTGCACTTACAGTGGTATCAGAGCCTCGCCATTAACCTAGTCTAGCTTTGTCTAACGTGTTTAAATTTCGATCGAGCAAAAATCCCAAAACCGCGTTTTCATGCATATCAGTTTTCTGTCGAAATTTTTTTTGGCTCCAAAAATTTTTCAGTATGTTGCAGAGTGATGTGCAGAGAAAGATAAGAAATCTGTGAAAATTTGGTGTACTGATATGGCAAGATGACCGCGGAACCGCGGCCAAACCCCCCATTGGGCCGCGGTTCCGCCGTAGTATAGAGCCTTCAGTGCACCAATTTTGCACAGTAATATTTAAACAGTGAAAATAGTGGTTTTGGAACATTCTTTTTGGACCCAGAATTTCTTGATGTGCTACAGTAGTACTTGGGGGCCCACTTGGTAAATTTTGATCGATCGGATATTTTAAACACATTAGTTCACATAATTTACATTATATCTGCGACCGTGAATGTCACTTGATCGGTAAATCCTGTCTAACTGCTATAGCCCGGTTAGACGGATTTGTGAACGTGACATTCACGTTGATGTTCTGTGATTTTGCTGTGATGTTGCGGATCGGTCGTGGGGGATAGCCTGGTTGCAGTGGTAGTACAGTTTTTTTGTATTATGTACATTTGATATTGCGGGGCGAGCGTCCGACATGTGGACTGCCATCACTGCCTGTTTGTATTATTCTTTTGGGGCACGACCAGGTTGCGGTCGATGTACCCGTTGTATGTATATTTTACTTTCTGTACTAGGATTACCCCGCGGAGGGGTGCACGGATAGCCGGGTTCTAGAGGGCAACAAGCCCGTATTTCATGGCATTGAGATGGAGGAGACTTCACTCTAGAATTGGCGGGCTATTCGCCGCACTCGTAGGGGGTAGAGGTTAACCCAGGAGGGGTGCTCAAGTTACCGGATTCCGTGAAGTGCTAGGTGGTCCATTCACGTTGCTGAAGGGGGCTGCCTCACTTCAGGATTTGGCGGGTAACTTGCCGCGCCCGTAGGGGTCTAGGATTTCATTGCAAAGGCTATCCACACGACCAGGGGAATGTCGGGTTTCAACGGCTCTGTGAAACCCGGGGATCCCAGATATCTGTATTGTTCTGTGATGCTGTACATTTCTGTGATGTTGCATTTTATCACGCCTTGAGCGAAATATTATATATTGATATATATACTAATAGATGTTGTATATGTTTTGCATCCGTGCTAGTCCAGTCCCTGCTCTGTCGTTAGTTAGCTAACCTAACGCGTAATGACGGGACCCAGTGGCGAATGCGGGTGGCATATACGTACATCAGTATATTTTCGTTCTTTGTGGTGTGATCAATTGATGGGACTGTGTTGATTCGGATCAATGCAAGTTAAAAACAAACCTAATCTGATGTTGTTGGAACATTTTTCAAAAAGCTGTTATTTGCAAGGACGTTCACTTTTGTTTTGCACAGTGGTATTCAGTTGGAATATCCTGCTCCTCAGTCGACGAGGCAAGGGCCGAGATCCCTTCACCGGGAGTGACCCCTTGGACAAAAGTTTGCGTCAGGGCAATAACTTCACTATAGCCGATTACTATTGCTTTGCATCGTGGTATTCAGTTGGAATATCCTGCACCTCATTCTACGGGGAAAGAGCCGAGATCCCTTCACCGGGAGTGACCTCTTTAGCAAAGGTTTTCGTCACTATATTTTTCTAAAAAGCTATCAGTTCCTTCAACGATATCAAGTTCATTACGTTAAAGGTTTTCGCCAGAAACCATTCGTAGCCCTCCGTCATTTCAGTTAAATATTCGGTAGTATTCAAGCTATGTATTTTGACCTCATGCCAAGGCATAGTGATTGGTAGCTGCTGGGTATTTATCTGTTGCATAGATAGATGCGTTGGTTTGGGACAGTCGTAATACTATTTTGGCCTACGTCAAGGGTATGTACGGGTGGGTTCAAATTAACCTGGACAATGACGGGTAGAACTTGACATGTGACTTATGATATTTTGACCTCACGCCAAGGTCATAAGAGCATGGGGCAAAAATCACATCGGGAGTTTCAAAAGAAACTGAAACTTGCCAGATATGCGCATACCTTCTGGAGTATGATAGCGTGAGCAGATTCCATCACGTTATCATGCGATGATAGTTAGATCCCGATTCCCACTGATAAGTTGGTTTACTCCTCGGGTGATCCCGACTAATTCTTCTTTCGGGTTTGGAGAAGAATTTGAGGTTACAGCGGGAGGTTTCCTGATTAGATAAATTGGTAACCATTCTGATCTAGGTTAGAGTGCACGCTGAGTGTTTCTTTTCTCTCTCTCTTTGGCAGCGACCATTGACCCGACCCTAAGACTATGACTCGGTGACCAAGTTGACCGAACCTTCTTAACACTGGCTTTTGGATTGTCAGAGTTGCAAACCTCATTGCCACTCCTACTTTTACCCTTTACTCCAGGACACCCCATATTACTACGAACGTCCACTTCCATTGGACAAAACCATCGTATGGTTATATACGAACTCGAAGTAATTTATTCGAGGATGGTTTCCGGTTCTGGAGAAAACGGATAGGACTATTCAGTTGTCTTTTCCTTTTTCCTTCTCTCAGGTTGTGAGTACTCCTTGGTTTAGGAGATAGTACACCTATTACGCAAATTGGATAGTCTTCTTCCAAGCCTTAGGCTGGTGCCGAACGGTGGGGAATGAAGAAAACCAATTAGCATAACGATGGTGTACAGAAGGTATTATGTAAAGAAAAAGAAAGGGATTAGTAAGAGGGCAACGTAAATTGCGACTGATATTCACGACCAAATCAAGTATTTCATTACCACTCCCACTTCACCTTTGTATTTCTCCAGAACACTCCGTATCACTACGAAGATCCACAGCTTATTGGATACTCCATCGTATGGTTATATACGAACTCGAAAGGAACTTGTTCCAGTTCGGGGATGGATTCTGGTTCAGGAGAAATAGGAATAAGGTTTATTCGGTTGTCTTTTATCCTCACCTTCTCTCGCATTGCGAGTGTTCCTAGGATTGGGACAGTACACCCATTATGCTTATTGGATAGTCTTCTTCCAAACCATAGGCTGGTGCCGAACGGTAGGGAAGGAAGAAAACCATTTGGCCTAAGGGGTGTACAGAAGGTAATGACTAAAGACATATAAAGGGATTTGGAGAGGTGGCAAAGAATTATACGATTACAGTCGTGAATCTGGAAGAGGCATTACTCGGAATACCGGGATACCCCATCGAAACATTTCAATGTTTCAGTTTCACTGTGTACTGTTAAAGGAAAACTGATTTCCCAATTAGTCCTTACTCCAGGGTATGTATTTACCAGGTATGATTCTCACATCTGTATGGTTTTACAGATGATGAGTGGGAGTAAGTTATTGGGAATTAGGTGATCATCCTCATTATATCGGGATTCGTTGTAATCGGTGATATTTGAGGAAGTCACCTGGGTTGTTTGCCAGACGGCAAATATTTGGTTTTGAATATCCGCTATTGTGTACCAATTTCAAATTGATATATCTGTACGTCTATTTTCATAGAGTGAGATATACATTTTGAAATTATGTCTATGACATTTACCTATATCAGTGGATGGTTAGGTAAGGAGCATTAAACAGCGGTGTAATTCTTCTTAACTATAAGTACAGTTTTCAACCTACGACACACAGTGAATGAGTTATCAGACTCAAGGGACTTATACAGAGTATTGTATGTTGTCCAGGGTCCATCAAGACAGAGGGGTTGGTCCTCGTACTATATTCATTTTACTTATGACTTCTCTAGTTTTTAGACAGGTGTTTCGTGGAAACACAGAGTCCGAATTTTGAGAAGTTATAGGTATTTGAATAGAGTAGAGAACCAGGTGTAGTAAGTATCGGGATTCTTTAAAGTGATCGAAGATGTAGATACTTGTGTAAGGTATTCAGTTGATAGTAATGATAAAAAGAACTTGCTTCTTTTTCAGGATACTCATAATTGGAAGCATTCCTAAGTTGAGTAACGTTGATCGGCCTCCTTCCATTTAGTAGACATGCACTGGAGACAGCTGCATGATTTCAATCTGGTTCAATTAAATCAGTGCCTCTGGTTCTATATTGGATATAGAACAGTTCATATCTTAACGATGTTAAGGTACGGGGAGTTGTCCGGCTTATGATTAAAACCACACACTGGACAACTCAAGGCACGTTTCTGTAATGGCTGTTTGTGGGTTGCCCTAAGCTATGATGAGGGTTGACTTTTTACCATAAGAAAGATCAATAGTGATATTGTTCTTGACTCGCCACAGTTTTAATAAAAATGGATTTTTTTCAGAAAACAGTAGTGGGAGTATGGTAGAACTGGAAGTAATTCCAGAACCACAAACGATTACTGAAGATTTGATAAAGAACCTAAGGATTCAATCTGGTTTGACATTCCATTGGCCACTCCGCAGATACGGTGGGTAACCTCAGGCACCCGAGAGATACTCCGGTAGCCTCAAGGACGGTGACAGGGAAGTTCTTGTTTACCCACACTTGCCATTGCTGTTGTTCCAGACTGTGAGACCCGGCAGGAGGATAAGTATAGCGTCGTTCTAAACTAGCTTTAGAAGTGTACGTCTATATGACTCTGCCAGAGGGTTGTCGTAGTCAGTGGGAGCAGCGGAAGCATTGGTGGACAAGTCGCTTATGTCTATTTATAGACTAAAGCAGATATAGCGGAGATAGATCATCAATTTCTGATGTGACAGTCATAGGTTTGACTTCATCAGAATAGGGGATGGATCTGTTGAGAAGGTAGTAGGGTGTGATGTCATGGTATTTGGATGACATACACAGAGTAGGAAGTGATATTCCTATACTACGATCGGTTATACTTTGGTCGTCACAAAGTGGTTTCTCCACATGGGACTTGGACATTATATCAGACATACTGGTTACTAGATCTATGGTTTTAGATCTAGATTTGGGTGGTTTCCCAATTAAGGGTACTTAGACAGCATTCTAAGAGTATTTAGAATGGACGACTCCTGGCATGGTAGTGTACCTGCAGGTGATGGAGTCACCCTCTCTAAAGGTGTCTTACAGACTAAAGGGGAGAGGGATGTGCATGATTGGCAGATCACTTGCTTAGGCAATTGAGTCAATCATGAGATGTCAAGTACCACACCAGATGTTGTTCTTGCAGTAGATGCAATAAGTTGATATTAATCCAATCCGGGAGAAACAGTCGGAAGCAGTTTTAGAACATAAGTGGATATTCTAGGGATATGATAACGACAGCCTCATTCGGGAGACAGTTATCATTCCAGGCTTCCAAGGTGACATGGACGACGAGGAGGTTGTCAGAGTTATAGTTTTCCTTCTGACGAGGGGCAGTATTTTGGACAGGTGGTCTAAGGAAATACTGAGGGAGGCATGGCGCAGGATACTGATTAAGTTCAGTTGACGATACAGTCTAAGAAGTTTGGATTTGGAGTTCATTGATGAGCTAGGTCCCATCAGACATCCAGACACATTCTAAGACAGGTATTGCTCATTTCGGGAGATGGCTTTCTCCGCGAACTTGAGATATAGAGAGACATAGAAAGAAACATTAGGGCGGATCCACTCACTGAGGCTATTCCTCGAACGCAATAGTTTCGCAAACGAGCTTTGTGAGACAGACAAGTAGAGGAGTTGGGTGTTCGGTATCACACGGGCTGTGAGTATGCGACATCGCAATAATTAGCCTTGAGTGCAAGTGGGAGATTGTTGGAGATAGTGCCCTCAGGGTCAATTATTGGATCACAGGCACGTGATTGCAATGATTGAGGGAGGACCTATCCCGGTAGGACAGTCTTACACAAAATGATAGTATGCTATCTGGTTTATCTTTTTCATCGTGTACTGCTTTAGGTGACCAGACAGGTCGCTATTACACGTTGATAGAGCCCCTAGGATTCTTGCTTGACTTCCAGCAGTATGAAGGCGATCATATACGTGAGAGCTGGTAGTCTATAAGCACATTCTTAGAAGGTCCCTAGTCGTAGGAGTTTCGAGACAGGGCATCGATACTCCAGAGTAGACTAGTGTATACAGTCGAGACCCCGACGAGGGGCGGTGGCTGGTCTCACAAGCCACTGGTGTCAGTTGGTTCACCTAAGATGTATACAGGTGCTCATTGGGTTATGAGTACACCGGACAGGACTCGCCGGGAACATGCTAGTTGGTCTTATACCTGACGTCAGATAGCAGTTACCTGGTGACATGTGTACAGGTTAGTTCATCGTCCTGGGAATCGTCATTTGTCTCGTGTGAGTTCCCACTGTACTTTGATTACTACCCTACCACGCTCAAAGAAGACGTGCAAACAGGTTTTAGTTGGGTACAGTCCCGAGCCACATGGAGGCAGTGAGCGGATCTTCAGGGGTTCGTCTCTCCCGGTATTGGGGGTGAGGTCGCGCTGTGTCTAGGAGAGCCAGAACATGAAAAGTCCTTGGCCAAGGCAGGAGATTTACTGGTAGGTATTCCAGTAGTATCTCAGGGTGTTCTGGGCTGATCTCTGACACGACTTGTACCGCTTTTGGGGGTCTGACTTTTACCAACCACCTAGGCCCGCCATGCGATGCTCATAGACGAACGGACCGGACTGTACGGATATTTTCACTGACAGGCTCAGTAGGGTGTCAGGATGAGTTCGCTCATCGACGTCTCTTTTGGTCAATACCTGGTAGCCCGTCACGTATTGGCTTATACCTCTGACGTGCTAGTGGTTAAATCCATAACCAAGGTGTTGACGAGTCTTTAGAGTCCCCCACATTCAGTTGCTCAAGTTTTCGGGCAAAACGCTGTAGAGACCGTATGGAGATATGGCAGGGTTCGATCAGATACATGCGGTATTGCACGGATCAGGATCGGACGGATAATACTAGCCGGCTTTGGTTTAAGCCGGATCCTAGTATAGTACAGTGTAGATTTTGTCTCATTGCATTTGTATTTCGGTCGGAATACAGATGCGGGTGTGTATGTACAGTATCGGGGTTTTCCTGTAATTTATTACGGGACCAGTTTTCTGGAGTTGCCAGTTTGCTTTCCGTTTCGGCCATATTTCTTTGTATCCTTCTTTGGCCGAAGATTGGTGGAGGAGGGCTTATTTGCAATTGTGCAAATAAGCAATTTGGAAGGGGGTCTTTGCATATTATTGTATCATGATGGTGCACCATCACTTGACTTTCTTTGTTCATGATGGCTTGACCTTTTGGAGTCATCATGCTTGATGATGATGGTTGATCATGATGAGAGAGTGTGGTTTGCTTTTTGACTTGATGATCTATCATTCTTTTTCCTTTTATTATTGATACAACACCACTTGGATTTTTTCCCACCCTCCTTCACCTCACATGGCCGGCCACATTGGGGAGGGGCTGCCCATGAATTTTGAGTGGGGATTTTTGCTCTTCATACTGTCTAAAATCCCCAAGTTCATCACAAAATCCCACCACTTCATTTCCTCCACCAAAATGGCAACTTCCATGAACCCCAAATGAGACATAGCCTCTACACTACATTCTACAGCAATTCTTGGGCACGTCGACTCGCCAGCTTCGTGTCCGAATTGCCTCGGTATAGAGGTGGGAGCCTGTAAAAGAAGCAGGCGACGTGGTGCCCTTCCGGCGACTTGGTGGAGACCGGAGATTCCGCGGGAGATCCGGACGACGACGAGAAGACCGGAGGACTCGGATCACTCAGTATATCTCTCTTCCCCATCTTGTAGTTAGCTAGGACTAGATTAATGGCACGATCCGGGTTATAGTGCACGGTGGTGCCGGTTTGAAAAATTAAAGTAAATCACCGCTTCCGCATTCCGGAGTCGGATTGACGGCCGGGGCGCCGCCGTGCACTTAAAACGTAATGTTATGTGTTGATGTTGATATGTTATATAGGATCGTCGTGATTGAATAGCCAAGGGTTTTATATGAGATGAGAGTTTTTTTCTTTTTTCATTCATGTAAATATATGTATGTAATATTCTTTTATTAGGTGTAACAACTCCAATTTCAGTGTACATAAATTTCATTTAAAATTAATGTACAATTGGGGTATTTAGAATTCCTATGAAATCTATAAGTATTTGTTTTGATTTAGAACAGCAAGAAGGAGCTTGTAACTCATTGGTAATACCTTGCACTGCTGAACCAAAGCACCAAAGTTCAAATCTCATCATCCACACATTCTTTTTATTTAAAATTCTTTTAATCCTTTAGAAGCCTAAGAGTCTCCACGTGCACAACACGTAAAACCAAGAGTTACACTTAAAACAAACAGATACAAATTAGTATTTAGACCGTCAGGGACACGTGGCCCCAATCCAAGACCCCATCTCCAAGATCAGACTGGCGAGACTTGATATAGGGCCGGCGCTGCCATATTTTCTAAGCCCAAACCCTAAATTTTTCTTTTGCCCTAGACCCTTGGACTCCCCCCATAACTCCAGTATTATTTGTTTACTCTGTACATTTATAGAGCACAATAAAATTCAGAATTAAACCTATTTCATTACAAATTTTAATACACCCATTCACTACACTAAACCCTAGCTTTTCCTAAAAATACCACTCCATTTCACACCCCTCCTCTCTCACAATTCCCTGCCAAAACTCTCAAGAAATTTCCAAGTTCCTATAGTGTGCAAGTGGAGTTAACGAAGGGTGAAACTCCGACGAAGTTTCCGGCGACGAAATGACGCAACGGCATTTCCCCACTCTTCCTCTTTCTCCCCTCTACCTTATAAGCCAGTAAGTCCCATTTCCCTTCTCATCTTATACTTTAAAAAATTTCAAAACTAAAACCCGACGGAAGTGGAGTTAGTCCGACTTTCGATTCGGTTTTCTTTAAAAACCATATTTTTCTTAATCAAGATAACTTCATATTCTCACATATATCTTAACAAACATTAACAAACTCAGCAAAACAACTTTCACATCAAAATAATCATTTTTGTAACTTTTATCATACTTTTACAGAAAAATACCATATAATTTAGTTTCGACATAAACCATCATAATTCATTGCTATACCTTTAGATAGTTCACAAGATAATGACCTACCTCATCACAACACACATCTCTATCATCGCACGATTGATTTTGGGACAATAGAATACGGGAAATATGATTTTTGCAAATAAATCCCTTTAACTTATTAAACCGTCTTCTTTAAAAAGTGTATTTAACTTTTCATGCAATTGAGCCTCTACAACCCATTTTGGGGACCCCGTTTAGGATGGTGCGGATTATCGCATATCCTCAGGCTTAGTAGAGCGAGATGCAAACCTCCGCAAGGAGCATTCGATTTCGATGGAATTTTTATACATTTTTCTTTAGAAAATGAGATTTTTATAAGAAAACAAATAAAATTATTATCATTAATTATGTATATATAATTATTATCAAATACTTATTTTAAATATATATATTATTCCATGTTTCCAAAACTTAAGAAAAGAATTCAAATATTACATAAAACTACCATGATAATTCAAAACAATATTCATATTACAAATAAATACTATATATTATGAAATTAGGTTTTATCCACTAGAAATGTCACATTTGTAAAATAAACATCAATGAAAATCCTAAAGACGATAATTAAATGCTTGAGGCGTATTTTAAAATTATACCAAAACTATTTTTACATAAAAACCCCTCAAGTTGTTCTAAATTACAATAAGGAACCTAGTAAATATAGGTTTAAGCAGGACCAGTCTCTTGAGCCTCAGGGAGACGGAGATATGGGTGCTTGCCTTTTTAAGGTAGACAACTTAACAAACGGTGTTATCAACACGGTAATTGTCTTAGAAAAAGACACATCCTGCCGTACATATGGAGCAGTTACCGATAACACCAAAACAATCAGAATTTCAAATTCTTTTGAAAGTGTCTGACTCAGACTGAGTCTCAACCTAATCAATCTGACTTGAATGTTATTCAGGTACAAACTACAATACAACATGATTTAATATAAATCCATCTATTCAATCTATATCAATCTATATTGAACGAACCGAACCATGGATATATTCCATTTACTTGTTCTTCCATTATATCCGTTCCATTACTGATATCATGATTTCGGCAAGTCATCCATCTATACAATTTATAAGACAATATAATACAATCAATACAATCAAGACATGCGAGGGTTTTAAGGGGAGTTTGTTACGGAAGGTGTTAGAAGTGGCACGAGACTGCAACCATAAGACATCTAACCTGAATCTCCATTGCCGTTATACTGTGGCTAAACGGTTCCTTGTACTCTGTATACCTTAGTCTCCGGGATAGTGAGACTCCTCTCATATACACTGGTCTCTTTTGTACCAAGCTACAAACAACAGCGTTAACACTAAATAACAACATTAAACAGCTATACTCTATTCTGTCTATTCTATTCTTATCTATTTACAGGACTTACCGAGCGACTTGTTCGCTGACGACATTCTCTTTCTTCTTCTTTGGAATATCGTCAGGTGTTTTGGACTCACTGGAGATCTAACCCAGCAGCGAAGACTTGGATCAGTTTACTGAAGACCCGGAGTTTTAGATTCACTTGTACATTATATTTCATTTTCATTCCGGTTATGCCATTGTTTAGGCATTGCATTCATTCCATATATTTTCATTTCAGTTGTATTGTAAAAAGAATGTTTAATAAATAAAGTTGCTGTTTATTTATATCTTGTCTCTTGTGTACATTTTATTTTATATTGCTTAGAAACGCTTAGCGTGTTTACTTCTGAGTAAATATGTAGCGGCCCCGTCGCGTCCTCTGCCTGTATATTGGGAAGCGGGGCATGACATTGGGTCACTTCCAGGTTGAGGTTGTTGTCTCCATTTGATGTATATTATTTACTTTTCCGCACTAGGATAGACCCAAGGCGGGGAGCACAAGTAACCTGGTTCTAGAGTACAGTGAGAGGCCATCTCGAGGAGACGAGACCGGTCGCCTAACTCTTGAATTGGCAGGATTGCTGCTCTCATAGGGGTTTAGGGGTGTGGGCTTGGCCATTCATCACGACCGTTGAATTCGTGTTTTTCATTACTGGCTTAATTTAATACACGGAAATCCTAGTATATCCTATATTTCATATGTTTGCTTCTTCTGATGTTATTATGTGATGTGATCATATAACTGTGTGAGACGAATGCTATATATATGATATATAATAAATATTGCTTATGCTTTGCACCCGCGCTAGTCTAGCCCCCGCTTTGCCATTAGTTAAGTAACCCAACGGTGCATGACGGGGCCCCGTGGCGAATGCGGATGGCATAAGCGTATGTTCTATTTTCGTTTCTTTTGTGATGAATAGGAGCTTAAAATGATGGGACAACATTAATAAGATTAATGTTAAGAAAAAGAAACCTAAAGATATTGTATAATTAAATTTGAAACATACTCGGCCTTTTTATGAAAAAGCTGATATTTCAAATGTGGGGCTTAAGCCACTCCTTTTTCAAAATACTCGATTCTACAGCGATATCAAGTTCAATATGTTAAAGGTTTTCATAAAAACCATTCATAGCCCTCTGCCATTCTAGAAAATAGAGTACTTAGTATTCGTGCTACGTTTGTTGACTATAGTTAAGGCTTAGTGTACGGTAGCTAAGTGATGTTTTCCTATAAAGCATTTGATGCGATTGATTAGGGCATTTATATAACTTTGTTGACCATAGTTAAGGGTCATACGAATGGGTCTAAATTAATCATGAAATGATGGGTAGAACTGGGAGTTCTCGGCGAGTCCGTCCAGTGTACCCAGTCTCTACTGAGCACCCGTATATCATCTCTGATGTCAAACACCAATGGATATGGGATCATCCATCGCCCATCTGTATGGGTCGAGAAGGTATACGCTAGTCTATTCTGGTATATCGATGCCCCGTCTCGATACACCCATGACTAGGGACTTTGAAGGATGTACTTATAGACTACCATGTCCCCACTAGTATGATCCGCATCATAATCCAGGTGGTCAAGTACACATCCTAAGGGCTTTACCAACATGTAACAGAGAGACAAACAGTATACACGTTAAGGTAAAGAGCAACCAGATAGCATACTATCATGTACCTAGTTATCGAATCGAGGGTTGATTCGATAAGTCGATACATTGGATACTAGTCGGTTATATGCGATATGACCGGATCATTGAATCAAGTGTTGATTTAATGATTTAATGCATAATTATATATTTGATATATTACTTTGCATTAACTAGTATCGGTTTACTTAAGATGGATTTTCTCACTCGCCTGTGCACATTGTATATGTGATATATTTTGTGCACTTGTATGTATCATGTTTGATGATGCATGGTAACTTGTGTTTTGTGTAAAGTTTAAACCATGGTTATTCAATGGTTAGGGTTTTCATTTTCATATCTATTTATTTATTTATTTATTCATTTTGGAAAAAGATAAGCATAATGCAAAATGGTGGCTTTCTTTGTATTCTAGTTGAAGCTTCATGAAGCTTTGACCTAAGTGACCATTTTGTCTCATGCTTAACCCTAACCATTCCCACTAACCATGATTTATTCTCTACACTTGACCATGGTTCATTAGATGATAAGTATTATGATTTTTTTTCATTTTACTTAATACTTATGATATATTTCTTTCTTCTTCTTCTTGATGAGCAAGGAAGAAAAAGCTTTCTTCATCAATGGTGATTGATGAAAACAAGTGAGAAATCCAATTCTAAAGTCTACCCACTTCCTATTTCTTCATCCTCTACCTCTTTCCAAGTAGTAGAGTGTGTTTTCTTCACAGGTTTCATGACTTGGTGAAGTGAGAGCTTGATCTTGCGATGCTTCGACGTAGATCATCTTCGGCATGTCGTCGATGACCTAGCCCGTCTATTCACCGATGAAGCCGACGCTAGAGCCCGGGGTTCAACTTGGACAGCGAGGATACTTCATTGCGGAGCTATGGAGGTGGAGAACCGGATCTACAAAGGTTGTATTTCCGTATTCTCTTAGTTAAGTGTTAACTAGTTTGTTTTTCGCCTAGACATCTAGCTAACGATCCGTAGTCTAGGGTTTCCCGGCACCGTAAAATTTGAAATTGGCATGATCGATGCCTTGTGAGACCTCATTAGGGTGCCTAGGAACCCTACAGTGGTATCAGAGCCTAGCTAGAGCCTTAGGCGAAGTCTAGACGGAATTTGAAGTCCGAACGAACCGAAAACCCAACCCGGAAAATGCTCTCTGGCCTTTTTTCAAAAACGTGGATTTTTCCAAATTAAAAATTACTAAAAAATTCAGCAGGGAAATCTAAGAATTACGGCGCAAAAAGTTTCTGGTGAACAGTACAAACCGCGGCGGAACCGCGGCAGAAGCCTGGCTTCTGCGGCGGTTCCGCGGCAATTTGATGACGTCACCCTTCCCTGTTTGCACAGTAACTCCTATTTTAATATGCTGGATTTTCTGGGAATTTTTAATATTTATTATAGAGTTGAATTTTCTGGGATTGATTTGGGGATTCGTTGTTTCGATCGGGGTATCAAATTTTGTCTGTGTGTCTTTACGGATAAATTTTAGAATATGTTAAAAAGTTCGACCGGATATAAATACCCAATTTTTCCCCTGTCGGGAAATTTCCAAGCGTTGGATTTTTCCGTAGTTTAACGACGTTCTAAGTAGTGCAAGTAACGCGATGGACCCTCTAGAAGACAACAAACCTTAACTCGATTATGTGACCGTCTTGAACTGCCCTTTGAACCTTCGGGTTTGGGGCAGTACGGCGTGCCACATGCGAGGCGTTGGCTTGACCCTTCTACGGCTGGACCGTTGGTACTGAGGCACGAACTGAATGTTGTTAGACTTATTTCATGTGTTGATCTGTATCGGGAAAACTTGGGTGTTCGAATATTCAATCGGAAAGTTTAACATTTTCTGTTTATCTGGAATGGGATACAATAATTGGAATTCACAAAAGTTATGTGATAACTGAATGAATGTTATAAACATAGCAGTTTAGTCTCACTTGATCGGTTGCCACGGAATTTTGATGTGATCAAAAGTCCATCGCAATCACGTAGTGTACGCGGATACTCGCCGGGTAAACTTAATAGACAGCCTCACTCCATAGCCCCGACCAAGTGACTGTAGGAGAACCCCGTCGCCGAAAGCATCCGTTCGGGTGCTCGCGGTAGCGGTGTTCCACCTTGGTGCACTTCGTCGACGGTATCGGGGGTGCAGCCGTCTATTGAAGTTTGCGACGAGCATTCGATCAGGATGTCGGGAATCTTGTTGAATTGCCCGACTTGATATTGAAAAGTGTTTTCGATTTTAAGACTAAAATGCGGGGTTTATAATGATTAGGCATGCGATGTCTATGCAGGTTGCGGATTCCAACTGTTGTAGTTTTACACTTTCTTTTCTGTGACCGTAAGTGTAATATGTGATATCGCCGGTTTCGTTGCTATATGTCAATGACAATTGGGATGCGCATATTTACTTACGTTGATGACATGTGATGTTATGTGTTGCTGGATATGTTATATTGGATCGTCGTGTTTGAATAGCCGGGGGTTTTTATGTGAGATGAGTGTTTTTCATTTTCATTCATGTAAAAACTTGTATGTAATATTCTTTTATTGGGGTGCTTCCAGGTTGCGGAAGTAGTCACATTTTGTATATTATTTACTTTTCCGCACTAGGATAGACCTAAGGAGGGGAGCACAAGTAACCGGGTTCTGGAGTCCAGTGGGAGACCAACTCGAGGAGTCGAGTCTGGGTCTCCTAACTCTAGAATTGGTAGGGTTGCTTACCGCTCTCGTAGGGGTCTAGGGGTGTGGGTTTGGCTATTCATCACGACCGTGGAATCCGTGTTTTATACTGGCTCGTATTGAAAACACGGACGTCCTAGTATATCCAATATTTCATATGTTTCTTCTGCTGCGATATCTGTGATGTGATCATATGATGTTCTGTGATAGATACAGTATATAGTATATATGATATATTATATAGACGTTACTTATGTTTTACACCCGCGCTAGCCCTGCCCCGCTCTGCCGTTTGTTACCTAACCTAACGGTGCACGAGGGGACATCGAGGCGAATGCGGATGACATAAGTGTACGTCGTATTTATCTGTGATGTTTAGGTAATTAAATGATGGGACTTCATTAATATGATTAATGAAATAAAAGAAACCTAAGATGTTGTAGAATCGAATTTCAAAATAAAACAGGTAGCTACAGTTCTTGCTTTGCACAGCGGTATATATGATATATCCTGCACCTTATTCGATGAGGAAAGGACCGAGATCTCTTCACCGGGAGTGACTCCTTTAGCAATAACTGGCAGATGCTGCACACTCGGTTTGTCTTTTGATTGCTTTTAACTGTTTTTGCTTTGCACAGTGATATATATGATATATCCCGCACCTCATTCGACGAGGAAAGGACCGACGATCCCTTCACCGGGAGTGACTCCTTTAGCAAAACTAGAAAAGCCTCAAAAGCACTCCATTTCAAAATTCATTCGATCCTACAACGATATCAAGTTCATTACGCAATAGGTTTTCATAAAAACCTGTCGTAGCCCTCCGTCATTTCAGATAAGTAGTAGTTAGTATTCGTGCTGCGTTTGTTGGCCTTTGTCAAGGCGCAGTGTGCGGTAGCTAACTGGTGCTTATCTGCTTATGCATATGATGCAGATTGAGTTAGGGTAGTCGTGCGACCTTGTTGGCCTTTGTCAAGGGCCGTACGGGTGGGTTTAATTCAATCAGGAAATGACGGGTTGAACTTGACTAGCATCCTATGGTTTGTTGGCCTTTGTCAAGGTCATAGGAGGTTAGGGGCAAAATATTATCGGGAATTTCAAGTGTTGAAATTTGCAATGAGATTGCATACCTTCTATGAGATAGTTGGATCCCGATACCCGCTGCGAGTAAGTGTTACTCCTGGGAGAGTTTTATACATTACAATTAGCCGATCAAGTAGGTGTCTAGAAAGGTGTCAACGGGGTTACGCCTCTGGGAAAACGAGGTTTACATTAATTAGGTTCGTGCGAAAGCACGGAGGACCTCCCTCAAAGTACCGACACTGGCCTGGCTGAAAGATTGGCGAACTTGTAGTGTGTAATTAATCCCGGCTAGTCTTTCCTTTTAGGGTTTGAAGGAAGATTTGATAAAAAGCAGTGGGAGCCATCCTGATTAGATAAAATAATAACCAATCTATTCTTGCAAGAGCGCACGCTGAGTGTTTTCTTCTCTCTCTCTCCAGGTAGCGACCATATCACGCCTTAATCAAGATAATAATACGGAATATTGACCGAACCCGCTAGTTATACTGAGCTGGGGAACGTTGGTCCCGCTCCACCTTATAATTGTTATAAGACAGAGCAGGAAATTGGGGAATACCAGATTTCCCGTGCCGCCCAAACGAAGAGAGTGCATGCTGATGCTTCATCTTCGGGTGTGTTCATTACAAAGAACTGTTTCTCAGTATCCTCTGCATCCTGGGTATATGATACCAGATCAGGATCCCAGATATGTAATCTGTTACATAGGGCTACAGAAAGGTAGAGGACTGAGAACGGGTGATAAGTTTCATGAGGCAAAAAACGGGGCAAGTGTTGCAGCCAAGTCTGTTGGTCACTGTCACCCTGTATTACAAATACATTGATTCTGAACGAATGTTATTAGATACCGAACCTGTTATGCAAAATCATATCTGTCTCTTTATTAGTAAAGAAACGATAAAATTTTGTATTGTTGGATAATGTTTTAAACATTTCCTATATCAAAAGTTGATCGGTTCAGGCACGTTATCTAAAAGCATTGATGTTCTAAATCAAACTACAGTTCTTAGTATACGGAACACACACAAGAGAAAGAGTTCAGAAATGAACGAATCCTTCTTGAGGTATTGTAGACTAGGTCAGATCAATGCGACCCGACTGGCTAGAGTTACATATAGATGTATATTTAAATCAGTTTGAATTTACATCTTGTGAAACTCGCCAGTCATGTCACAAAGATAAGATGACCATAGCTCTGTTTATTGGAAATAGAGAAAGAGTTAGCAAACTCTTGGGATGATACATGTTGATGTATGTAGGTCCCCTGTCTACACATACCAAGACTGGTTCTTTATACTTCATTACATTCTCTGATGATCTTTCGAGATTCAGACCTATGTTCCTGTTGAAACACAAGTCCGAACCTTTTGAGATATTCACAGAATATGATTTAGAAGTAGAGAACCAAAACACGGGTATAAGTATTATGTCCTTTGATGTGATCGAGGAGCAGAATACTTGAGCACGAAAATCCTGGATTATTCCAAAGGAGAATGAGATTCTCTCTCAGCATTACTCCTCCGTATACACCATAGCACGATGGTATATCGGGGCGGAGCAATCTCACCCTATATGATAAGGTGTGCTCTATGATGAATACTACTGAGTTTCCTATTTTTTTTTGGGAGTTATGCGCTTGAGAAGATGCATACCTATTGAATACGGTTTGAATCAAATCAGTTGCCTACCACTCCATATGAGATATGGAAAGGGAAGAGCCCATGTCTTAAGCTAGTTAAGATTTGGGGTTGTCCGGCCTATGTCTAAAAGCAAAATCCGGACAAGCTCGAGGCAAGGTCTGTAATGTAGAACTGGAAATGTTCCAGCCATACAAACTGCAGCAGATGATTTGGTACAACCAGAGGATTCAGTAGAAACCAACGAACCTCAGCCTCTCCGCCGATCTAGTAGGGTTCCTCACCCACCTGAGAGATACTTCGGTTTCTCTAAGACAGTGGGAGCGAGGATTGCATCATGAGATGATGACCCAACTAGCTTCGAGCTGGCCATCGAGAGTAAGACTCTGTAAGAATGGCTGGATGTTTAGCGATCTGAGATGGAATCCATGTACACCAACAAAGTATGGACTTTGGTTGCAATATCTGAAGGGTTAAATCCCCATCAGGAGCAAGTATATCTTGAGAAGATTACTTGGTGTAGATGGAAAAGTTGAGACTTTCAAAGCTAGACTTGTTAAAGCTTTTCGTCATCGACCAGGCGTGGATCATGATGAAACCTTTTCAAGTGACTATGCTTAAGTCCATCCAGACCCTACTTGCCACGGCTACATACCATGACTACGATATCTGGTGGTTGGGTGTCATGACAGCTTTTCTAAATGATGTTTTAGAAGAGAACGTCTATAAGTACACAGCCAGAGGGCTTCGTAGACAGTGGGAGCAGTGGAAACGTGTGCAAGATGTTTTATGTGATAAAGCAGGCATCACGGAGTTGGAACATCTGTTTTGATGGATTAGTCAAAGAGTTTGACATCATAAAAATGGTAGATGAACCTTGTATATACAAAAAGGTAGTAGGGAGTATGGTGATGATCCTCGTAGAGCACGTGGATAACATACTCTTGATAGGGAAGGAGTTTCCTATGCTACGCTCGGTCAATCTCCGCTTATCACAATGATTCTCCATAAAGGATCAAAGTGATACCTCCTAAATCCTGGGTTTGGATCTATGAGATAGATCTAATTGGATGTTAGGATTCTCACTAGTTGTAGTGAGATGGTATCAATCGATCCTGGGGAGAATCACTGGAAGGGTTCCAGGGTGATAAAGACGACTGAATGTCAGTCGCAGGCATTGTCTTTACCCTCAGTAAAGGGACGGTATGTTGGAAGAGTTCCAAGCTAGATACCGTGGCATACTAGATGATAAAGGCTTGATACATCGCTATTTAAGATGCTACCAAAGAGGCTGTTTGGGTAGATATTGGTTCATAAGATGAACCATGTTCCTCCCATTGTGTGACAATGGAGTTGTGGCTTATGCCAAGGAACGTCTGTCCCATCAGTGATCCAGACATATTCTAAGGCAGTATCACCTGATCATGGAGATGGTTGATCTCCAGGGTGATCGAGGTTAGGAGAGTAGACTCAGAGGACAACACGGCGGATCCACTCACGAAGGCCTATTCCCAGAGAGAGACTTTTATGGGATGGTTGAGTATGAGATACTACAACCACTGCTACAGATGGCCCTAGTGCAAGTGGGAGATTGTTAGTAATATGTATGCCCTAGAGGCCATTACTGTACATTGGATGTATATTGTAGTGGATGCTGGGACATATATAGGGAGGACTTTCTTGCTCGACATGATAGTATGCTATCTGGTTGCTCTTTACCTTAACGTGTATACTGTTTGTCTCTCTGTTACATGTTGGTAAAGCCCTTAGGATGTGTACTTGACCACCTGGATTATGATGCGGATCATACTAGTGGGGACATGGTAGTCTATAAGTACATCCTTCAAAGTCCCTAGTCGTAGGTGTATCGAGACGGGGCATCGATATACCAGAGTAGACTAGCGTATACCTTCTCGACCCATACAGATGGGCGATGGATGATCCCATATCCATTGGTGTTTGACATCAGAGATGATATACGGGTGCTCAGTAGAGACTGGGTACACTGGACGGACTCGCCGAGAACTCCCAGATGGTAATATACCTCACGTCAGATGGCAGTTCTCTGGTGACACTGGTACAGAGTAGTCTGTTGACCCGAGATCGTCATAGAGTCTTGTGTGGTTCCCACTGTGCTTTAATTTCCATCTTACCACGTCCAAGAGGGCGTGCAAAATGGTGGTTTTTGGGTACAGTCCCGAATCACATGGAGGCAATGAGCGATAGGAGGGGATTCGTCTCTCCCGGTATAGGGGGTTGATGTTGCGCTGTGTTCGATTGGCTATAACAGGAAATCCCAGGCCAGGGTTGCTGAGATTTACTGGTAAGTGTTACCAGTAGTTTCTCGAATAGTTATAGACCTCATATCGACACGACTTATCGAGCTATTGGGGTCTGACGTTTACCACCCCTAGGCGAGATATGCGACATATCAAACGATCAGACCGGACTGTACGGTAGTGTTACTGGTTGGATTCACTGGAGTGTGAGCGGGCTTGCTTGTCGATCTTCTGATCGCTCAATACCCGGGTGGCCGTTACGTTTAGCAGACCGCTTGCGGCTTGTGGGTGTTTGATATGATCATCACCTGCTGCCGGCGTATTGACGAGTCTTTAGAGTCCTACACAGAGGTTTCCTGGCTCAAGCGAAACGAAATAGGAGCGCATATGAGATATGTGCGGGACCGAGAATAATGCGTGTATGTGATACCGTATTTCATTCTCGCGATGAATGTATCGATTGGTTGTATGCGATATAACCTAGTTATCGAATCGAGGGTTGATTCGATAAGACGATACATTGGATACTAGTCGGTTATATGCGATATGACCGGATCATTGAATCAAGTGTTGATTTAATGATTTAATGCATAATTATATATTTGATATATTACTTTGCATTAACTAGTATCGGTTTACTTAAGATGGATTTTCTCACTCGCCTGTGCACATTGTATATGTGATATATTTTGTGCACTTGTATGTATCATGTTTGATGATGCATGCTAACTTGTGTTTTGTGTAAAGTTTAAACCATGGTTATTTAATGGTTAGGGTTTTCATTTTCATATCTATTTATTTATTTATTTATTCATTTTGGAAAAAGATAAGCATAATGCAAAATGGTGGCTTTCTTTGTATTCTAGTTGAAGCTTCATGAAGCTTTGACCTAAGTGACCATTTTGTCTCATGCTTAACCCTAACCATTCCCACTAACCATGATTTATTCTCTACACTTGACCATGGTTCATTAGATGATAAGTATTATGATTTTTTTTCATTTTACTTAATACTTATGATATATTTCTTTCTTCTTCTTCTTGATGAGCAAGGAAGAAAAAGCTTTCTTCATCAATGGTGATTGATGAAAACAAGTGAGAAATCCAATTCTAAAGTCTACCCACTTCCTATTTCTTCATCCTCTACCTCTTGCCAAGTAGTAGAGTGTGTTTTCTTCACAAGTTTCATGACTTGGTGAAGTGAGAGCTTGATCTTGCGATGCTTCGACGTAGATCATCTTCGGCATGTCGTCGATGACCTAGCCCGTCTATTCTCCGATGAAGCCGACGCTAGAGCCCGGGGTTCAACTTGGACAGCGAGGATACTTCATTGCGGAGCTATGGAGGTGGAGAACCGGATCTACAAAGGTTGTATTTCCGTATTCTCTTAGTTAAGTGTTAACTAGTTTGTTTTTCGCCTAGACATCTAGCCAACGATCCGTAGTCTAGGGTTTCCCGGCACCGTAAAATTTGAAATTGGCATGATCGATGCCTTGTGAGACCTCATTAGGGTGCCTAGGAACCCTACAAGAACTTGACAGCCGCTTATGATTTGTTGACCAGAGTTAAGGTCATAAGATGCTAGGGGTAAAAACTATATCGGGAATTTCAAGTGTTGAAATTTGCAATGAGATTGCATACCTTCTATTTGATAGTTGAATCCTGATCCCACTGTGAGTAATAGTTGCTTTCGGGAGAATTTTTCGCTTTACAATTAGCTAATCCAGTCGGTGTCTAGAAAGGTGTCAACGGGGTTATGCCACTTAGGAAATGGGATTTATTTTAATTGGGTCCGTGCGACAGCACGGGGAACCTTCGTCGGAGTACCGACACTATCCTGGCTGACCGTTTACGAACTTGTAGAATGTAATTAATCCTGGCTTATTTTCTTTTTAGGGTTTGAAGAAAAATTTGATAAAAGCGGTAGGAGAAATCGATTAGATAAGATAAATAACCAATCTAATCATGCAAGAGATTTCGCTGAGTGTTTTCTTTTCTCTCTCCTAATGGCAGATACCAATGACGGGACTTAAGCTTCTACTAGAGAAAAATAAACTGACAGAACCTAATTATAAAGACTGGCTGAGGAACGTGTACAATGCCCTTACCTACGATAAGGTTGCATACGTCCTCACCGCTCTAACTTCTCCCCTCCCAGGCCCTAATTCCTCTATTGCGGATAAGGAGATCCGCAAGACATGGGATATCGATTGTGCCACAGCCAAATGTCTCACGTTATCTTCGATGGAAAACGAACATCAAAAGCAACATGAGAAGATGGATGTACAATCCATCTTTTTCCATACAAAGGAGTTGTATAGGGAGCAATCTCATGCTCTTCATTACGAGGCCTCAAGAAATTGTTTCAGATGAGGACAGGCTTTTACAATGATGGTCGAGAAGGTCAAAGCCACAGGACTATAGGGTTGTATATTACGACAACAAGGTTTAGCAAGGCATCATCCATGCCATTTTATAAAATTTAGGGGTGCTATAAAACCCTAACCAAGATCTTAACTAGAGAATTAGGGTTAACTTTGCATGTAAACAACTTTACATCAAAGATAGAGGGATTAAAAGCTTTGTAGTCCGTTCCTTCACTTCATAAGCTCCGAGTTGTGGTCCCTTCGCTGTGATCGTCAAGCTCCCAGACTCTAGAGAAGTTCTATGAGGTGAATGATGCATCTTACATGAAGTCTTCGAAATCCAAGATGATCTACCATGAGGAAACACAAACTCAAGCTAACTCTTCACTAATTATGAATTAGTGAAGCTAACACACTAATCTATATGGCTAGTATAGAAGAGGATGATGAAATAGGAATTTTTCTCTCTTTAGTTTTCTTTTTCTCAATTTATTTCATCACAAATGAAAAAGATAGCAAGCTTTTTTAAGGATGAAGTGATGAGAATAATTGTTGTGTTATTAGAAATGCAACCATGGGTCAAGTATATCATCCTTAACCCATGTAGAGACTTAACCATTAGCTATGGTTAAAGGTGAGGTTGATAAATATCCTAAGTTAGACAAAAAGAGTGGACAAAGTCAATGAAGTCTACAAGCTTCCACCAAAATATCAACCATGACAAATATCCACAATATTTGAATAACTTAATGATAAATATAAACCCTAATCTTAACCCTAGAATGGTTTAACTCTCACAAACCATAGTTGCATCTATAACCTAGCATGTTACAATTATATATATCACATATATATAATTTAGTAAGAAAAGAAAAGAATACATTTAACATATATCACATATATATCAATGCATCCAAAATGAGAAAAAGAATTACTTAAGTGAGCTTATATTAGTTAATGTAACATAATATATTACATATATAATTATACATTAAATTATCGAATCAATACTTGATCCGACAATCCGGCTATATCACATATAACCGACTAATATAAAATGTATCATATCATCGAATCAACACTTGATCCGATGACCCGGCTAAATCACATATACCTAGCCGATATCACATATCGCGAGAATAGAATACGGTATCACATACACGTATTATTCTCGGTCCCGCACATATCACATATGTGCTCCTACTCCGTTTTGCCTGAGCCAGGAAACCTCTATGTAAGACTCTAGAGACTCGTCAATACACCGGCAGTAGGTGATGATCTTATTAAACACCCACAAGCTGCAAGCGGTCAGCTAAACGTAACAGCAACCCGGGTATTGAGCAATCATAAGATCAACAAGCAAGCCTGCTCACACTCCTGTGAATCCAATCAGTAACACTCCCGTACAGTCCGGTCTTTTCGTCTGATACGTCGCATATCCAGTCTACGGGTGGTAAACGTCAGACCCCAGTAACAGATAAGTCATGTCGATGTGAGGCTCATAACGGGTCAAGAAACTACTGATAACACTTACCAGTAGATCTCCATAAAAGCCTTGGCCAGGGACTTCCAGTTATAGCCAATCGAACACAGCACAACATCAATCCCCAATACCGGGAGAGACGAAACCCCTCCTATCGCTCATTGCCTCCATATGATTCGGGACTGTACCCAAAAGCTACCGTTTTGCACGTTCTCGTGAACGTGGTAAGGTGGAAATCAAAGCACAGTGGGAATCACACAAGAATCTATGATGATCTCGGGTCTACAGACTAACATGTACCAGTGTCACCGGAGAACTGCTATCTGACGATAGGTACAATACAATCTAAGAGTTCTTGAAGAGTCCGTTCAGTGTACCCAGTCTCCACTAAGCACCTACATACCATCTTTGATGTCAAACACCAATGGATATGAGATCATCCATCGCCCATCATATGGGTCAAGATATGTATACGCTAGTCTACTCTGGAGTATCGATGCCCTGTCTCGATACACCCTCGACTAGGAACAATTATACGATGTACTCGTTGACTACCCTGGCCACACTAGTATGATCTCCATCATAGTCCCAGTAGTCAAGTACATATCCTAAGGGCTTTATCAACATGTGAGAGCAAGACAGTAAACCAATATAAGTCAACATGTTAAGATAATGTGCAACCAGATAGCATACTATTATGTCGAGCAAGAAAGTCCTCTCTATATATATCCAAGCATCCACTATAATATACATTATATGTACAATAATGGCCTCTAGGGCATATACATAACTAACAATCTCCCACTTGCACTAAGGCCAGCTGTTGTAGTATCTCATACCCAACAACCCGAAGAGTCTCTCAAAATGTATCTGGGGTATGGCCTTCGTGAGTGGATCTGCAGTGTTGTCCTTCGTGTCCACTCTCCTGATCTCGATCTCCCAGCGATCAACTATCTCCCGGATCGGGTGATACTGCCTCAGAATATGCCTGGATCTCTGATGGGACCTGGGTTCCTTGGCCAAAGCCACAGCTCCATCGTTATCACAATACAAAGGTATTAGATGCTCAAATGGATGGAACCACTCCAAGTTCAGTGATGAACTTCTTCATCCAGACAACCTCTTTAGCAGCATCGTTGGCAGCGATGTATTCAGCCTCCATCGTAGAGTCTGCTACGGTTTCCTGTTTGGAACTCTTCTAACACACCGCCCCTCCATTGAGGGTAAAGATAAAATCCGAGTGCGACTTAGAGTCGTCCTTATCACTTTGGAAGCTTGAATCGGTAAAGGACTCCACCTGGATTTCTCCGTTACCAAACACCAAGAACATCTATTTAGTCCTTCTCAAGTACTTGAGAATGTTCTTCATAGCTGTCCAGTGATTCTCTCAAGGATCTGCTTGATACCTACTCACTACACTTAGTGAGTATGCTACATCCGGTCTGGTACATAGCATCGCGTACATGATAGAGCCTACTTCCGAAGCATAGGGTATCACTAGCATGCGAGCTCTCTCTAAATCAGTCTTGGGAGACATCTCTTTGGAGAGAGTGAGTCCAGAGATCGTCGGTAAGTTCCCACACTTGGATTCTTCCATACTAAACCTCTTTAGTATGGTGTCAATGTACATCGATTGGGATAATCCCAGTATCCTTTTATATCTATCTCTATAGATCCTTATCCCCAAAATGCAGGAGGCATCACCTAGATCTTTCACTGAGAATCTATATGATAAGAAGAGCTTGACCGAGTGCAGCATAGGAACATCATTTCCTATCAAGAGTATGTCATCCACATACAATAGGAGGAAGACAACCTTACTCTATGCCACCTTCTTGTATATACAAGGTTCATCTACGTTCTTGATGAAGTCAAACTCTTTGATTACAACATCAAAACTGATGTCCCAACTCTGTGATGCCTGCTTTAACCTGTAAATGGATTTAAGTATCTTGCACACCTTTCCGCTGCTCCCACAGTCTATGAAGCCCTCTGGCTGAGTCATGTACACGCTCTCCTCTAAATCACCATTTAGAAAAGCGGTCTTAACATCCATTTGCCAGATTTCGTAGTCATGGTATGCAGCAATGGCAAGTAAGATCCGGATGGACTTAAGCATAGCCACTGGAGAAAAGGTTTCGTCATAATCCACACCTGGTCCTTGACGAAAACCTTTTGCAACAAGTCTAGGTTTGAAAGTCTCAACTTTTCCATCTACACCAAGTTTCTTCTTAAAGATCCATTTGCTCCCAATGGGTTTTACCCCTTCAGGAGAAATTTCCAAAGTCCATACATTGTTAGTGTACATGGATTCCATCTCAAATCGCATTGCATCCAGCCATTTCACTGAGTCCCCACTCGTGATATCCTGCTCGAAACTAGTCGGGTCATCATCTTCCATGATGCAATCCTCGCTCCCACCATCGATGAGAAAACCATAGTATCTCTCAGGTGGATGAGGAACCCTACTAGATCGGCGGAGCGGCTGAGCTTCGTCGGGAACTACTGAATCCTCCGGTTCTACCAAATCTTCTGTCGTAGTTTGTATTGCTGGAACTTCTTCCAGTTCTACCTCCTCGCCACTAATTTCCTTTGCAAGAAATTCCTTTTCTAAAAAGGTGGCATGTCAAGAAACAAACACCTTTTGTTCCTCAGTATGGTAGAAGATATACCCTTGTGAGTTTTTGGGATATCCTACAAACTTGCACAGGACAGACCTTGCCTCGAATTTGTCTGGATTGTGCCTTTTGACATAGGCCGGACAACCCCATATCTTAACTTAATTAAGAGATGGTCTCTTCCCCTTCCATATCTCATATGGAGAGGTAGGCACTGATTTGGTAGGAACCATATTCAATAGGTGTATGGCTGTCTCAAGCGCATACCCCCAGAAGGAAATAGGCAACTCAGCAGTGCTCATCATAGAGCGCACCATTTCTAATAGGATGAGATTCCTCCACTCCGATACACCATTGTACTATGGTGTATACGGAGGAGTAAGCTGAGAGAGAATCCCATTCTCTTTTAAATAGTCCAGGAACTCATTGCTCAAGTATTCTCCTCCTCGATCAGATCGAAGGATCTTAATACTTTTACCTGTTTGGTTCTCCACTTCTTGCTTATATTCTTTGAATTTCTCAAAAGCTTCAGACTTTTGTTTCAATAAGAAAACATGTCAGTATCTTGAGAGATCGTCAGTGAATGAAATAAAGTATGAGGAACCATTCATGGCATGTGTAGACATGGGACCGCATACATCACTATGTATCAGTCCCAAGAGTTCCGTAACTCTTTCTCCGTGTCCACTAAACGGAGTTTTGGTCATTTTGCCCTTTAGACATGAATGGTAAGTTTCATAAGATGATAATTCAAACGGATTCAAATATCCATCCTTATGCAACATAGCTAGTTGTGTCGCATTGATATGACCTAGTCTACAATGCCACAAGAAAGATTCGTTCATTTCTAAACTCTTTCTCTTATGTGTGTTCTGTACATTAAGAACTGTCGTTTGATTTAGAACGTATATACCATTATTTAACGAGCCTGATCCAATCAACTTTTGATCTAGGAAGATGTTCATAACATTATCATGTACTACAAAATTATATCCTTCTTTACTTAATAAAGAAACTGATATAAGATTGCATATCAGGATCGGAATGTAATAGCAATCGTTCAGAATCAATGTATTGCCATTTGGTAATACAAGATGATATTCGCCAACTGCTTTGGCTGCAACATCAGCACCATTCCCTACTCTTACGGAATGGTCACCCCTTCCCAGTTCTCTACCATTCCTTAGCCCATGCAACATATTGCATATGTAGGATCCCGATCCGGTATCTAATACCCAGGACGTAGAGTGAACTGAGAAACAGTTCTCGATAACTAACACACACGAAGAAAATGCATCAACATGCTTTTTCTTCATTTGGGCGGCATGAGAATCCAAATATTCCCCTATTTCCTGTTCAGTCTTATAACAATTATAAGAAAAAACGGAACCAACGTTCCCCTGCTCAGTATAACAAGCGGGCAATACATCCATATTATTATCTTGATTAAGGCCTGACATGGTCGCTACCTAGAGAGAGAGAGAAGAAAACACTTTAGCGTGCGCTCTTATAAGATTAGATTGGTTATTATCTTATCTAATAAGGATGGCTCCCATTGTTTTCATCAATTCTTCCTTCAAACCTTAAAAGGTAAGACTAGCCGGGATTAATTACACCTTCTAAGTTTGCCAATCTTTCGGCCAGGACAGTGTTGGTACTTTGAGGGAGGTTCCTCGTGCTTTTGCACGGACCTAATTAGAATAAACTTCGTTTTTCCAGAGGCATAACCCCGTTAACACCTTTCTAGACACCTACTTGATCGGCTAATTGTCATGTGTAAAACTCTCTCAGGAGTAACTCTTACTTGCAGTGGGTATCGGGATCCAACTATCTCATAGAAGGTATGAAATCTCATTGCAAATTTCAACACTTGAAATTCCCAATAATTCTTTTGCCTCTAACGTGCTATGACCTTGACGAAAGCCAACAAACTATAGTCCGCTAGTCAAGTTCAACCCGTACATTTCATGATTGAATTAAACCCACTCGCACGACCCTTGACGAAAGCCAACAAAGCCGTGCGACTACCCTAATCCAATCACATCATATGCAGCAGATAAGCAGTAAGTAGATACCGCACACTACGCCATGACGAAAGCCAACAAACGTAGCACGAGTACTAAATATTACTTATCTGAAATGTCGGAGGGCTACGACAGGTTTTTCAGAAAACCTTTTGCGTAACGAACTTGATATCGTTGTAGAAACAAGTGATTTTGAAAAGGAGTGTTTTTTAGGATTTTTCTGGTTTTGCTAAAGAAGTCACTCCCGGTGAAAGGATCTCGGCTCTTTCCTTATCGAATAAAGTGCAGGATATTTCACAAATACCACGATACAAAGCTAGAACTATAGAAGCAGTCAAAAAACAAAACCGAGTGAGTTGTAGTATCTGCTAGTTTTGCTAAAGAGGTCACTCCCGGTGAAGGGATCTCGGCTCTTTCCTTATCGAATAAGGTGCTGGATATTCTTCAAGGAATACCGCTATGCAAAGAAAAAACTAGAGCTACTCTTTTTGAAAATATGATTCCACAACATCTTTTAGGTTCCTTTTTCTTTCATTAATCTCATTAATGAATCCCATCATTTATGCTTCCTAAGCATCACAGAAGAAACGAAAATACAACGTACACTTATGCTATCCGCATTCACCTCAATGTTCCGTTATGCACAGTTAGGTTACTTAACTAACGGCATACTGGGATGGGACTAGCGCGGGTTTAAAACATAAGCAACGTCTACTATATATCTCATATATAATATATATCCATTCGTCTCAGAATCCACAGTGATCACATCACAGAGCAGCAGAAGATAACATATGAAATATTGGATATACTAGGAGGTCCGTGTTTTATTTTGAGCCTGTATAAAACACGGATTCCACGGTCGCGATGAATAGCCAAACCCACATCCCTAGACCCCTACGAAAGCGGCAAGCAACCCTACCAATTTTATAGTTAGGAGACCCGAACTCGACTTCTCGAGTTGGTCTCCCACTATACACTAGATTCCAGTTGTTTGTGCTCTCCTCCTTAGGTCTATCCTAATGCGGAAAAGTAAATAATATACAATGGTGACATCATCCTCAACCCTGAAGTGTCCGAATAAAAGAATATTACATACAATGAATTTTACATGAATGAAAATGAAAAACTCTCATCTCACATAAAACCCCCGGCTATTCAAAACACGACGATCCAATATAATATATCACAACAACATATTACATCACATGTCATCAACGTGAGTAAATACGCGTATCCCAATTGTCGTTGACATATAGCAACAAAACCGGCGATACACTACATATTACACTTACGGTCGCAGAAAATAAAATGTCAAACTACAAAATTTGGAATCCATAATCACTTTAGATATCGTAAAACCGAAATATCTCATATTACGGATTTCATGCCTAACTATATGAATTCCACATATTGTATCACATTACAGAAAGCTAGACGACGTTAAACAATTCAATCGAATCAACGAATTCCCAAAATTCCCAGAGAGCTCTGATTTATGTGGAATGTATGTGTGTAGTAGTTAACCGCAATCAATAACGGTGTCGCGTGTAGCTAGACCGAGATGAGTACGGGTAGTCCTCAGGGAAACGTTGAACCTTTTATTCTCACTTTAGGCATGTTGAGAAAGAAAGGAGGAAGAACAAAGAATGGTTGTAGGTTCTAGATCTACGTTAAATACCGATGCAAAATATAGATCTAGATTAACTACGGATGTAGATTTAATATTAAAAGGGGGCTTGTAGGGTTCATTAGGATTTAGTAGTTATGGATGATTAATTAAAGATTACTCGTTTTATCCTTTAATAGATTTAAAACTAGAACGACAGTGATGGATATAGATTAGGGTTTCTGGAGGGAAAAGGGTTCCCACTCTTAACCCTTATCTCGACATGGAACTCCGTTCATATCTAGCCTTTATCAAAACAATCATTAATCTAATCTCTAATCGCGGTCGAGACTAACAATAAATTGGTAGCGCGCCCGATTAGGATGTTAATGATTCTTTTGATAAAGTTTATAAACTTTATAGGACGTAAAAAGAGTTTAAGGATCTTCATCATCCATTAATCTACCCTAATCTTACGAACCCTAACAAGCGGAGAATTACTCGCGCATGTTGGGAGAAGAAGAGATGGAGAGGGAAATCATATTAAAACTACAAAGAAATAGAATAAGAAAAAGAACTATCTTTATTAATCAACAAAATTCATTTACACTTTGTTCCCTTAGAAAATGATTACAAAATGCTAGTTTGCTTCTCGATCTCTTCTAAGGAGGTAGACGAACTGTTGATGATCAGCCTGGATGCGTGAGCCGGTCGTGGACTTCGTGATCTCTTCAGCTTGATTCTTTTTCCAAGAGGCTCTCGGTCCTTGTTTATAGTCCCAGAGCCAGAACCCTAGCTTCCTAATTTGGAAACCAGTGGTTAAGATCGCAACAACAAAATCCCAACTCTCAATACGGCTAGACTGCGGCGGATCCGCGGCCAATAGGTGGGTTTGGCCGCAGATCCGCGGCCTTATAGGTGGATCACAGGATTTGCCCTTCTGGAACTTTTTCGTTATGACACGTGGTGATCTTTTTAATCTCTGGAAACTGAAAATCTTTTCTACGTCACTGCCAGACTTGATTTCTTTAGTTTACATTTTTAATTAGGCAGGTTTGTTCCAACAACTTTGATTTCCTTGATTTGAGCCCTGAAAATTCTGTACAACAACTCAACAAATAATATTAGTAGAGTTTGTTTTATTGAGATTTTAACTTAACCATTAAGAATTGGTCAAAGGTATTTAATAAGGTAAGCATATTTAAATGGGCCAAATGTTACATGGATATTATATGCTTACTTTTTCCTACCAAATGTTAATTATAATATATAAACACATGAAAATAGTACTTTTACAGATAAATCCTCATATGTATCATATATTATAATAAACACCTTTTATTATATAGAAAGAGTAGGAAAAATGTCATATTAAATGGGCAGTTTTATCAACTGAACAAGCTCAATACTTGAGCACAGTTAAAATTAACCAGAGACATACTACAGCACCTACGGACCTACAGCTGAAGGGCCCGACTCAAGCCTCTCAAGTGGCGCCGTGGATCCGCCGCCAAATCCATGTTTTGGCCGCGGATCCGCGGTCAATTAGACGAGTTAGGGTTTCGTTCTTCAGGTTTGTCCATAAAATTCCCTGCATGATTTTCTGAATATTTTTAACATGGAAAAATCCAACCTTTTGAAAAATTTCCAGAAAGGGGGTTCTTGGATATAGTGCCGTCAGAGTCAATTATTGGATCACAGGCACGTGATTGCAATGATTGAGAGAGGACCTATGCCGGTAGGACAGTCTTACTCGAGATGATAGTATGCTATCTGGTTTATCTTTATCATCGTGTACTGCTTTAGGTGCCCTTATAGGTCGCTATTACACATTGATAGAGCCCATGGATTCTTGCTTAACTACCAGCAGTATGATAGCGATCATATACGTGGGAGCTGGGGTCTATAAGCATATCCTTAAAGTGGTCCCTAGTCGTGGGAGTTTCGAGACTAGGCATCGATCTCCATTAGTAGACTAGTGTATACAGTCGAGACCCCGACGAGGGGCGGTGGACGGTCTCACAAGCCATTGGTGTCAGTTGGTTCACCTATGATGTATACAGGTGCTCATTGGGTTATGAGTACACCGGACAGGACTCGCCGGGAACATGCTAGTTGGTATTATACCTGACGTCAGATAGCAGTTCCCTGGTGACATGTGTACAGGTTAGTTCATCGATCTTAGATCGTCATTTGTCTCGTGTGAGTTCCCACTGTACTTTAATTACTACCCTACCACGGCTCAAAAGAGTCATGCAAACAGGTATTAGTTGGGTACAGTCCCGAGCCACATAGAGGCAGTGAGTGGATCGGCAGGGGTTTCGTCTCTCCCGGTATTGGGGGTGAGATCGCGCTGTGTCTAGGAGAGCCATTACACGAAGTCCTTAGCCAAGGCAGGAGATTTACTGGTAGGTATTCCAGTAGTATCCCAAGGTGTTCTGGGCTACACTCCGGCACGACTTGTACCGCTTTTGGGGGTCTGACTTTTACCAATCCTCTAGGCCTGCCATGCGATGCTCATAGACGAACGGACCGGACTGTACGGATATTGTCACTGATAGGCTCAGTAGGGTGTCGGGATGAGTTCGCTCATTAACCTCCCTTTTGGTCAATACCTGGTGGACCGTTACGTACAGCTAGTACCTCTGACATGCTTGTGGTTAAATCCACAGCCAATGTATTGACGAGTCTTTAGAGTCCCCCACAAACAGTTTTCAAGTTTCGGGCGAAACGTTGTAGAGGCCGTATGATATATGGCAGGGTTCGATCATATACGTGCAGTAGTGCACGGATCATGATCGGGCAGATCATACTAGTGGGCTTTGGTTTAAGCCGGATCCTAGTATTAGATTTGTTGGATTACATTAGTCTCATCGTATTCGCATTCGGTCGGAATGCGGATGCAGGTATGTATATACAGGTGAGGGGTATCCTTATGATCCGTCACGAGTTTACTTTAGATGTTGCCGTATCTTTTTATTGTTGCAAGCATTTGGATTAATGTTTGCATATGGAAATTATGAGCTAGAAATCATCATTTTGTGCATTAATTGTGACACATGCAAACCTAGTGACTCATGGTCTCTTTTATTGTGCATATGTCACATTTGATGATGGATTTGAGTCTTGATATGATAAGGAGAGAGAGAGGGGCTGCCATGATATGAGCTTGGTCTTGTATTTTTTTCTTTGACACTCTCTCTTTTTATCATAAGAAAACACAACAAAAGAAAAAAGGCTTCTTCTTCCTCTTCTTCTTCTTCCTCTAGCTCACCATTTCCATGGATGGCATCACCTTCAACCTCCATCCATACAATGGATGCAAGAGACAAAGTTGTCACAAACATTCTCTACTTTGCCTTGGACACGTCGGCTAGTGAACTTCATGCCCGAGTTGCTTCGGATGAAGCGGGAGCCCGTAAAAAGACTCGAAGATGTGGTGCCCTTTTCGACGAAGAGATCGAGACCGGAGATGCCGCGAGAAGCTTGGGATGGTGGCCAATGACCGAAGGACACGGATCGATCGGTATATCTTTCCAACCCTTTCTCTAGTTGCTAGTTGTAGGTTAATGGTTCAATCCGGGTTTTAAGCATACGATAGCGCCGGTTTCAAGTTTTGAAAAAGTTTTTGTTTCCGCATTTTGGCCTCGGACAGACGGCCGGGATGCTACCGTAGACTTACATGGTATCAGAGCCACGCCATTAACCTTTACTAGCTTGCTCTAACGTGTTTAGAACTTCGATCGAACGAAAATTCCGAAACCGCGATTCCGAGTCATCAAGTTTCTGTCGAATTTTTTGTTTGTGCTCTGAAATTTTTTTGGGTATGTCAGAAAATCAGGCAGGGTTTTTTAGGAGCACTGTAGAAATTTGGTAGGTCGATCCAACAGGAATGCCGCGGAACCGCGGCCTTACCCTCCTTTTGGCCGCGGTTCCGCCGCCATTCCGGGACTTTATCGCAGCAAATTTCTTCAGGTGGTCTCTGACTTGGAAATGGGGTTTCTGGTATTTTTTGTTTTGGCCCAGATTATTTTGAGTACTGGGAATTGTACTTGGGGCCCACTTCGGGAAATTTTGTCGATCGAAAACTTTAAACATGTTAGTTCACAGTATTTACGTTATATCTGCGACCATGAATGTTATTTGATCGGTAAATCTTGTCTAATTGTTATAGCCCTTTTAGACGGATTTGCGAACGTGACATTCACGTTGATGTTTTGTGTTGTGCTGTGATGTTGCGGATTTGTCGTGGTGGATAGCCTGGATGCAATGGTAGTACAGTTTGGTTGTATTTGTACATTTGATATTGCAGGGCGAGCATCCGACATGTGGACAGCCGTCACTGCCTGTTTAAATATTATTCTTTTGGGGCACAACCGGGCTGAGGTCGATGTACCCGTTGTATATATATTTTACTTTCTGTACTAGGATTACCCTGCGGAGGGGTGCACGGGTAGCCGGGTTCTAGAGGGCAACGGGCCCGCATCTCATGGCTTTGAGATGGAGAGGGTTTCACTCTAGAATTGGCGGGCTATTCGCCGCACTCGTAGGGGGTATAGGTTGACCCAAGTAGGGATGCTCAAGTTACCAGATTCTGTGAAGTGCTGGGTGGTCCATTCACTTTGTTGAAGGAGGCTGCCTCGCTTCAGGTTTTGGCGGGTAACTTGTCGCGCCCGTAGGGGTCTAGGATTTCATTGCACAGGCTATCCACACGACCAGGGGAACGTCGGGTTTCAGTAGCGGCTCTATGAAACCCGGGGATCCTAGATTATCTGTATTTTTCTGTTATGCTTATTACATTTTCTGTGATGTTGCATTTTTATCACGCCTTGAGCGATTATAATATATTGATATATATACTAGTAGATGTTGTATATGTTTTACACCCGCGCTAGTCTAGCCCCGCTCTGTCGTTAGTTAAGTAACCTAACGGGTGATGACGAAACCCAGTGGCGAATGCGGATGGCATATACGCAAATCGTATTTTCGTTTTTTTGTGGTGTGATTAATTGATGGGACTGCATTGATTCTGATCAATGCAAGCTAAACAAACCTGTCTGATGTTGTTGGAACATTTTTTAAAAAGCTGTTATTGCAAGGACGTATTCTTTTGTTTTTCACAGTGGTATTCGGTTATGAATACCCAGCACCTCAGTCAACGAGGCAAGGGCCGAGATCCCTTCACCGGGAGTGACCCCTTGGGCAGAAGTTTGCGTCAGGGTAATAACTTCACTATAGTCGATTGCTTTTTGCTTTGCTTCGTGTATTCAGTTGGAATATCCTGCACCTCATTCTACGGGGAAAGAGCCGAGATCCCTTCACCGGGAGTGACCTCTTTAGCAAAGCTTTTCGCCACTATATTTTTATAAAAAGCTATCCGGTTCCTTCAACGATATCAAGTTCATTACGTTAAAGGTTTTTCGCCAAAAACTATTCGTAGCCTTCCATCATTTCAGACGGGTAGCACTTAGTATTCATGCTATGTTTGTTGGCCAAAGTCAAGGCATAGTATATGGTAGCTATTTGTTACTTTTCTGTTGCATAGATAGATGCGTTGGTTTGGGACAGTCGTACTGCTTTGTTGGCCAAAGTCAAGGATAGGTACGGGTAGGTTCAAATTAACCTGGATAATTACGGGTAGAACTTGACATGTGACTTATGATTTGTTGGTCAAGGTCAAGGTCATAAGAGCATGGGGTAAAAATCACATCGGGAGTTTCTAAAGAAACTGAAACTTTCCAGGCATGCGCATACCTTCTGGAGTGTGGTGACTTGAGTGGATCCCATCAAGTTATCATGCGATGATAGTTGGATCCCGATTCCCACTGATGAGTTGGTTTACTCCTCGGGTGATCCCGACTAATTCTTCTTTCAGGTTTAGAGGAGAATTTGAGGTTACAGTGGGAGGTTTTCTGATTAGATAAATTGATAACCATTCTGATCTAGGTTAGAGTGCATGCAGAGTGTTTCTTTTCTCTCTCTCTTTGGCAGTGACTATGACCCGACCCTTGACTATGACTCAGTGACCAAGTTAACCGAACCTTCTTAAAACACTGGCTTTTAGATTGTCAGAGTTGCATACCTCATTGCCATTCCTACTTTTACCCTTTTCTCCAGAACACCCCGTATTACTACGAACATCCACTTCCATTGGATAAAACCATCGTATGGTTATATATAAGGAACTTGTTCCAGATTCGAGAATGGTTTCCGGTTCTGGAGAAAATGAATAGGACTATTCAGTTGTCTTTTCTTTTTACCTTCTCTCAGGTTGCGAGTGCTCCTTAGATTAGGACAGTACACCTATTACGCTAATTGGATAGTCTTCATCCAAACCATAGGCAGGTGCCGAACGGTAGGGAATGAAGAAAACCATTTATCCTAGAAGGTGTACAGAAGGTATTAAGTAAAGACAAATAAAGGGATTAGTAAGAGGGCAAAGTAAACTGTGACTGCTATTCACGACCAAACCAAGCATTTCATCGCCACTCCTACTTCACCTTTGTATTTCTCCAGGACACTCCGTATCACTACGAAGATCCACAGTATATTGGATACTCCATCGTATGGTTATATACGAACTCGAAGGGACTTGTTCCAGTTCGGGGATGGATTCTGGTTCAGGAGAAATAAGGAATGAGGTTTATTCAGTTGTCTTTTATCTTTACCTTCTCTCGGGTTGCGAGTGCTCCTAGGATTAGGACAATACACCTATTATGCTTATTGGATAGTCTTCTTCCAAACCATAGGCTGGTGCCGAACGGTAGGGAAGGAAGAAGACCATTTAGCCTAAAGGGGTGTATAGAAGGTAATGACAAAAGATATATAAAGGGATTTGGAGAGACGGCAAAGTAATATACGGTTACAGTTGTGAATCGGATAATGGAAGAGGCATTACTAAGAATACCCGGATACCCCTTCGAAACATTTACATGTTTCAGTTTCACTGTGTAATGTTAAAAGAAAACTTATTTCCCAATTAGTCCTTGCTCCAGGGTATGTATTTACCAGGTTTGATTCTCACATCTGTATGGTTTTAAAGATGATGAGTGGGAGTAAGTTATTGGAAATTGGGTGATCATCCTCATTATATCGGGATTCGTTGTAATTGGTGATATTTGAGGAAATCGCCTGGGTTGTTTGCCGGACGGCAAATATTTGGTTTTGAATATCCGTTGTTATGCACCAATTTCAAATTGATATATCTGTACGTTTATTTTTATAAAGTAAGATATAACTTTTTGAAATTATTTCTATGATATTTACTTATATCAGTGGATGGTTAGGTAAGGAGTATTAAACAACAGTGTAATTCTTGTTGGATATATGTATGCCCTAGAGGTCATTATATGATAGTGGATGTATTTATACATGTATATATATATATATTCAGTGTACATTCTTGCTCGACATGATAGTATGCTATCTGGTTCTTCTTTCTCTGATATGTTGATTTGATCATACTTTTATTCATTCACACATGTTGATAAAGCCCTGAGGATATAGGCTTGACTACTGTGATTATGATAGAGATCATACTAGTGGGACATCTGTAGTTTATAAGCATATCCTGGAATGTCCCTAGTCATAGGTGTATCGAGACGGGGCATCGATATACCAGAGTAGACTAGCGTATATGATACTAGACCCATACGATGGGCGATGGATGTTCCCACATTCATCGATGTTTGACATCGAGATCGTATACGGGTGCTCAGTGGTGACTGGGTACACTAGACGGACTCACCGAGAACTCCTATATGGAATTATATCTATCGTCGGATAGCAGTTCTCAGGTGACACTGGTGCAGGTTAGTCTGTAGACCCGAGATCGTCATAGAGTCTTGTGTGTTCTCCCACTGTACTTTGATTACCACCCTACCAAGACTCTACTGAGTAGTGCAAACAGGTGGCCGTTGGGTACAGTCCCGAGACACACAAAGGCGATGAGCGATAGGAGGGGTTTCGTCTCTCCCGGTATTGGGAGTGGATGCTGTGCTGTGCTCGATTGGCTATATCAGTAAGTCCCTGGCCAGGGCTGTTGAGATTTACTGATAAATATTATCAGTAGTTTCTCTATCTGTTATAGACCACTCATCGGCACGACTTATTAAGTTATTGGGGTCGACGTTACCATCCCTAGACTCGATATGCAGCATATCTGACGAAGAGACCGGACTGTACGATAGTGTTGCCAGTTGGCTCGACGGGAGTTGTGACAGGTTCGCTTGTTTTCTTCTGATCGCTTAATACCCGGGTGGCCGTTACGTTTAGCTGACCGCTTGCGGCTTGGGGGTGCTTGATATGATCATCACCCACTGCCGGCGTATTGACGAGTCTTAGAGTCCCACAATGGAGTTGCCTAGTCCAAGCGAAACGATGTGGTGCGCATATGAGATATGCGCATGGACCCGGTTAAAATGCGCGTATGTGATACCGTATATTAATCGGGCGGTTTGCTTTTGGTCGGGTCGTATGCGATATGACCGGTTTGCTAAATCAAGTGTTGATTTATCATTAACCATTAGTTTCTCACTTTAAATCCTATCTTGTCTTTTTGTTGTATGCATGCATGTATGCATTTATTCTCATTCATGCACATGGGATGTGCATGCACACATACATGCATACATAATGTTATCATGGTTGATGATATAGTGGATGGTGGCAATATAAGACTCACACCATTTGTAAAATATATGGATATTATTTTTGGAAAAAGAAAAATGTAAATGGAAATTATTATCATGGTTTAAATTTTTTATTCTTGCTCTAACCCATTAGTTTAACCATGATTCATTTTCTATGGCCATTTTTGTTCCAAACTAAAATATCTAGATATTTTATAACCATGGTTAAGAATGAGAGATAGAAAATATATATATTCTCTTTTCGCATTTTTATTTGGCAAGCTTATCATTATCTTGAGTTTTATAAGCCATCATCTTCTTCCTCCTTTCTCTCTTGCTCTCTAGTTTTCTCAAGTGAGCAAAAGAGTTACCAAGTTAGGATTTTGAAGTGAGAAAACAAACCACATCATCATTCTACACAAGTCTTGCCCATTGTGTAGAGTGTTAGCTTCCATTTCTTCTCTTAATCTAATGAAGCTTCAAGCTTGGACAAAGAGGACTCCGGGTGGATCGTCGTGGACCTAGAGGATCTCAAGCGGACCTTTTTCCAACCCTCAAGTAGCCAAGGAGTCTAGCGTAGGGAGCTACAAAGGTTGTACTTTCAAAACCCTAGCTTTTTCTACTTGTGTTTGTGTTAAAATTTAGTTGCCCTAATTTTTCTAGCATGATCCTTAAGATAGTTTCTTTAGCACCATCTAAATTAAAAATATGGCATGTGTGTTGCCTCCAAACCCTTGTAGTGGTGCTGTAGGAAACCCTTCATGGTAATTTAATTTCGTGTTGTTTTCGGGTAATTTAGAAAGTATTAAAAAGTTCGAAAGGATATTAATAACTCACTTTTTCCCGGCACGAAAAACTTTCAAGTGTTGAATTTTTTCTCGAGTTTAAATCTTTCGGAAATACGTCCAAGTAACGTGGTGGACCCTCTAGAAGAACACAAACCTTAACTCAACTATGTGACCGTCTGAACTGCCTCTAAACCTTACGGTTTGGGGCAGTACGGTGTGCCACATGTGAGGCGTTGGCTTGACCCTTCTACGGCTGGACCGCTGCTACTGTAACATGTTCCGGGATTTTTGAACTCCGCTCAAGTGTTGAGCTATTAAGGAAATCTTGGGTATTTGATTATTCGATTGGAAAGTTTAATACTGTCTATTTATCTGGAATGTGATTCAATATGTGGAATTCATATAGTTAGGCATGAAATGCGAAGTATGTGATATTTCGGATTTGCGATGTCTAAAGTGATTGTGGATTCCAAATGTTGTAGTTTTACACTTTCTTTTCTGTGACCGTAAGTGTAGTATGTCGCATATCACCGGTTTCGTTGCTATACATCAACGACAATCGGGATACGCATACTTACTTACGTTGATGATATATGATATTGTTAGTGTATATGCCCTAGAGGCCATTACTGTATCATACTAGTTTGTATATTACTTAATGGATGCTTGGGATATTCACCTTGTATATACAATCTTGCTCAAAATAGTAGTATGCTACTTGGTTTGTTTCTACTTCAATGTGTACATGTGTTTATTTTTGTATATCGCCTATACACATTAGTAGAGCCCTTAGGATCTTTGCTTGGTTACCAGCGATGTGATAGCCGTCACACTAGTGGGGCTGGGTAATCTATAAGCACATCCTTATGCAGGTCCCTGGTCGTAGGACTATCGAGACAGGGCATCGATACTCCGGAGTAGACCAGCGCATGCGCTTCTCATCCCAGTGTGGGAGACGGTCTGTCCCACAGCCGTCAGTACGTCGTACTTGAGATAGTATGCGGGTGCTCGTTAGGTTACGGGTACACTGGACAGGACTCGTCGGGAACTGACTAGTTGGTATTATACCTATCGTCAGTTATCAGTTCCCAGGTGACATGAGTACAGCTTAGTCCGCTGACTTGACACTGTCACTCCGCCTCGAGTGTGTTCCCACTGTACTTTGATCACTACCCTACCACGGCTCAAAGGAGTCGTGCAAACAGGTAGTGGTTGGGTGCAGTCCCGAAGCACTTGGAGGCAGTGACGGTTAGACAGGATTCGTCTCTCCCGGTATTGGGGGTTGACATCGCGCTGTGTCTAGGAGAGCCATTACACGAGTAGTCCCTGGCCAGGGCAAACGAGATATACTGGTAGGTTTCCAGTGTTATCTCAGGGTGTTTTGGGCTTCGCTCCGGCACGACTTGTACCGCTATTGGGGGACTGACGTTTACCGCCCCCTAGGCTCGCCATGCGATGTATCAGACGAACAGACCGGACTGTACGGAGAATGTCACACTCAGGCTCAGTAGGAGTTCAGATGGGTTTCGCCTCGTCGGTCTTCTTGTCGGCATTACCTGGGGACCGTTACGCACAGCTAGTGCCGCTTGCGGTCTGTGGTTAAACCCAGTGCCAGCGTAGTGTCGAGTCTTTAGAGTCCCACACAGAAAGCTTTTCGCCTTTAGGCAAAAGAGTAGAGGTCGCATGGTATTGCGACAGGTCGCATGGTTTTACGACAGGGTTCGGTCACATCCGTGCACTTGTGCACGTACAGTGTCCGGACAGTTTACACTAGCGGGCTTTGGTTTAAGCCAGATCCTAGTGTATCTTATGGGATTGGATTTATCCAGTTTGCATTCGTGTTCCTCGGAACGCGGATGCGGGTGTGTATGCACAATTGACAGGGAGGCACAGACAGCGGATTCTCATTAGGGTTGTTGACAGTTGACCGTTGACTTTTTGACTTTTTGCTCAACCCTAATGAGAATATGATATGCGATTAACTATTATATTAATTAAGTATTATGGTGACTTGGTTGTTGACTTTTGTTGACTTTGTTGACTTGTTGACTTTTGCTGACTTGTTGACTTTGTTGACCGGTTGACTAGGCTTGACTAGTTGACCATCATGATAACCATGGTTATCATTTCATGCCAAAGACTTTTGCTTGCTTGTTCATTTGAGTAAAATGAGTGCATGACATGATAAGGTTATGGTTGCTTCAACCATCACATAAGACTTTTATTGATATGATGAGTTATGATTACATTGGATTATGAGAGGGTGAGAGACAAAAGAGAGCCTCATTCTTTCTTGCTCATTCTCTCTCTTGTTCTTGAGCTCTCCTCTTGCTCTCACCCTCAACCTCTTGCTCCCTCTCTTGATCTATGGTTCTCTTGTCTCATGAGTTGAGAATCAAGAACCATAGATAAAATCCCATTCTATTTCCTCTCTACTCATTCTAGTTCACTAGGTTTGGCAAACCAAGTGAACTAGTTTCTTCAAAGAACGAAGAAGGAGCTAAAGGTTGGAGCTTTCAAGTGGATCTATCTTCGGCGTACGGAGACGACGAGAAGGAGCCATCGGACCACCATCGGAGCTTGAAGAGAAGGAGTTCAAGACAAGTTTAGGTATAACCATCTCCATCCGAGTAGCTAACTCACTTTAGCTAAGTATGCTAGTTTTAGTTTAGTCAAAGATCCCGACTTTGCTTAGTCCATGTTGCCCCTTGCGCTAATAATTTGATTTTTATACCGTTTCCGCCTCCCCGTAAGAACCGGGGGTCGCAACGTGGACTTACAGTGGTATCAGAGCCTAACTAAACTTAAACTAGCTTGGTAGTGAAGTGTAACGAAGTTCGGAACCGGAAAAATCAAAAAAAAACCAAACTTTTACAAAATCTGAGTTTCTGTTGAAATTTTTTCTGGTCAAAATGAAAAACTTTATACTCCTAAATTCGGCTCAGGCTTTTGTGTGAACACCCATGAAAAACGGTCCACTGTTTCGTTCAAACCGCCGCCCTTCCGCGGCACGAGGTAGGCATGTGCCGCGGAAGCACCGCGGTTTGTCGTCTTCTGTGCATCGTTTTTCGTGCAGTGTGTGTCTGTGTTGGTTTTGGGATTTTTGAAATATATTATATGTCCCCAGATTTTCCAGAAAAGAAATTTCCTTTTGGGGTCCTATAATTCCGTATTTTTTCCGAACTTCACTGCACTTTGACTATGATGGTTATATCTGTGATGCTTGCATGTATTGAACGTCGGCTAATCGCTATAAGTCGATTGGTCGGGGTTATACATGATCTGTGTTTGATATTGGAATGTGTATATAAATATGTTGGATTGTCGCGGGTGAATAGCCGGGGGTTGTGAGACGAGAGTTTTCTTTTCTTGCAATTCATGTAAATTTGTAAATTGATGTAATAATTATTTGTATGGCCGCACAACCGGGTCGGGGTTGTAGCCGTCATTGTATAATTTCTTTTTACTGTTTTTGCTCCTAGGATAGACCCATGGAGGGGTGCACAAACTACCGGGTATGCCGAAGTGTCGAGTGGCCTACTCATGGAGATGAGGGAGGTTGCTACGCTTCGGGTACTTGGCGGCTAGTTTGCCGCACCCGTAGGGGTCTTGGGTGGGGTTTTGGCTATTCACCGCGACCGTGTTATCTGTTTTTGTTACAGGCTCGTACAAATTACAGATTGCTAGTATATCCAATGTATTTATCTGTGATCTGAAATGTTTATCATTGCAGTATATCTATATATGATATTATTTAGGCGTTGCTTATGTTTTACAGACGCGCTAGCCCAGCCCCCGCTCTGTCGTTAGTTAAGTAACCTAACGGGTAATGACGGGGCCCCGTGGCGAATGCGAATGGCATAAGCGTACGTCATATTTTGGTTGTTTTCTGCAATGGTAGGATTAAATGATGGGACGCATTAAAAGAACTAATGCAAGAATATCACGCATTAAAAGAACTAATGCAAGATAATAAACCAAGTTAAAGTCGTTGGAACACTTTCGAAAAACCACTCGGTTCTTTTCAAAAACAACTTTTAAATGCGGAGCTTGAGCCACTCCTTTTAAAAGCTATCTCGTTCCATCGACCAAATCAAGTTCACTACGTTCACGGTTTTGCCAAAACCATCCGTAGCCCTCCGTCGTTTCACATGAATAGTCAATAGTATTCAAGCTGTGTATGTTGGCCAAAGTCAAGGCACAATGATTGGTAGCTATTGGGTGTTCATGTGTAGCATAGATAGATGCGTTGGTTTGGGACAGTCGTACTGCCATTTTGGCCAAAGTCAAGGGTAGGTACGGATGGATCCAAATTAACCTGGATAATGACGGGTAGAACTTGACATGTGACTTATGATATTTTGGCCAAAGTCAAGGTCATAAGAGCATGGGGCAAAAATCCACATCGGGAGTTTCATAAGTACTGAAACTTGCTAGATTTGCATACCATTTGGAGTGTGATGATTCTGGTAGGATTCCTTCAGTTTCGTCACGCGATGATATTTGGATCCCGATCCTACTGTGAGTATAAGCTACTCCTCGGGAAATTTCTCACTAATCGATCAATGCTACAAACCTAGTAGGTGCCTAGAAAGGTGTTAGCGGGGCTACGCCCCCAGGGAAAAGAGGTTCTATAATTAAGGAACTTCGCGAAAGCGTTGGAAAACCTCCCTCGAAGTACCGACACCGGCCTGGCTGAACGGTTAAGCAAGTATTGTACGGTGGGATTGATCCTGACTAATTCTTCCTTTATGGTTTGAGGAGGGATTCGAGAAACAGTGGGAGCCATCCTGTTTAGATAAACTAAAAACCACTCTAAACTTGCAAGAGCATCATGCTGAGTGTTTCTTCTTCTCTCTCCTAATTGCAGCGACCAATCAACATGACTGGACTTAAGTTACTCCTAGATAAAAACAAACTGACAGGGCCAAACTACAAAGATTGGCTCAGGAATGTCAAGATAGCAATCACTTATGACAAGCTGGGGTATCTTCTTACCACCAAAGCTCCCCCTGTCCCTGGTCCAACTTCCAGCGTCGCGGATAAGGAAATCCGTAAGACTTGGGAGATTGATAGCGCGAAGGCCAAATGCCTCCTGCTTGCCTCGATGGACAACGAACATCAGAGGAGGCATGAGAATATGGACATGGAATCCATATTGCTCCATACAAAAGAACTGTATGGAGAGCAATCTCGTATCGCAAGATACGAAGCGTCGAAAAAGTTATTTTCGACAAGAATGGCCGTCGGATCATCAGTAGCCGAGCACGTGCTAAAGATGATCGGCTACATTGAGGAGCTCGCTGACCTAGGGATCACATTGGAGAGTGAGCTATATACGGATATAGTTCTCCAGTCCCTTCCTTCCACTTACGCCCAGTTCATACTGAACTTCAACCTACAAGAAAAAGAGGTTGAACTTTCAGAGCTCCTCAACATGCTGAGGGGCGCAGAGGGCACCCTACAGAAAGGTAGGGATACATCCACTTTGTTTGTAGGAGGATCATCTTCTTCTAGGTCCAAGGCGAAAGACAAGGGAAAGAAGAAGAAAGCCCCCGCCAAACCAAGGGGCGGTGTTAGTAAAGTGGATACGAAGGGAAAAGCAAAAGCAACAAAAATAGCGGGGAAGCTTGTGGATAAAGAAGAATGCTTCTATTGTCATAAGAAAGGACACTGGAAGAATGATTGCAGGGCCTGGAAGGCCAGAACACAGGAATTGAAGCAGGTTGCAGCTTCAGCTTCAGGTGTGTATGTTATTGAAAACTGTCTTTCAATAAACTCTACTTCCTGGGTATTGGATACCGGATCAGGATCTCATATCTGTAATTCTTTGCAGGCGTTGAGAAACCGTAAGGTTTTGAAGGCAGGTGACATGACCCTCAGAGTTGCGAACGGAGCTAGCATGGATGCTAAAGCCGTGGGGGACTATCACCTGGGAATGTCAGATGGACATGTTTTGGTTTTGCGTAATTGCTTTTTTGTACCCAACGCAACTTGTAATATCATTTCTGTATCTTTAGTTTCTAAAGAAGGTTATGAATTTGCGTTTGTAAGTAATGTTGTAAACATTCACCTTAATCAAGTTTTGATTGGGTCAGGTACATTGAGTAATGGTATATACGTGTTAAACCAACCACAGATTTTCAACGTCCAGAATACACACAAAAGAAAGTCTCCAGAAATAAATCAGACTTTCTTATGGCATTGTAGATTGGGTCACATCAATGAGAGAAGGTTGACTAAGTTACATACAGAAGGATATTTGAATGCGTTCGAATATCAATCGTATGCCACTTGTCAATCTTGTCTCAAAGGAAAGATGACAAAGACTCCGTTTACTGGACATGGAGTAAGAGCGAGCGAGCTCTTGGGACTCGTACACAGTGACGTGTGCGGTCCAATGTCTACACATGCCCGAAGCGGACATTCTTACTTCATTACCTTTACGGATGACTTCTCAAGGTACGGTTATGTCTTCTTAATGAAACATAAGTCCGAGGCCTTTGGAAAATTCCAGGAGTATAAGAATGAAGTGGAGAAACAGACCGGCAAAAGTATTAAGATTCTAAGATCGGATCGAGGTGGAGAATACTTAAGTGCCGAGTTCCTGGACTATTTAAGAGAGAATGGAATTCTCTCTCAGCTTACTCCTCCATACACCCCGCAACATAACGGTGTATCGGAGAGACGGAACCGCACCCTATTGGATATGGTGCGGTCCATGATGAGTAACGCTGAGTTGCCGCGATCATTCTGGGGATATGCGCTAGAATCAGCCGCATACCTTTTGAACCGAGTTCCCACTAAGACTGTGCCTACTACGCCATTTGAGATGTGGTGTGGGAAGAGACCCCATCTTAATCACATTAAGATATGGGGAAGTCCAGCTTTTGTCAAAAAGCAGCATGCGGACAGGCTCGAGGCACGCTCAGTACTGTGCAAGTTTGTGGGATATCCAAAGAATTCCAAGGGATATTTCTTCTACTGTGAAGAGGAACAAAAAGTTCTTGTTTCTCGTCATGCCCACTTTCTAGAACACCAGTTCATAGAAAAAGAAATAAGTGGGAGCGCAGTAGAACTGGAAGAAATTCCAGAACCACGGACTATTACTGAAAGTTTAGTGGAACCAGAGGGTTCGGAAGAACAGGACATTCCTACGCCGCTCCGCAGGAGTAGTAGGCAGACTCATCCGCCCGAGAGATACTACGGTTTTCTCGTAGACGGGGATAGAGAGGATTGCATCATAGACTATGATGAGCCTACTAGCTTCCAGCAGGCCGTTCAGAGCGTTGACTCAGTGAAATGGCTGGATGCAATGCGGACCGAAATGGAGTCCATGTACACCAACAAGGTATGGACGTTGGACATTGCTCCAGACGGGGTAAAACCCGTAGGATGCAAGTGGATCTTCAAAAGGAAGATTGGTGTAGATGGACAGGTTGAGACCTATAAAGCTTGGCTGGTTGCAAAGGGTTTCCGTCAAAGACCTGGCTTGGACTATGACGAAACCTTTTCTCCAGTAGCCATGCTGAAATCCATTCGGATCCTTCTTGCCATTGCTGCCTTCCACGATTATGAGATCTGGCAAATGGACGTAAAGACAGCTTTTCTAAATGGAAATTTAGAAGAGTGTGTCTATATGGACCAGCCAGAGGGCTTCATTCAGAGTGGGAGCAGCAGAAAGGTGTGCAAGTTGCTTAAGTCCATCTATGTACTAAAGCAGGCATCGCGGAGTTGGAACATCTGCTTTGATGAGACGGTCAAAGAATTTGGCTTTATCAAAAATCCAGATGAACCATGCATCTATAGTAGATTTGTAGCGAGAACTGTAGTATTCCTCGTTTTATACGTGGATGACATTCTCTTAATAGGAAATGACATTCCTATGCTACAATCTGTCAAGGGGTTCTTGTCACACAGGTTCTCCATGAAAGACCTGGGTGATGCCTCATACATTCTGGGTATCCGGATCTACCGTGACAGATCCAAGAGGATATTAGGACTTTCACAGTCCAGGTACATCGACACCATACTGAAAAGATTCAGTATGGAAGATTTAAAGCGCGGTAACCTACCGGCTTGTCACGGGATCACCCTCTCTAAAGAGATGTCTCCCAAGACTGATTTGGAGAGGGATCGCATGTCTATTATACCCTACGCTTCTGCGGTAGGCTCTATAATGTATGCGATGTTGTGTACCAGACCGGATGTAGCTTATGCACTGAGTGTGGTAAGCCGGTATCAGTCTAACCCTTGGGAGAAACACTGGATAGCGGTAAAGAACATTCTCAAGTACCTGAGAAGGACTAAGGAGATGTTCTTGGTGTATGGCGGAAAAGACCTCCAGATCGAGGCCTTTGCTGACTCCAGCTTCCAGAGTAACAAGGATGATTCCAAGTCCATGTCGGGTTTTGTCTTTACCCTCAATGGAGGGGCGGTGTGTTGGAAGAGTTCCAAACAGGAAATCGTTGCAGACTCGACGATGGAAGCGGAATACATCGCTGCATCTGATGCCGCAAAAGAAGCTATCTGGATGAGGAAGTTCTTGAAAGAACTTCAGGTGGTTCCGTCCATTGTTGATCCAATACCTCTGTATTGCGACAACAACGGGGCTATAGCTTTAGCGAAGGAACCAAGGTCCCATCAGAAATCCAGGCACATCTTGAGGCGGTATCACCTGATCAGGGAGATCGTAGATCGCCAGGAGATCGAGGTTCGGAGAGTCGCTTCAGAAGATAACACTGCTGATCCATTCACCAAGGCCCTGCCCCAGACTCAGTTCGAGCGGCTGATCGAGATGATAGGTCTTCGATACGCCAGTACATGGCCTTAGTGCAAGTGGGAGATTGTTAGTGTATATGCCCTAGAGGCCATTACTGTATCATACTAGTTTGTATATTACTTAATGGATGCTTGGGATATTCACCTTGTATATACAATCTTGCTCAAAATAGTAGTATGCTACTTGGTTTGTTTCTACTTCAATGTGTACATGTGTTTATTTTTGTATATCGCCTATACACATTAGTAGAGCCCTTAGGATCTTTGCTTGGTTACCAGCGATGTGATGGCCGTCACACTAGTGGGGCTGGGTAATCTATAAGCACATCCTTATGCAGGTCCCTGGTCGTAGGACTATCGAGACAGGGCATCGATACTCCGGAGTAGACCAGCGCATGCGCTTCTCATCCCAGTGTGGGAGACGGTCTGTCCCACAGCCGTCAGTACGTCGTACTTGAGATAGTATGCGGGTGCTCGTTAGGTTACGGGTACACTGGACAGGACTCGTCGGGAACTGACTAGTTGGTATTATACCTATCGTCAGTTATCAGTTCCCAGGTGACATGAGTACAGCTTAGTCCGCTGACTTGACACTGTCACTCCGCCTCGAGTGTGTTCCCACTGTACTTTGATCACTACCCTACCACGGCTCAAAGGAGTCGTGCAAACAGGTAGTGGTTGGGTGCAGTCCCGAAGCACTTGGAGGCAGTGACGGTTAGACAGGATTCGTCTCTCCCGGTATGGGGGGTTGACATCGCGCTGTGTTTAGGAGAGCCATTACACGAGTAGTCCCTGGCCAGGGCAAACGAGATATACTGGTAGGTTTCCAGTGTTATCTCAGGGTGTTTTGGGCTTCGCTCCGGCACGACTTGTACCGCTATTGGGGGACTGACGTTTACCGCCCCCTAGGCCCGCCATGCGATGTATCAGACGAACAGACCGGACTGTACGGAGAATGTCACACTCAGGCTCAGTTGGAGTTCAGATGGGTTTCGCCTCGTCGGTCTTCTTGTCGGCATTACCTGGGGACCGTTACGCACAGCTAGTGCCGCTTGCGGTCTGCGGTTAAACCCACTGCCAGCGTAGTGTCGAGTCTTTCGAGTCCCACACAGAAAGCTTTTCGCCTTTAGGCAAAAGAGTAGAGGTCGCATGGTATTGCGACAGGTCGCATGGTTTTGCGACAGGGTTCGGTCACATCCGTGCACTTGTGCACGTACAGTGTCCGGACAGTTTACACTAGCGGGCTTTGGTTTAAGCCAGATCCTAGTGTATCTTATGGGATTGGATTTATCCAGTTTGCATTCGTGTTCCTCGGAACGCGGATGCGGGTGTGTATGCACAGTTGACAGGGAGGCACAGACAGCGGATTCTCATTAGGGTTGTTGACAGTTGACCGTTGACTTTTTGACTTTTTGCTCAACCCTAATGAGAATATGATATGCGATTAACTATTATATTAATTAAGTATTATGGTGACTTGGTTGTTGACTTTTGTTGACTTTGTTGACTTGTTGACTTTTGCTGACTTGTTGACTTTGTTGACCGGTTGACTAGGCTTGACTAGTTGACCATCATGATAACCATGGTTATCATTTCATGCCAAAGACTTTTGTTTGCTTGTTCATTTGAGTAAAATGAGTGCATGACATGATAAGGTTATGGTTGCTTCAACCATCACATAAGACTTTTATTGATATGATGAGTTATGATTACATTGGATTATGAGAGGGTGAGAGACAAAAGAGAGCCTCATTCTTTCTTGCTCATTCTCTCTCTTGTTCTTGAGCTCTCCTCTTGCTCTCACCCTCAACCTCTTGCTCCCTCTCTTGATCTATGGTTCTCTTGTCTCATGAGTTGAGAATCAAGAACCATAGATAAAATCCCATTCTATTTCCTCTCTACTCATTCTAGTTCACTAGGTTTGGCAAACCAAGTGAACTAGTTTCTTCAAAGAATGAAGAAGGAGCTAAAGGTTGGAGCTTTCAAGTGGATCTATCTTCGGCGTACGGAGACGACGAGAAGGAGCCATCGGACCACCATCGGAGCTTGAAGAGAAGGAGTTCAAGACAAGTTTAGGTATAACCATCTCCATCCGAGTAGCTAACTCTCTTTAGCTAAGTATGCTAGTTTTAGTTTAGTCAAAGATCCCGACTTTGCTTAGTCCATGTTGCCCCTTGCGCTAATAATTTGATTTTTATACCGTTTCCGCCTCCCCGTAAGAACCGGGGGTCGCAACGTGGACTTACAGATATTATGTGTTGCTGAGATATGATGTGCAGGATTGTCGCGATTGAATAGCCGGGGTTTTTTTTATGTGAGATGAGAGTTTTCTTTTCATTCATGTAAAATTCAAATGTAATATAATATTCTTTTATTTGGGGCACTTCCGGGTTGAGGTTGATGTCACCAGTGTTGTATATTATTTACTTTTCCACATTAGGATAGACCCAAGGAGGGGAGCACAAGTGACCGGGTTCTGGGGTTCAGTGGGAGACTATCTCGAGGAGTCAAGACCGGGTCTCCTAAACTCCAGAATTGATAGGGTCGCTTGCCGCTCTCGTAGGGGTCTAGGGGTGTGAGCCTGGCTATTCATCGCGACTGTGGAATCCGTATTTTCTATTGATTGGCTAAATACTAAATACGGACGTCCTAATATATCCTGTATTATCATTTGTGTGTTTCTGCTGCCAGTATTCTTTGATGTGATATCTGAGACGAATGATATATTATATATATGATATATAGTAGACGTTGCTTATGTTTTACACCCGCGCTAGTCCCGTCCCGGTATGCCGTTAGTTAAGTAACCTAACGGTGCATAACGGAACATTGCGGCAAATGCGGATGGCATAAGCGTACGTTGTATTTTCGTTTCTTTTCTGTGATTGGCTTAAGGACTTAAATGATGGGGCTACATTAATATGATTAATGTAAAGAAAATAAACCTAAAAGATGTTGTAGAATCGGATTTGAAAACCACTCGGCTCTTTATGAAAAAGCTATATTTCAAAACTGCGGAGCTCAAGCCACTCCTTTTGAAAACCATTTGATTCTACGACGATATCAGGTTCAAAGCGTTAAAGATTTTCTTAAAAATCATCCGCAACCCTCCGTCATTTTAGGAAGTAGAGTACTTAGTATTCGTGCTACGTTTGTTGACTATAGTTAAGGCGTAGTGTACGGTAGCTAAGTGATGTCTTCCTACACTGCATATGATGCAGATTAATTAGAACATTCATATGACTTTGTTGACCATAGTTAAGCGTCATGTGGGTGGGTCTAATTAATCAAGAAATGACGGGTAGAACTTGACTAGTACTTATGATTTGTTGACCATAGTTAAGGTCATAAGTACTAGGGGTAAAAACCACATCGGGAATTACAATAGTTGAAATTTGCAATGAGATTGCATACCTTCCATGTGATGGTTGGATCCCGATCCTACTGTGGGCAATAGTTTCTCCCAGGAGAGTTTTGCAGTTTACAATTAGCTAACCAATTAGGTGTCTAGAAAGGTGTTAATGGGGCTACGCCTCTGGAAAAACGAGGTTTACTTTAATTAGGTCTGTGCGAAAGCACGGGGAACCTCCCTCAAGTACCGACACTGGCCTGGCTGAACGGTTGGCGAAGTTGTAGACTGTAATTAATCCTGGCTAGTTTTCTTTTTAAGGTTTGAAAGAAAAACTTGATTAAAGCAGTGGGAGACATCGATTAGATAAGATAATAACCAATCTGATCTTTGCAAGAGCTTTCTCGGAGTGTATTCTTTTCTCTCTCTTAATGGCAGATATCAATGACAGGACTCAAGCTTCTACTAGATAAAAATAAACTGAATGCGACCAATTATAAAGACTGGCTGAGGAATCTGAACATTGCCTTGACTTATGATAAAGTATCATATGTCCTCACGGCTCCAGCCCCGCCCGTCCCAGGTCCAAAATCCTCAGTTGTGGATATTGAAGTCCGCAAGACATGGGACGCTGACTGTGCCACGGCCAAATGCCTCGCGCTTGCATCGATGGATAACACACATCAAAAGCAGCACGAGAATATGGACATTCACGCCATATTCCTCCATGCAAAGGAGTTGTATGGAGAGCAATCCCGCGTATTACGATACGAAGCATTAAAGAAATTGTTTCAGATGCGAATGGCCCCTGGCACACAAGTAGGAGACCATGTTCTGAAGATGATAGCTCTCATAGAAGAGCTTGAGGACCTTGGATGGACGATGGACAATGAACAATATACGGATATTATTCTGCAGTCCATCCCCTCCACCTTTGCTCAATTTATAGTTAACTTCAACATGCACAACATGGAGAAGGAACTACCTGAACTCCTTAATATGTTAAGGAGTGCAGAGAGCACACTAAAATCAGTGAAAACTCCCGTTTTGAGTGTTGGGCAATCTTCTTCTTCTTGCCCAAAGGCTAAGGCCAGGGGAAAGATGAAGAAGAAGCCCACCAAGCCTAGGGGTGGAGTTAAAAAGGTTAAGGGGAAGGACAAGTCCAAAGCTGGAGAATCGGGGAAAGGGGAATGTTTTCATTGCCACAAAACAGGACATTGGAAGCACAACTGCACGGAGTACTTAAATCTCAAGAAGAAGCATGGGGATGCTTCCGCTTCAGGTGTGTTTGTGACAGAAAACTGTTTTTCAATAAACTCTGCTTCCTGGGTATTAGATACCGGTTCAGGTTCTCACATTTGCAATTCCATCCAGGGGCTGAGAAATAGCAAGGTTTTGAAGACAGGTGACCATACTCTCCGCGTTGGAAATGGTTCCAATGTACATACAGTCGCAGTGGGAGAGTATCATTTGCGGTTGCCGTTTGGATGTATATTGGTTTTGAACCCATGTTATTTTGTACCAAGTATGCTTTGTAATATAATATCTGTTTCTTTGTTAGACAATGAAGGATATAATTTTGTATTGCAGAACAATGTTATGAACATTTACCTGAATCAAATGTTGGTTGGGTATGGTACGCTTAATAACGGGATATACGTCCTAAATCTGTTAGTGTATATGCCCTAGAGGCCATTACTGTATCATACTAGTTTGTATATTACTTGATGGAAGCTTGGGATATTCACAGTTGTATATACAATCTTGCTCGAAATGGTAGTATGCTACTTGGTTTGTCTCTGATTTAATATGTGCATGTGTTTCTTTTAGCATATCGCTGATATACATATTTGTAGAGCCCTTAGGATCTTTGCTTGATTACCAGTGTTGTGATGGCGCTCACACTCGTGGGAGCTGGGTGATCTATAAGCACATCCTTATACAGGTCCCTAGTCGTTGGACTATCGAGACAGGGCATCGATACTCCGGAGTAGACTAGCGTATGCGCTTCTCATCCCAGTGTGGGAGACGGTCTGTCCCACAGCCGTCAGTACGTCGTACTTGAGATAGTATGCGGGTGCTCGTTAGGTTATGAGTACACTGGACAGGACTCGGCGGGAACTGTTGGTTGGTATTATACCTATCGTCAGTTATCAGTTCCCAGGTGACATGAGTATAGCTTAGTCCGCTGACTTGACACTGTCACTTCGCCTCGAGTGTGTTCCCACTGCACTTTGATTGCTACCCTACCACGGCTCAAAGGAGTCGTGCAAACAGGTAGTTTTTGGGTGCAGTCCCGAAACACTTGGAGGCAGTGACGGTTAGACACGATTCGTCTCTCCCGGTATAGGGGGTTGACATCGTGCTGTGTCTAGGAGAGCCATTACACGAGTAGTCCCTGGCCAGGGCAAGCGAGATATACTGGTAGGTTTCCAGTGTTATCTCAGGGTGTTCTGGGCTACACTCTGACACGACTTGTACCGCTATTAGGGGACTGACGTTCACCGCCCCCCTAGGGCCGCCATGCGATGTATCAGACGAACAGACCGGACTGTACGGAGATTGTCACATACAGGCTCAGTAGGAGTTTAGATGGGGTTCACCTCGTCAGTCTTCTTATCGACATCTACCTAGGGACCGTTACGTACAGCTAGTGCCGCTTGCGGTCTGTGGTTAAACCCACTGCCAGCGTAGTGTCGAGTCTTTAGAGTCCCACACAGAGAGCTATTCGCCTTTAGGCAAAATGAGTAGAGGTCGCATGGTTTTGCGACAGGGTTCGTTCACATCCGCGCCCTTGTGCACGTTTGCTGTCCGGACAGCTTATACTAGCGGGCTTTGGTTTAAGACGGATCCTAGTATATGATTTGGGATTGGTTTTTCTCATTGTATTCGTGTTCCTCGGATCACGAATACGGATGCGTATGCACAGTTGCTTGAGACAGAGGGAGAGGACTTTGATTAGGGTTAATGACTATTGTCATTTTATTAACCCTAATGCTTATGTGTGTATTATTGTTAATTGATATTAGTTTAATAATTGTGCATGGTTATGGTTGTTGACCATCTTGACTTGTTGACCTTGTTGACACTTTGACCATCATCATTTCATTTGGAAGATGCTCTTTGATCCTTGCAATTTGCATTAAAAATGAAATGATAATGGTCATGTCTTCATTTAGCCATGACAATTATCTCACTAATTATCTAATTACAATAATTCACTTATATGAGAGAATGCTTCATATTATTCTCTTATTCTATTTTTCACATTCTCTCTCTTGTTCTTCCTCTCCCTCAAGCTCTCCCCTCTCATGTGTTAAGAAACACTTGAGCTTGAGAAAAACCCTCTCTTGATAATCTCTACTCTCATCTAGGGTTCAAGGATTAGCATTTCTTGCACCCTAGTTACTTTTAGCTTGGAGTTGAAGCCAAAGGTCGAGGCTTTCGGGTGGATCTTTCTTCGACGTGAGAAGACGACTAAGGTGACCTCCTTCCACCACTCCAAGGTGCAAGGAGAGAAGGACATAAAGCCCAAGGTATAACCTTTCTAGCACTTAGCTAGTTTCTAGTTAGCTTTAGCTTGTTTTTGTTTACCAAAGATCCTTCATAGTGTAGTCCATGTTGCCTAAGCTCATAAAAATTCGATTTTTATTCCGTTTTCCGCCTCCCCGTAAGCACCGGGGTGGGCAACGTGGACTTACAGTGGTATCAGAGCCTAACGAAACATAAACTAGCTAGGTAGTAGAGTGTATCGAAGTTCAAATCGGAAAAATCGAAAAACCGAGTTTTCAAAACCCTAAGTTTCTGTTAATTTTTTTTCTGTTCAAAATAAAATTTGTCATACTCCAAAAATCATCTCAGGGTTTTTTAAAGAAAGCCACCAAAAACGATCCAGTGATTCGACCAAAGAGCCGCGGTTCCGCGGCAATAGCAAGCTATTGCCGTGCAACCGCGGCCGTCTTGGCTCTTCACTGGGACGAGTTTGGTGCAGTGTATTTCTGGCTTGGTTTTAGGATTTTTAAGATGGTTTATATGTGCCCAGATTTTCCAGAATAGAAATTTGTTTTTGGGGGCCTATAAATCCGTATTTTTTTCCGAACTTCAATACACTTTGACTAAAAGGTTATATCTGTGATGTTTATATGTATTGAACGTCGGCTAATCGCTATATGTCGATTAGTCGGGGTTATACATATCAGTGATCTGTGATTGATGATGGTATGTGTATATGAATGTGTTGGATTGTCGCGGATGAATAGCCGGGGTGGATGTGAGATGAGTGTTGCTTTTTCTTTCATTCATTGTAACATGTAAATTGATGTAATATTATTATTTGTTTGGCCGCACAACCGGGTCGGGGTTGTAGCCGTCATTGTATAATTCTTTTTACTGTTTTTGCTCCTAGGATAGACCCATGGAAGGGGTGCACAAACTACCGGGTATCTCGAAGTGCCGAGTGGCCTACCTACGGTGGTGAGGGAGGTTGCTTCGCTTCGGGTACTTGGCGGGTAGTTTGCCGCACCCGTAGGGGTCTTGGGTGGGGTATTGGCTATTCACCACGACCGTGTAATCCGCTTTTCGTTGCAGGCTCGAACGGGTTGCGGATTCCTAGTATATCCAATGTATTCATCTGTGATCTGTAATGTCTATCATTGCTATATATTTATATATGATAACTATTTAGGCGTTGCTTATGTTTTACAGCCGCGCTAGCCCAGCCCCCGCTCTGTCGTTAGTTAAGTAACTTAACGGGTGATGACGGGGCCCCGTGGCGAATGCGAATGGCATAAGCGTACGTCATATTTTGGTTGTTTTCTGTAATGGTAGGATTAAATGATGGGACGCATTAAAAGAACTAATGCAAGAAAATAAACCAAGTAAAAGTCGATTGGAACACTTTGAAAACCACTCGGTTCTTTTCAAAACTAAACTTTTAAACACGGAGCTTGAACCACTCCTTTTAAAAGCTATCTCGTTCCATCGATTATATCAAGTTCACTACGTTCACGGTTTCGCCAAAACCATCCGTAGCCCTCCATCATTTCAGTTAAATATTCGGTAGTATTCAAGCTATGTATTTTGACCTCATGCCAAGGCATAGTGATTGGTAGCTGCCGGATATTTATCTGTTGCATAGATAGAATGCGTTGGTTTGAGACAGTCGTACTGCCATTTTGGCCTACGTCAAGGGTAGGTACGGGTGGGTTCAAATTAACCGGGATAATGATGGGAAGAAATTGACATGTGACTTATGAAATTTTGACCTCACGCCAAGGTCATAAGAGCATGGGGCAAAAATCCACATCGGGAGTTTCATAAGTACTGAAACTTGCTAGCGCTGCATACCATTTGGAGTGTGATAATTCTGGTAGGATTCCTTCGGTTTTATCACGCGATGATATTTGGATCCCGATCCTACTGTGAGTATAAGCTACTCCTCAGGAAAACTCTCACTTAACGATCAATGCTATAAACTTAGTAGGTGTCTAGAAAGGTGTTAGCGGGGCTACGCCCCCAGGGAAAAGAGGTTATTTAATTAAGGAACTTCGCGAAAGCGTTGGAAAACCTCCCTCGAAGTACCGACACTGGCCTGGCTGAACGGTTAAGCAAGTATTGTACGATGAGATTGATCCTGACTAATCTTTTCTTTACGGTTTGAGAGGGGATTCGAGAGACAGTGGGAGCCATCCAGTTTAGACAAACTAAAAACCACTCTAAACTTGCAAGAGCATCATGCTAAAGTGTTTCTTTTCTCTCTCCTAATTGCAGCGACCATTCAACATGACCGGACTTAAGTCATTACTAGATAAAAACATATTGACAGGGCCAAACTACAAAGATTGGCTCAGGAATGTCAAGATGGCAATCACTTACGACAAGTTGGGGTATCTCCGTACCACCAAAGCTCCCCATGTCCCAGGTCCCAAAACCAGTGTCGTAGATAGGGAAATCTACAAGACCTGGGAAATAGATTGCGCGAGGGCCAGATGCCTCGTACTAGCCTCGATGGACAACGAACATCAGAGGAGGCACGAGAATATGGACCTTGAGTCCATATTTCTTCATACAAAAGAACAGTATGGAGAGCAGTCTCGTATCGCAAGATACGAAGTGTCGAAGAAGTTGTTTTCGGCAAGGTTGGCCGTCGGATCATCGGTAGCGGAACACGTGCTTAAGATGATTGGCTACATAGAGGAGCTCGCGGACCTTGGGACCACGTTGGAGAATGAACTCAATACTGATTTGATTCTCCAGTCCCTTCCTTCCACTTACGCCCAGTTTATTCTTAACTTCAACATGCAAGGAAAGGAGGTTGAACTTTCCGAGCTTCTGAACATGTTGAGGAGTGCTGAGGGCACCCTACAGAAGGGTAGGGAGACATCCACTTTGTTTGTAGGAGGATCTTCCTCTTCTCGGTCCAAGGCGAAAGCCAAGGGCAGGAAGAAGAAAGCCCCCGCCAAACCAAGAGGCGGTGTCGGTAAAGTGGATACGAAGGGAAAAGGAAAAGCAACAAAGATAGCGGGAAAGCTGGTGGGGAAGGAAGAATGCTTCTATTGTCACAAAAGTGGTCACTGGAAACAGGATTGCAAGGCTTGGAAGGCCAGAACACAGGATTTGAAGCGAGTTGCAGTTTCAGCTTCAGGTGTGTATGTTATTGAAAACTGTCTATCAATAAACTCTACATCCTGGGTATTGGATACCGGATCAGGATCTCATATCTGTAATTCTTTCTAGGCGTTGAGAAAGCGTAGAGATTTGAAGGCAGGTGACATGACCCTCAGAGTTGCTAACGGTTCTAGCATGGATGCTGAGGCCGTGGGGGACTATCACCTGGGATTGTCCGATGGACATTTTTTGGTTTTGCGTAGTTGTTATTATGTACCAAATGCAACCTGTAATATCATTTCTGTATCTTTATTATCTAAAGAAGGTTATGAATTTGCATTTGTAACTAATGTAGTGAACATTCACCTTAATCAAGTTTTGATTGGGTCAGGTACATTGAACAACGGTATATACGTATTAAACCAGCCACAGATTTTCAATGTCCAGAATACACACAAAAGAAAGTCTCTAGAAATCAATAAAACTTTCTTATGGCATTGTAGACTGGGTCACATCAATGAGAGAAGGTTGACTAAGTTACATGCAGAAGGATATTTGGATCCGTTCGAATATCAATCGTATGCAACTTGTCAATCCTGTCTCAAGGGAAAGATGACAAAGACTCCGTTCACAGGACACGGAATGAGAGCGAGCGAGCTCTTGGGACTCGTACACAGCGACGTGTGCGGTCCAATGTCTACACATGCGCGAAGCGGTTTTTCTTACTTCATTACTTTTACGGATGATTTCTCAAGGTTCGGACATGTCTTCTTGATGAAACATAAATCTGAAGCTTTTGAAAAGTTCCAGGAATATAAGAATGAAGTAGAAAAACAAACAGGCAAAAGTATCAAGGCACTGAGATCTGATCGAGGTGGTGAATACTTGAGTGCCGAGTTCCTGGGTTACTTAAAAGAGAATGGAATTCTCTCTCAGCTTACTCCTCCATACACTCCGCAACATAACGGTGTATCGGAGATACGGAACCGAACCCTATTGGATATGGTACGGTCCATGATGAGTAACGCTGAGTTGCCGCGATCGTTCTGGGGATATGCGCTAGAATCAGCTGCATACCTTTTGAACCGTGTTCCAACTAAGACTGTGCCTACCACACTATATGAGTTATGGAGTGGGAAGAAACCCTATCTTCAATACCTGAAGATTTGGGGATGTCCAGCTTATGTCAAAAAGTAGTATACGGACAAGCTCGAGGCACGCTCAGTACTGTGCAAGTTTGTGGGATACCCAAAGAACTCCAGGGGGTATCTTTTCTATTACGCAGAGGAACAAAAAGTCCTTGTTTCTCGTAATGCCCATTTTCTGGAACATCAGTTCTTAGAAAAAGAAATAAGTGGGAGCGCAATAGAACTGGAAGAAATTCCAGAACCACAAGCTATTACTGAAAGCTTAGTAGAACCAGAGGGTTCGAAAGATCAAGACATTCCCACGCCACTCCGCAGGAGTAGTAGGCAGTCTCATCCGCCCGAGAGATACTATGGTTTTCTCATTGACGGGGATAGAGAGGATTGCATCATAGACCTTGATGAGCCTACTAGCTTCCAGCAAGCCATTCAGAGCGTCGACTCGGTAAAATGGCTGGATGCAATGCGGACCGAGATGGAGTCCATGTACACCAACAAAGTATGGACGTTGGACATTGCTCCAGATGGGGTAAAACCCATAGGATGCAAGTGGATCTTCAAAAGGAAGATTGGTGCAGATGGACAGGTTGAGACCTATAAAGCTAGACTGGTTGCAAAGGGTTTTCGTCAAAGACCTGGTTTGGACTATGACGAAACCTTTTCTCCAGTAGCTATGCTAAAATCCATTCGGATCCTTCTTGCCATTGCTGCCTTCCACGATTATGAGATTTGGCAAATGGACGTAAAGACAGCTTTTCTAAATGGACATTTAGAGGAGTGTGTCTATATGGACCAGCCAGAGGGTTTCATTCAGAGTGGGAGCAGCGGAAAGGTGTGCAAGTTGCTTAAGTCCATTTATGGACTAAAGCAGGCATCGCGGAGTTCGAACATCTGTTTTGATGAGACGGTCAAGGAATTTGGCTTTATCAAAAATCCAGATGAACCATGCATCTATTGAAGATTTGTAGCGAGAACTGTAGTATTCCTCATTTTATACATGGATGACATTCTCTTAATAGGAAATGACATTCCTATGCTACAATCTGTCAAAGGGTTCTTGTCACACAGGTTCTCCATGAAAGACCTGGGTGATGCCTCATACATTCTGGGTATCCGGATCTACTGTGACAGATCCAAGAGGATATTAGAACTTTCACAGTCCAGGTACATCGACACCATACTGAAGAGATTCAGTATGGAAGATTCCAAGCGCGGTAATCTACCGGCTTGTCACGGGATCACCCTCTCCAAAGAGATGTCTCCCAAGACTGATTTGGAGAGGGATCGCATGTCTATTATACCCTACGCTTCTGCGGTAGGCTCTATAATGTATGTGATGTTGTGTACCAGACCGGATGTGGCTTATACACTGAGTGTGGTAAGCAGGTATCAGTCAAACCCTGGGGAGAAACATTGGATAGCAGTAAAGAACATTCTCAAGTACCTGAGAAGGACAAAGGAGATGTTCTTGGTGTATGGCGGAAAAGACCTCCAGATTGAGGCCTTTGCTGACTGCAGCTTCCAGAGTGATAAGGATGATTCCAAGTCCATGTCGGGTTTTGTCTTCACCCTCAATGGAGGGGCGGTGTGTTGGAAGAGCTCCAAACAGGAAACCGTTGATGACTCGACTATGGAAGCGGAATACATAGCTGCATCTGATGCCGCAAAAGAAGCTGTCTGGATGAGGAAGTTCTTGAGAGAACTTCAGGTGGTTCGTCCATTGTTGACCCAATACCTCTGTATTGCGACAACAACGGGGCTATAGATTTAGCGAAGGAACCCAGGTCCCATCAGAAATCCAGACACATCTTAAGGCGGTATCACCTGATCAGGGAGATCGTAGATCGCCAAGAGATCGAGGTTCGGAGGGTTGCTTCAGAAGATAACACAGCAGATCCATTCACCAAGGCCTTGCCCCAGACTCAGTTCGAGCGGCTGATCGAGATGATAGGTCTTCGATACGCCAGTACATGGCCTTAGTGCAAGTGGGAGATTGTTAGTGTATATGCCCTAGAGGCCATTACTGTATCATACTAGTTTGTATATTACTTGATGGAAGCTTGGGATATTCACAGTTGTATATACAATCTTGCTCGAAATGGTAGTATGCTACTTGGTTTGTCTCTGCTTTAATATGTGCATGTGTTTCTTTTAGCATATCGCTGATATACATATTAGTAGAGCCCTTAGGATCTTTGCTTGATTACCAGCGTTGTGATGGCGCTCACACTCGTGGGAGCTGGGTGATCTATAAGCACATCCTTATACAGGTCCTTAGTCGTTGGACTATCGAGACAGGGCATCGATACTCCGGAGTAGACTAGCGTATGCGCTTCTCATCCCAGTGTGGGAGACGGTCTGTCCCACAGCCGTCAGTACGTCGTACTTGAGATAGTATGCGGGTGCTCGTTAGGTTATGAGTACACTGGACAGGACTCGGCGGGAACTGTTGGTTGGTATTATACCTATTGTCAGTTATCTGTTCCCAGGTGACATGAGTACAGCTTAGTCCGCTGTCTTGACACTGTCACTTCGCCTCGAGTGTGTTCCCACTGCACTTTGATTGATACCCTACCACGGCTCAAAGGAGTCGTGCAAACAGGTTGTTTTTGGGTGCAGTCCCGAAACACTTGGAGGCAGTGACGGTTAGACACGATTTGTCTCTCCCGGTATTGGGGGTTGACATCGCGCTGTGTCTAGGAGAACCATTACACGAGTAGTCCCTGGCCAGGGCAAGCGAGATATACTGGTAGGTTTCCAGTGTTATCTCAGGGTGTTCTGGGCTACACTCCGACACGACTTGTACCGCTATTAGCGGACTGACGTTCACCGCCCCCTAGGCCCGCCATGCGATGTATCAGACGAACAGACCGGACTGTACGGAGATTGTCACATACAGGCTCAGTAGGAGTTTAGATGGGGTTCACCTCGTCAGTCTTCTTATCGACATCTGTAGGGTTCCTAGGCACCCTAATGAGGTCTCACAAGGCATCAACCATGCCAATTTCAAATTTAAACGGTGCCGAGAAACCCTAGAACGGATCGTTGGCTAGATTTCTAGGCGAAAAGATAACTAGTTAACACTTAACTAAGAGATACGGAAATACAACCTTTGTAGATCCGGTTCTCCACCTCCATAGCTCCGCAATGAAGTCTCCTCGCTGTCCATAACAAGTCCCGGGCTCTAGCGTCGGCTTCATCGGAGAATGGACGGGCTAGGTCATCGATGTCCATGCCGAAGATGATCTACGTCGAGGCATCGATAAATCAAGCTCCGACTTCACCAAGTCAAGAAACTTGTGAAGAAAACACACTTTACTACTTGGCAAGAGGTAGAGGATGAAGAAATAGGAAGTGGGTTCTATTTAGAATTGGATTTCTCACTCTTTATCATCAATCACCATTGATGAATGCAAGCTTCTTTCTTGAAGAAGAAGAAGAAGAAGATGATAATTGTTATGATAAGTTATTTTAAAAATGAAAAGAAAATGAAAACTTATCATAATCTAAACCATGGTCAAGTGTAGAGATTAAACTAGGGTTAGTGGGAATGGTTAGGGTTAAGGATGAGATAAGAATGGTTGACTTGATCAAAGCTTCAAGAAGCTTCAACATGAAACAAAATTAGCCACCATTCTTTTCTCTTTTCTTTTATTCATTTATCAAAAATAAATGGATAATTAAATAAGATAAATGAATAACAAATAATAAACCCTAACCAAGGTTTAATACTTTACACTTAACCAAAAAGCATGTATCATCAAACATGATACAAGCAAGTGTACAAAATCATATCACATATATAATGCGCACATCCGAGTGAGAAAATCCATCTAAAGTGAACCAATATTAGTTAATGCAAAGTAATATATCAAATATATAATTATACATTAAATCATTAAATCAACACTTGATTTAACGATCCGGTCATATCGCATATAACCGGCTAATATCCAATGTATCGATTTATCGAATCAATACTTGATTCGATACCTAGGTTATATCGCATACAACCATTCGATACAATCATCGCGAGAATAGAATACGGTATCACATACACGCATTATTCTCGGTCCCGCACATATCTCATATGCGCTCCTATTTCGTTTCGCTTGAGCCAGGAAACCTCTGTGTAGGACTCTAAAGACTCGTCAATACGCCGGCAGCGGATGATGATCATATCAAACATCCACAAGCCGCAAACGGTCTGCTAAACGTAACGGCCACCCGGGTATTGAGCGATCTGAAGATCGACGAGCAAGCCCGCTCACACTCCAGTGAATCCAACCAGTAACACTACCGTACAGTCCGGTCTGATCGTCTGATATGTCGCATATCTTGCCTAGGGGTGGTAAACGTCAGACCCCAATAGCTCGATAAGTCGTGTCGATATGAGGCTCATAACGGGTCGAGAAACTACTGGTAACACTTACCAGCAATTCTCTGATCAGCCCTGGCCAGGGACTTCCTGTTATAGCCAATCGAACACAGTGCAACATCAACTCCCTATACCGGGAGAGACGAATCCCCTCCTATCGCTCATTGCCTCCATGTGACTCGGGACTGTACCCAAAAACCACCGTTTTGCACGCCCTCTTGGACGTGGTAAGATGGAAATCAAAGCACAGTGGGAACCACACAAGACTCTATGACGATCTCGGGTCAACAGACTACTCTGTACCAGTGTCACCAGAGAACTGCCATCTGACGTGAGGTATAATACCATCTGGGAGTTCTCGGCGAGTCCGTCCAGTGTACCCAGTCTCTACTGAGCACCCGTATATCATCTCTGATGTCAAACACCAATGGATATGGGATCATCCATCGCCCATCTGTATGGGTCGAGAAGGTATACACTAGTCTACTCTGGTATATCGATGCCCCGTCTCGATACACCCTCGACTAGGGACTTTGAAGGATGAACTTAGGGACTACCATGTCCCCACTAGTATGATCCGCATCATAGTCCAGGTAGTCAAGTACAGATCCTAAGGGCTTTACCAACATGTAACAGGGAGACAATCAGTGTACACGTTAAGGTAAAGATCAACCAGATAGCATACTATCTGTCGAGCAAGAAAGTCCTCCCTATATATGTCCCAGCATCCACTACAATATACATCCTATGTACAGTAATGGCCTCTAGGGCATACATATAACTAACAATCTCCCACTTGCACTAGGGCCATCTGTAGCAGTGGTTGTAGTATCTCATACTCAACCATCCCATAAAAATCTCTCTCTGGGAACAGGCCTTTGTGAATGGATCCGCTGTGTTGTCCTCTGAATCTACTCTCCTAACCTGGATCACCCTGGAGATCAACTATCTCCATGATCAGGCGATGCTGCCTTAGAATAAGTCTGGATCACTGATGGGATCGGCGTTCCTTGGCATAAGCCACAACTCCATTGTCACACAATGGGAGGAACATAGTTCATCTTATGAACCATTATACATCCAAACAGCCTCTTTGGTAGCATCTTTAGTAGCGATATATCCTGCCTTTATCATCTAGTATGTCACGGTATCTAGCTTGAAACTCTTCCAACATACCGTCCCTGTACTGAGGGTGAAGACAATGCCTGCGACTGACATTCAGTCGTCTTTATCACCCTGGAACACTTCCAGTGATTCTCCCCTGGATCGATTGATACCATCTCACTACTGTAGGGTTCCTAGGCACACTAGTGAGGTCTCACAAGGCATCGAACATGCCAAATTCAAAAAATCTAGGTGCCGAGAGACCCGACTACGGATCGTTTGCTAGAAAACTAGGCGAAAAAGCTAACTAGTTAACACTTAACTATGAGAATCGGAAATACAACCTTTGTAGATCCGGTGCTCCACCTCCATAGCTCCGCGATGAGGTCGTCTCCTCTGTCCAAATCAAATCCGGGCTCTAGCGTCGGCTTCATCGGAGAATGGGCAAGCTAGGTCGTCGATGTCCATGCCGAAGATGATCTACGTCGAAGCATCGCAAGATCAAGCTCTTACTTCACCAAGTCATAAAACTTGTGAAGAAAACACACTCTACTACTTGGCAAGAGGTAGAGGATGAAGAAATAGGAAGTGGGTAGACTTTAGATTTGGATTTCTCACTCTTTTTCATCACTTGCCATTGATGGAGGCAAGCTTTCTTCACTTGAAGAAATGAGGAAGAAGAAGGAAATTGTTATGATAAGTTGAATTAAAAAATAGAAAATAAAAGAATACTTATCATCAACAACCATGGTCAAGTGTAGAGATTAAACTAGGGTTAATGGAGTGGTTAGGGTTAAGCATGAGACAAAATGGTCACTTTGGTCAAAGTCTTCATGAAGCTTCAACAAGCTTCCAAATAAAGCCACCATTTTGCATTATGTTTATCATTTTCCAAAATGAATAAACAAATAAATAAATAGATATGAAAATGAAAACCCTAACCATTACATAACCATGGTTTAAACTTTACACAAAACACAAGTTAGCATGCATCATCAAACATGATACATACAAGTGTACAAAAGTATATCACATATACAATGTGCACAAACCAAGTGAGAAAATCCGTTTAAAGTGAACCAATACTAGTTAGTGCAAAGTAATATATCAAATATATAATTATGCATTAAATCATTAAATCAACACTTGATTCGATGATCCGGTGATGTCGCACACAACCGACTAGTATTCAATGTATCGGTTTATCGAATCAACGCTTGAATCGATAACTAGGTTATATCGCATACAACCATTCGATACATTCATCGCGAGAATGGAATACGGTATCACATACACGCATTATTCTCGGTCCCGCACATATCTCATATGCGCTCCTATTTCGTTTCGCTTGAGCCAGGAAACCTCTGTGTAGGACTCTAAAGACTCGTCAATACGCCGGCAGCAGATGATGATCATATCAAACACCCACAAGCCGCAAGCGGTCTGCTAAACGTAACGGCCACCCGGGTATTGAGCGATCTGAAGATCGACGAGCAAGCCCGCTCACACTCCAGTGAATCCGACCAGTAACACTACCGTACAGTCCGGTCTGATCGTCTGATATGTCGCATATCTTGCCTAGGGGTGGTAAACGTCAGACCCCAATAGCTCGATAAGTCGTGTCGATATGAGGCTCATAACGGGTCTAGAAACTACTGGTAACACTTACCAGCAATTCTCTGATCAGCCCTGGCCAGGGACTTCCTGTTATAGCCAATCGAACATAGCGCAACATCAACCCCCTATACCGGGAGAGACGAATCCCCTCCTATCGCTCATTGCCTCCATGTGACTCGGGACTGTACCCAAAAACCACCGTTTTGCACGCCCTCTTGGACGTGGTAAGATGGAAATCAAAGCACAGTGGGAACCACACAAGACTCTATGACGATCTCGGGTCAACAGACTACTCTGTACCAGTGTCACCAGAGAACTGCCATCTGACGTGAGGTATAATACCATCTGGGAGTTCTCGGCGAGTCCGTCCAGTGTACCCAGTCTCTACTGAGCACCCGTATATCATCTCCGATGTCAAACACCAATGGATATGGGATCATCCATCGCCCATCTGTATGGGTCGAGAAGCTACACGCTAGTCTACTCTGGTATATCGATGCCCCGTCTCGATACACCCACGACTAGGGACTTTGAAGGATGTACTTCTGGACTACCATGTCCCCACTAGTATGATCCGCATCATAGTCCAGGTAGTCAAGCACACATCCTAAGGGCTTTACCAACATGTAACAGAGAGACAATCAGTATACACGTTAAGGTAAAGTTCAACCAGATAGCATACTATCATGTCGAGCAAGAAAGTCCTCCCTATATATGTCCCAGCATCCACTACAATATACATCCAATGTACAGTAATGGCCTCTAGGGCATACATATAACTAACAATCTCCCACTTGCACTAAGGCCATCTGTAGCAGTGGTTGTAGTATCTCATACTCAACCATCCCATAATAGTCTCTCTCTGGGAATAGGCCTTCCTGAGTGGATCCGCCGTGTTGTCCTCTGAGTCTGCTCTCCTAACCTTGATCACCTGGAGATCAACCATCTCCACGATCAGGTGATACTGCCTTAGAATATGTCTGGATCACTGATGGGACCTGCGTTCCTTGGCATAAGCCACAACTCCATTGTCACACAATGGGAGGAACATAGTTCATCTCATGAACCAATATACACCCAAACAGCCTCTTTGGTAGCATCTTAAGTAGCGATGTATCTAGCCTTTATCGTCTAGTATGTCACGGTATCTAGCTTGGAACTCTTCCAACATACCGTCCCTTTACTGAGGGTAAAGACAATGCCTGCGACTGACATTCAGTCGTCTTTATCACCCTGGAACCATTCCAGTGATTCTCCCCAGGATCGATTGATACCGTCTCACCACAACTAGTGAGAATCCTAACATCCATTTAGATCTATCTCATAAATCCAAAATCCAGGATTTCGTAGGTATCACTTTAATCCTATATGGAGAATCTTTGTGATAAGCGGAGATTGATCGAGCGTAGCATAAGAAACTCCTTTCTTATCAAGAGTATGTCATCCACGTACTCTACGAGGATCGTCACCATACTCCCTACTACCTTTTTGTATATACAAAGTTCATCTACCATTTTGATGATGTCAAACTCTTTGACTACTTCATCAAAATAGATGTTCCAACTCCGCGATGCCTGCTTTATCAGATAAAACATCTTTCACACGTTTCCGCTGCTCCCACTGTTTACGAAGCCCTCTGGCTGTGTACTTACAGACGCACTCTTCTAAATTATCATTTAGAAAAGCAGTCAAGACACCCAACCGCCAGATATCGTAGTCATGGTATGTAGCCGTGGTAAGTAGGATCTGGATGGACTTAAGCATAGATCCTTAGAAAATGTTTCATCATAATCCACGCCTGGTCAATGACGAAAACCTTTAACAAGTCTAGCTTTGAAAGTCTCAACTTTTCCATCTACACCAAGTAATCTTCTCAAGATATACTTGCTCCTGATAGGGATTTAACCCTTCAGATATAGCAACCAAAGTCCATACTTTGTTGGTATATAAGGATTCCATCTCAGATCGCTAAGCATCCAGCCATTCTTACAGAGTCTCACTCCTGATGGCCAGCTCGAAACTAGTTGGGTCATCATCTCATGATGCAATCCTCGCTCCCACTGTCATAGAGAAACAGAAGTATCTCTCAGGTGGGTGAGGAACCCTACTAGATCGGCGGAGAGGCTGAGGTTCGTTGGTTTCCAATGAATCCTCTGGTTGTACCAAATCATACTGTAGTTTGTATAGCTGGAACACTTCCAGTTCTACATAACAGACCTTGCCTCGAGCTTGTCCGGATTTTGCTTTTAGACATAGGCCGGACAACCCCAAATCTTAACTAGCTTAAGACATGGGCTCTTCCCTTTCCATATCACATATGAAGTGGTAGGCAACTGATTTGATTTGAACCCTATTCAATAGGTATGCAGCTTCTCAAGTGCATAACTCCCAAAAGGAAATAGGTAACTCAGCAGTACTCATCATAGAGCACACCTTATCATATAGGGTGTGATTGCTCCACCCCGATATACCATCGTGCTATGGTGTATACGGAGGAGTAATGCCGAGAGAGAATCTCATTCTCCTTTAGAATAGTCCAGTATTTCCGTGCTCAAGTATTCTCCTCCTTGATCACATCAAAGGACATAATACTTATACCCGTATATTTGTTCTCTACTTCTAACTTATATTCTGTGAATATCTCAAAAGGTTCGGACTTGTGTTTCAACAGGAACATAGGTCTGAAACTCGAAAGAGATCATCAGAGAATGTAATGAAGTACAAAGAACCGATCTTGGCATGTGTAGACAGGGGAGCTTACATACATCAATATGTATCATATCCCAAGAGTTTACTAACTCATTCTCTGTTTCCAGTAAACGGAGCTATGGTCATCTTATCTTTGTGACATGACTGGAAAGTTTCATAAGATGTAGATTCAAACTATTTTAAATATGCATCTATGTGGAACTTAGCTAGTCGGGTCGCATTGATATGACCTAGTCTACAATACCTTAAGAAGAATCCGTTCATTTCTGAACTCTTCTTCTTATGTGTGTTCCGTACACTAAGAACTGTAATTTGATTTAGAACGTCAATGCTTTTAGATAACGTGCCTGAACCGATCAACTTTTGATATAGGAAATGTTCAAAACTTTATCCAACAATACAAAATTATATCCTTTCTTTAATAACAAAGAGAGTGATATGATTTGGTATATCAGGTTCGGTATCTAATAACATTCGTTCAGAATCAATGTATTGGTAATACAGGGTGACAGTGACCAACAGACTTGGCTGCAACACTTGCCCCGTTTTCTGCCTCATGAAACTTATCACCCGTTCTCAGTTCTCTACCTTTCTGTAGCCCTATGTAACATATTACATATCTGGGATCCTGATCTGGTATCACATACCCAGGACGTAAAGAATACTGAGAAACAATTCTTGTAATGAACACACCCGAAGATGATGCATCAACATGCACTCTCTTCGTTTGGGCGGCACGGGAAATCTGGTATTCCCCAATTTCCTGCTCTGTCTTATAACAATTATAAGTTGGAGCGGGACCAACGTTCCCCAGCTCAGTATAACAAGCGGGTTCGGTCAATATTCTTTATTATTATCTTTATTATGGCGTGATATGGTCGCTACCTGGAGAGAGAGAGAAGAAAACACTCAGCGTGCGCTCTTGCAAGAATAGATTGGTTATTATTTTATCTAATCAGGATGGCTCCCACTGCTTTTTATCAAATCTTCCTTCAAACCCTAAAAGGAAAGACTAGCCGGGATTAATTACACACTACAAGTTCGCCAATCTTTCAGCCAGGCCAGTGTCCGTACTTTGAGGGAGGTCCCCCGTGCTCTCGCACGAACCTAATTAATGTAAACCTCGTTTTCCCAGAGGCGTAACCTCGTTGACACCTTTCTAGACACCTACTTGATCGGCTAATTGTAATGAATAAAACTCTCCCAGGAGTAACTCTTACTCGCAGCGGGTATCGGGATCCAACTATCTCATAGAAGGTATGCAATCTCATTGCAAATTTCAACACTTGAAATTCCCGATAATATTTTGCCCCATGCGATCTATGACCTTGACTGAGTCAACAAACCATAGACCGCAAGTAAAGTTCAACCCGTCATTTCTCGATTGAATTAAACCCACCCGCACGACCCTTGACTGAGTCAACAAGGCCGCACGACTACCCTAATCCAACCGCATCATATGCTTTGCAGATAAGCAATAATCAGCTACCGCACACTACGCCTTGACTTAGTCAACAAACGCAGCACGAATACTAACTATTACCTATCTGAAATGACGGAGGGCTACGACAGGTTTTTAAGAAAACCTTTTGCGTAATGAACTTTATATCGTTGTAGAATCAAATGATTTTAAAATGGAGTGCTTTTGAGGCTTTTCTAGTTTTGCTAAAGGAATCACTCCCGGTGAAAGGATCGTCGGTCCTTTCCTCGTCGAATGAGGTGCGGGATATATCATATATATCGCTGTGCAAAGCAAAAACTCTTAAAAGCAATCAAAAGACAAATCGAGTGTGTAGCATCTGCCAGTTATTGCTAAAGGAGTCACTCCCGGTGAAAGGATCTCGGTCCTTTCCTCATCGAATAAGGTGCAGGATATATCTCATATACCGCTGTGCAAAGCAAGAACTGTAGCTACCTGTTTTATTTTGAAATTCGATTCTACAACATCTTAGTTTTCTTTTATTTCATTCATCTCATTAATGAAGTCCCATCATTTAAGTACCTAAACATCACAGATAAATACGACGTACACTTATGCCATCCGCATTCGCCTCGATGTCCCCTCGTGCACCGTTAGGTTAGGTAACTAACGGCAGAGCGGGGCAGGGCTAGCGCGGGTGTAAAACATAAGTAACGTCTATATAATATATCATATATACTATATACTGTATCTATCACAGAACATCACATGATCACATCACAGATATCGCAGCAGAAGAATCATATGAAATATTGGATATACTAGGACGTCCGTGTTTTCAATACGAGCTAGTATAAAACACGGATTCCACGGTCGTGATGAATAGCCAAACCCATACCCCTAGACCCCTACGAGAGCGGTAAGCAACCCTACCAATTCTAGAGTTAGGAGACCCGGACTCGACTCCTCGAGTTGGTCTCCTACTGGACTCCAGAACCCGGTTACTTGTGCTCCCCTCCTTGGGTCTATTCTAGTGCGGAAAAGTAAATAATATACAAAAGGTGACTACTTCCGCAACCTGGAAGCGCCCCAATAAAAGAATATTACATACAAGTTTTTACATGAATGAAAAAGAAAAACACTCATCTCACATAAAAACCCCCGGCTATTCAAACACGACGATCCAATATAACATATCCAGCAATACATAACATCACATGTCATCAACGTAAGTAAATATGCGCATCCCAATTGTCGTTGACATATAGCAACGAAACCGGCGATATCACATATTGCACTTACGGTCACAGAAAAGAAAGTGTAAAACTACAACAGTTGGAATCCGCAACCACCTCAGACATCGCATGTCTGACCAAATGAATTACTTAGACATCGCATGCCTAACAATTATAAACCCTGCATTTTAGTCTCAAAATCGAAAACACTTTTCAATATCAAGTCGGGCAATTCAACAGGATTCCCGACATTTTGATCGAATGCTCGTCGCAAACTTCAGTAGACGGCTGCACCCCCGATACCGTCGACGAAATGCACCAAGGCGGAACACCGCTACCGCGAGCACCCGAAGGGATGCTTTCGGCGACGGGGTTCTCCTACAGTCACTTGGTCGGGGCTATGGAGTGAGGCTGTCTATTAAGTTTACCCGGCGAGTATCCGCGTACGCTACGTGATTGCGACGGACTTTTGATCACATCAAAATTCCGTGGCAACCGATCAAGGGAGACTAAACTGCTACGTTTATAATATTCATTCAGTTATCACATAACTATTGTGAATTCCAATTATTGTATCCCATTCCGGATAAATAGAAAATGTTAAACTTTCCGATCGAACATTCTAACACCCAAGTTTTCCCGATACAGATCAACACATGAAACTAGTCTAACAACATTCAGTTCGTACCTCAGTACCAACGGTCCAGCCGTAGATGGGTCAACCCAACGCCTCACATGTGGCACGCCGTACTGCCCCAAACCCGAAGGTTCAAAGGGCAGTTCAAGACGGTCACATAATCGAGTTAAGGTTTGTTGTCTTCTAGAGGGACCATAGCGTTACTTGCACTACTTAGAACGTCGTTAAACTTCGGAAAAATCCAACACTTGGAAATTTCCCGACAGGGGAAAAATTGGGTATTTATATCCGGTCGAACTTTTTAACATATTCTAAAATTTATCCGGAAAGCCACATAGGCAAAATTTGATAACCCGATCGAAACACCGAATCCCCAAAACAACTGCAGAAAATTCAACTCTTGAATAAATATTACAAATTCCCAGAAAATCCAACTCCAGAAAATAGGAATTACTGTGCAAACAAAAGTCAAAGAATCAACAGTAACGCCGCGGAACCGCCGCGCCACGTGGGATACGGCCGCGGTTCCGCGCCGTCATGACGGAGTTACGGCTCTGTTTTGCACAGTATTTCATAATAAGCTCTGCTTGATTTTCTGGATATTTTTAATACTGAAAAATCCCTGTTTTTGAAAATTGGACAGAGAGCAAGTTTGGTTTGGTGTTTCGGGTTCGTTCGGACTTCAAATTCCGTCTGGACTTCGCCTAAGGCTCTAGCTAGGCTCTGATACCACTGTAGGGTTCCTAGGCACACTAGTGAGGTCTCACAAGGCATCGAACATGCCAAATTCAAAAAATCTAGGTGCCGAGAGACCCGACTACGGATCGTTTGCTAGAAAACTAGGAGAAAAAGCTAACTAGTTAACACTTAACTATGATAATCGGAAATACAACCATTGTAGATCCGGTGCTCCACCTCCATAGCTCCGCGATGAGGTCGTCTCCGCTGTCCAAATCAAATCCGGGCTCTAGCGTCGGCTTCATCGGAGAATGGGCAAGCTAGGTCGTCGATGTCCATGCCGAAGATGATCTACGTCGAAGCATCGCAAGATCAAGCTCTCACTTCACCAAGTCATAAAACTTGTGAAGAAAACACACTCTACTACTTGGCAAGAGGTAGAGGATGAAGAAATAGGAAGTGGGTAGACTTTAGATTTGGATTTCTCACTCTTTTTCATCACTTGCCATTGATGGAGGCAAGCTTTCTTCACTTGAAGAAATGAGGAAGAAGAAGGAAATTGTTATGATAAGTTGAATTAGAAAATAGAAAATAAAAGAATACTTATCATCAACAACCATGGTCAAGTGTAGAGATTAAACTAGGGTTAATGGAGTGGTTAGGGTTAAGCATGAGACAAAATGGTCACTTTGGTCAAAGTCTTCATGAAGCTTCAACAAGCTTCCAAATAAAGTCACCATTTTGCATTATGTTTATCATTTTCCAAAATGAATAAACAAATAAATAAATAGATATGAAAATGAAAACCCTAACCATTACATAACCATGGTTTACACTTTACACAAAACACAAGTTAGCATGCATCATCAAACATGATACATACAAGTGTACAAAAGTATATCACATATACAATGTGCACAAACCAAGTGAGAAAATCCGTTTAAAGTGAACCAATACTAGTTAGTGCAAAGTAATATATCAAATATATAATTATGCATTAAATCATTAAATCAACACTTGATTCAATGATCCGGTCATGTCGCACACAACCGACTAGTATTCAATGTATCGGTTTATCGAATCAACGCTTGAATCGATAACTAGGTTATATCGCATACAACCATTCGATACATTCATCGCGAGAATGGAATACGGTATCACATACACGCATTATTCTCGGTCCCGCACATATCTCATATGCGCTCCTATTTCGTTTCGCTTGAGCCAGGAAACCTCTGTGTAGGACTCTAAAGACTCATCAATACGCCGGCAGCAGATGATGATCATATCAAACACCCACAAGCAGCAAGCGGTCTGCTAAACGTAACGGCCACCCGGGTATTGAGCGATCTGAAGATCGACGAGCAAGCCCGCTCACACTCCAGTGAATCCGACCAGTAACACTACCGTACAGTCCGGTCTGATCGTCTGATATGTCGCATATCTTGCCTAGGGGTGGTAAACGTCAGACCCCAATAGCTCGATAAGTCGTGTCGATATGAGGCTCATAACGGGTCGAGAAACTACTGGTAACACTTACCAGCAATTATCTGATCAGCCCTGGCCAGGGACTTTCTGTTATAGCCAATCGAACACAGCGCAACATCAACCCCCTATACCGGGAGAGACGAATCCCCTCCTATCGCTCATTGCCTCCATGTGACTCGGGACTGTACCCAAAAACCACCGTTTTGCACGCCCTCTTGGACGTGGTAAGATGGAAATCAAAGCACAGTGGGAACCACACAAGACTCTATGACGATCTCGGGTCAACAGACTACTCTGTACTAGTGTCACCAGAGAACTGCCATCTGACGTGAGGTATAATACCATCTGGGAGTTCTCGGCGAGTCCGTCCAGTGTACCCAGTCTCTACTGAGCACCCGTATATCATCTCCGATGTCAAACACCAATGGATATGGGATCATCCATCGCCCATCTGTATGGGTCGAGAAGCTACACGCTAGTCTACTCTGGTATATCGATGCCCCGTCTCGATACACCCACGACTAGGGACTTTGAAGGATGTACTTCTGGACTACCATGTCCCCACTAGTATGATCCGCATCATAGTCCAGGTAGTCAAGCACACATCCTAAGGGCTTTACCAACATGTAACAGAGAGACAATCAGTATACACGTTAAGGTAAAGTTCAACCAGATAGCATACTATCATGTCGAGCAAGAAAGTCCTCCCTATATATGTCCCAGCATCCACTACAATATACATCCAATGTACAGTAATGGCCTCTAGGGCATACATATAACTAACAACTACATCTAGTGAGAATTCTAACATCCATTTAGATCTATCTCATAGATCCAAAACCCCAGGATTTAGTAGGTATCACTTTGATCCTACACGGAGAATCTTTGTGATAAGCGGAGATTGATTGAGCGTAGCATAAGAAACTCCTTCCCTATCAAGAGTATGTCATCCACGTACTCTACGAGGATCGTTACCATACTCCCTACTACCTTTTTGTTTATACAAGGTTCATCTACCATTTTGATGATGTCAAACTCTTTGACTAATTCATCAAAACAGATGTTCCAACTCCGCGATGCCTGCTTTATCCTATAAAGCATCTTGCACACGTTTCCGCTGCTCCCACTGTCTACGAAGCCCTCTGGCTGTGTACTTATAGACGCTCTCTTCTAAATCATCATTTAGAAAAGCAGTCAAGACACCCAACCACCAGATATCGCAGTCATGGTATGTAGCCGTGACAAGTAGGATCTGGATGGACTTAAGCATAGCTACTTGAAAATGTTTCATCATTATCCACACCTGGTCAATGATGCAAACTTTTAACAAGTCTAGCTTTGAAAGTCTCAACTTTTCCATGTACACCAAGTAATCTTCTCAAGATATACTTGCTCCTGATGGGGATTTAACCCTTCAGATATAGCAGCTAAAGTCCATACTTTGCTGGTGTATAAGGATTCCATCTCAGATCACTAAGCATCCAGCCATTCTTACAGAGTCTTACTCCTGATGGCCAGCTCGAAACTAGTTGGGTCATCATCTCATGATGCATTCCTCGCTCCCACTGTCATAGAGAAACCGAAGTATCTCTCAGGTGGGTGAGGAACCCTACTAGATCGGCGGAGAGGCTGAGGTTCGTTGGTTTCCACTGAATCCTCTGGTTGTACCAAATCATGCTGTAGTTTGTATAGCTGGAACACTTCCAGTTCTACATAACAGACCTTGCCTCGAGCTTATCCGGATTTTGCTTTTAGACATAGGCCGGACAACCCCAAATCTTAACTAGCTTAAGACATGGGCTCTTCCCTTTCCATATCTCAAATGGAATGGTAGGCAACTGATTTGATTGGAACCCTATTCAATAGGTATGCAGCTTCTCAAGTGCATAACTCCCAAAAGGAAACAGGTAACTCAGTAGTACTCATCATAGAGCGCACCTTATCATATAGGGTGTGATTGCTCTGCCCCGATATACCATCGTGCTATGGTGTATAGGAGGAGTAATGCTGAGAGAGAATCTCATTCTCCTTTAGAATAATCCAGGAATTCCGTGCTCAAGTATTCTCCTCCTTGATCACATCAAAGGACATAATACTTTTACCCGTATTTTGGTTCTCTACTTCTAACTTATATTCTGTGAATATCTCAAAAGGTTCGGACTTGTGTTTCAACAGGAACATATGTCTGAATCTTGAGAGATCATCAGAGAATGTAATAAAGTACAAAGAACCGGTCCTGGCATATGTAGACAGGGGGCCTTGCATACATCATCATGTATCAGTCCCAAGAGTTTACTAACTCTTTCTCTGTTTCTAATAAACAGAGCTGTGGTCATCTTATCTTTGTGACATGACTGGCGAGTTTCACAAGATGTAAATTCAAACTGATTTAAATATGCATCTTTATGTAACTCTAGCTAGTCGGGTCACATTGATCTGACCTAGTCTACAATGCCTCAAGAAGAATTCGTTCATATCTGAACTCTTCCTCTTGTGTGTGTTCCGTATACAAAAGAACTGTAGTTTGTTTTAGAACATCAATGCTTTTAGATAACGTGCCTGAACCGATCAACTTTTGATATAGGAAATGTTCAAAACATTATCCAACAATACAAAATTTTACCGTTTCTTTACTAATAAAGAGACTGATATGATTTTGTATATCAGGTTCGGTATCTAATAACATTCGTTCAGAATCAATGTATTTGGAATACAGGGTGACAGTGACCAACAGACTTGGCTGCAACTCTTGCCCCGTTTTCTGCCTCATGAAACTTATCACCCGTTCTCAGTTCTCTACCTATCTGTAGCCCTATATAACAGATTACATATCTGGGATCCTGATCTGGTATCACATACCCAGGACGTAGAGGATACAGAGAAACAGTTCTTTGTAATGAACATACCCGAAGATGATGCATCAGCATGCACTCTCTTCGTTTGGGCGGCACGGGAAATCTGGTATTCCCCAATTTCCTGCTCTGTCTTATAACAATTATAAGTTGGAGCGGGACCAACGTTCCCCAGCTCAGTATAACAAGCGGGTTCGGTCAATAATCCGTTTTATTATCTTGATTAAGGCGTGATATGGTCTCTACCTGGAGAGAGAGAAGAAAACACTCAGCGTGCACTCTTGCAAGAATAGATTGGTTATTATTTTATCTAATCAGGATGGCTCCCACTGCTTTTTATCAAATCTTCCTTCAAACCCTAAAAGGAAAGATTAGCCGGGATTAATTACACACTACAAGTTCGTCAATCTTTCAGCCAGGCCAGTGTCGGTACTTTGAGGGAGGTCCCCCGTGCTTTCGCACGAACCTAATTAATGTAAACCTCATTTTCCCAGAGGCGTAACCCCGTTGACACCTTTCTAGACACCTACTTGATCGGCTAATTGTAATATATAAAACTCTCACAGGAGTAACTCTTATTCGCAGCGGGTATCGGGATCCAACTATCTCATAGAAGGTATGCAATCTCATTGCAAATTTCAACACTTGAAATTCCCGATAATATTTTGCCCCTAGCGTCCTATGACCTTGACGCAGGCCAACAAACCATAGTCCGCTAGTCAAGTTCAACCCGTCATTTCCTAATTGAATTAAACCCACCCGCACGACCCTTGACGCAGGCCAACAAAGTCGCACGACTACCCTAATCCAATCACATCATATGCTTATGCAGATAAGCACCAGTTAGCAACCGCACACTACGCCTTAACGCAGGCCAACAAACGTAGCACGAATACTAACTACTACTTATCTGAAAAGACGGAGGGCTACGACAGGTTTTTCTGAAAACCTATTGCGTAATGAACTTGATATCGTTGTAGAATCAAATGATTTTAAAAATGGAGTGTTTTTGAAGCTTTTCTAGTTTTGCTAAAGGAGTCACTCCCGGTGAAGGGATCGTCGGTACTTTCCTCGTCGAATGAGGTGCGGGATATATCATATATATCACTGTGCAAAGCAAAAACTCTTAAAAGCAATCAAAAGACAAACCGAGTGTGTAGCATCTGCCAGTTATTGCTAAAGGAGTCACTCCCGGTGAAGGGATCTCGGTCCTTTCCTCATCGAATAAGGTGCAGGATATATCACATATACCGCTGTGCAAAGCAAGAACTGTAGCTACCTGTTTTATTTTGAAATTCGATTCTACAACATCTTAGGTTTCTTTTATTTTCATTAATCACATTAATGAAGTCCCATCATTTAAGTACCTAAACATCACAGATAAATACAACGTACACTTATGCCATCCGCATTCGCCTCGATGTCCCCTCGTGCACCGTTAGGTTAGGTAACTAACGGCAGAGCGGGGCAGGGCTAGCGCGGGTGTAAAACATAAGTAACGCCTATATAATATATCATATATACTATATACTGTATCTATCACAGAACATCACATGATCACATCACAGATATCGCAGCAGAAGAATCATATGAAATACTGGATATACTAGGACGTCCGTGTTTTTAATACGAGCCAGTATAAAACACGGATTCCACGGTCGTGATGAATAGCCAAACCCACACCCCTAGACCCCTACGAGAGCGGCAAGCAACCCCACCAATTCTAGAGTTAGGAGACCCGGACTCGACTCCTCGAGTTGGTCTCCCACTGGACTCGACTCCTCGAGTTAGGAGACCCGGACTAAACTTCTACGTTTATAATATTCATTCCGTTATCTCATAACATCTTGTGAATTCCAATTATTGTATCCCATTCCAGATAATTAGAAAATGTTAAACTTTCCGATTGAACATTCGAACACCTAAGTTTTCCCGATACAGATCAACACAGGAAATAAGTCTAACAACATTCAGTTCGTGCCTCAGTACCGACGGTCCAGCCGTAGAAGGGTCAAGCCAACGCCTCACATGTGGCACGCCGTACTGCCCCAAACCCGAAGGTTCAAAGGGCAGTTCAAGACGGTCACATAATCGAGTTAAGGTTTGTTGTCTTCTAGAGGGTCCATCGCGTTAATTGCACTACTTAGAACGTCGTTAAACTACGAAAAAATCCAACACTTGGAAATTTCCCGACATGGGAAAAATTGGGTATTTAAATCCGGTCGAACTTTTTAACATATTCTAAAAATTATCTGGAAAGCCACACAGACAAAATTTGATAATCCGATCGAACATTCGAATCCCCAAAACAACCCAGAAAAATTCAACTCTTGAAAAAATATTAAAAATACCCAGGAAAACCAGCACTGTCAAATAGGAGTTACTGTGCAAACATCACCCCATAATACGACAAACAGGCCGCGTTTCCGCCGCACAAGCCATGCTCGTGCCGCGGAAACGCGGCGCTTTAATGGAATTAGGGCACACGATTTCACAGTAACTCTTATATATTCCTGCATGTTTTTCTGCATATTTTTAATATAGAAAAACTCACTGTTTTCAAAAAAGGACAGAGAGCATGTTAGAAATGGGTTTTCGGGTTCGTTCGGACTTGAAACTCCATCTGGACTTCGCCTAAGGCTCTAGCTAGGCTCTGATACCACTGTAGGGTTCCTAGGCACCCTAATGAGGTCTCACAAGGCATCAACCATGCCAATTTCAAATTTAAACGGTGCCGAGAAACCCTAGAACAGATCGTTGGCTAGATTTCTAGGCGAAAAGATAACTAGTTAACACTTAACTAAGAGATACGGAAATACAACCTTTGTAGATCCGGTTCTCCACCTCCATAGCTCCGCAATGAAGTCTCCTCACTGTCCATAACAAGTCCCGGGCTCTAGCGTCGGCTTCATCGGAGAATGGACGGGCTAGGTCATCAATGTCCATGCCGAAGATGATCTACGTCGAGGCATCGCTAAATCAAGCTCCGACTTCACCAAGTCAAGAAACTTGTGAAGAAAACACACTTTACTACTTGGCAAGAGGTAGAGGATGAAGAAATAGGAAGTGGGTTCTATTTAGAATTGGATTTCTCACTCTTTATCATCAATCACCATTGATGAATGCAAGCTTCTTTCTTGAAGAAGAAGAAGAAGAAGATGATAATTGTTATGATAAGTTATTTTAAAAATGAAAAGAAAATGAAAACTTATCATAATCTAAACCATGGTCAAGTGTTAAGGATGAGATAAGAATGGTTAGTGGGAATGGTTAGGGTTAAGGATGAGATAAGAATGGTTGACTTGATCAAAGCTTCAAGAAGCTTCAACATGAAACAAAATTAGCCACCATTCTTTTCTCTTTTCTTTTATTCATTTATCAAAAATAAATGGATAATTAAATAAGATAAATGAATAACAAATAATAAACCCTAACCATTTCATTAACCAAGGTTTAATACTTTACACTTAACCAAAAAGCATGTATCATCAAACATGATACAAGCAAGTGTACAAAATCATATCACATATATAATGCGCACATCCGAGTGAGAAAATCCATCTAAAGTGAACCAATATTAGTTAATGCAAAGTAATATATCAAATATATAATTATACTTTAAATCATTAAATCAACACTTGATTTAACGATCCGGTCATATCGCATATAACCGGCTAATATCCAATGTATCGATTTATCGAATCAATACTTGATTCGATACCTAGGTTATATCGCATACAACCATTCGATACAATCATCGCGAGAATAGAATACGGTATCACATACACGCATTATTCTCGGTCCCGCAGATATCTCATATGCGCTCCTATTTCGTTTCGCTTGAGCCAGGAAACCTCTGTGTAGGACTCTAAAGACTCGTCAATACGCCGGCAGCGGATGATGATCATATCAAACATCCACAAGCCGCAAGCGGTCTGCTAAACGTAACGGCCACCTGGGTATTGAGCGATCTGAAGATCGACGAGCAAGCCCGCTCACACTCCAGTGAATCCAACCAGTAACACTACCGTACAGTCCGGTCTGATCGTCTGATATGTCGCATATCTTGCCTAGGGGTGGTAAACGTCAGACCCCAATAGCTCGATAAGTCGTGTCGATATGAGGCTCATAACGGGTCGAGAAACTACTGGTAACACTTACCAGCAATTCTCTGATCAGCCCTGGCCAGGGACTTCCTGTTATAGCCAATCGAACACAGTGCAACATCAACTCCCTATACCGGGAGAGACGAATCCCCTCCTATCGCTCATTGACTCCATGTGACTCGGGACTGTACCCAAAAACCACCGTTTTGCACGCCCTCTTGGACGTGGTAAGATGGAAATCAAAGCACAGTAGGAACCACACAAGACTCTATGACGATCTCGGGTCAACAGACTACTCTGTACCAGTGTCACCAGAGAACTGCCATCTGACGTGAGGTATAATACCATCTGGGAGTTCTCGGCGAGTCCGTCCAGTGTACCCAGTCTCTACTGAGCACCCGTATATCATCTCTGATGTCAAACACCAATGGATATGGGATCATCCATCGCCCATCTGTATGGGTCGAGAAGGTATACGCTAGTCTACTCTGGTATATCGATGCCCCGTCTCGATACACCCTCGACTAGGGACTTTGAAGGATGTACTTATGGACTACCATGTCCCCACTAGTATGATCCGCATCATAGTCCAGGTAGTCAAGTACAGATCCTAAGGGCTTTACCAACATGTAACAGGGAGACAATCAGTGTACACGTTAAGGTAAAGATCAACCAGATAGCATACTATCATGTCGAGCAAGAAAGTCCTCCCTATATATGTACCAGCATCCACTACAATATACATCCTATGTACAGTAATGGCCTCTAGGGCATACATATAACTAACAACATCTACCTAGGGACCGTTACGTACAGCTAGTGCCGCTTGCGGTCTGTGGTTAAACCCACTGCCAGCGTTGTGTCGAGTCTTTAGAGTCCCATACAGAGAGCTATTCGCCTTTAGGCAAAATGGGTAGAGGTCGCATGGTTTTGCGACAGGGTTCGTTCACATCCGCGCACTTGTTCACGTTTGCTGTCCGGACAGCTTATTCTAGCGGGCTTTGGTTTAAGCCGGATCCTAGTATATGATTTGGGATTGGTTTTTCTCATTGTATTCGTGTTCCTCGGATCACGAATACGGGTGCGTATGCATAGTTGCTTGAGACAAAGGGAGAGGACTTTGATTAGGGTTAATGACAATTGTCATTTTATTAACCCTAATGCTTATGTGTGTATTATTGTTAATTGATATTAGTTTAATAATTGTGCATGGTTATGGTTGTTGACCATTTGACCCATCTTGACTTGTTGACCTTGTTGACACTTTGACCATCATCATTTCATTTGGAAGATGCTCTTTGATGCTTGCAATTTGCATTAAAAATGAAATGATAATGGTCATGTCTTGATTTAGCCATGACAATTATCTCACTAATTATCTAATTACAATAATTCACTTATATGAGAGAATGCTTCATATTATTCTCTTATTCTATTTTTCACATTCTCTCTCTTGTTCTTCCTCTCCCTCAAGCTCTCCCCTCTCATGTGTTGAGAAACACTTGAGCTTGAGAAAAACCCTCTCTTGATAATCTCTACTCTCATCTAGGGTTCAAGGATTAGAACTTCTTGCACCCTAGTTACTTCTAGCTTGGAGTTGAAGCCAAAGGTCGAGGCTTTCGGGTGGATCTTTCTTCGACATGAGAAGACGACTAAGGTGACCTCCTTCCACCACTCTAAGGAGCAAGGAGAGAAGGACATAAAGCCCAAGGTATAACCTTTTCAGCACTTAGCTAGTTTCTAGTTAGCTTTAGCTTGTTTTTGTTTAGCAAAGATCCTTCATAGTATAGTCCATGTTGCCTAAGCTCATAAAAATTCAATTTTTATTCCGTTTTCCGCCTCCCCGTAAGCACCGGGGTGGGCAACGTGGACTTACAAAATCAACACACAGTTTTCAGCATACAACACACTAATAAAAGAAAACTTTCAGAAATAAATAAAGCTTTTCTTTGGCACTATAGACTTGGTCATATTAACGAAACAAGACTAAACAAGTTACACAAAGATGGATATTTAAACCCTTTTGAATATAAATCTTATGCGACTTGCCAGTCTTGTATCAAGGGTAAAATGACCAAAACTCCGTTTACCGGACACGGAGAAAGAGCTACTGAGCTCCTAGGTCTCATACATAGTGATGTATGTGGGCCAATGTCTACACAGGCTAGAGGCGGTTTTTCATACTTCATTACTTTCACTGACGATTTCTCAAGATTCGGTCATGTATTTTTATTAAAGTACAAATCGGAAGCTTTCGAGAAATTCACTGAATATAAACTCGAAGTAGAAAAACAAACCGACTTGAGTATCAAAATGCTTCGATTAGATCGAGGTGGGGAGTACCTCAGTGTAGGGTTCCTAGGCACCCTAATGAGGTCTCACAAGGCATCAACCATGCCAATTTCAAATTTAAACGGTGCCGAGAAACCCTAGAACGGATCGTTGGCTAGATTTCTAGGCGACAAAGCAAACTAGTTAACACTTAACTATAAGAAAACGGAAATACAACCTTTGTAGATCCGGTGCTCCACCTCTATAGCTCCGCAACGAAGTCCCCTCGCTGTCCAAATGTATTCCCGGGCTCTAACGTCGGCTTCGTCGGAGAAATGGCGAGCTAGGTCGTCGATGTCCATGCCGAAGATGATCTACGTCGAGGCATCGCTAGATCAAGCTCTCACTTCACAAAGTCAAGAAACTTGTGAAGAAAACACACTCTACTACTTGGCAAGAGGTAGAGGATGAAGAAATAGGAAGTGGGTAGACTTTAGAATTGGATTTCTCACTCTAATTCATCAATCACCATTGATGAAGCAAGCTTTTTCTTCATTGAAGAAGATGAAGAAGATGAAGAAAGAATTATGATAAGTTATTTAAAAAGAAAAGAAAAAGGATACTTATCATAATAATAACCATGATTAGGTGTAGAGAATAGACCATGGTTAATTGCAAGGGTTAGGGTCAAGCATGAGACAAAATGGTCACAAAGTCAAAGCTTCATGAAGCTTCAAAGAAAGAAAGAAACAAAACTTGCAACCATTTCATTTCTAATCTTTTCCAAATAAATAAATAAATAAATGATTAAGAAAAAGAAAACCCTAATCATCAATTTAACCATGGTTTAATCTTTACACTTAACCAAGTTAACATGTATCATCAAACATGATACAATCATTTGCACAAAAAGTATATCACATATACAACTTGTACAATCAAGTGAGAAAATCCATATAAAGTGAACCAATACTAGTTAATGCAAAGTAATATATCAAATATATAATTATACATTAAATCATTAAATCAACACTTGATTTAACGACCTGGTCATATCGCATATAACCGACTAGTATACAATGTATCGGCTTATCGAATCAATCCTTGATTCGATAACTAGGTTATATCGCATACAACCATTCGATACATTCATCGCGAGAATAGAATACGGTATCACATACACGCATTATTCTCGGTCCCGCACATATCTCATATGCGCTCCTATTTCGTTTCGCTTGAGCCAGGAAACCTCTGTGTTGGACTCTAAAGACTCGTCAACACGCCGGCAGCAGGTGATGATCATATCAAACACCCACAAGCCGCAAGTGGTCTGCTAAACGTAACGGCCACCCGGGTATTAAGCGATCTGAAGATCGACGAGCAAGCCCGCTCACACTCCAGTGAATCCAACCAGTAACACTACCGTACAGTCCGGTCTGATCGTCTGATATGTCGCATATCTTGCCTAGGGGTGGTAAACGTCAGACCCCAATAGCTCGATAAGTCGTGTCGATATGTGGTCTATAAAAATTCGAGAAACTACTGGTAACACTTACCAGTAAATCTCAGCAACCCTGGCCAGGGGTTTCCTGTTATAGCCAATCGAACACAGCGCAACATCAACCCCCTATACCGGGAGAGACGAATCCCCTCCTATCGCTCATTGCCTCCATGTGACTCGGGACTGTACCCAAAAACCACCGTTTTGCACGCCCTCTTGGACGTGGTAAGATGGAAATCAAAGCACAGTGGGAACCACACAAGACTCTATGACGATCTCGGGTCAACAGACTACTCTATACCAGTGTCACCAGAGAACTGCCATCAGACGTAAGGTATATTACCATCTGGGAGTTCTCGGCGAGTCCGTCCAGTGTACCCAGTCTCCACTGAGCACCCGTATATCATCTCTGATGTCAAACACCAATGGATATGGGATCATCCATCGCCCATCTGTAATGGTCGAGAAGGTACACGCTAGTCTACTCTGGTATATCGATGCCCCGTCTCGATACACCCACGACTAGGGACTTTGAAGGATGTACTTATGGACTACCATGTCCCCACTAGTATGATCCGCATCATAGTCCAGGTAGTCAAGTACACATCCTAAGGGCTTTACTAACATGTAACAGAGAGACAATTAGTGTACACGTTAAGGTAAAGATCAACCAGATAGCATACTATCATGTCGAGCAAGAAAGTCCTCCCTATATATGTCCAAGCATCTACTACAATATACATCCAATGTACAGTAATGGCCTCTAGGGCATACATATAACTAACAATCTCCCACTTGCACTAGGGCCATCTGTAGCAGTGGTTGTAGTATCTCATACTCAACCATCCCATAAAAGTCTCTCTCTGAGAACAAGCCTTTGTGAGTGGATCCGCTGTGTTGTCTTCTGAGTCTACTCTCCAGACCTCGATCTCCCTGGAGATCAACCATCTCCATGATCAGGTGACACTGCCTTAGAATATGTCTGGATCACTGATGGGACCGACGTTCCTTGGCATAAGCCACAACTCCATTGTCTCACAATGGTTGGAACGTAGTTCATCTCATGAACCAATATACACCCAAACAGCCTCTTTGGTAGCGTCTTTAGTAGCGATGTATCCTGCCTTTATCGTCTAGTATGCCACGGTATCTAGCTTGGAACTCTTCCAACATACCGTCCCTTTACTTAGGGTAAAGACAATGCCTGTGACTGACATTCAGTCGTCTTTATCACCCTGGAACACTTCCAGTGATTCTCCCCAGGATCAATTGATACTATCTCACTACAACTAGTAAGAATCCTAACATCCAATTAGATCTATCTCATAGATCCAAAATCCAGGATTTAGTAGGTATCACTTTGATCCTATGCGGAGAATCTTTGTGATAAACGGTGATTGATCGAGCGTAGCATAAGAAACTCCTTTCTTATCAAGAGTATGTTATCCACGTACTCTATGAGGATCACCACCATACTCCCTACTACCTTTTTGTTTATACAAGGTTCATCTACCATTTTGATGATGTCAAACTCTTTGACTAATCCATCAAAACAGATGTTCCAACTCCGCGATGCTTGCATTAATCCTATAAAGCATCTTGCACATGTTTCCGCTGCTCCCACTGTCTACAAAGCCCTCTGGCTGTGAACTTATAGACGCTCTCTTCTAAATCATCATTTAGAAAAGCAGTCAAGACACCCAACCACCAGATATCGCAATCATGGTATGTAGCCGTGACAAGTAGGATCTGGATGGACTTAAGCATAGCTACTTGAAAAGGTTTCATCATTATCCACACCTGGTCAATGATGCAAACTTTTAACAAGTCTAGCTTTGAAAGTCTCAACTTTTCCATGTACACCAAGTAATCTTCTCAAGATATACTTGCTCCTGATGGGGATTTAACCCTTCAGATATAGCAACCAAAGTCCATACTTTGTTGGTGTACGTGGATTCCATCTCAGATCGCTAAGCATCTAGCCATTCTTACAGAGTCTTACTCCTGATGGCCAGCTCGAAGCTAGTTGGGTCATCATCTCATGATGCAATCCTCGCTCCCACTGTCATAGAGCAACCGAAGTATCTCTCGGGTGGGTGAGGAACCCTACTAGATCGGCGGAGAGGTTGAGGTTCGTTGGAATCTACTGAATCCTTTGGTTCTATTAAATCATCAGCTGCAGTTTGTATAGCTGGAACCTTTCCAGTTCTACATTACAGACCTTGCCTCGAGTTTGTCCGGATTTTGCTTTTAGACATAGTCCGGACAACCCCAAATCTCAACTTGATTAAGACATGGGCTTTTCCCTTTCCATATCACATATGAAATGGTAGGCAGCTGATTTGATTGGAACCGTATTCAATAGGTATGCAACTTCTCAAGCGCATAACTCCCAGAAGGAAAAAGGTAACTCAGTAGTACTCATCATAGAGCACACCTTATCATATAGGGTGTGATTGCTCCGCCCTGATATACCATCGTGCTATGGTGTATTTAGAGGAGTAATGCTGAGAGAGAATCTCATTCTCCTTTAGAATAGTCCAAGAATTCCGTGCCCAAGTATTCTCCTCCTCGATCACATCAAAGGACATAATACTTATACCCGTATTTTGGTTCTCTACTTCTAACTTATATTCTGTGAATATCTCAAAAGGTTCGGACTTGTGTTTCAACAAGAACATAGGTCTGAAACTCGAAAGAGATCATCAGAGAATGTAATGAAGTACAAAGAACCGATCTTGGCATGTGTAGACAGGGGACCTTACATACATCATCATGTATCAGTCCCAAGAGTTCACTAACTCTTTCTCTGTTTCCAATAAACAGAGCTAGTGTCATTATATCTTTGTGACATGACTGGCAAGTTTCACAAGATGTAGATTCAAACTGATTTAAATATGCATCTACATGTAACTTCAGCTAGTCGGGTCACATTGATCTGACCTAGTCTACAATACCTTAAGAAGGATCCGTTCATTTCTGAACTCTTCCTCTTATGTGTGTTCCATTTACTAAGAACTGTAGTTTGATTTAGAACATCAACGCTTTTAGATAACGTGCCTGAACCGATCAACTTTTGATATAGGAAATGTTCAAAACATTATCCAACAATACAAAATTATATCCTTTCTTTACTAATAAAGAGACTGATATGATTTTGTATATCAGGTTCGGTATCTAATAACATTAGTTCAGAATCAATGTATTGGTAATACAGGGTGACAGTGACCAACAGACTTGGATGCAACACTTGCCCCGTTTTCTGCCTCATGAAACTTATCACCCTTTCTCAGTTTTTCTACCCTTTTGTAGCCCTATGTAACAGATTACATATCTGGGATCCTGATCCGGTATCATATACCAAGGATGCGGAGGATACTGAGAAACAGTTCTGTATAATGAACATACCCAAAGATGATGCATCTTATGCACTTTCTTCGTTTGGACGGCACGGGAAATCTGGTATTCCCCAATTTCCTGCTCTGTCTTATAACAATTATAAGTTAGAGCGGGACCAACGTTCCCCAGCTCAGTATAACAAGCGGGTTCGGTCAATAATCCGTATTATTATCTTGATTAAGGCATGATATGGTCGCTACCAGGAGAGAGAGAGAAGAAAACACTCAGCGTGCGCTCTTGCAAGATCAGATTGGTTATTATTTTATCTAATCAGGATGGCTCCCACTGCTTTTTATTAAATCTTCCTTCAAACCCTAAAAGGAAAGACTAGCCGGGATTAATTACACACTACAAGTTCGCCAATCTTTCAGCCAGGCCAGTGTCGGTACTTTGAGGGAGGTCCCCCGTGCTTTCGCACGAACCTAATTAATGTAAACCTCGTTTTCCCAGAGGCGTAACCTCGTTAACACCTTTCTAGACACCTACTTGATCGGCTAATTGTAATGTGTAAAACTCTCCCAGGAGTAACAATTACTCGCAGCGGGTATCGGGATCCAACTATCTCATAGAAGGTATGCAATCTCATTGCAAATTTCAACACTTGAAATTCCCGATAATATTTTGCCCCTAGTGTTCTATGACCTTGACGAATGCCAAACAACCCATAGTCCACTAGTCAAGTTCAACCCGTACATTTCTTGATTGAATTAAACCCACCCGCACGACCCTTGACGAATGCCAAACAACGCCGTATGAATACCCTAATCCAATCGCATCATATGCTCAAGCAGATAAATACAAGTTAGCTACCGTACACTACGCCTTGACGAATGCCAAACTACCGCAGCACGAATACTAACTAGTACATATCTGAAATGACGGAGGGCTACGACAGGTTTCTCTGAAAACCTATTGCGTAATGAACTTGATATCGTTGTAGAATCAAATGATTTTAAAATGGAGTGCTTTTGAGGCTTTTCTAGTTTTGCTAAAGGAGTCACTCCCGGTGAAGGGATCGTCGGTCCTTTCCTCTTCGAATGAGGTGCATGATATATCATACATATCACTGTGCATAGCAGAACTCTTAAAAGCTATCAAAAGACAAACTGACTGTGTAGCATCTGCCAGTTATTGCTAAAGGAGTCACTCCCGGTGAAGGGATCTCGGTCCTTTCCTCATCGAATAAGGTGCAGGATATATCATATATATCGCTGTGCAAAGCAAGAACTGTAGCTACCTGTTTTATTTTTGAAATTCGATTCTACAACATCTTAGGTTTCTTTTACTTCATTAATCACATTAATGAAGTCCTATCATTTAAATACCTAAACATCACAGATAAATACGACGTACACTTATGCCATCCGCATTCGCCTCGATGTCCCCTCGTGCACCGTTAGGTTAGGTAACTAACGGCAGAGCAGGGCAGGGCTAGCGCAGGTGTAAAACATAAGTAACGTCTATATAATATATCATATATACTATATACTGTATCTATCACAGAACATCACATGATCACATCACAGATATCGCAGCAGAAGAATCATATGAAATATTGGCGTGTTTTCAATACGAGCCAGTATAAAACACGGATTCCACGGTCTCGATGAATAGCCAAACCCGCACCCCTAGACCCCTACGAGAGCAGCAAGCAACCCTACCAATTCTAGATTTAACAGACCCGGACTCGACTCCTCGAGTTGGTCTCCCACTGGACTCCAGAACCCGGTTACTTGTGCCCTCCTCCTTGGGTCTATCCTAGTGCAGAAAAGTAAATAATATACATCAACGGTGACAACTTCCGCAACCTGGAGGTGCCCCAATAAAAGAATATTACATACAAGTTTTTACATGAATGAAAATGAAAAAACACTCATCTCACATAAAACCCCCCGGCTATTCAAACAGGACGATCCAATATAACATATCCAGCAACACATAACATCACATGTCATCAACGTAAGTAAGTATGCATGCCCCAATTGTCGTTGACGTATAGCAACGAAACCGGCGATATGAACATACTACACTTACGGTCACAGAATAGAAAGTGTAAAACTACAACAGTTGGAATCCGCAACCACCTCAGACATCACATGCCTGACCAAATGAATTCCTTAGACATCGCATGCCTAACAATTATAAACCCCGCATTTTAGTCTCATTATCGAAAACACTTTTCAATACCAAATCGGGCAATTCAACAAGATTCGCGACATCCTGATCGAATGCTCATCGCAAACTTCAGTAGACGGCTGCACCCCCGATACCGTCGACGAAGTGCACCAAGGCGGAACACCGCTACCGGGAGCACCCGAACAGATGCTTTCGGCGACGGGGTTCTCCTACAGTCACTTGGTCGGGGCTATGGAGTGAGGCTGTCTATTAAGTTTACCCGGCGAGTATCCGCGCACACTATGTGATTGCGACGGACTTTTGATCACATCAAAATTCCGTGGCAACCGATCAAGTGAGACTAAACTGCTATGTTTATAACATTCATTCAGTTATCTCATAACTATTTATGAATTCCAATTATTGTAACACATTCCAGATAATTAGAAAATGTTAAACTTTCCGATCGAACATTCAAACACCTAAGTTTTCCCGACACAGATCAACACATGAAACAAGTCTAACAACATTCAGTTCGTGCCTCAGTACCAACGGTCCAGCCGTAGAAGGGTCAAGCCAACGCCTCACATGTGGCACGCCGTACTGCCCCAAACCCGAAGGTTCAAAGGGCAGTTCAAGACGGTCACATAATCGAGTTAAGGTTTGTTGTCTTCTAGAGGGTCCATCGCGTTACTTGCACTACTTAGAACGTCGTCAAACTACGGAAAAATCCAACACTTGAAAATTTCCCGACAGGGGAAAAATTGGGTATTTATATCCGGTCGAACTTTTTAACATATTCTAAAATTTATCCGGAAAGCCACACAGACAAAATTTGATACTCCGATCGAAACACCGAATCCCCAAAACAATCCCAGAAAATACAACTCTGGAAAAAATATTTAAAACATCCAGAACACACAAGAAACACCAACAGAAACAACTGAAGAAAACACACTTCCTAATCATCACAGACGGCCGCGGAACCGCCGCAAATGGGGGGTCAACGCCGCGGTTCCGCGGCCGTACTGTTGAATTAGGTTGTCGTTTTCTCCAGTTTTTCTTAGAATTTCCTGCACATTTCTCTGCATATTTTTAATTCCAAAAAATCCACAATTTACAGAAATGTCCAGAGAGCATGTTAAGGGTTTGGGTTTCGGGTCGATCGGACTTCAAATTCCGTCTAGACTTCGCCTAAGGCTCTAGCTAGGCTCTGATACCACTGTAGGGTTCCTAGGCACCCTAATGAGGTCTCACAAGGCATCAACCATGCCAATTTCAAATTTAAACGGTGCCGAGAAACCCTAGAACGGATCGTTGGCTAGATTTCTAGGCGACAAAGCAAACTAGTTAACACTTAACTATAAGAAAACGGAAATACAACCTTTGTAGATCCGGTGCTCCACCTCCATAGCTCCGCAACGAAGTCCCCTCGCTGTCCAAATGTATTCCCGGGCTCTAACGTTGGCTTCGTCGGAGAAATGGCGAGCTAGGTCGTCGATGTCCATGCCGAAGATGATCTACGTCGAGGCATCGCTAGATCAAGCTCTCACTTCACAAAGTCAAGAAACTTGTGAAGAAAACACACTCTACTACTTGGCAAGAGGTAGAGGATGAAGAAATAGGAAGTGGGTAGACTTTAGAATTGGATTTCTCACTCTAATTCATCAATCACCATTGATGAAGCAAGCTTTTTCTTCATTGAAGAAGATGAAGAAGATGAAGAAAGAATTATGATAAGTTATTTAAAAAGAAAAGAAAAAAGGATACTTATCATAATAATAACCATGATTAGGTGTAGAGAATAGACCATGGTTAATTGCAAGGGTTAGGGTCAAGCATGAGACAAAATGGTCACAAAGTCAAAGCTTCATGAAGCTTCAAAGAAAGAAAGAAACAAAACTTGCAACCATTTCATTTCTAATCTTTTCCAAATAAATAAATAAATAAATGATTAAGAAAAAGAAAACCCTAATCATCAATTTAACCATGGTTTAATCTTTACACTTAACCAAGTTAACATGTATCATCAAACATGATACAATCATTTGCACAAAAAGTATATCACATATACAACTTGTACAATCAAGTGAGAAAATCCATATAAAGTGAACCAATACTAGTTAATGCAAAGTAATATATCAAATATATAATTATACATTAAATCATTAAATCAACACTTGATTTAACAACCCGGTCATATCGCATATAACCGACTAGTATACAATGTGTCGTCTTATCGAATCAATCCTTGATTCGATAACTAGGTTATATCGCATACAACCATTCGATACATTCATCGCGAGAATAGAATACGGTATCACATACACGCATTATTCTCGGTCCCGCACATATCTCATATGCGCTCCTATTTCGTTTCGCTTGAGCCAGGAAACCTCTGTGTAGGACTCTAAAGACTCGTCAATACGCCGGCAGCAGGTGATGATCATATCAAACACCCACAAGCCGCAAGCGGTCTGCTAAACGTAACGGCCACCCGGGTATTGAGCGATCTGAAGATCGACGAGCAAGCCCGCTCACACTCCAGTGAATCCAACCAGTAACACTACCGTACAGTCCGGTCTGATCGTCTGATATGTCGCATATCTTGCCTAGGGGTGGTAAACGTCAGACCCCAATAGCTCGATAAGTCGTGTCGATATGAGGTCTATAACAATTCGAGAAACTACTGGTAACACTTACCAGTAAATCTCAGCAACCCTGGCCAGGGATTTCCTGTTATAGCCAATCGAACACAGCGCAACATCAACCCCCTATACCGGGTGAGACGAATCCCCTCCTATCGCTCATTGCCTCCATGTGACTCGGGACTGTACCCAAAAACCACCGTTTTGCACGCCCTCTTGGACGTGGTAAGATGGAAATCAAAGCACAGTGGGAACCACACAAGACTCTATGACGGTCTCGGGTCAACAGACTACTCTGTACCAGTGTCACCAGAGAACTGCCATCTGACGTAAGGTATAATACCATCTGGGAGTTCTCGGCGAATCCGTCCAGTGTACCCAGTCTCCACTGAGCACCTCTATATCATCTCTGATGTCAAACACCAATGGATATGGGATCATCCATCGCCCATCTGTATGGGTCGAGAAGGTACACGCTAGTCTACTCTGGTATATCGATGCCCCGTCTCGATACACCCACGACTAGGGACTTTGAAGGATGTACTTATGGACTACCATTTCCCCACTAGTATGATCCGCATCATAGTCCAGGTAGTCAAGTACACATCCTAAGGGCTTTACTAACATGTAACAGAGAGACAATTAGTGTACACGTTAAGGTAAAGATCAACCAGATAGCATACTATCATGTCGAGCAAGAAAGTCCTCCCTATATATGTCCAAGCATCCACTACAATATACATCCAATGTACAGTAATGGCCTCTAGGGCATACATATAACTAACACTCAGTACAGAGTTTGCAAACTTCCTAAAAGAGAATGGGATTATCTCTCAGCTCACTCCTCCTTACACACCACAGCACAACGGTGTGTCAGAACGACGGAGTAGGACCCTATTAGATATGGTCCGATCCATGATGAGTGATGCTGAGTTACCCGTCTCATTTTGGGGGCATGCATTGGAGACTACAGCGTTTCTACTGAACAGGGTCCCAACCAAAACCGTGTCTACCACGCCATATGAGATATGGCATGGGAAGAGACCATCTCTTAAGAGAATTAAGATTTGGGGTTGCCCGGCCTATGTTAAAAAGCAGAATCCGGACAAACTCGAGACACGGTCGGTCATGTGTAATTTTGTAGGGTATCCAAAGAATTCTTATGGATATCTATTCTACCATAAGGAGGAACAAAAGGTATTTGTTTCTCAGTATGCCACATTCTTGGAAAAAGAGTTTTTCACAGATAAAACTGATGGCAATGTGGTAGATCTAGAAGAGGTTCTAGAAAAAAAACTACAAATAACGACTTGGTTGAACCGGCTGTTGCAATAGAAACTGAGGAACCTCGACCACTCTGTAGGTCTGGTAGGACTTCTCGCCCACCGGAGAGGTACTACGGTTTCGTCATTGATGGTGACAGAGAAGACTGCATCATGGAGAATGATGACCCTACCAGCTTTCAGCAAGCTATCACGAGTGGAGACTCTGTGAAGTGGTTGGATGCCATGAGATGCGAAATGGAGTCTATGTACACCAACAAAGTATGGACTTTAGACACCTGTGGGGTGCAAATGGATCTTTAAAAGAAAGATTGGTGTAGATGGGCTGGTAGAGACCTATAAAGCAAGACTTGTGGCGAAGGGTTTTCGTCAAAGACCAGGTTTGGACTATGACGAGACTTTTTCTCCCGTAGTCATGCTTAAATCCATTCGGATCCTACTTGCTATTGCTGCTCACTACGACTATGAAATCTGGCAGATGGACGTTAAAACGGCATTTCTAAATGGAGATTTAGATGAATGCGTTTATATGGATCAGCCAGAGGGCTTCATTGACTGTGGGAGCAGCGGGAAAGCATGTAGATTGCTTAAATCCATATATGGGTTAAAGCAGGCATCACGGAGTTGGAACATCTGTTTCGATGATGTTATCAGAGAGTTTGATTTCGTCAAAAATCCAGATGAACCTTGTGTTTATAAGAAGGCTGTAGGGAGAGCTGTCGCATTCCTCGTATTGTATGTGGATGACATTCTTCTGATAGGAAATGATATTCCTATGCTACAGTCGGTCAAATCTTTCTTATCACTAAGGTTCTCCATGAAGGACCTGGGTGATGCCACATATGTTCTGAGCATTAGGATCTATAGGGATAGATCCAAGAGGTTATTGGGATTGTCCCAAACCAGGTACATCAACACCATCCTAAAAAGGTTTAGTATGGAAGACTCCAAGCGGGGTGCCTTACCCGCTTGCCATGGGGTCACTCTCTTCAAGGACTCTAGCCCAAAGACCGATGAAGAGAGAGCTCGCATGAGCATTATACCCTATGCTTCGGCAGTAGGATCTATAATGTATGCGATGTTATGTACACACCCAGATATAGCTTATGCACTTAGTGTTGTAAGCAGGTATCAATCCAACCCAGGGGAGAATCACTGGATAGCTGTGAAGAACATTCTTAAGTACTTGCGAAGGACTAAAGAATTGTTCTTGGTGTATGGTTATGAAGATCTCCAAATGGAGGCCTTTACCGATTCGAGCTTCCAGAGCGATAAGGACGACAGCAAATCTATCTCCGGGTTTGTATTTACCCTCAATGGAGGGGCGGTAAGTTGGAAAATTTCCAAACAGGATACCGTTGCAGACTCTACGACGGAGGCTGAGTACATTGCTGCGAATGATGCCGCCAAGGAAGCCGTCTGGATGAAGAACTTCGTCTCGGAGCTAGGAGTAGTTCCAACCATTATTGATCCAATACCATTGTATTGTGATAATAATAGGGCTATGGCGTTAGCCAAGGAGCCCAGGTCCCATCAGCAGTCCAGACACATCCTGAGGCGCTTTCATTTGATCCGGGAGATTGTAGATCGCCGCGAGATCGAGATTAGGAGAGTAGACACAAAGAATAACACCGCGGATCCACTCACCAAGGCCCTCCCTCAGCCGCAGCATGAGCGACTTTTTGAGATGTTGGGTATGAGATATGCCAATAACAGGCCTTAGTGCAAGTGGGAGATTGTTGGATATATGTATGCCCTAGAGGCCATTATATGATAGTGGATGTATTTATACATGTGTGTGTATATATATATATATATATATATATATATATTCAGTGTACATTCTTGCTCGACATGATATTATGCTATCTGGTTCTTCTTTATCTGACATGTTGATTTGATTATGCTTTTATTCATTCACACATGTTGATAAAGCACTGAGGATATAGGCTTGACTACTGTGATTATGATAGAGATCATACTAGTGGGACATCTGTAGTTTATAAGCATATCCTGGAATGTCCCTAGTCGTAGGTGTATTGAGATAGGGCATCGATATACCAGAGTAGACTAGCGTATATGATACTAGACCCATACGATGGGCGTTGGATGTTCCCACATTCATCGATGTTTGACATCGAGATCGTATACGGGTGCTCAGTGGTGACTAGGTACACTGGACGGACTCACCGAGAACTCCTATATGGAATTATATCTATCATCGGATAGCAGTTCTCAGGTGACACTGGTGCAGGTTAGTCTGTAGACCCGAGATCGTCATAGAGTCTTGTGTGTTCTTCCACTGTACTTTGATTACCACCCTACCACGGCTCTACTGAGTCATGCAAACAGGTGGCCGTTGGGTACAGTCCTGAGACACAAGAAGGTGATGAGTGATAGGAGGGGTTTCGTCTCTCCCGGTATTGGGAGTGGATGATGTGCTGTGCTCGATTGGCTATATCAGTAAGTCCCTGGCCAGGGCTGTTGAGATTTACTGATAAGTGTTATCAGTAGTTTCTCGATCTGTTATAGACCACTCATCGGCACGACTTATTGAGTTATTGAGGTCGACGTTACCATCCCTAGACTCGATATGCAGCATATCTGATGAAGAGACCGGACTGTACGGTAGTGTTGCCAGTTGGCTCGACGGGAGTTGTGACAGGTTCGCTTGTTTTCTTCTGATCGCTCAATACCCGAGTGGCCGTTACGTTTAGCTGACCGCTTACGGCTTGGGGGTGCTTGATATGATCATCACCCACTGCCGGCGTATTGACGAGTCTTAGAGTCCCGCAATGGAGTTGCCTAGTCCAGGCGAAACGATATGGTGCGCATATGAGATATGCGCGTGGACCCGGTTAAAATGTGTGTATGTGATACCGTATATTAATCGGGTGGTTTGATTTTGGTCCGGTCGTATGCGATATGACCGGTTTGCTAAATTAAGTGATGATTTATCATTAGCCATTAGTTTCTCACTTTAAATCCTTTCTTGTCTTTTTGTTGTATGCATGCATGTATGCATTTATTCTCATTCATACACATGGGATGTGCATGCACACATACATGCATACATAATGTTATCATGGTTGATGATATAGTGGATGGTGGCAATATAAGACTCACACCATTTGTAAAATATATGGATATTATTTTTGGAAAAAGAAAAATGGAAATGGAAATTATTATCATGGTTTAAATTTTTTATTCTTGCTCTAACTCATTAGTTTAACCATGATTCATTTTCTATGGCCATTTTTGTTCCAAACTAAAATATCTAGATATTTTATAACCATGGTTAAGAATGAGAGATAGAAAATATATATATTCTCTTTTCTCATTTTTATTTGACAAGCTTATCATTATCTTGAGTTTTATAAGCCGTCATCTTCTTCCTCCTTTCTCTCTTGCTCTCTAGTTTTCTCAAGTGAGCAAAAGAGTTACCAAGTTAGGATTTTGAAGTGAGAAAACAAACCACATCATCATTCTACACTAGTCTTGCCCATTAGTGTAGAGTGTTAGCTTCCATTTCTTCTCTTGATCTAGTGAAGCTTCAAGCTTGGACAAAGAGGACTCCGGGTGGATCATCGTAGACCTAGAGGATCTCAAGCGGACCTTTTTCCAACCCTCAAGTAGCTAAGGAGTCTAGCGTAGGGAGCTACAAAGGTTGTACTCTCAAAACCCTAGCTTTTTCTACTTGTGTTTGTGTTAAAGTTTAGTTGCCCTAATTTTTCTAGCATGATCCTTAAGATAGTTTCTTTAGCACCATCTAAATTAAAAATATGGCATGTGTGTTGCCTCCAAACCCTTGTAGTGGTGCTGTAGGAAACCCTTCAATTCTTCTTAACCATACGTACAGTTTTCAACCTACGACACACAGGGAATGAGTTATAAGACTCAAGGGACTTATACAGAGTATTGTATGTTGTCCAGTGTCCATGAAGACAGAGGGGTTGGTACTCGTACTATATTCTGTTTACTTTTGACTTCTCTAGTTCTTAGACATGTGTTTCGTAGAAATGCAAGGTCTAAGTTTTGAGAAGTTATAGGTATAAGAATAAAGTAGAGAACCGGGCGTTGCAAGTATCAGGATTCTTCAAGGTGATCGAAGATGTAGATACTTGTGTATGGTATTCAGTTAATAGTAATGTTTATGAGAACTTGCTTCTCTTTCAGGTTACTCATATCTGGATGTATTCCTAAGTTGAGTAATACTGATCGGCCTCTCTCCATTTAGTTGACAAGCACCGGAGACAGTTGCATGATTTGAATCTGGTTCCAATTAAATCAGTGCCTCTGTTTCTATATTGGATATTGAATAGTTCATATCTTAACAATGTTAAGGTACGGGGAGTTGTCCGGCTTATGCTTAAAACCAAACTCTGGATAACTCAAGGCACGTTTCTATAGTGGCTGTTTGTGGGTTGACCCGGGCTATGACGAGGGTTGGTTTTCTACCATCTGGAAGATCAATAGTGATATTGTTCTTGACTCGCCACAGTTTTAATAAAAATGGATTTTTTCAGAAAACAGTAGTGGGAGTATGGTAGAACTGGAAGTGATTCCAGAACCGCAAACGATTACTGAAAATTTGATAAGAACCTAAAGATTCAATCTAGTTTGACATTCCATTAGCCACTCCGCAGATATGGTGGGTAACCTTAGGCACCCGAGAGGTACTTCGTTAGCCTCAAGGACAGTGACAGGGAGGTTCTTGTTTACCCAGACTTGTCATTGTTGTTGTTCCAGACTGTGAGACCCGGCAGGAGGATGAGTATAGCGTCATTATAAACTAGCTTTAGAAGTGTACGTATATATGACTCTGCCAGAGGGTTGTCGTAGTCAGTGGGAGCAGCGGAAGCATAGTGGACAAGTAGCTTATGTCTATTTATAGACTAAAACAGATATAGCGGAGATAGATCATCTATTTCTGATGTGACAGTCATAGGTTTGACTTCATCAGAATAGGGGATGGATCTGTTAAGAAGGTAGTAGGGTGTGATGTCCTGGTACTTGGATGACATACACAGAGTAGGAAGTTAAATTCCTATACTACGGTCGGTTATACTTTGGTTGTCACACAGTGGTTTCTCCACATAAGATATGGATATTATATCAGATATTCTAGTTACTAGATCTATGGTTTTAGATCTAGATTTGGGTAGTTTCCCAATCTGGGTACTTAAACAGCATTCTAAAGGTGTTTTAGAATGGAGGACTCCTGGCACGGTAGTGTACCTGCAAGTGATAGAGTCACCCTCTCTAAAGGTGTCTCACGGACTAAAGGGGAGAGGGATGTGCATGGTTGGCATATCACTTGCTTAGGCAATTGAGTCAATCATGAGATGTCAAGTACCACACCAGATGTTGTTTTTGCAGTAGATGCAATAAGTTGATATTAATCTTATCCTGGAGAGACATTTGGAAGCAGTTTTAGAACATAAGTGGATGTTCTAGGGATATGATAACAATAGCCTCTTTAAGGAGACGGTTATCATTCCAGGCTTCCAAGGTGACCTGGATGACAGAGTGACTGTCAAAGTTGTAGTTTTCCATCTGACGAAGGGGCAGTATTTTGGACAGGTGGTCCAAGCGGATACTGAGGGAGGTGTGGCGCAGGATACTGATTAATTTCAGTTGACGATACAGTCTAAGAAGTTTAGATTTGGAGTTCATTTATAAACTAGGTCCCATCAGATATCCAGACATATTCTAAGACAGGTATTGCGCATTTCGGGAGATGGCTTTCTCCGCGAACTTGAGAAAAAGAGAGACATAGTAAGAAACATCAGGGCGGATCCACTCACTGAGGCTATTCCTCGAACACAATAGTTTCGCAAATGGGCTTTGTGAAACTGATTAGTAGAGGAGTTGGGTGTTCGGTATCACACGGGCTATGAGTATGCGACATCGCGATAATTAGCCTTGAGTGCAAGTGGGAGATTGTTGGATATAGTGCCCTTAGAGTCAATTATTGGATCACAGGCACGTGATTGCAATGATTGAAGGAGGACCTATGTTGGTAGGACAGTCTTACTCGAGATGACAGTATGCTATCTGGTTTATCTTTATCATCGTGTACTACTTTAGGTGATCTTATAGGTCGCTATTACACATTGATAGAGCCCTTAGGATTCTTGCTTAACTACCAGCAGTATGATGGAGATCATATACGTGGGAGCTGGGGTCTATAAGGACATCATTAAAGTGGTCCCTAGTCGTAGGAGATTCGAGACTGGGCATCGATACTCCATTAGTAGACTAGTGTATACAGTCGAGACCCCGACGAGGGGCGGTGGACGGTCTCACAAGCCATTGGTGTCAGTTGGTTCACCTAAGATGTATACAGGTGCTCATTGGGTTATGAGTACACCGGACAGGACTCGCCGGGAACATGCTAGTTGGTATTATACCTGACGTCAGATAGCAGTTCCCTGGTGACATGTGTACAAGTTAGTTCATCGACCTGAGATCGTCATTTGTCTCGTGTGAGTTCCCACTGTGCTTTGATTACTACCCTACCACGGCTGAAAAGAGTCGTGCAAACAGGTTTTAGTTGGGTACAGGCCCCAGCCACATGGAGGCAGTAAGCGGATCAGAAGGGGTTTCCTCTATCCCGGTATTAGGGGTGAGATCGCGCTGTGTCCAGGAGAGCCATTACACGAAGTCCTTAGCCAAGGCAGGAGATTTACTGGTAGGTATTCCAGTAGTATCTCAGGGTGTTCTGGGCTACACTCCGACACGACTTGTACCGCTTTTGGGGGTCTGACTTTTACTAACCCCCTAGGCCCGCCATGCGATGCTCATAGACGAACGGACCGGACTGTACGGATATTGTCACTGACAGGCTAAGTAGGGTGTCAGGATGAGTTCGCTCATTGACCTCCCTTTTGGTCAATACCTGGTGGCCCGTTACGTACAGCTAGTACCTCTGACATGCTAGTGGTTAAATCCACAGCCAATGTATTGACGAGCTTTTAGAGTCCTCCACAGACAGTTTTCAAGTTTCGGGCGAAACGTTGTAGAGGTCATATGATATATGGCAGGGTTCGATCATATACGTGCAGTAGTGCACGGATCATGATCGGGCGGATCATACTAGTTGGCTTTGGTTTAAGCCGGATCCTAGTATTAGATTTGTTGGATTACTTTAGTCTCATCGCATTCGCATTCGCATTCGGTCGGAATGCGGATGCAGGTATGTATATATAGGTGAGGGGTATCCTTGTGATCCGTCACGAGTTTACTTTCCATGTTGCCATATCTTTTTATTGTTGCAAACATTTGGATTAATGTTTGCATATGAAAATTATGAGCTATAAATCATCATTTTGTGCATTAATTGTGACACATGCAAACCTAGTGACTCATGGTCTCTTTTATTGTGCTTATGTCACATTTGATGATGGATTTGAGTCTTGATATGATAAGGAGAGAGAAAGGGGCTGCCATGATATGAGCTTGGTCTTGTATTTTTTTCTTTGACACTCTCTCTTTTTATGATAAGAAAACACAACAAAAGAAAAAAGGCTTCGTCTTCCTTTTCTTCTTCTTCCTCTAGCTCACCATTTCCATGGATGGCATCACCTTCAACCTCCATCCATACAATGGATGCAAGAGACAAACTTGTCACAAACATTCTCTACTTCGCCTTGGACACGTCGGCTAGCGAACTTCGTGCCCGAGTTGCTTTGAATGAAGCGGGAGCCCGTAAAAAGACTCGAAGATGTGGTGCCCTTTCCGATGAAGAGATCGAGACCGGAGATGCCGCGAGGAGCTTGGGATGGTGGCCAAAGGCCGAAGGACACGGATCGATCGGTATAGCTTTCCAACCCTTTCTCTAGTTGCTAGTTGTAGGTTAATAGTTCGATCTGGATTTTAAGCATACGATAGCGCCGATTTCAAGTTTTGAAAAAGTTTTCGTTTCCGCATTTTGGCCTCGGACAGACGGCCGGGGCGCTACCGTAGACTTACAGGGGTCAAATCGGGTTTTCGGGGTTTCGATCGGACTTTAAACTTCGTCTAGACTACGCGTAATGCTCTAGCATGGCTCTGATACCACTGTAGGGTTGTATAGCACGGCAACAAGGTTTAGCAAGGCATCATCCATGCCATTTTATGAAATTTAGGGGTGCTATGAAACCCTAACCAAGATCTTAACTAGAGAATTAGGGTTAACTTTGCATGTAAACAACTTTACATCTAAGATAGAGGGATTACAACCTTTGTAGTACGTTCCTTCGCTTCATAAACTCCGAGTTATGGTCCCTTCGCTGTGATCATCAAGCCCCCGGACTCTAGAGAGGCTCCATGAGGTGAATGATGCATTTTACTTGAAGTCTTCGAAATCCAAAACGTTCTACCTTGAGGAAACACAAACTCAAGCTAATTCTTCACTAATTATGAAATAGTGAAGCTAAGACACTAATCTATATGACTAGTATAGAAGCGGATGATGAAATAGGAATATTTCTCTCTTTAGTTTTCTTTTTCTCAATTTATTTCATCACAAATGAAAAAGCTAACAAGCTTTTTTGAGGATGAAGTGATGAGAATAATTGTTGTGTTGTTAGAAATGCAACCATGGGTCAAGTATATCATCCTTAACCTATGTAGAGACTTAACCATTAGCTATGGTTAAAGGTGAGGTTGATAAATATCCTAAGCTAGACAAAAAGAGTGGACAAAGTCAATGAAGTCTACAAGCTTCTACAAGCTTCCACCAAAATATCAACCATGAAAAATATCCACAATATTTGAATTACTTAATGATAAATATAAACCCTAATCTTAACCCTAGCATGGTTTAAATCTAATAAACCCTAGTTGCATTTATAACCTAGCATCTTATAATTATACATATCACATATATATAATTTAGTAACAAAAGAAAAGAATACATTTAAGATATATCACATATATATCAATGCATCCAAAATGAGATAAAGAATTACTTAAGTGAGCTTATATTAGTTAATGTAACGTAATATATCACATATATAATTATACATTAAATTATCGAATCAATACTTGATCCGACAATCCGGCTATATCACATATAACCGACTAATATAAAATGTATCATTTCATCGAATCAACACTTGATCCGATGACCCGACAATATCACATATACCCGACCGATATCACATATCGCGAGAATAGAATACGGTATCACATACACGTATTATTCTCGGTCCTGCACATATCATATATGTGCTCCTACTCCATTTTTCCTGAGCCAGGAAACCTCTGTGTAGGACTCTAAACACTCGTCAATACTCCGGCAGTAAGTGATGATCATATCAAACACCCACAAGCTGCAAGTGGTTAGCTAAACGTAACAGCTACCCGGGTATTGAGCGATTAGAAGATCAACAAGCAAGCCTGCTCACACTCCTATGAATCCAATCAGTAACACTCCCGTACAGTCCGGTCTCTTCGTCTGATATGTCGCATATCCAGTCTAGGGGTGGTAAACGTCAGACCCCAGTAACCGATAAGTCGTGTCGATGTGAGGCTCATAACGGGTCGAGAAACTACTGATAACACTTACCAGTTGATCTTCATATCAGCCCTGGCTAGGGGCTTCCAGTTATAGCCAATCGAACACAAAGCAACATCAACCCCAATACCGGGAGAGACGAAAACCCTCCTATCGCTTATTGCCTCCATATGATTCGGGATTGTACCCAAAAGCCACCGTTTTGCACGTTCTCGTGAACATGGTAAGGTGGAAATCAAAGTACAGTAGGAATTACACAAGACTTTATGACGATCTCAGGTCTACAGACTAACCTGTGCCAGTGTCACCAGAGAACTGCTATCTGACGATAGGTACAATACCATCTAGGAGTTCTCAGCGAGTCCGTTTAGTGTACCCAGTCTCCACTGACCTGTACCAGTGTCAAACACCAATGGATGTGGGATCATCCATCGCCCATCATATGGGTCAAGATGCGTATACGCTAGTCTACTCTGGAGTATCGATGCCCTGTCTCGATACACCCTCGACTAGGAACAATTATAGGATGTACTCGTTGACTACCCTGGCCCCACTAGTATGATCTCCATCATAGTCATAGTAGTCAAGTACATATCCTAAGGGCTTTATCAACATGTGAGAGCAAGACAGTAAACCAATAAAAGTCAACATGTTAAGATAAAGTGCAACCAGATAGCATACTATCATGTCGAGCAAGAAAGTACTCTCTATATATATCCAAGCATCCACTATAATATACATCATATGTACAATAATGGCCTCTAGGGCATATACATAACTAACAAGGACAAGCCATCACTGGTAATTCCCCCATCCTTTCAACCTTTCAACCTTTCAACCCTTGTGTATCATTATACTTTTCCTATATATAAACCCAAGCTCACACAACTTAGGTACTATACTAGTAGCCATCCTTCCTACACTCGCACTTTTCGACACTGGAGCTTTACACTGCTTCTGGTCACAACGATTCGTGAGAACGCACGCAATTCCCATGAAGCCACTCATTTCAAGATGGAATGTCAGTTCCAGGAATGGAGTCTTGAAAGCAACTTTGGGATATGATCAGTGCCCAGTCATAGTTTGCGGTCGAGAATTCTACGCAAATTTCAAAGTACTGGACATACCAAATTTCGATGTTGTGTTAGGAATGGATTGGCTGAGAGTATTCTATGCCACTATTGACTACCGTCAAAGGAGGGTAGTATTTGAGATACCAGATCACCCAGTCTTCTATTTTAAAAGTGGAGATAGAACCTTGGAGCCAGGAAGCTACTGTGCTAAACCAAAGAATGCAGAAGTGTTCTCTCTACCGACGGAAGAAGAAAAGCCCGAAGTTGTTCGAGAGTTCAAGGATGTATTCCCTTAAGACATATCAGGTTTGCCTCCCGATCGAGATCTTGAGTTTAGTATTGATTTATAACATTATGCACATCCTGTAATCAAAGCTCCATACCAGTTAAGTTCGGAGGGATTGAAGGAGATTCGTATTCAGTTGGACAAACTGCTGAAGAAAGGTTGGATCCGTCTCAATACTTCAAGTTGGGGATCTCCGGTGTTACTAGTGAAGAAGAAGGAAGGTTCAAACAGGATGTGTGTGGATTATCGAGCTCTGAACGAAATGATGATTAAGAACAAGTATCCACTACCATGCATTGATGACCTTTTGATCAGTTAAGTGGGTCTTGTGTCTTTTCAAAGCTAGATCTTCGTTCGGGTTATCATCAGGTGAAGGTCAAAAAGTCCGACATTCCGAAGACGGCGTTTAGGACCCGTTATGGCCATTATGAAATCTCATAATGCCATTTGGAGTGACTAATGCACATGCCATATTTATGAACCTGATGAACCAAGTTTTCTGAGAGTACATAGACAAGTTTGTTGTTATCTTCATCGACGATATCCTGGTGTATTCAGAGAATCGGAAAGAACACGCCGAGCACTTACGGATTTTCCTGGAGACATTGCAACAACACCAGCTCTATGCTAAGTACAGCAAGTGTGAATTTTGGCTTGATCAAGACAGTTTTCTCGGACATATCGTTTCAGGCGAAGGAATCTCTGTAGATCCATCTAAAGTGTTAGCTGTCAGTGTGTGGCCGACCCCAAAGATGGTGAAAGATATACAAAGTTTCTTAGGATTAGCAGGATACTACCGACAATTCATTTAGGGCTTCCTAAAGATCGCAGCACCCCTGACCAAGCTCACACGTAAAGACGAAGCATTCATGTGGTCAGAAGCATGTGAAAAGCTTTTGTAGAACTCAAGTCGAGATTAACCTCTGCACCAATCCTTGTAATACCGGATCAATCTGGAGGATTCGTTGTACATTGTGATGCATCCGGTAAAGGATTAGTATGCGTTCTACACCAGCATGGAAAAGTTGTGGTTTTTGCATCAAGACAACTAAAGGTTCATGAGAGCAACTATCCAACACATGATATGGAGTTGGCAGTCTTCATCTTCGCACTCAACATTTGGCGCAACTATCTCTTGGGAGAACGAGTGGATATATACATTGACCACAAGAGTCTGAAGTATGTATTTACTCAGAAGGAACTAAACATGCGGCAGAGAAGATGGCTAGAACTCGAGGCGAACTTCGACATCAACCTACAGCATCATCCTGGGAAGGTGAATGTAGTTCCTGATGCGCTTAGTCGCCAGCCATTAGAAATGAACCTGACCGCTCAGTGGAAGCTACAGCAAGAACAGCATGGATTGGAGATCGAAGTAGTTGTGCCAGGTAATGCTTCATATTTGATGAACTTACAAGTTCAGTCCACTCTTGTAAATCAAATCAAGGCAGCTCAAGCAAATGATGCCCAGCTACAAAAGATCCGAGAACAAGTAGAAAGTAGACTTCGAACTGACTTCATCGTTCACGAAGATGGATCCTTGCGATATGGAAGTCGTCTATGCATGCCAGTCGGACCTATTCGAGAAGAGTTGATGAAAGAAGTTCATAGCTCTCCTTATTCGGTACACCCCGGTGGAACGAAGATGTATAAGGATCTACGGCAACACTACTGGTGGTATGGAATGAAGCGTGAAGTAGCAAGGAGCGTAGTCAAGTGTTTGGTGTGTTAGAAAGTGAAGGCTAAACATTACAGAATTGCTGGTCTATTTCAGCCGTTACCAATCCCAGAATAGAAATGGCGGCACATCACCATGGACTTCGTGACTGCCCTCCCTCGCAGCATGAAGGGTAAAGACGTAATTTAGGTTATTGTGGATCAACTCACCAAGTCGGCTCACTTTATTCCATTTCGAGTTGGCCAGTCAACCGAGACGTTAGCAAAGAAGTACATAGAGGTGAGCATAAATCTAAAGTAAGATTTAAACCTTCAAGATGTACCATATTTGATACCCAGAAACTCATGTAGGAGATCATGAGATTACATGGAGTACCTGTTTGCATCGTCTCCGATCATGATATAAGATTCCGATCACAGTTTTGGCACAGTCTGCAAGCTAGCCTAGGAATGAGTCTGAATTTCAGTACGACTTATCATCCACAAATGGACGGACAGTCCAAGTGAACAATTTAGATTTTGGAAGAAATACTAAGAACTTGTATGCTAGACTTTGGAGGTTCATGGGAAGATCACCTACACCTTTTGGAGTTTTCATACAACAACAGTTATCAAGCAAGCATTAGGATGTCACCTTTTGCATCACTCTACGGACAAAAATGTCGTTCCTTGCTAAGTTAGGACGACATTGGAGATCGTGAACTTCTTAGCCCAGAGATGATCGTGGCAACTGTGAACGTGGTTCACACGATTAGGTAAAGTGTTAGGAATATGTATGCCCTAGAGGCCATTATTGTATGATATTTTGAATTCTTGGACATATATATAGAGGACTTTCTTGCTCGACATGATAGAATGCTATCTGGTTGCTCTTTATCTTAACACGTACACTTGTATTTTTTATACCGTCTCTCTGATACATGTTGATAAAGCCCTTAAGATGTTGGCTTAACTACCAGGATTATGATGCATATCATACTAGTGGGGCATGTGTAGTCCGCAAGCATATCATTTAATAGTTCCTAGTCGAGAGAATATCGTGACAGGACATCGATATTCCATAGTAGACTAGTGTGTACATTTCTTGACCCTGTATGGGGCGATGGTTGATCCTACAACCATTTATGTTTGACATCAAAGATTGTGCACAGGTGCTCATTAGAGAATGGGTACACCGAACAGGACTCGCTGAGAACTCCTAGATGGTACCATACCTATCGTCAGATAGCAGTTCTCTGGTGACATTTGTACAGGTTAGTCTGTAGACCCGAGATCGTCATAGTGTCTTGGGTGGTTCCTATTATGCTTTGATTTCTTCCCTACCACGACTCAAAGGAGTCATGCAAACAGGTGGATTTTGGGTACATTCCCGAGTCATATGGAGGCAGTGAGCGATAGGAGGGGTGTCGTCTCTCCTAGTATTGGGAGTTGAGTTTGCGCTATACTCGATTGTCAATAACAGCATGTCCCTGGTCAGGGCTGATGAGATTTACTTGTAAGTGTTATCAGTAGTTTCTCAAAGGGTTATAGGCCACACATCAGCATGACTTATCAAGTTACTGGGGTCTGAGGATTCCAACCCCAGACTCGATATGCGACATATCAGAAAAAGAGACCGGACTGTATGGTAAGCGTTGCTTATAGGCTTTACGAGAGTTTGGACAAGTTTGCTTGTTGATCTTCTATTTGCTCAATACCTGGGTAGCCGTTATGTCCAGCTAGTACCGCTGACGGCTTGTGGGTATCTGATGTGATCATTACCTACTGCTGGCATATTGACGAGTCTTTAAAATCCCACATAGAGGTTTTCTGGCTCAAGCGAAACGAAGTAGGGCACATATGGAGATATGTGTGGGAGCTTGATTAAATACGAGTATGTGATAACGTATTCTAATCTAGTGATATTTGATATCGATTAGGTTATATATGATATAACCAGATTATTGAATCAAGTGTTGATTCAATGATTTGATTTATGTGTATGTTGTTTATGTATATTTGATATTGACCGGTTATATATGATATGATCGGATTATTGAATCAAGTGTTGATTTAATATCTAATATTGAATATTAGCCGGTTGTATGTGATATGACTGGATTATTGAATCAAGTGTTGTTGATTTAATAATTTGATATACATATATATATGATATTAGTCGGTTATATATGATATGACCAGATTATTGAATCAAGTGTTGATTTAATAATTTGATATATATATATATATATGCGATATATATATATACATATATTAACTAATATCAAGCTCACTAAAAATTTTCTTCTCTGTATATATATTAATGTATATGTGATATAAATATATGTATATATTATATGTATCATGGTTGATGATACATAGAACTATGATGTATTAGAATTACATGGGAGTGAACATAATGATAAATATAAATGAATTAAACAAAAATAAGAATAAGTCATTTTTCTAAGATGCTTGGAGAAGCATATAGAAGCCATAACTCATCTCATTTTTGTTTTATTCATTGGATATTTATCATGCCATTGATAATTATCTTATCACTTCACCTCACATGGTTCATTGAACATCACTCTCTCATCCAAGTTCTTCTCCTTCTTCTTCATTTCTAGGATTTTCTTAAGGTGAAGAAAAGAAAAGAGAAGAAGAAAAATAAGTGAGCAAAATTCCTAATTCATCAACCTACACTCTTCTAGCCCATTAGTTTAGGTTGTTTGCTTCACTAATATCTTGATTAGTGAAGAGTAAGCTTGAGTGAGAGAGACTTCAAGGTGGATCATCTTCGGCCTCGAAGACAACAAGAAAGTTTGTTTCTTTCATCAAGTGGAGTCAAAGAAGAGTTCTAAGGACTACTACTTGGAGCTTTAGAAGTGAAGGACCGGTCTACAAAGATTGTAAACCCTCTTTACTTAGTGTAGAACTTGTTTGCTTTACTCAAAACTCTAATTCTTTAGTTAGATTCTAGGTTAGTATGACTTAGCACTCTAGATTTTAAAAAAATGCATACTTGATGCTTGTATAAACCTAGTAGAGGTGCTAAGACATACTTTCATGGTATAAGAGCCTAGATAGAGACTTAAGCGTAGTCTTGAAGACATTAAAGTATTCAATCGATGTTTTAAAACCCGCAATTTGAAGTTTCTGTCCATATTTTTCAAAAGTTGAATTTTCCAGATTAAAAATATTCAGAAAATCGTGCTGGGTTTTCTATGAAGGATCATGAAATAAGAGATCTTAACTCCATTACTTGGCCGTGGAACCACCACTTATACCCTGTATTGGCCACGGTTCCGGCGCCGAAGTATGGTGTTAAGAGCTCAATTTTCAAGTCAAGCTTCAAATTGATATTCTGATATTCTGGCTTTTCTGAAGAGTTTTAGTGAGTCTCAAGTGGTTGAGGTCTCTGTGAATTTGCTGGTGTTTGAAATATCGATCGAAGTGTTTAATATCTTCTAGATAGTTTGGATATGTGATACAATTTTTGGAATCCACATTGATTAGTTTGTAAAAACTAGTTAGCGATTTGTAAATCTCGCGTTTTAGTCTCATTTGATGGATTACCACGGAGTTTTGATTCGGATCAAAACTCTGTCGCAATCTCGTATTGTACGCGAACACTCGCCGGGAGACACTACTAGACAACCATGCCCCATAGCCCCGACCAAGTGACTATAGGAGACCCCCATGGCCAAAAACATCCACTCGGGTGCTCGCGGCCACGGTGTTCCGCCCAAGTGCACTTCGTTGACGGCCCCAGGGGTGCGGCCATCTACTAAACTTCCTGACGAGCATTCGATCTTATGAATCGGGAATCTTATTGAATTGCCTGACTTATTTTTGAAAAGTGTTTTCAATTCGAGACTTAAATGCAAGGTTTATAGGGTTAGGCATGAAATCGGGAATATGTGATAATCCTGGTTTATGATGTCTAAGGATGATGCGGATTCTAATAATTGTAGTTTTCATTTCTTTTCTACGATCGTAAGTGTAAGATGTGGCAGTATCCCCGATTTCGTTGCTATATGTCAACGACATTAGGGATACACATATTTACTTACGTTAATGACATATGATATTATTGTGTTGTTGTTGATATGTTATATTGGTTCGTCGTGATTGAATTGCCGGAGGGTTTTGCATGAGATGAGAGTTTTTCAATTTTCATTCATATAAAAATTTGTATTTAATATTCTTTTTTTGGGACACTTCCGGCTTGAGCTTGTTGTCTCCATTGATATATATTATTTACTTTTCCGCATTAGGATAGACCCAAAGCGGAGAGCATAAGTAACCGGGTTCTAGAGTCCAGTCGGAGGCCATCTTAAGCAGTCGAGACCGGTCGCCTAACTCTAGAATTGGTAGGTTGCTTGCCGCTCTCGTAGGGGTCTAGAGATGTGGGCTTGGCTATTCATTACGACCATGGAATCTGTGTTTTTCATTATTGGCTAAATCCAATACACGGACCTCCCAGTATATCCTATATTTCATATGTTTGCTTCTACTGTTTTTTGTGATATGATGTGATCATATAACTGTGTGAGGCGAATGCTACTTATATAAATGATATACTAGTAGACACTATATATGTTTTGCATTCGCGCTAGTCCTGATCCCGCCCTACCGTAAGTTAAGTAACCTTACGGTGAAGACCTGAGTCCCTGTGGTGAATGCGGATGGCATATATGTGTGTTTTATTTTCGTTTCTTCTATGATATTTAGGAAACATAATTGATGGAACGCCATTAATGAGATTACTGAAAAGAAAAGAAACCTAAAGATGTTGTAGAATCAAAATTTTCAAAAAGGTAGCTCTCGTTCTTGCTTTGCATAGAGGTATTCCATAATGAATATCCAACACCTCATTCGATGAGGAAAGAGCCTAGATCCCTTCATCGGGAATGACCTCTTTGTCAAAACTGGCATATGCTACAACCCACTCGGTTTGTTTTGAAAACTACTCGATTTTAAAGCGGAGCTTAAACCACTCCTTTTCAAATCACTAGATTCTACAACGATATCAAGTTCATTATGCTAAAGGTTTTCTTCAAAACCAGTCGTAGCCCTACGTCATTTCAGATAAGTGCTATTTAGTATTTGTGCTGCGTTTGTTGGCCTCCGTTAAGGCAAAGTGTGCGGTAGCTGATTACTGCTTATCTGTCCTATGTTGATGCGATTGGATTAGGGTAGTCGTGTAACCTTGTTGGCCTCCGTCAAGGGTCATGCGGGTGGGTTTAATTCAATCATGAAATGACGGGTTGAACTTGACTAGAGGCCTATGGTTTGTTGGCCTCTGTCAAGATCATAGGTCGTTGGGGTAAAATCAAATATTGGGAATTTCAAGTGTTGAAATTTGCAATGAGATTGCATACCTCTTATATGATAGTTGGATCCCGATATCCACTACGAGTAAATGTTACTCCTGCGAGAGTTTTCCAATTTACAATTAGCTAATCTAGTAGGTGTCTAAGAAAGGTATTAACGGGGTTATGCACCTACGGAAATGAGGTTATTTAATTAGTTCCATGCGAAAGCATAGGGAGACTCTCTCGGAGTACTAATACTTTCCTGGATGACCGATTGGCGAACTTGTAGGATGTAATTAATCTCGGCTAATCTTACCTTTTAGGGTTTGAAGGAAGATTTGATAAAACCAGTGGGAGTCATCCTTATTAAATAAGATAATAACTAATCTAATCTTGCAAGAGCACACGCTAAAGTTTTTTCTTCTCTCTCTCTCCAGGTAGCGACCATGACACGCCTTAATCAAGAGAATAATATGGATGTATTCACCGAACCCACTTATTATACTGGGCTGTGGAACGTTGGTTCCACTCTATCTTATGACACCTATCATAAGTTTGAGCTAGGGATAGGGGAATGCCAGGATTCCCATGCCACCCGAATGAAGAAAGAGCATTCTGATGCTTCTTCTTCAGGTGTGTTTGTTATTGAGAAATGTTTCTTAGTCTGCTCTACGTCCTGGGTATTAGATACTGGATCAGGATCCCATATTTGTAATCTGTTACATGGAATAAAGAGAAGTAGAGAACTGGAAAGGGTGATATGTTTCTCAGAGTAGGGAATTTAGCAATTGTTGCAGCCAAAGCAGTTGGAGAATATCACTTAGTACTACTAAATGGTAATACAATGATTCTGAACGACTGTTATTTCGTACCAAAGATGATGTGCAATATAATATCCGTTTCTTTATTACATAAAGAAGAATATAACTTTGCATTAGAGGAAAATGTTATGAAAATTTTCCTAAATCAAGTGTTGATTGGGTTTGGTACGTTATGTAATGGTATATACGTTCTAAATCAAAATACAGTTCTTAATATACAGAACACACACAAGAAGAAAAGTTTAAAAATAAACGAAGCCTTCTTGTGGCATTTTATACTTGGTCATATCAATGCGACAAGACTAGCTAAGTTGTATAAAGATGGATATTTGAATCCGTTCGAATTTACATCTTACGAAATTTGTCAGTCATGTCTCAAAGGCAAGATGACCAAAACTCCGTTTATTGGACACGGAGAAAGTGCTACTGAACTCTTGGTACTGATACATAGTGATGTATGTAGTCCTATATCTACACATGCCAGGAATGGTTCCACGTACTTCATTATATTCACTGATGATCTCTCAAGATTGGGACATATCTTCTTGTTGAAACACAAATCTGAAGATTTTGAGAAATTCAAGGAATATAAGTGCGAAGTAAAGATCCAGACGGGTAAAAGTATTAAAATCCTTCGATCTGATCGAGAAGGAGAATACTTAAGCACGGAATTCTGTATTCTAATCTGGCGATAAATGATATTAGTCGATTATATGTGATATAACAAAATTATTGAATCAAGTGTTGATTTAATAATATGATATGTATTTATATTTGATATAATTATATATTAACTAATATTATAGCTCACTAATTATTTTCTTATCTTAATATAAATATCTTAATATGTGTGTGTGTGTGTGTGTGTGTGTGTTATGAAGCATGGTTAGAATTTCTATTTTGAGAAAATAGAAATTGGGTGGAAAATGGGGAGATATTTGAGGAATGGTGAGGCATGGCTTTTTTCTATTATATTATTCATTTATATTCACTATTGAAGCATGGGAGCAATTTATTATTGGAATAAATTGTATGCTTCAATAAGTGAACATACAAGTGTAGACATTCTTCAATTGTTCATGCCTTAGTTCATTTTAGCTCTCTCCCATTTCTCCTTCTTCTTCCTCTTGCTTCTAGCTATAACCCTCACATGTGTTGTGAACCCCAGAGTTTTAGAAAAATCCTAGTGAGCTAAACACCCTATTTCATCATCCTAGTCTAGATTAGCACTTTAGACTAGGTTGTTTACTTCACTAATACTAGATTAGTGAAGAAGTAGCTTGACTTAGAGGAACTTCGGGTAGATCATCTTCGACACGAAGGTCGTCAAGAAAGCTCATTTCGTTCTTCAAGTGGAGCCTAGAGGACTCGTAGGGACTAGTACTCGGAGCTTTAAAGAGAAGGACTTGGTCTACAAAGGTTGTAGTCTCCATCTCTTAGTATAGAACTTACTATATGTTCATATAAACCCTAATATTCTAGTTAGATTCTAGGTTAGTGTAGCTTAGCACCCAGAATTTTTAAAATTGCATGCTTAATGCCGGTTAAAACCTTGTGGTGGTGAAAGGACACACTTTCATGGTATCAGAGCCAAGCTAGAACATTAAGGGAAGTCTTTACGACGTTAAAGTGTTTGATAGGTTTTCGAAGCCCTGTTTTTATCAAGTTTTTGTCCTTTTTCAAAAGTTGGAAATTTTCAGATTTAAAATAGTCAGAAAATTGTGCAGGGTATTTAATGGAGTCCTAAGTGTTAGTGTATATGCCCTAGAGGCCATTACTGTATCATACTAGTTTGTATATTACTTAATGGAAGCTTGGGATATTCACCTTGTATATACAATCTTGCTCAAAATAGTAGTATGCTACTTGGTTTGTTTCTACTTCAATGTGTACATGTGTTTATTTTAGTATATCGCCTATACACATTAGTGGAGCCCTTAGGATCTTTGCTTGATTACCAGCGTTGTGATGGCAGTCACACTAGTGGGGCTGGGTAATCTATAAGCACATCCTTATGCAGGTCCCTGGTCGCAGGACTATCGAGACAAGGCATCGATACTCCGGAGTAGACTAGCGCATGCGCTTCTCATCCCAGTGTGGGAAACGGTCTGTCCCACAGCCGTCGGTACATCGTACTTGAGAGAGTATGCAGGTGCTCGTTGGGTTACGAGTACACTGGACAGGACTCGTCGGAAACTGACTAGTTGGTATTATGCCTATCGTCAGTTATCAGTTCCCAGGTGACATGAGTACAGCTTAGTCCGCTGACTTGACACTGTCACTTCGCCTCGAGTGTGTTCCCACTGTACTTTGATTACTACCCTACCACGGCTCAAAGGAGTCGTGCAAACAGGTGGTAGTTGGGTGCAGTCCCAAAGCACTTGGAGGCAGTGACGGTTAGACAGGATTCGTCTCTCCCGGTATTGGGGGTTGACATCGCGCTGTGTCTAGGAGAGCCATTACACGAGTTGTCCCTGGCCAGGGCAAACGAGATATACTGGTAGGCTTCCAGTGTTATCTCAGGGTGTTTTGGGCTTCACTCCGACACGACTTATACCGCTATTGGGGGACTGACGTTTACCGCCCCCTAGACCCGCCATGCGATGTATCAGACGAACAGACCGGACTGTACAGAGAATGTCACATTCAGGCTCAGTAGGAGTTCAGATGGGTTTCGCCTCGTCAGTCTTCTTGTCGGCATCTACCTGGGGACCGTTACGCACAGCTAGTGCCGCTTGCGGTCTGTGGTTAAACCCACTGCCAGCGTAGTGTCGAGTCTTTAGAGTCCCACACAGAAAGCTATTCGCCTTTAAGCAAAAGAGTAGAGGTCGCATGGTTTTGCGACAGGTCGCATGGTTTTGCGACAGGGTTCGGTCACATCCGTGCACTTGTGCACGTACAGTGTCCGGACAGTTCACACTAGCGGGCTTTGTTTTAAGCCAGATCCTAGTGTACCTTTTGGGATTGGTTTTATCCAGTATGCATACGTGTTCCTCGGAACGCGGATGCGGGTGTGTATGCACAGTTGACGGAGAGACAGAGGCAGAGGATTCTCATTAGGGTTGTTGACCGTTGACAGTTGACTATTGACTTTTTGCTCAACCCTAATGAGAATATGATATGTGATTAACAATTATATTAATTAAGTATTATGGTGACATGGTTGTTGAGGGATTGACTTTGTTGACTTGTTGACTTTTGTTGACTTGTTGACTTTGTTGACCGGTTGACTAGGCTTGACTAGTTGACCATCATGATAACTATAGCTATCATTTCATGGCAAAGACTTTTGCTTGCTTGCTCTTTTGTACAAAATGAGTGCATGAAATGATATGGCTATGGTTGCTTAAACCATCACATAATACTTGATTGATATGAGGTGTTATGATTGTTTTGGATTATGAGAGCCAAATAAGAAAAGTCTTCTCTCATTCTTTCATGCTCATTCTCTCTCTTGTTCTTGAGCTCTCATCTTCCTCCTCTTGCTCTCCCTCTCTTGAGTCTATGGTTCACTTGTCTCATGAGTTGAGAACCAAGAACCATAGACAAAATCCCATACAAACTCTTCTCTACTCACTCTAGTTCACAAAGTTTAGCAAACCGAGTGAACTAGTTTCTTCAAAGTTCGAAGAAGGAGCCAAAGGTTGAAGCATTCAGGTGGATCTATCTTCGGCGCAAGGAGACGACGGGGAGAAACCGATTCGGACGACCATCGAAGCTTGAAGACGAAGGAGTTCGAGAAAAAGAAAGGTATAACCCCCTAACTGAGTAGTTAGCAACTCATAGTTAGGTTGTTAGTTAGATGTTTAACAAAGATCCGGTTTTGAGTCCATGTTACCACCTCTAAGAAAATTGTTTTTCACCAAATTCCGCATGCCCGAAAGTACCGGGAGAGGTAGCATGGACTTACAGTGGTATCAGAGCCTAGTTAAACTCTATCTAACATGTTAGCAAAGTAGCTAGAAGATCGATCAAAGAAAAAGTCCCGAAATAAACCCGAAAATTCAAAGTTGCTGTCGATTTTTAAAGTTCTGTAAAATTGATAAATTTCATCTTAAAAATCGGCTCAGGGTTTTTATTAAACACCCACGAAATTTGGTCCCACGAACCGGTCAAAGCGCCGCGGAAACGCGGCGGGAGCACGCTCCCACCGCGGTTCCGCGGCCGAGTTGACTCGGCCGAGGTCCAAATTTTGTGCAGTGTTATTCTGGGGTTGTTTTGGGATTTTTGGAATATGTATTTTCTGCCCAGATTTTCCAGAACGAAAATTTTGTGTTTGGGGCCTGAAAATCCGTATTTTTGATCGAACTTCTAAAAGACTTAAGCTGACGGGGTTTTCTGTGATGTGATATTTGTATTGAACGTCTGCTAATCGCTATATGTCGATTAGTGGGGGTTATACAAATCTGTGATCTGTAATGTTATTGGAATGTGTATATGAATTCATTGGATTGTCGCGGGTGAATATCCGGGGGTTGTGAGACGAGAGTTTTCTTTTCTTTCAATTCATGTAAATTTGTAAATTGATGTAATAATTATTTGTATGGCCGCACAACCGGGTCGGGGTTGTAGCCGTCATTGTATAATTTCTTTTTACTATTTTTGCTCCTAGGATAGACCCATGGAGGGGGTGCATAAACTACCGGGTATGCCGAAGTGCCGAGTGGCCTACTCACGGAGTTGAGGGAGGTTGCTTCGCTTCGGGTACTTGGCTGGCAGTTTGCCGCACCCGTAGGGGTCTTGGGTGGGGTATTGGCTATTCACCGCGACCGTGTAATCTGCTTTTCGTTACAGGCTCGTACGAATTGCGGATTCCTAGTATATCCAATGTGTTCATCTGTGATCTGAAATGGCTATCATTGCAGTATATCTATATATGATATTATTTAGGCGTTGCTTATGTTTTACAGCCGCGCTAGCCGAGCCCCCGCTCTGTCGTTAGTTAAGTAACCTAACGGGTAATGATGGGGCCCCGTGGCGAATGCGAATGGCATAAGCGTACGTCATATTTTGGTTGTTTTCTCCAATGGTAGGATTAAATGATGGGACGCATTAAAAGAACTAATGCAAGAATATCACGCATTAAAAGAACTAATGCAAGAAAATAAACCAAGTTAAAATCGTTGGAACACTTTCAAAAAATCACTCGGTTCTTTTCAAAACAAACTTTTAAAATGAGGAGTTTGAGCCACTCCTTTTAAAAGCTATCTCTCTCCATCGATTATATCAAGTTCTCTACGTTCACGGTTTCGCCAAAACCATTCGTAGCCCTCCGTCGTTTCACATGAATAGTCAATAGTATTCAAGCTGTGTTTGTTGGCCAAAGTCAAGGCATAGTGATTGGTAGCTATTGGGTATTCATGTGCAGCATAGATAGATGCGTTGGTTTGGAACAGTTGTACTGCCTTGTTGGCCAAAGTCAAGGGTAGGTACGGGTGGATTCAAATTAACCTGGAGAACGACGGGTAGAACTTGACATGTGACTTATGATTTGTTGGCCAAAGTCAAGGTCATAAGAGCATGGGGCAAAAATCCACATCGGGAGTTTCAAAAGAACTGAAACTTTCTAGTGTTGCATACCATTTGAAGTGTGATGATTCTGGTAGGATTCCTTCAGTTTCGTCACGCGATGATATTTGGATCCCGATCCTACTGTGAGTATATGCTACTCCTCGGGAAATTTCTCACTTAACGATCAATGCTATAAACCAAGTAGGTGTCTAGATAGGTGTTAGCAGGGCTACGCCCCCAGGGAAAAGAGGTTATTTAATTAAGGAACTTCGCGAAAGCGTTGGAAAACCTCCCTCGAAGTACCGACACTGGCCTGGCTGAACGGTTAAGCAAGTATAGTACGGTGAGATTGATCTTGACTAATTCTTCCTTTTTGGTTTGAGGACGGATTCGAGAAACAGTGGGAGCCATCCTGTTTAGACAAACTAAAAACCACTCTAAACTTGCAAGAGCATATGCTGAGTGTTTCTTCTTCTCTCTCCTAATTGCAGCGACCAATCGACATGACTGGACTTAAGTTACTCCTAGATAAAAACATACTGACAGGGCCAAACTACAAAGATTGGCTCAGGAATGTCAAGATGGCAATCACTTACGACAAGCTGGGGTATCTTCTTACCACCAAAGCTCCCCCTGTCCCTAGTCCCACTTCCAGCGTCGCGGATAAAGAAATCCGTAAGACTTGGGAGATTGATAGCGCGAAGGCCAAGTGCCTCGTACTTGCCTCTATGGACAATGAACATCAGAGGAGGCACGAGAATATGGACTTGGAATCCATATTTCTTCATACAAAAGAACTGTATGGAGAGCAATATCGTATCGCAAGATACGAAGCGTCGAAAAAGTTATTTTCGGCAAGGATGGCCGTCGGATCATCAGTAGCAGAACACGTGCTTAAGATGATCGGCTACATTGAGGAGCTCGCGGACCTAGGGACCACATTGGAGAGTGAGCTCTATACGGACTTAGTTCTCCAGTCCCTTCCTTCCACTTACGCCCAGTTTATACTGAACTTCAACTTACAAGAAAAAGAAGTTGAACTTTCAGAACTCCTCAACATGCTGAGGAGTGCAGAGGGCACCCTACAGAAAGGTAGGAAAACATCCACTTTGTTTGTAGGAGGATCTTCCTCTTCTAGGTCCAAGGCGAAAGCCAAGGGAAAGAAGAAGAAAGCCCCCGCCAAACCAAGGGGCGGTGTTAGTAAAGTGGATACGAAGGGAAAAGCAAAAGCAACAAAGAAAGCGGGGAAGCTTGTGGATAAGGAAGAATGCTTCTATTGTCATAAGAAAGGACACTGGAAGAATGATTGCTGGGCCTGGAAGGCCAGAACACAGGAATTGAAGCAGGTTGCAGCTTCAGCTTCAGGTGTGTATGTTATTGAAAACTGTCTTTCAATAAACTCTACTTCCTGGGTATTGGATACCGGATCAGGATCTCATATCTGTAATTCTTTACAGGCGTTGAGAAACCGTAGTGTTTTGAAAGCAGGTGACATGACCCTCAGAGTTGCGAACGGAGCTAGCATGGATGCTAAGGCCGTGGGGGACTATCACCTGGGAATGTCAGATGGACATGTTTTGGTTTTGCGTAATTGCTTTTTTGTACCCAACGCAACTTGTAATATCATTTCTGTATCTTTGGTTTCTAAAGAAGGTTATGAATTTGCGTTTGTAAGCAATGTTGTAAACATTCACCTTAATCAAGTTCTGATTGGGTCAGGTACATTGAGCAATGGTATATACGTATTAAACCAACCACAGATTTTCAATGTCCAGAATACACACAAAAGGAAGTCTCCGGAAATAAATCAGACTTTCTTATGGCATTGTAGACTGGGTCACATCAATGAGAGAAGGTTGACAAAGTTACATACAGAAGGATATTTGAATCCGTTCGAATATCAATCGTATGCCACTTGTCAATCCTGTCTCAAAGGAAAGATGACAAAGTCTCCGTTCACTGGACACGGAGTAAGAGCGAGCGAGCTCTTGGGACTCGTACACAGCGACGTGTGCGGTCCAATGTCTACACATGCGCGAAGCGGTTTTTCTTACTTCATTACTTTTACGGATGACTTTTCAAGGTACGGTTATGTCTTCTTAATGAAACATAAGTCCGAAGCCTTTGGAAAATTCCAGGAATATAAGAATGAAGTAGAAAAACAAACCGGCAAAAGTATCAAGATTCTATGATCGGATCGAGGTGGTGAATACTTAAGTGCCGAGTTCCTGGACTATTTAAAAGAGAACGGAATTCTCTCTCAGCTTACTCCTCCATACACTCCGCAACATAACGGTGTATCGGAGAGACGGAACCGAACTCTATTGGATATGGTACGGTCCATGATGAGTAACGCTGAGTTACCGCGATCATTCTTGGGGTATGCGCTAGAATCAGCTGCATACCTTTTGAACCGAGTTCCAACTAAGACTGTGCCTACTACACCATATGAGATGTGGTGTGGGAAGAGACCCTATCTTAAGCACATTAAGACATGAGGATGTCCAGCTTTTGTTAAAAAGCAGCATGCGGACAAGCTCGAGGCACGCTCAGTACAGTGTAAGTTCGTGGGATATCCAAAGAACTCCAAGGGATATTTCTTCCACTGCGAAGAGGAACAAAAAGTTCTTGTTTCTCGTCATGCCTACTTCTTGGAAACTGAGTTTTTGGAAACCCAAATTAGTGGGAGCGCAATAGAACTGGAAGAAATTCCAGAACCACGAGCTATTACTGAAAGCTTAGTGGAACCAGAGGGTTCAAAAGAACAGGACATTCCGACGCCGCTTCGCAGGAGTAGTAGACAGTCTCATCCGCCCGAGAGATACTACGGTTTTCTCATAGACGGGGATAGAGAGGATTGCATCATAGATTATGATAAGCCTAGTAGCTTCCAGCAGGCCGTTCAGAGCGTTGACTCAGTAAAATGGCTGGATGCAATGCGGACCGAAATGGAGTCCATGTACACCAACAAAGTATGGACGTTGGACATTGCTCCAGACGGGGTAAAACCAGTAGGATGCAAGTGGATCTTCAAAAGGAAGATTGGTGTAGATGGACAGGTTGAGACCTATAAAGCTAGACTTGTTGCAAAGGGTTTCCGTCAAAGACCTGGCTTGGACTATGACGAAACCTTTTCTCCAGTGGCTATGCTGAAATCCATTCGGATCCTTCTTGCCATTGCTACCTTCCACGATTATGAGATCTGGCAAATGGACGTAAAGACCGCTTTTATAAATGGAAATTTAGAGGAGTGTATCTATATGGACCAACCAGAGGGTTTCATTCAGAGTGGGAGCAGCGGAAAGGTGTGCAAGTTGCTTAAGTCCATCTATGGACTAAAGCAGGTATCGCGGAGTTGGAACATCTGTTTTGATGAGACGGTCAAGGAATTTGGCTTTATCAAAAATCCAGATGAACCATGCATCTATTGTAGATTTGTAGCGAGAACTGTAGTATTCCTCGTTTTGTACGTGGATGACATTCTCTTAATAGGAAATGACATTCCTATGCTACAATCTGTCAAGGGGTTCTTGTCACACAGGTTCTCCATGAAAGACCTGGGTGATGCCTCATACATCCTGGGGATCCGGATCCATCGTGATAGATCCAAGAGGATATTAGGACTTTCACAGTCCAGGTACATCGACACCATACTGAAAAGATTCAGTATGGAAGATTCCAAGCACGGTAACCTACCGGCTTGTCACGGGATCACCCTCTCTAAAGAGATGTCTCCCAAGACTGATTTGGAGAGGGATCGCATGTCTATTATACCCTACGCTTCTGCGGTAGGCTCTATAATATATGCGATGTTGTGTACCAGACCGGATGTAGCTTATGCACTGAGTGTGGTAAGCCGGTATCAGTCAAACCCTGGGGAGAAACACTGGATAGCAGTAAAGAACATTCTCAAGTACCTCAGAAGGACTAAGGAGATGTTCTTGGTGTATGGCGGAAAAGACCTCCAGATCGAGGCCTTTGCTAACTCCAGCTTCCAGAGTGACAAGGATGATTCCAAGTCCATGTCGGGTTTTGTCTTTACCCTCAATGGAGGGGCGGTGTGTTGGAAGAGTTCCAAACAGGAAACCGTTGCAGACTCGACGATGGAAGCGGAATACATCGCTGCATCTGATGCCGCAAAAGAAGCTGTCTGGATGAGGAAGTTCTTGAAAGAGCTTCAGGTGGTTCCGTCCATTGTTGATCCAATACCTCTGTATTGCGACAACAACGGGGCTATAGCTTTAGCGAAGGAACCCAGGTCCCATCAGAGATCCAGACACATCTTGAGGCGGTATCACCTGATCAGGGAGATCGTGGATCGCCAGGAGATCGAGGTTCGGAGAGTCGCTTCAGAAGATAACACTGCAGATCCATTCACCAAGGCCTTGCCCCAGACTCAGTTCGAGCGGCTGATCGAGATGATAGGCCTTCGATACGCCAGTACATGGCCTTAGTGCAAGTGGGAGATTGTTAGTGTATATGCAGTAGAGGCCATTACTGTATCATACTAGTTTGTATATTACTTAATGGAAGCTTGGGATATTCACCTTGTTTATACAATCTTGCTCAAAATAGTAGTATGCTACTTGGTTTGTTTCTACTTCAATGTGTACATGTGTTTATTTTAGTATATCGCCTATACACATTAGTGGAGCCGTTAGGATCTTTGCTTGATTACCAGCGTTGTGATGGCAGTCACACTAGTGGGGCTGGGTAATCTATAAGCACATCCTTATGCAGGTCCCTGGTTGCAGGACTATCGAGACAGGGCATCGATACTCCGGAGTAGACTAGCGCATGCGCTTCTCATCCCAGTGTGGGAGACGATCTGTCCCACAGCCGTCGGTACGTCGTACTTGAGAGAGTATGCGGGTGCTCGTTGGGTTACGACTATACTGGACAGGACTCGTCGGGAACTGACTAGTTGGTATTATGCCTATCGTCAGTTATCAGTTCCCAGGTGACATGAGTACAGCTTAGTCCGCTGACTTGACACTGTCACTTCACCTTGAGTGTGTTCCCACTGTACTTTGATTACTACCCTACCACGGCTCAAAGGAGTCATGCAAACAGGTGGTAGTTGGGTGCAGTCCCAAAGCACTTGGAGGCAGTGACGGTTAGACAGGATTCGTCTCTCCCGGTATTGGGAGTTGACATCGCGGTGTGTCTAGGAGAGCCATTACACGAGTAGTCCCTGGCCAGGGCAAACGAGATATACTGGTAGGCTTCCAGTGTTATCTCAGGGTGTTTTGGGCTTCACTCCGACACGACTTGTACCTCTATTGGGGGACTGACGTTTACCGCCCCCTAGGCCCGCCATGCGATGTATCAGACGAACAGACCGGACTGTACGGAGAATGTCACATTCAGGCTCAGTAGGAGTTCAGATGGGTTTCGCCTCGTCAGTCTTCTTGTCGGCATCTACCTGGGGACCGTTACGCACAGCTAGTGCCGCTTGCGGTCTGTGGTTAAACCCACTGCCAGCGTAGTGTCGAATCTTTAGAGTCCCACACAGAAAGCTATTCGCCTTTAGGCAAAAGAGTAGAGGTCGCATGGTTTTGCGACAGGTCGCATGGTTTTGCGACAGGGTTCGGTCACATCCGTGCATTTGTGCACGTACAGTGTCCGGACAGTTCACACTAGCGGGATTTGTTTTAAGCCAGATCCTAGTGTACCTTTTTGGATTGGTTTTATCCAGTATGCATTCGTGTTCCTCGGAACGAGGATGCGGGTGTGTATGCACAGTTGACGGAGAGACAGAGGCAGAGGATTCTCATTAGGGTTGTTGACCGTTGACAGTTGACTATTGACTTTTTGCTCAACCCTAATGAGAATATGATATGTGATTAACAATTATATTAATTAAGTATTATGGTGACATGGTTGTTGAGGGATTGACTTTGTTGGCTTGTTGACTTTTGTTGACTTGTTGACTTTGTTGACCGGTTGACTAGGCTTGACTAGTTGACCATCATGATAACTATAGCTATTATTTCATGGCAAAGACTTTTGCTTGCTTGCTCTTTTGTGCAAAATGAGTGCATGAAATGATATGGCTATGGTTGCTTAAACCATCACATAATACTTGATTGATATGAGGTGTTATGATTGTTTTGGATTATGAGAGCCAAATGAGAAAAGTCTTCTCTCATTCTTTCATGCTCATTCTCTCTCTTGTTCTTGAGCTCTCATCTTCCTCCTCTTGCTCTCCCTCTCTTGAGTCTATGGTTCACTTGTCTCATGAGTTGAGAACCAAGAACCATAGACAAAATCCCATACAAACTCTTCTCTACTCACTTTAGTTCACAAGGTTTAGCAAACCGAGTGAACTAGTTTCTTCAAAGTTCGAAGAAGGAGCCAAAGGTTGAAGCTTTTAGGTGGATCTATCTTCGGCGCAAGGAGACGACGGGGAGAAGCCGATTCGGACGACCATCGAAGCTTGAAGACGAAGGAGTTCGAGAAAAAGAAAGGTATAACCCCCTAACCGAATAGTTAGCAACTCATAGTTAGGTTGTTAGTTAGATGTTTAACAAAGATCCGGTTATGAGTCCATGTTACCACCTCTAAGAAAATTGTTTTTCACCAAATTCCGCATGCCCGAAAGTACCGGGAGAGGTAGCATGGACTTACACTAAGAAATTTGAATCCCTAATTCCATCAAAGTGCCGCGGAACCATGGCCTAACCCCATGTTTTGCCGCGGTTTCGCCGCAATTTTGGGGTATTTTGGGATCGTTTGTATTGTGCTGCTCCATTGTAATATTTGGCACTTTCTAGATGTTTTTATTGAGACTAAAGTTGTTGAGGTCTCTGGGTTTTTAGGGGTGTTTCATAATTCGATCGAAATGTTTAACGTCGTCTAGATTATGATGATATATGATACAATATTTGGAATCCAGAACAATTAGTTTTGCGAAAACTAGTTAGTGTTTTATAAATCTAGCGTTTTAGTCTCGGTTGATCGATTGCCACGGAGTTTCGATTCGGATCAAAAATCCATCGCAATCACGTATAGTACGTGAATACTTAGTCGGGAATCTTGTTGAATTATCCGACTGCTTATTGAAAAGAGTTTTCAATTTGAGACTTAAATGCAAAGTTTACAGGTTAGGCATGAAATTCAGAATATGAGATATTCCGGGTTTATGATATCTAAAAAGATTGAGGATTCTAATTATTGTAGTTTTTCATTTCTTTTCTGCGACCATAAGTGTAATTTGTGGGGTATTCCAGATCTCATTGCTATATGTCAATGATATTCGGGATACGCATATTTACTTACGTTGATGACATGAGATGTTTATGTGTTGCTGTGATATGTTATATTGGATCGTCGTGATTGAATAGCCGGGGTTTTTTGCGTGAGATGAGAGTTTTTCAATTTTCATTCATGTAATCAAATGTATGTAATATTCTTTTATTGGGACACTTCCGGGTTGAGGATGATGTCTCCATTGATGTATATTATTTACTTTTCCGCATTAGGATAGACCCAAAGTGGGAAGCATAAGTAACCGGGTTCTAAAGTCCAGTGGGAGACCATCTCGAGGAGTCGAGACCGGGTCTCCTCACTCTAGAATTGGCAGGGTTGCTTGCCGCTCTCGTAGGGGTCTAGGGATGTGGGTTTGGCTATTCATCACGACCGTGGAATCCGTGTTTTTCATTACTGGCTAAATTTAAAACACGGACCTCCTAATACATCCCATATTTCATATGTTGACTTCTGCTGCTTGAGTTCTGCGATGTGATCATATAACTGCGTAAGACGAATTCTATATATATATGATATATATAATAAACATTGCTTATGTTTTGCACCCGTGCTAGTCCAGTCCCCTCTCTGCCGTTAGTTAAGTAACCTAACGGTGCATGACGGGACCCCATGGCGAATGCAGATGGCATAAGCGTATGTTCTATTTTCATTTTTTTCCTGTGATGTTTAGGGAAATATAAATGACGGGACTTCATTAATGAGATTAATGGAAAGAAAAGAACCCTAAAGATATTGTAGAATCAAAGTTTTCAAAAAGGTAGCTCTAGTTCTTGCTTTACATAGTGGTATTCCTTGATGAATATCCAGCACCTCATTCGATGAGGAAAGAGCCGAGATCCCTTCACCGAGAGTGACCTCTTTAGCAAAACTAGCAAAAGCTATAACCCACTCGGTTTTCTTTTGATAGCTTCACTAGTTCTTTCTTTGCATAGTGGTATTTCTTGATGAATATCCAGCACCTTATTCGATGAGGAAAGAGCCGAGATCTCTTCACCGGGAGTGATCTCTTTACCAAAACTAGTAAATGCTACAAAAACCACTCCTTTTCAAATCACTAGATTCTACAACGATATCAAGTTCATTACACTAAATGTTTTCTTCAAAACCAGTTCTAGCCCTCCGTCATTTCAGATAAGTGCTATTTAGTAATCGTGCTGCGTTTGTTGGCCTCCATCAAGACGTAATGTGCAGTAGCTGATTAGTGCTTATCTGCCGCATATGATGCGATTGGATTAGGGTAGTCGTACGGCCTTGTTGACCATATTTATGGGTCGTGCGGGTGGGTTTAATTCAATCACGAAATGATGGGTTGAACTTGGCTAACGCTTATGATTTGTTGACCATAGTTAAGGTCATAAGTTGCCAGGGGTAAAAACAGATATTGGGAATTTCATGTGCTGAAATTTGCAATAAGATTGCATACCTTCTATGAGATAGTTGGATCCTGATACCCACTGTGAATAAGAGTTACTCCTGAGAGAGTTTTCCACTTTACAATTAGCTAATCCAGTAGGTGTTTAAGAAAAGTGTTAACGGGGTTATACCCCTGCGGAAACGAGGTTATTTAATTAGTTCCATGCGAAAGCATAGGAAAACTCCCTCGGAGTACCAATACCTGTCTGGCTGACCGATTGGCGAACTTGTAGGGTGTAATTAATCCCGGCTAATATTACCTTTATGGTTTGAAGGAAGATCTGATAAAAAAAGTGGGAGCCATCCTGATTAGATAAGATAATAACCAATCTAATCTTGCAAAGAGCGCATGCTAAAGCGTTTCCTTCACTCTCTCCAGGTAGCGACCATGACACACCTTAATCAAGATAATAATATGGATGTATTGACCGAACCCGCTTATTATACTGAGCTGGGGAACACTGGTTCTGATTTTTATTATGATTGTCATAAGTCTAAGCAAGGAATAGGAGAATATCAGGATTCCCACGCAACCCGAACGAAGAATGAGCATGATGATGCATCTTCTTCAGGTGTGTTCTTTACCGAGAACTGTTTCTCAGTATGCTCTACGTCCTAGGTATTGGATACCGGATCAGGATCCCACATATGTAATTTGTTACATGGGTTAAAGAGAGGTAGAGATCCGGGAAAAGGTGATATGTCTCTAAAAGTAGGGAATGGAGCAATTGTTGTAGCCAAAGCAGTTGGCGAATATCATCTTGTATTACCAAATGGTAATACATTGATTCTGAACGACTGTTATTACGTACCAAAATGATGTGTAATATTATATCAGTTTCTTTGTTGCATAAAGAAGGATATAACGTTGCATTAGAGGATAATGTTATGAATATTTTTCCTAAATCTAGTGTTGATTGGGTTTGGTACGTTGTGTAACGGTATATACGTTCTAAATCAAACTACAGTTCTAAACATACAGAACACATAAAAGAGAAAAAGTTTAAAAATGAATGAAGTCTTCTTTTGGAATTGTAGACTAGGTCATATCAATGCGACACGACTAGCAAAGTTACATAAGGATGGATATTTGAATCCGTTCGAATTTACATCTTATGAAACTTGCCAGTCATGTCTCAAAGGCAAGATGACCAAAACTCCGTTTACTGAACATGGAGAAAAGGCTACTGAACTCTTGGGACTGATACATAGTGATGTATGCGGTCTTATATCTACACATGCTAATAATGGTTCCTCATACTTCATTATATTCACCGATGATCTCTCAAGATTCGGACATGTGTTCCTGTTGAAACACAAATCTGAAACTTTTGAGAAATTCAAGGAATATAAGAACGAAATTGAGAACCAGAGGGGTAAAAGTATTAAAGTCTTATGATCTGATCGGGGAGGAGAATACTTGAGCACGGAATTCCGAGACTACATAAAAGAGAACGGGATTCTCTCTCAGCTTACACCTCCGTATACACCACAACACAATAGAGTACGGGGCGAAGAAATCTCACCCTATTAGATATGGTGTGCTCTATGATCAGTATTGCTGAGTTACCTATATCCTTTTGGAGTTATGCACTTGAGACAGATGCATACCTATTGAATAGGGTTCTGAACAAATCAGTGTTTACCACTCCATATGAGATATGGAATGGGAAGAGACCCTCTCTTAAACGAGTTAAGATATGGGGTTATCCGGTCTATGTTAAAAAGAAAAATCCGTACAAGCTCGAGGCAAGGTCTGTTTTGTGCAAGTTTGTGGGATATCTAAAGGATTCATATGGATATATCTTCTACCATACTAAGAAACAAAAAGTGTTTGTTTCTCAACATGCCATCTTTTTAGAAAAGGAATTTATTGTGAAAGAAATTAGTGGTAATGAGATAGAGCTGAAAGAAGTTCAAGCTATACACACTTTAACCAACGATTTGGTAGAACCGGAGGATTCAATAGTCACCAACGAATCTCATCCACTCCGCAGATCTAGTAGGGTTCCTCATCCACCTGAGAGATACTACGGTTTTCTTATAGACAGTGGGAGTGAGAATTGCATCATGAAAGATGATGACCCAACTAGTTTTGAGCAGGCCATCACAAGTGGAGACTCTGTGAAATGGTTGGATGCTATGCGATCTGAGATGGAATCCATGTACACCAACAAAGTTTGTACTTTGGAAGTTGCTCCTGAAGGGGTAAAACCCATCGGGAGCAAGTGGATCTTTAAGAAGAAAATTGGTGTGGATGGAAAGGTTAAGACCTTCAAAGTTAGACTTGTAAGTCCATGCTACCTCTCCCGGTACTTTCGGGCATCCGGAATTTGGTGAAAAACAATTTTTCTAGAGGTGGTAACATGGACTCAAAACCGGATCTTTGTTAAACATCTAACTAACAACCTAACTAGGAGTTGTTAACTACTCGGTTAGGGGGTTATACCTTTCTTTCTTGAACTCCTTCGTCTTCAAGCCTCGATGGTTGTCCGGATCGGCTTCACTCCGTCGTCTCCTTGTGCCGAAGATAGATCCACCTGAAAGCTTCTACCTTTGGCTTCTTCTTCGGTCTTTGAAGAAACTAGTTCACTTGGTTTGCTAAACCTTATGAACTAGAATGAGTAGAGAAGAGTGTGTTGGGATTTTACTCTATGGTTCTTGTTTCTCAACACATGAGACAAGTGAACCATAGACAAAAGAGAGGGAGAGCAAGAGGAAGGAGATAAGAGCTCAAGAACAAGAGGGAGAGTGAGAATGATAGAATGATAGAAGACTTTTCTCTCTTGGCTCTCATAATCCAAAACCATCATCACAAAATAGTAATCAAGTATTTTGTAAATGATTTAAGCTACAATAGCCATATCAATTCATGCACTCATTTCTCACAAGAGAAACAAGCAAGTAAAAAGTCTTTGCCATGAAATGATAGCCATTGTCATCATGATGGTCAACTAGTCCAACCTAGTCAACCGGTCAACAAAGTCAACAAGTCAACAAAGTCAACCCCTCAACAACCATGTCACCACAATACTTAATTAATATTATTGTTAATCATATTCTCATTAGGGTTGAGCAAAAAGTCAATAGTCAACAGTCAACGGTCAACAACCCTAATGAGAATCTTCTGCCTCTGTCTCTCCGTCAACTGTGCATACACACCCGCATCCGCGTTCCAAGGAACACGAATACACACTGGATAAATCCAATCCCAAAACGTACACTAGGATCTGGCTTAAACCAAATCCCGCTAGTGTTAACTGTCCGGACAATAAACGTGCACAAGTGCACGGATGTGACTGAACCCTGTCGCAAAACCATGCGACCTCTACTCTTTTGCCTAAAGGCGAATAGCTTTCTGTGTGGGACTCTAAAGACTCGACACTACGCTGGCAGTGGGTTTAACCACAGACCGCAAGTGGCACTAGCTGTGCGTAAAGGTCCCCAGGTAGATGCCGATAAGAAGACTGACAAGGTGAAACCCATCTGAACTCCTACTGAGCCTGAATGTGACAATCTCCGTACAGTCCGGTCTGTTCGTCTGATACATCGCATGGCGGGCCTAGGGGGCGGTAAACGTCAGTCCTCTAATAGAGGTACAAGTCGTGTCGGAGTGAAGCCCAAAACACCCTGAGATAACACTGGAAGCCTACCAGTATATCTCGATTGCCCTGGCCAGGGACAACTCGTGTAATGGCTCTCCTAGACACAGCGCGATGTCAACCCCCAATACCGGGAGAGACGAATCCTGTCTAACCGTCACTGCCTCCAAGTGCTTCGGGACTGCACCCAACTACCACCTGTTTGCACGATTCCTTTGAGCCGTGGTAGGGTAGTAATCAAAATACAGTGGGAACACACTCGAGGCGAAGTGATAGTGTCAAGTCAGCGGACTAAGCTGTAATCATGTCACCTGGGAACTGATAACTGACGATAGGTATAATACCAACCGGTCAGTTCCCGACGAGTCCTGTCCAGTGTACTCGTAACATAACGAGCACCCGTATACTATCTCCAGTACGACGTACTGATGGCTGTGGGACAGACCATCTCCCATACTGGGATGAGAAGCGCATACGCTAGTCTACTCCGGAGTATCGATGCCCTGTCTCGATAGTCCTGGGAGTAGGGAGATGTATAAGGATGTGCTTATAGATTACCCAGCCCCACTAGTGTGACTGCCATCACAACGCTGGTAATCAAGCAAAGATCCTAAGGGCTCCACTAATGTGTATAGGTGATATACTAAAATAAACACACGTACACATTGAAGTAGAAACAAACCAAGTAGCATACTACTATATTGAGCAAGATTGTTTATACAAGGTGAATATCCCAAGCTTCCATTAAGTAATATACAAACTAGTATGATACAGTAATGGCCTCTAGGGCATATACACTAACAATCTCCCACTTGCACTAAGGCCATGTACTGGCGTATCGAAGACCTATCATCTCGATCAGCCGCTCGAACTGAGTCTGGGGCAAGGCCTTGGTGAATGGATCTGCAGTGTTATCTTCTGAAGCGACCCTCCGAACCTCGATCTCCTGGCGTTCCACGATCTCCCTGATCAGGTGATACCGCCTCAAGATGTGTCTGGATCTCTGATGGGACCTGGGTTCCTTCGCTAAAGCTATAGCCCCGTTGTTGTCGCAATACAGAGGTATTGGATCAACAATGGACGGAACCACCTGAAGTTCTTTCAAGAACTTCCTCATCCAGACAGCTTCTTTTGCGGCATCAGATGCAGCGATGTATTCCGCTTCCATCGTCGAGTCTGCAACAGTTTCCTGTTTGGAACTCTTCCAACACACCGCCCCTCCATTGAGGGTAAAGACAAAACCCGACATGGACTTGGAATCATCCTTGTCACTCTGGAAGCTGGAGTCAGCAAAGGCCTCGATCTGGAGGTCTTTTCTGCCATACACCAAGAACATCTCCTTAGTCCTTCTCAGGTACTTGAGAATGTTCTTTACCGCTATCCAGTGTTTGTCCCCAGGGTTTGACTGATACCGGCTTACCACACTCAGTGCATAAGCTACATCCGGTCTGGTACACAACATCGCATACATTATAGAGCCTACCGCAGAAGCGTAGGGTATAATAGACATGCGATCCCTCTCCAAATCAGTCTTGGGAGACATCTCTTTAGAGAGGGTGATCCCGTGACAAGCCGGTAAGTTACCGCGCTTGGAATCTTCCATACTGAACCTTTTCAGTATGGTGTCGATGTACCTGGACTGCGAAAGTCCTAATATCTTCTTGGATCTATCATGATGGATCCGGATCCCCAGGATGTATGAGGCATCACTCAGGTCTTTCATGGAGAACCTGTGTGACAAGAACCCCTTGACATATTGTAGCATAGGAATGTCATTTCCTATTAAGAGAATGTCATCCACGTATAAAACGAGGAATACTACAGTTCTCTCTACAAATCTACTATAGATGCATGGTTCATCTGGATTTTTGATAAAGCCAAATTCCTTGACCGTCTCATCAAAACAGATGTTTCAACTCCGCGATGCCTGCTTTAGTCCGTAAATGGACTTAAGCAACTTGCACACCTTTCCGCTGCTCCGACTCTGAATGAAACCCTCTGGCTGGTCCATATAGACACACTCCTCTAAATTTCCATTTAGAAAAGCGGTCTTTACGTCCATCTGCCAAATCTCATAATCGTGGAAGGCAGCAATAGCAAGAAGGATCCGAATGGATTTCAGCATAGCTACTGGAGAAAAGGTCCCGTCATAGTCCAAACCAGGTCTTTGATGAAAACCCTTTGCAACCAGTCTAGCTTTATAGGTCTCAACCTGTCCATCTACACCAATCTTCCTTTTGAAGATCCACTTGCATCCTACGGGTTTTACCCCGTCTGGAGCAATGTCCAACGTCCATACTTTGTTGGTGTACATGGACTCCATTTCGGTCCGCATTGCATCCAGCCATTTTACCGAGTCGACTCTCTGAACGGCTTGCTGGAAGCTAGTAGGCTCATCATAATCTATGATGCAATCCTCTCTATCCCCATCTATGAGAAAACCGTAGTATCTCTCGGGTGGATAAGACTGCCTACTACTTCTGCGGAGCGGCGTAGGAATGTCCTGTTCTTTTGAACCCTCTGGTTCCACTAAGCTTTCAGTAATAGTCTGTGGTTCTGGAATTTCTTCCAGTTCTATTTTGCTCCCACTTGTTTCCTTTTCTAAGAACTGGTGTTCCAGAAAATGGGCATTACGAGAAACAATGATCTTTTGTTCCTCTGCGTAATAGAAGAGATACCCCCTGGAGTTCTTTGGGTATCCCACAAACTTGCACAGTACTGAGCGTGCCTCGAGCTTGTCCGCATGCTGCTTTTTGACAAAAGCCGGACATCCCCAGATCTTCAGATATTGAAGATAGGGTTTCTTCCCACTCCATATTTCATATGGTGTGGTAGGCACAGTCTTAGTCGGAACTTGGTTCAAAAGGTATGCAGCTGATTCTAGCGCATACCCCCAGAATGATCGCGGTAACTCAGTGTTACTCATCATGGACCGAACCATATCCAATAGGGTTCGGTTCCGTCTCTCCGATACACCGTTATGTTGCGGAGTGTATGGAGGAGTAAGCTGAGAGAGAATTCCGTTCTCTTTTAAATAGTCCAGGAACTCGGCACTCAAGTATTCTCCACCTCGATCCGATCTTAGAATCTTAATACTTTTGCCGGTTTGTTTTTCTACTTCATTCTTATATTCCTGGAACTTTCCAAAGGCTTCTGACTTATGTTTCATTAAGAAGACATAACCGTACCTTGAAAAGTCATCCGTAAAAGTAATGAAGTAAGAATAACCGCTTCGCGCATGTGTAGACATTGGACCGCACAGATCGCTGTGTACGAGTCCCAAGAGCTCGCTCGCTCTTACTCCGTGTCCAGTGAACGGAGTCTTTGTCATCTTTCCTTTGAGACAGGATTGACAAGTGGCATACGATTGATATTCGAACGGATTCAAATATCCTTCTGTATGTAACTTCGTCAACCTTCTCTCATTGATGTGACCTAGTCTACAATGCCATAAGAAAGTCTGATTTATTTCCGGAGACTTTCTTTTGTGTGTATTCTGGACATTGAAAATCTGTGGTTGGTTTAATACGTATATACCGTTGCTTAATGTACCTGACCCAATCAAAACTTGATTAAGGTGAATGTTTACAACATTACTTACAAACGCAAATTCATAACCTTCTTTAGAAACTAAAGATACAGAAATGATATTACAAGTTGCATTGGGTACAAAAAAGAAATTACGCAAAACCAAAACATGTCCATCTGACATTCCCAGGTGATAGTCCCCCACGGCCTTAGCATCCATGCTAGCTCCGTTTGCAACTCTGAGGGTCATGTCACCTGCCTTCAAAACCCTACGGTTTCTCAACGCCTGCAAAGAATTACAGATATGAGATCCTGATCCGGTATCCAATACCCAGGAAGTAGAGTTTATTGAAAGACAGTTTTCAATAACATACACACCTGAAGCTGAAGCCGCAACCTGCTTCAATTCCTGTGTCCTGGCTTTCCAAGCCCTGCAATCATTCTTCCAGTGTCCTTTCTTATGACAATAGAAGCATTCTTCTTTATCCACAAGCTGCCCCGCTTTCTTTGTTGCTTTTGCTTTTCCCTTCGTATCCACTTTACTAACACCGCCCCTTGGTTTGGCGGGGGCTTTCTTCTTCTTTCCCTTGGCTTTCGCCTTGGACCTAGAAGAGGAAGATCCTCCTACAAACAAAGTGGATGTTTCCCTACCTTTCTGTAGGGTGCCCTCTGCACTCCTCAGCATGTTGAGGAGTTCTGAAAGTTCAACTTCTTTTTCTTATAAGTTAAAGTTCAGGATAAACTGGGCATAAGTGGAAGGAAGGGACTGGAGAATCAAGTCTGTATAGAGCTCGTTCTCTAACGTGGTCCCAAGTTCCGCGAGCTCCTCAATGAAGCCAATCATCTTAAGCACGTGTTCCGCTACCGATGATCCGATGGCCAACCTTGCCGAAAATAACTTCTTCGACACTTCGTATCTTGCGATACGAGACTGCTCTCCATACAGTTCTTTTGTATGGAGAAATATGGATTCAAGGTCCATATTCTCGTGCCTCCTCTGATGTTCGTTGTCTATAGAGGCAAGTACGAGGCACTTGGCCTTCGCGCTATCAATCTCCCAAGTCTTACGGATTTCCTTATCCACGACGCTGGAGGTGGGACTTGGGACAGGGGGAGCTTTGGTGGTAAGAAGATACCCCAGCTTGTCATAAGTGATTGCCATTTCGACATTCCTGAGCCAATCTTTGTAGTTTGGCCCTGTCAGTATGTTTTTATCTAGAAGTAACTTAAGTCCAGTCATGTTGATTGGTCGCTGCAATTAGGAGAGAGAAGAAGAAACACTCAGCATGATGCTCTTGCAAGTTTAGAGTGGTTTTTAGTTTGTCTAAACAGGATGGCTCCCACTGTTTCTCGAATCCCTCCTCAAACCAAAAAGGAAGAATTAGTCAGGATCAATCTCACCGTACAATACTTGCTTAACCGTTCGGCCAGGCTGGTGTCGGTACTTCGAGGGAGGTTTTCCAACTCTTTCTCGAAGTTCCTTAATTAAATAACTCTTTTCCCTGGGGACGTAGCCCCGCTAACACCTTTCTAGACACCTACTAGGTTTATAGCATTGATCGTTAAGTGAGAAATTTCCCGAGGAGTAGCATATACTCACAGTAGGATCGGGATCCAAATATCATCGCGTGACGAAACTGAAGGAATCCTACCAGAATCATCACACTCCAAATGGTATGCAACACTAGCAAGTTTCAGTTCTTTTGAAACTTCCGATGTGGATTTTTGCCCCATGCTCTTATGACCTTGGCGTGAGGTCAAAATGTCATAAGTCACATGTCAAGTTCTTCCCATCATTATCCAGGTTAATTTGAACCCACCCGTACATACCCTTGACGTAGGCCAAAATGGCAGTACGACTATCTCAAACCAACGCATTCTATCTATGCAACAGATAAACATCCGGCAGCTACCAATCACTATGCCTTGGCGTGAGGTCAAAATACATAGCTTGAATACTACCGAATATTTAACTGAAATGATGGAGGGCTACGGATGGTTTTGGCAAAACCGTGAACGTAGTGAACCTGATATAGTCGATGGAACGAGATAGCTTTTAAAAGGAGTGGCTCAAACTCCGTATTTTAAAAGTTGATTTTGAAAAGAACCGAGTGGTTTTTCGAAAGTGTTCCAACGACTTTTACTTGGTTTATTTTCTTGCATTAGTTCTTTTAATGCGTGATATTCTTGCATTAGTTCTTTTAATGCGTCCCATCAATTAATCCTACCATTGCAGAAAACAACCAAAATATGACGTACGCTTATGCCATTCGCATTCGCCACGGGGCCCCGTCATTACCCGTTAGGTTACTTAACTAACGACAGAGCGGGGGCTGGGCTAGCGCGGCTGTAAAACATAAGCAACGCCTAAATAATATCATATATAGGTATATTGCAATGATAGACATTTCAGATCACAGATGAACACATTGGATATACTAGGAAGCTGCAATTCGTACGAGCCTCTAACGAAAAGCAGATTACACGGTCGCGGTGAATAGCCAATACCCCACCCAAGACCCCTACGGGTGCGGCAAACTACCCGCCAAGTACCCGAAGCGAAGCAACCTCCCTCAACCTCGTGAGTAGGCCACTCGGCACTTCGGCATACCCGGTAGTTTGTGCACCCCCTCCATGGGTCTATCCTAGGAGCAAAAACGGTAAAAAGAAATTATACAATGACGGCTACAACCCCGACCCGGTTGTGCGGCCATACAAATAATTATTACATCAATTTACAAATTTACATGAATTGAAAGAAAAGAAAACTCTCGTCTCACAACCCCCGGCTATTCACCCGCGACAATCCAATGAATTCATATACACATTCCAATGACATTACAGATCACAGATTTGTATAACCCCCACTAATCGACATATAGCAATTAGTAGACGTTTAATACAAATATCACATCACAGAAAAACCCGTCAGCTTAAGTCTTTTAGAAGTTCGATCAAAAATACGGATTTATAAGCCCCAAATACAAAATTTTCGTTCTAGAAAATCTGGGCAGAAAATACATATTCCAAAAATCCCAAAACAACCCCAGAAATACACTGCACCAAATTTGGACCTCGGCCGAGTCAACTCGGCCGCGGAACCGCGGCGGGAGCGTGCTCCCGCCGCGTTTCCCCGGCTCTTTGAACGGTTCGTGGGACCAAATTTGGTGGTTATTCAAACAAAAGCCTGAGCCGATTTTTAAGATGAAAATTATCAACTTTTGAACAGAATAAAAATCGGCAGAAACTTGACAACTCGGGTTCGTTTCGTGACTTTTTCTTTGATCGATCTTCTAGTTACTTTGCTAACATGTTAGATAGAGTTTAACTAGTCTCTGATACCACTGTAAGCCCATGCTACCTCTCCCGGTACTTTCGGGCATGCGGAATTTGGTGAAAAACAATTTTTCTAGAGGTGGTAACATGGACTCAAAACCGGATCTTTGTTAAACATCTAACTAACAACCTAACTAGGAGTTGTTAACTACTCGGTTAGGGGGTTATACCTTTCTTTCTTGAACTCCTTCGTCTTCAAGCCTCGATGGTTGTCCGGATCGGCTTCACTCCGTCGTCTCCTTGCGCCGAAGATAGATCCACCTGAAAGCTTCTACCTTTGGCTTCTTCTTCGGTCTTTGAAGAAACTAGTTCACTTGGTTTGCTAAACCTTATGAACTAGAATGAGTAGAGAAGAGTGTGTTGGGATTTTACTCTATGGTTCTTGTTTCTCAACACATGAGACAAGTGAACCATAGACAAAAGAGAGGGAGAGCAAGAGGAAGGAGATGAGAGCTCAAGAACAAGAGAGAGAGTGAGAATGATAGAATGATAGAAGACTTTTCTCTCTTGGCTCTCATAATCCAAAACCATCATCACAAAATAGTAATCAAGTATTGTGTAAATGGTTTAAGCTACAATAGCCATATCATTTCATGCACTCATTTCTCACAAGAGAAACAAGTAAGTAAAAAGTCTTTGCCATGAAATGATAGCCATTGTCATCATGATGGTCAACTAGTCCAACCTAGTCAACCGGTCAACAAAGTCAACAAGTCAACAAAGTCAACCCTTCAACAACCATGTCACCACAATACTTAATTAATATTATTGTTAATCATATTCTCATTAGGGTTGAGCAAAAAGTCAATAGTCAACAGTCAACGGTTAACAACCCTAATGAGAATCCTCTGCCTCTGTCTCTCCGTCAACTGTGCATACACACCCGCATCCGCGTTCCGAGGAACACGAATACACACTGGATAAATCCAATCCCAAAACGTACACTAGGATCTGGCTTAAACCAAAGCCCGCTAGTGTTAACTGTCCGGACACTAAACGTGCACAAGTGCACGGATGTGACTAAACCCTGTCGCAAAACCATGCGACCTGTCGCAAGACCATGCGACCTCTACTCTTTTGCCTAAAGGCGAATAGCTTTCTGTATGGGACTCTAAAGACTCGACACTACGCTGGCAGTGGGTTTAACCACAGACGCCAAGCGGCACTAGCTGTGCGTAACGGTCCCCAGGTAGATGCCGACTAGAAGACTGACGAGGTGAAACCCATCTGAACTCCTACTGAGCCTGAATGTGACAATCTCCGTACAGTCCGGTCTGTTCGTCTGATACATCGCATGGCGGGCCTAGGGGGCGGTAAACCTCAGTCCCCTAATAGCGGTACAAGTCGTGTCGGAGTGAAGCCCAAAACACCCTGAGATAACACTGGAAGCCTACCAGTATATCTCGATTGCCCTGGCCAGGGACTACTCGTGTAATGGCTCTCCTAGACACAGCGCGATGTCAACCTCCAATACCGGGAGAGACGAATCCTGTCTAACCATCACTGCCTCCAAGTGCTTCGGGACTGCACCCAACTACCACCTGTTTGCACGACTCCTTTGAGCCGTGGTAAGGTAGTAATCAAAATACAGTGGGAACACACTCGAGGCGAAGTGATAGTGTCAAGTCAGCGGACTAAGCTGTACTCATGTCACCTGGGAACTGATAACTGAATATAGGTATAATACCAACTGGTCAGTTCCCGACGAGTCCTGTCCAGTGTACTCGTAACCTAACGAGCACCCGTATACTATCTCCAGTACGACGTACTGATGGCTGTGGGACAGACCATCTCCCACACTGGGATGAGAAGCGCATACGCTAGTCTACTCCGGAGTATCGATGCCCTGTCTCGATAGTCCTGCGACTAGGGACCTGTATAAGGATGTGCTTATAGATTATCCAGCCCCACTAGTGTGACTGCCATCACAACGCTGGTAATCAAGCAAAGATCCTAAGGGCTCCACTAATGTGTATAGGTGATATACTAAAATAAACACACGTACACATTGAAATAGAAATAAACCAAGTAGCATACTACAATATTGAGCAAGATTGTTTATACAAGGTGAATATCCCAAGCTTTCATTAAGTAATATACAAACTAGTATGATACAGTAATGGCCTCTAGGGTATATACACTAACAAGACTTGTAGCAAAAGGTTTTCGTCAACGACCAGGTGTCGACTATGATAAAACCTTTTCTCATATCGCTATGCTTAAGTCCATCAGGATCCTACTTGACCTTGCTGTATACCATGACTACGAAATCTGGCAGATGGACATCAAGACCACTTTTCTAAATAGTGATTTAGAAGAGAGCGTGTACATGACACAGCCAGAGGGCTTCGTAGATAGTGGGAGTAGCGGAAAGGTGTGCAAGCTGCTTAAATCCATCTACGGATTAAAGCAGGCATCATGGAGCTGGAACATCTATTTTAATGAAGCGATCAAAGAGTTTGACTTCATCAAAAACGAAGATGAACTTTGTATATACAAGAAGGTTGTAGAGAGTAAGGTTGTCTTCCTCGTATTGTACGTGGATGACATACTCTTGATAGGAAACGATCTTCCTATGGTACACTCGGTCAAGCTCTTCTTATCACACAAGTTTTCTATGAAAGATCTGGGTGATGCCTCCTACATCCTGGGGATTAAGATCTATAAAGATAGATCTAAATGAATGTTGGGATTGTCCTAATTCAGGTACATTGACACCATACTAAAGAGATTTAGTATAGAAGATTCTAAGCGTGGTAATTTACCCGCTTGTTTAAGGCTCACTCTCTCTAAAGAGATATCTCCCAAGACTGATTTGGAGAGGGATCGCATGCAAGGGATACTCTATGCTTCGGCATTCGGTTCTATCATGTATGCGATGTTATGTATCATACCGGATGTAGCTTACTCACTAGGTGTAGTGAGTAGGTATCAATCAGATCCTGGGGAGAAACACTGGACAGCTGTGAAGAACATTCTTAAGTACTTGAGAAGGACTAAAGAAATATTCTTGATGTATGGTAACGGAGAACTCCAGGTGGATTCCTTTACCGATTCGAGCATCCAGAGTGATAAGGACGACAGTAAGTCGGTCTTGGGTTTTGTCTTCACCCTCAATGATGGGGCGGTATGTTGGAAGAGTTCCAAGCAAGATACCTTAACAGACTTGACAATGGAGGCTGAATACATCGCTGCCAACGATGCTGCCAAAGAGGCTGTCTGGATGAAGAAGTTCATAGCTGAACTTGGTGTGGTTCCATCCATTGAGCATCAAATACCTGCGTATTGTGATAACAATGGAGTTGTGGCTTTGGCCAAGGAACCCCGGTCCCATCAGCGATCCAGACATATTCTTAGGTGGTATCACCTGATCCAGAAGATAGTAGATCAACGGGAGATCGAGGTCAGGAAAGTAGACACGAAGGACTACGCAATGGGTTCACTCATAAAGGCCCTTCCCCAGATACAGTTTGAGAGACTTTTTTAGGATGTTGGGTATGAGATACTACAACAACTGGCCTTAGTGCAAGTGGGAGATTGTTAGGAATATGTATGCCCTAGTGTAACATTTCATTAAAATAAAATATTATTTTTAGGAATTTCTATAATTAAATAATAAATATATTGATTATTTTATTAGTGCAGTATAATTAAATACCGATAAATTGGGAAAATTTTGGAAAATTGTAGAAATTACTGAAATGAGTGTGTTTTAAATGAATTAAGCAAATTATGAAATTTTATGATTTATTATATTCACTTTTAATGCTAATCGCGACTAAATATTGATAATCGTGCATTAAGCTTGTTTTGTGCACATGACATGCACCATGTCATTTTTCACATTTGTTACATTTTGTAACCATGGCTTCATTTGGTTTTTATTTGTGCTTGGTTTAAATGAGAAGAGAAAACAAAAGAAAAGATAAGATAAGAAAAGAAAAGGGTAAAATAATGAGGTATGGGCAAGAGAGAGAGTGTGACGGTCAGGAAAGAACCATGCCCATTTGTTTCCTTCATTCTCCTTCATCTTTTCCTCTCTCCCTCTCACCATGGCTGCTCTCCTCCTCCCTCCACCACCTCAACCCCTCACTTCATCATGAAAAATCCATCAAAACATCATCCGCATTTCATTAAAAACATGCACATGCTCACTAGATACACTTTGGACAAAGAAAGGATGAATTTTGGGCACTTGGGGCAACTCAAGAAAATTCTTGAGTTGCCAAATGAGGTACTTCATTGCCATTAGTATTGTATTTCTTTCACTTTAGTATCCATATGTGTTTAGAACCGTTTTAGTGTCATTTTGATGGACTTTGAAATTCCTAGAAGAGGGTTGAGGGAGTCTTGAGTTGTGTTGGTGAACTTGAGCTTTATTGGTGAACTTAAACCCCCTCTAATGTCTAAAACCCAGATCAAACACGAACTGAAACCTGAAACCCAATTCTGAAACTTTTCATGTCGGTTTTGTGTGTAATGTGAGGGTGCAGGGAAATCTGGAGTGAACCGGGGATTTTATGAGAAAAGCAAACAACTCTAGTGACCAAATTAAGACCCTAGGAGACCCCCTGCAAGTACGAGGCCCCAATTCCCTCCCAGAAATGAGCAGGCCGGATTTTAGGGGGTAGTGGCAAGCCACTTGGTGGATTTGGGTTGCCAGGTTGCTTCTGTAGGTCATATACACTCTATACATCACCCCAGTACTGTTTGTGCACCTAGTTTTGACCTAAACTAAAATCTGGGACCATTTTATTGGATTGTTGTTTTGAATTACTCGATGTTTATGAATTCAAGTTTTGGTATTTATGTTTTGTATCGGTCACTTAACGTTTGTACATCTATATCGAGTGTTATTTGGTTGATTTGCGTGAGTAGACCAGAGGTTTTGACCTAAGTGAGATTCGTGCGTCGTTTTGGTTTTGAATTGGATTTTAATGCGGCATGATATATTATGATATGTAGGTACCATCACGAGGACTTCGAGACGACAAGCAAGCGTGTGGCGACATCGACATTGGCAAGCGAAGATCAGGTGAGTAGATATATATCTATGGCGGAAGTCGGGTGGATGGCATATAGCACTCCCGCAGTTCGTAGTGTAGTATATAGTATATATTATATGGATATATTTATACGTTTATTGTGAGATTATGATTATCTAGATAGACTTTGGGAGTCATAGATAACTTTAGTGTAATTGGGTGATAGCGTCATTAGTTAGTTTAGTCGCGAACCCTAGAATAAGCTTTACACCCACGCGTACACACATGCTTACTTTGTTTTACTTGTGCGTATATGGGGATATGTATATATATATATATACACACACACATAGGTATGGGACTATGTATATATATACGTATACCTATGCATGGATGATGAGGATTGTACATGGTACTTGGAGATGAGTCGATGAGATTAGGCATGATGCCATGAGATCGGTGATATGATTTGATTCGTATTATGAGATATGGCATGAGATTATAGCGGGCCTTTAGGCGTGTCTTTTCATACACGCATATATATATGCAAATGGTATCAGTTTGTACTAGACTTAGATCAGTACCCCTAATACAGGATATAATGATAAGGATACCAGATGAATGATGAGATGAATATGAGATTCGACCCGTACCCAGATTGGGATGCCGTACGATGGATTTACCGTACGAGCTTTATATTGATGATAGATCTGCACTCTTGACTTGAGACTGTCATGCTATATATTGTATCGTATGTGATACTATTGAGGCGGGATCACCAACTATTATATGTATATGTATCGACTCAGATTTAGGTGGTTTCCGCACCCTTTTCGATTAGCCTGTTAGTTTAGTCCTGTTGTTACTTGTAGATGTTAGACTAAACTCGAGTCATACCTATTTTAAAACTAACGAATCATGAGTATTTTAAAGACAGGACATGGGATCCTACGGATATTTCAAAGGACATACTTTTTCCTAAAAACACCATAGTCCCTATTACCAAACACCACGATTCGTGTTATTTCAAATGTCAAAACTGTGTGAATCACATATATTAATGTAGATTCTTTATTGTTGCACGTATTATTCATTTTCCGCATATTCTTTCTATTCGCATTGCATGTTTAAATGTGTTTATTGTTATATTAAACCCATGTGATCAGGTCACCAGCACCATTATCGATGATGCGTATGTCTACGAACACTTACTTGCCGCCTCACACACATCATCATCGGTAATTGCCATGTCACTACACAGTAGGATTGCTGCATCATGATATGACTCCTTGCACAATTTACTTGCTATAGTTACATATGCACCTTTATATGATGTTGCATTAGATTTTGGAGAATTTGGGAACCGCGGGATATATTTTTAAACTGGACTCATTTAAAAGAGCGGTTTTCCCTCGATATGTGCATATTACTGCTCCATGTTGCTTGATATACGGATATGCTTACATTTCTGCTATATGTCGCATACATCATGCTTTACGATTATACGCATTGAGATATGCTGTTTTCATGAGATTTCTGGATTTGAGAACCGTGGGTATTTCAAGAAAGTAAGTATTGTTTTAAAAACCCGGTTTTTCTTGATATGATATTTCAGTACGTGCACCATGCGTTTTCTCAGTTCTGAGGTGTGTGATATGTGAAACTCGATTCGAGGAGGCGGATGATCCGTTTTCGGGTTCATGGTGGACCCGGTATGGTTTCCCAGGGTGAGAAATGTTTTCGTGGAGTAGACAATGAGCCTGGCAGGATGGCTAGTACCTACCGGTGATTGGTTGGACCTGGCGGCTATCCGGAGGATACCGACCGGAGTCGAGAGATGTTATCAGCCGATCTGGACTGACGGAGCCCGAGAGATATGAGGATTTACGTGCCGATGGTAGGCACGGGTTTCATGATGTTTCGAGTGTCGATACTGGACACTCAGGTTCCATGATATGATGTGTCGCGAGGGACACCCGTTGATTTATATCCTCATATTTTTCATGCATATACTTTTATGATATTTACATGCATGATGATGTTGTGTCAGTGGTTGACACGTGGATGAGATCCATATGCATACATATATTGATTACATAGATGGATGATATACACATACATATAGAGTTGAGTATATAGTTGGAACCTATACTGATACGGTCACCCTAGATATCATAGTATTACCTTCAAGATATAGTGACACTGAGTTTATGTTGATTACATTGATCATACCTCATATTTATGATATGTTGCTACCTGAGGCACTGACACGAGCACTTGGTATTACACTTATATATAGATGTTTACCCTTGCCACCTTATCATGCTTCAGACCTTCTCATTTTGAGGATATATATATATATATATATATATATATATATTTCTGATCGTATTGACCTAGGATTGATTCATACATACGATTTCTGCTCTGTGATATTTTCTACTCACGAGTTGGCAACTCATCCCCGTTGTGCCACAGTTCTTGTAGGTTTTGCCGTACAGGTTTCGTTGCGGCTTTGCTGGCACACTGCTTTCATTCCGGGTGATTGCTTTGGTAGGTGGGTTCACTTGCATCATGACCACCATAATATTTATTTTATTCAGTTGTATCCAGTAAACTCCATCAACCAGCCTTATATATGTATTAGACTTAGAAGACCAGTGTTTATTCTTTCGACCTTAGAGCCGCGTGTTGTATTATTATGGTTTTCTTGATGTTTTTGAGTTTCCTTTTGAGTTTTGATCCTCGCCCTTCGGCGTTGTATATTATATTGCTTGCGTGATTGTGACCGTCAATTGACGAAGAGCTAGCTCCCGCTTGGGGATGACTTTATTCATATTATGCATGTTGTACCCTTTTGGGGCCAGTATCTACAAAGGAAACTCTGCCGAAATTTTCAGAAAAGACTTGAGAATTAAAAATGCATATTTGGCTTATGTTATTAAAACCACTTGCTTTAAAACATGTTTTCTTCACTTCTTTCTTAAAATGGTTTAGATTTCTGGGTTTTCTTGGCTTACTTGAATTAGATGGGGTCCTATAGACTTCATATGATTCAAGTGCCAGTCACGTGCCATTTCGGGTCGTGACACCTAGAGGCCATTATTGTATGATATAGTGGATGCTTGTACATATATATAGAGAATTTCTTGCTCGACATGATAGTATGCTATCTGGTTGCTCTTTATCTTAACATGTACACTTGTATTTTTGTACTGTCTCTTTGATACATGTTGATAAAGCACATAGGATATTTGCTTGATTATCAGAACTATGATGCGGATCATACTACTGGGACTTGTGTACTCCACAAGCACATCCTTTAACTGTTCCTAGTCGAGGGCGTATCAAGACAGGGCATCGATATTCCAAAGTAGACTAGTGTGTAAGTTTCTTAACCTTATAGGGGATGATGGTTGATCTCATAACCATTGGTGTTTGACATCAAAGATTGTACATAGGTGCTCATTAGAGAATGGGTACACCGAACAGGACTCGCCGAGAACTCTTAGATGGTGCTATACCTATCGTCAGATAGCAGTTCTCTGGTGATACTGGTATATGTTAGTCTGTAGACCCGAGATCGTCATAGTGTCTTGTGTGTTTCCCACTGTGCTTTGATTTCCTCCCAACCACGGCTCAAAGGAGTCATGCAAACAGGTAGATTTTTGGGTACAGTCCCGAGTCATATGGAGGCAGTGAGCGATAGGAGGGGTTTCGTCTCTCCCGGTATAGGGAGTTGATGTTGCGCTATACTCGATTGGATATAACAACAAGTCCCTGGCCAGGGCTGATAAGATTTACTGGTAAGTGTTATCAGTAGTTTCTAGAACCGTTATGAGCCATACATCGGCATAAATATCAAGTTACTACGGTCTGACGATTTCTCACCTAGACTCGATATGCGACATATCAGAGGAAGAGACCGGACTGTACGTTAAGTGTTAGTTATAGGCTTCATGGGAGTTTGGACAAGCTTTCTTGTTGATTTTCTAATCGCTCAATACCTGGGTAGCCGTTACGTCCAGCTAGTACCGCTGACGGCTTGTGGGTAACTGATGTGATCATTACCTACTGCTGGCGTATTGACGAGTATTTAGAGTCCCACACAGAGGTTGTGGGGTTCCTAGGCACCCTAATGAGGTCTCACAAGGCATCGAACATGCCATTATAAAATTTTACGGGTGCCGAGAGACCCGACTACGGATCGTTTGCTAGAAAACAGGAGAAAAACAATAAACTAGTTAACACTTAACTAAGAGATACGGAAATACAACCTTTGTAGATCCGGTTCTCCACCTCCATAGCTCCGCAACGAATTCCTCTCCGCTGTCCAAAAAGAATCCGGGCTCTGGCGTCGACTTCATCGGAGAATAAGCGAGCTAGGTCGTCGATGTCCATGCCGAAGATGATCTACGTCGAGGCATCGCTAAATCAAGCTCCGACTTCACCAAGTCAAGAAACTTGTGAAGAAAACACACTCTACTACTTGGCAAGAGGTAGAGGATGAAGAAATAGGAAGTGGGTAGACTTTAGAATTGGAATTCTCACTCATTTCATCAAGTTGCCATTGATGGTCAAGCTTTCTTCATGTGAAGAAATGAAGAAGAAGAAGCTAAAATATTATGATAAGTTTTCTTCAAAAAGAAAAGAATAACAATACTTATCATAATATTAACTCTAGTCAAGTGTAGAGAATGAATCATGGTTAGTGGGAATGGTTAGGGTTAAGGATGAGATAAGAATGGTTGACTTGATCAAAGTTTCATGAAGCTTCAACTAAACTCCAAATTAAGCCACCATTCTTTTCTCCTTTCCATTTATTTTCCAAAAGAAATGGATAAATAAATAAGTGAATAAAACAAAACCCTAACCATAAACATGTAACCATGGTTTGATCTTTACCCAAAAACCCTAGCATAACATGTATCATCAAACATGATACAATCTAGTGCACAAAAGTATATCACATATACAATGTGTACAATCCGAGTGAGAAAATCCATTTAAAGTGAAAAAATACTAGTTAATGAAAAGTAATATATCAAATATATAATTATGCATTAAATCATTAAATCAACACTTGATTCAATGATCCGGTCATGTCGCACACAACCGACTAGTATACAATGTATCGGCTTATCGAATCAATCCTTGATTCGATAACTAGGTTATATCACATACAACCATTCGATACATTCATCGCGAGAATAGAATACGGTATCACATACACGCATTATTCTCGGTCCCGCACATATCTCATATGCGCTCCTATTTCGTTTCGCTTGAGCCAGGAAACCTCTGTGTAGGACTCTAAAGACTCGTCAATACGCCGGCAGCAGATGATGATCATATCAAACACCCACAAGCCGCAAGCGGTCTGCTAAACGTAACGGCCACCCGGGTATTGAGCGATCTGAAGATCGACGAGCAAGCCCGCTCACACTCCAGTGAATCCAACCAGTAACACTACCGTACAGTCCGGTCTGATCGTCTGATATGTCGCATATCTCGCCTAGGGGTGGTAAACGTCAGACCCCAATAGCTCGATAAGTCGTGTCGATATGAGGCTCATAACGGGTCGAGAAACTACTGGTAACACTTACCAGCAATTCTCTGAGCAGCCCTGGCCAGGGACTTCCTGTTATAGCCAATCGAACACAGTGCAACATCAACTCCCTATACCGGGAGAGACGAATCCCCTCCTATCGCTCATTGCCTCCATGTGACTCGGGACTGTACCCAAAAACCACCGTTTTGCACGCCCTCTTGGACGTGGTAAGATGGAAATCAAAGCACAGTGGGAACCACACAAGACTCTATGACGATCTCGGGTCAACAGACTACTCTGTACCAGTGTCACCAGAGAACTGCCATCTGACGTGAGGTATAATACCATCTGGGAGTTCTCGGCGAGTCCGTCCAGTGTACCCAGTCTCTACTGAGCACCCGTATATCATCTCTGATGTCAAACACCGATGGATATGGGATCATCCATCGCTCATCTGTATGGGTCGAGAAGGTATACGCTAGTCTACTCTGGTATATCGATGCCCCGTCTCGATACACCCACGACTAGGGACTTTGAAGGATGTACTTATGGACTACCAAGTCCCCACTAGTATGATCCGCATCATAGTCCAGGTAGTCAAGTACAGATCCTAAGGGCTTTACCAACATGTAACAGGGAGACAATCAGTGTATACGTTAAGATAAAGATCAACCAGATAGCATACTATCATCTCGAGCAAGAAAGTCCTCCCTATATACGTCCCAGCATCCACTACAATATACATCCTATGTACAGTAATGGTATCTAGGGCATACATATAACTAACAATCTCCCACTTGCACTAGGGCCATCTGTAGCAGTGGTTGTAGTATCTCATACTCAACCATCCCATAAAAATCTCTCTCTGGGAACAGGCCTTTGTGAGTGGATCCGCTGTGTTGTCCTCTGAATTTGTTCTCCTAACCTCGATCACCCTGGAGATCAACTATCTCCATGATCAGGCGATGCTGCCTTAGAATAAGTCTGGATCGCTGATGGGACCGGCGTTCCTCGGCATGAGCCACAACTCCATTGTCTCACAATGGTAGGAACGTAGTTCATCTCATGAACTAATATACACCCAAACATCCTCTTTGGTAGCATCTTAAGTAGCGATGTATCCTGCCTTTATCGTCTAGTATGTCACGGTATCTAGCTTGAAACTCTTCCAACATACCGTCCCTCGATTGAGGGTAAAGACAATGCCTGCGACTGACATTCAGTCGTCTTTATCACCCTGGAGCACTTCCAGCGATTCTCCCCAGGATCGATTGATACCATCTCACTACAACTAGTGAGAATCCTAACATCCAATTAAATCTATCTCATAGATCCAAAATCCAGGATTTAGGAGGTATCACTTTGATCCTATATGGAGAATCTTTGTGATAATCGGAGATTGATCGAGCGTAGCATAGGAAACTACTTCCCTATCAAGAGTATGTCATCCACGTACTCTACGTAGGATCATCACCATACTCCCTACTACTTTTTTGTTTATACAAGGTTCATCTACCATTTTGATGATGTCAACTTCTTTGACTAATCCATCAAAATAGATGTTCCAACTCCGCGATGCCTGCTTTATCCTATAAAGCATCTTGCACACGTTTCCGCTGCTCCCACTGTCTACGAAGCCCTCTGGCTGTGTACTTATAGACGTCCTCTTCTAAATCATTATTTAGAAAAGCAGTCATGGCACCCAACCGCCAGATATCGTAGTTATGGTATGTAGCCGTGGCAAGTAGGATCTGGATGGACGATGTTAAGCATAGCTAAAGTCCATACTTTAGATATCGTAGTTAAGCATAGCTACTGGAAAAGGTTTCATCATTATCCACGCCTGGTCGATGACGAAAACCTTTAACAATTCTAGCTTTGAAAGTCTCAACTTTTCCATGTACACCAAGTAATCTTCTCAAGATATACTTGCTCCTGATGGGGATTTAACCCTTCAGATATAGCAACTAAAGTCCATACTTTGTTGGTGTATAAGGATTCCATCTCAGATCGATAAACATCCAGCCATTCTTACAGAGTCCTACTCCTGATGGCCAGCTCGAAACTAGTTAGGTCATCATCTCATGATGCATTCCTCGCTCCCACTGTCATAGAGAAACCGAAGTATCTCTCAGGTGGGTGAGGAACCCTACTAGATCGGCGGAGAGGCTGAAGTTCGTTGGTTTCTACTGAATCCTCTGGTTGTACCAAATCATCTGCTGTAGTTTGTATAGCTGGAACACTTCCAGTTCTACATAACAGACCTTGCCTCGAGCTTGTCCGGATTTTGCTTTTAGACATAGGCCGGACAACCCCAAACCTTAACTAGCTTAAGACATGGGCTCTTCCCTTATCATATCATATATGAAATGGTAGGCAACTGATTTGATTGGAACCCTATTCAATAGGTATGCAGCTTCTTAAGTGCATAACTCCCAAAAGGAAATAGGTAACTCAGTAGTACTCATCATAGAGCACACCTTATCATATAGGGTGTGATTGCTCCGCCCCAATATACCATCGTGCTATGGTGTATTCAGAGGAGTAATGCCGAGAGAGAATCTCATTCTCCTTTAGAATAATCCAGGATTTCCGTGCACAAGTATTCTCCTCCTTGATCTCATCATAGAACATAATACTTATACCCATATTGGTTCTCTACTTCTAACTTATATTCTGTGAATATCTCAAAAGGTTCGGACTTGTGTTTCCACAGGAACATATGTCTGAATCTCGAGAGATTATCAGAGAATGTAATGAAGTACAAAGAACCGGTCATGGCATGTGTAGACTGGGGACCTACATACATCAACATGTATCATCCCAAGAGTTTACTAACTCTTTCTCTGTTTCCAATAAACGGAGCTATGGTCATCTTATCTTTGTGACATGACTGGCGATTTTCACAAGATGTAAATTCAAACTGATTTAAATATGCATCTACATGTAACTTCAGCTAGTCGGGTCACATTGATATGACCTAGTCTACAATGCCTCAAGAAAGATTCGTTCATTTCTGAACTCTTCCTCTTGTGTGTGTTCCATATACTAAGAACTGTAATTTGATTTAGAACATCAATGCTTTTAGATAACGTGCCTGAACCGATCAACTTTTGATATAGGAAATGTTCAAAACATTATCCAACAATACAAAATTTTATCATTTCTTTACTAATAAAGAGAGTGATATGATTTTGTATATCAGGTTCGGTATCTAACAACATTCGTTCAGAATCAATGTATTGTAATACAGGGTGACAGTGACCGACAGACTTGGCTGCAACTCTTGCCCCGTTTTCTGCCTCATGAAACTTATCACCCGTTCTCAGTTCTCTACCTATCTGTAGCCCTATGTAACAGATTACATATCTGGGATCCTGTTCTGGTATCACATACCCAGGACGTAGAGGATACAGAGAAACAGTTCTTTGTAATGAACACACCCGAAGATGATGCATCAGCATGCACTCTCTTCGTTTGGGCGGCACGGGAATTCTGGTAATCCCCTATTTCCTGCTCTGTCTTATAACAATTATAAGTTGGAGCGGGACCAACGTACCGCAGCTCAGTATAACAAGCGGGTTCGGTCAATAATCCGTATTATTATCTTGATTAAGGCGTGATATGGTCGCTACCAGGAGAGAGAGAGAAGAAAACACTCAGCGTGCGCTCTTACAAGAATAGATTGGTTATTATTTTATCTAATCAGGATGGCTCCCACTGCTTTTTATCAAATCTTCCTTCAAACCCTAAAAGGAAAGACTAGCCGGGATTAATTACACACTACAAGTTCGCCAATCTTTCAGCCAGGCCAGTGTCGGTACTTTGAGGGAGGTCCCCCGTGCTTTCGCACGAACCTAATTAATGTAAACCTCGTTTTCCCAGAGGCGTAACCCCGTTGACACCTTTCTAGACACCTACTTGATCGGCTAATTGTAATGTATAAAACTCTTCCAGGAGTAACTCTTACTCGCAGTGGGTATCGGGATCCAACTATCTCATAGAAGGTATGCAATCTCATTGCAAATTTCAACACTTGAAATTCCCGATAATATTTTGCCCCTAACCTCCTATGACCTTGACAAAGGCCAACAAACCATAGGATGCTAGTCAAGTTCAACCCGTCATTTCCTGATTGAATTAAACCCACCCGCACGGCCCTTGACAAAGGCCAACAAGGTCGCACGACTACCCTAACCCAATCTGCATCATATGCATAAGCAGATAAGCACCAGTTAGCTACCGCACACTGCGCCTTGACAAAGGCCAACAAACGCAGCACGAATACTAACTACTACTTATCTGAAATGACGGAGGGCTACGACAGGTTTTTCTGAAAACCTATTGCGTAATGAACTTGATATCGTTGTAGAATCAAATGAATTTTGAAATGGAGTGTTTTTTAGGCTTTTCTAGTTTTTCTAAAGGAGTCACTCCCGGTGAAGGGATCGTCGGTCCTTTCCTCGTGGAATGAGGTGCGGGATATATCATATATATCACTGTGCAAAGCAAAAACTCTTAAAAGCAATCAAAAGACAAACCGAGTGTGTAGCATCTGCCAGTTATTGCTAAAGGAGTCACTCCCGGTGAAGGGATCTCGGTCCTTTCCTCATCGAATAAGGTGCAGGATATATCTCATATACCGCTGTGCAAAGCAAGAACTGTAGCTACCTGTTTTATTTTGAAATTCGATTCTACAACATCTTAGGTTTCTTTTATTTCATTAATCACATTAATGAAGTCCCATCATTTAAGCACCTAAACATCACAGATAAATACGACGTACACTTATGCCATCCGCATTCGCCTCGATGTCCCCTCGTGCACCGTTAGGTTAGGTAACTAACGGCAGAGTGGGGCAGGGCTAGCGCGGGTGTAAAACATAAGTAACGCCTATATAATATATCATATATACTATATAAAGTATATATCACAGAACATCACATGATCACATCACAGATATCGCAGCAGAAGAATCATATGAAATATTGGATATACTAGGACGTCCGTGTTTTCAATACGAGCCAGTATAAAACACGGATTCCACGGTCGTGATGAATAGCCAAACCCACACCCCTAGACCCCTACGAGAGCGGCAAGCAACCCTACCAATTCTAGAGTTAGGAGACCCGGACTCGACTCCTCGAGTTGGTCTCCCACTGGACTCCAGAACCCGGTTACTTGTGCCCCCCTCCTTGGGTCTATCCTAGCGCGGAAAAGTAAATAATATACAAATGGTGACAACATCCGCAACCTGGAAGTGCCCCAATAAAAGAATATTACATACAAGTTTTTACATGAATGAAAATGAAAAACACTCATCTCACATAAAAACCCCCGGCTATTCAAACACGACGATCCAATATAACATATCCAGCAACACATAACATCACATGTCATCAACGTAAGTAAATATGTCCATCCCAATTGTCGTTGACATATAGCAACGAAACCGGCGATATCACATATTACACTTACGGTCACAGAAAAGAAAGTGAAAAACTACAACAGTTGGAATCCGCAACCACCTCAGACATCGCATGCCTGACCAAATGAATTCCTTAGACATCGCATGCCTAACAATTATAAACCCCGCATTTTATTCTCAAAATCGAAAACTCTTTTCAATATCAAGTCGGGCAATTCAACAAGATTCCCGACATCCTGATCGAATACTCGTCGCAAACTTCAATAGACGGCTGCACCCCCGATACCGTCGACGAAGTGCACCAAGGCGGAACACCGCTACCGCGAGCACCCGAATGGATTCTTTCGGCGACGGGGTTCTCCTACAGTCACTTGGTCGGGGCTATGGAGTGAGGCTGTCTATTAAGTTTACCCGGCGAGTATCCGCGTACGCTACGTGATTGCGACGGACTTTTGATCACATCAAAATTCCGTGGCAACCGATCAAGTGAGACTAAACTGCTATGTTTATAACATTCATTCAGTTATCTTATAACTCTTTGTGAATTCCAATTATTGTATCCCATTCCGGATAAATAGAAAATGTCAAACTTTCCGATCGAACAATCGAACACCCAAGTTTTCCCGAAACTGATCAACACATGAAACAAGTATAACAACATTCCGTTCGTGCCTCAGTACCAACGGTCCAGCCGTAGAAGGGTCAAGCCAACGCCTCACATGTGGCACGCCGTACTGCCCCAAACCCGAAGGTTCAAAGGGCAGTTCAAGACGGTCATATAATCGAGTTAAGGTTTGTTGTCTTCTAGAGGGACCATCGCGTTACTTGCACTACTTAGAACGTCGTTAAACTACGGAAAAATCCAACACTTGGAAATTTCCCGACAGGGGAAAAATTGGGTATTTATATCCGGTCGAACTTTTTAACATATTCTAAAAATTTATCCAGAAAGCCACATAGACAAAATTTGATACTCCGATCGAAACACCGAATCCCCAAAACAACTGCAGAAAATTCAACTCTTGAATAAAATATAAAAATTTCCAGAAGACTCGGCTCTTTGACACAAGAATTACTGTGCAAGACACGTGACCCAAATCACCATCATGGCCGCGGAACCGCCGCTAAACCCAGGGTGGGGCCGCGGTTCCGCGGCTCTTTGATCGATTTACAGTCATGTGCTTCACAGTAACTCATAGGATTCCCTGCTGAATTTTTTGGCAATTTTTAATTCTGGAAAATCCCAGATTTTAGAAAATTTCCAGAGAGCAATTTCCGGTTGGGGTTTCGGGTCGTTCAGACTTCAAAATCCGTCTAGACTTCGCCTAAGGCTCTAGCTAGGCTCTGATACCACTGTGGGGTTCCTAGGCACCCTAATGAGGTCTCACAAGGCATCGAACATGCCATTATAAAATTTTACGGGTGCCGAGAGACCCGACTAAGGATCGTTTTCTAGAAAACAGGCGAAAAACAATAAACTAGTTAACACTTAACTAAAAGATACGGAAATACAACCTTTGTAGATCCGGTTCTCTACCTCCATAGCTCCGCAACGATGTCCTTTCCGCTGTCCAAAAAGAATCCGGGCTCTGGCGTCGACTTCATCGGAGAATAAGCGAGCTAGGTCGTCGATGTCCATGCCGAAGATGATCTACGTCGAGGCATCGCTAAATCAAGCTCCGACTTCACCAAGTCAAGAAACTTGTCAAGAAAACACACTCTACTACTTGGCAAGAGGTAGAGGATGAAGAAATAGGAAGTGGGTAGACTTTAGAATTGGATTTCTCACTCATTTCATCAAGTTGCCATTGATGGTCAAGCTTTCTTCATGTGAAGAAATGAAGAAGAAGAAGCTAAAATATTATGATAAGTTTTTTTCAAAAAGAAAAGAATAACAATACTTATCATAATATTAACTCTAGTCAAGTGTAGAGAATGAATCATGGTTAGTGGGAATGGTTAGGGTTAAGAATGAGATAAGAATGGTTGACTTGATCAAAGTTTCATGAAGCTTCAACTAAACTCCAAATTAAGCCACCATTCTTTTCTCCTTTCCATTTATTTTCCAAAAGAAATGGATAAATAAATAAGTGAATAAAACAAAACCCTAACCATAAACGTGTAACCATGGTTTGATCTTTACCCAAAAACCCTAGCATAACATGTATCATCAAACATGATACAATCAAGTGCACAAAAGTATATCACATATACAATGTGTACAATCCGAGTGAGAAAATCCATTTAAAGTGAACCAATACTAGTTAATGCAAAGTAATATATCAAATATATAATTATGCATTAAATCATTAAATCAACACTTGATTCAATGATCCGGTCATGTCGCACACAACCGACTAGTATACAATGTATCGGCTTATCGAATCAATCCTTGATTCGATAACTAGGTTATATCACATACAACCATTCGACACATTCATCGCGAGAATAGAATACGGTATCACATACACGCATTATTTTCGGTCCCGCACATATCTCATATGCGCTCCTATTTCGTTTCGCTTGAGCCAGAAAACCTCTGTGTAGGACTCTAAAGACTCGTCAATACGCCGGCAGCAGATGATGATCATATCAAACACCCACAAGCCGCAAGCGGTCTGCTAAACGTAACGGCCACCCGGGTATTGAGCGATCTGAAGATCGACGAGCAAGCCTGCTCACACTCCAGTGAATCCAACCAGTAACACTACCGTACAGTCCGGTCTGATCGTCTGATATGTTGCATATCTCGCTTAGGGGTGGTAAACGTCAGACCCCAATAGCTCGATAAGTCGTGTCGATATGAGGCTCATAACGGGTCGAGAAACTACTGGTAACACTTACCAGCAATTCTCTAAGCAGCCCTGGCCAGGGACTTCCTGTTATAGCCAATCGAACACAGTGCAACATCAACTCCCTATACCGGGAGAGACGAATCCCCTCCTATCGCTCATTGCCTCCATGTGACTCGGGACTGTACCCAAAAACCACCGTTTTGCACGCCCTCTTGGACGTGGTAAGATGGAAATCAAAGCACAGTGGGAACCACACAAGACACTATGACGATCTCGGGTCAACAGACTACTCTGTACCAGTGTCACCAGAGAACTGCCATCTGACGTGAGGTATAATACCATCTGGGAGTTCTCGGCGAGTCCGTCCAGTGTACCCAGTCTCTACTGAGCACCCGTATATCATCTCTGATGTCAAACACCGATGGATATGGGATCATCCATCGCCCATCTGTATGGGTCGAGAAGGTATACGCTAGTCTACTCTGGTATATCGATGCCCCGTCTCGATACACCCACGACTAGGGACTTTGAAGGATGTACTTATGGACTACCATGTCCCCACTAGTATGATCCGCATCATAGTCCAGGTAGTCAAGTACAGATCCTAAGGGCTTTACCAACATGTAACAGGGAGACAATCAGTGTACACGTTAAGGTAAAGATCAACCAGATAGCATACTATCATGTCGAGCAAGAAAGTCCTCCCTATATACGTCCCAGCATCCACTACAATATACATCCTATGTACAGTAATGGCCTCTAGGGCATACATATAACTAACAGAGGTTTCCTATTTCAAGCGAAACGAAGTAAGGCACATATGCTGATATGTGCGGGAGCCTGATTAAATACGAGTATGTGATACCGTATTCTAATCTGGCGATAAATGATATTAGTCGGTTATATGTGATATAACCATATTATTGAATTAAGTGTTGATTTAATAATATGATATGTATTTATATTTGATATAATTATATATTAACTAATATTGTAGCTAACTAATTATTTTCTTATCTTAATATATGTGTGTTTGTGTGTGTGTGTGTGTGTGATATGTATATAGAGAATAATGGAGAAAAGAGGCCATAGGACGGAATTCCCTCCTATGGCGTCGAAAAAATACGCCTTCCATCGTGTTTTCTGACGATCGGAATCCATCATCTTCATCGTTATCATCTAAGATATGGGTACGCCAAATTTCATGTGATTCTACAACTTTTTCACCGTTGATTTAGCAATGTAAAAAGTTCTATTGTCGGTAAACCGTTAATTTTGAACCCACTAATTCAACGGTGAAAAAGTTGTAGAATCATATGAATTTGGTGTACCCATATCTAAGATGATAACGATGAAGATGATGGGTGCCGATCGTCGGAAAACACGATGGAGATTGTATTTTTTCGACGCCATAGGAGGAAATTCCCTCCTATGGCATCTTTCCTCCATTATTCTCATGTAAAATTCCCTTCTATGGCATCTTTCCTCCATTATTCTCATGTATGTATGTATGTGTGTGTGTGTGTGTGTGTATTATGAAGCATGGTTGGAATTTCTATTTTGAGAAAATAGAAATGAGGTGGAAAATGGGGAGATATTTGAGGAATGGTGACGTATGACTTTTTTCTATTATATTATTCATTTGTATTCACCATTGAAGCATGGGAGCAACTTATTATTGGAATAAATTGTATGCTTCAATAAGTGAACATACAAGTGTAGCCATTCTTCAATTGTTCATGCCTTAGTTCATTTTAGCTCTCTCCCATTTCCTTCTTTTTCTTCCTCTTGCTTCTAGCTCTAACCCTCACATGTGTTGTGAACCCTAGGGCTTTAGAAAAATCCTAGTGAGCTAAACACCTTACTTCATCATCCTAGTCTAGATTAGAACTTTATACTAGATTGTTTACTTCACTAATACTAGATTAGTGAAGAGGCAGCTTGACCTAGAGGATCTTCGGGCGGATCATCTTCGACATGAAGGTCGCGAAGCAAGATCGATCAGTTCTTCAAGTGGAGCCTAGAAGAGTCGTAGGGACCACTACCCGGAGCTTTAGAAGAGAAGGACATTGTCTACAAAAGTTGTCGTCTCCATCTCTTAGTATAGAACTTGCTATATGTTCATATAAACCCTAATATTCTAGTTAGATTCTAGGTTAGTGTAGCTTAGCACCCAGAATTTTTCAAATTGCATGCTTGATTCCGGTTAAAACCTTATGGTGGTGCTAGGACATACTTTAAAGAGGTTGATGTCGCGCTGCGCACGGGTGGCCATCACCAGAAATCCTTGGCCAAGGTAGACGAGAATTACTGATTTGGATCAGTAGTTTCTCAATGGGTGGTGGGCTTCACACCGACACAAAATATCATGTTATTAGGGGTCTGACTTTATCTACCCCTAGACCCGATATGTGACACTCTTAGACAAATAGACCGGACTGTATAGAGATTGTCACTGACAGGCTCAGTAGGGGTACGGATGAGTTTTTTCATCGGCCTCCCTTTCGCACAATACCTGGGTAGGTGTTACGTACAGCTAGTGCCGCTGACGTGCTTATGATTAAACCCACTGCTAGCATATTGACGAGTCTTTAGAGTCCCACACAGAGGGTTTTCATGATTCAGGCGATATGATATAGATGACGTATGCTGGTACATACATGTGTCTGATTAAATATGTATACAGGCTACAAAAATTTTAATCGGACGGTTGATAATACTGGCAGGTTAGGATTAAGCCGGATTATTAAATTAAGTTTTGATTCAATAATTTATATATATATATATATATATATATATTTATATATGTATTCTAGTATTATTGTTCACTATTTATATTCTCTCTTGGCTATTCGTATTTTTATACGAATACGTGTATATGTATTTCGATATGTATACCGGTTGTGTTCCGTATTTATATGGAATATCTTATAGAAGATGGACATAACATTATATGATTTTCTTTTTAGAAAATCATTTGAAAATGAGGTGGAAGGTGAGGTGGCATGAGCATGGTTGAGGTATGTAAATATGTATGGCCTTTGATTGTTTATTGGAAAATAACATGAGATATTTTTTGGATGATTGAAATATGAGGATATTTTTTCTACATGCCATTCATTCATTTATGACACACTAGATTCTATCATGCTTGAGAGCTCTTCTAGACTTAGCTCATTTTTCCTTTTATGAGTTTCTCATGTCTTGGTTTTTCCTCACCTCCTCCTCCTTCTTTTTTAGTTGCTCACTTGAGCTTAAGAAATGAGAGAAAAATATAGTAAAAAATTCCTACATCCTCACTCTCCATTGCTAGTGACCTTGGAGCGTCGGTTGCTTCGCTAGGCGAAGCTGGACCCTGCATCGTTTCCCTCAGGTGGATCATCTTCGGCAAAAGAGGACCGGCGATCAAGCTCAAACCAGGAGACCTCTAGGAGCTAAGGATGATGGTAGAAGATCGAAGGACACAGATCATTAGGTATAACAACTTCTATCTCAGTAGTTTAGCTTCTTTTAGTTAGTTAGTTTTAGGTTTATGGTTCAATTCTACGACGGGTTCGTTAGCGCCAGTTTTATTTTAAACACCATTTTTTATTCCGCATCGGCCACTGTTGATGGCCAGGGCACTAGCAAACACCAACAAACGAACCTCAGCTACTCCACAGATCTAGTAGGGTTCCTCATCCACCTGAGAGATACTACGGTTTTCTTGTAGACGGTGGGAGCGAGGATTCCATCATGGAAGATGATGATGCAACTAGTTTCGAGCAGGACATCATAAGTGGGGACTCTATGAAATAGCTGGATGCTATGCAATCTGAGATAGAATCCATGTACATCGACAAAGTATGGACTTTGGAAGTTGCTCCTGAAAGGGTAAAACCCATTGGGAGAAAATGGATCTTTCAGAAGAAAATTAGTGTAGATGGAAAGGTTGAGACCTTTAAAGCTAGACTTGTAGCAAATGGTTTTCATCAATGACCAGGTGTCGATTATGATGAAACCTTTTCTCCTGTGGTTATGCTTAAGTCCATCAGAATCCTACTTGCCATTGTTGCATATCATGACTCTAAAATCTGGCAGATGGACGTCAAGACCGTTTTTCTAAATAGTGATTTAGAAAAAAGTGTGTATATGACACAACCATAGGGCTTCGTAGACAGTCGGAGCAGCGGAAAGGTGTGCAAGCTGCTTAAATCAATCTACGGATTAAAATAGGCATCACAAAGTTGGAACATCTGTTTTGATTTGGCAGTCAAAGAGTTTGACTTCATTAAAAATGTAGATGAACCTTGTGTATATAAAATGGTTGTAGAGAGTAAGGTTGTCTTCCTCGTATTGTACGTGGATGACATACTCTTGATAGGAAATGATGTACCTATGCTACACTAGGTCAAACTCTCCCTATCCCAAAAATTCTCGATGAAAGATCTAGGTGATGCCTGTTTGGTTATGTCAGCGCCCTGGCCATCTGCCGTGGCCGGTATGGAACAAAAACCAGCATTTAAAAACTTGGTGCTAACGAAACCGTTCTTGAATCGAACCATAAACCAATACTAGAAAACTACAAAAAGCACTAGCTACTGAGATAGAAGGTTATATCGAACGAACCAAGTTCTTCGGTCTTCCATCATCTTCCTTAGCTCCTTGAGGCGTGCTCGATTGGACTTGGCCGCCGGTCTTCCTTAGTCGAAGATGATCCACTCGATGGATGTAGCTCATGGCTCTAGCTCCACATCAAAAGCAAGTGAATCAACTAGGGATTCTAGGTTGCTAATCTAGAATGCCTAGGATGTAGTGAGTGTTCTAAGTGTTTATACATCTCACCCCCTTTCTTGATTTTCAACTCATGAGATTGTAAAGAGGAGGTTCAGCATAAAAGTGGAGGAACTCAAAAGATAGAGGAGAGTGTGTTAGTTATATGTATGCCTTAGAGGCCATTACTGTACATACGTTGTATATTGTAGTGGATGCTTGGACATATATAGGGAGGACTTTCATACTCGACGTGATAGTATGCTATCTGGTTACTCTTTATCTTAACATGTACTCTGATTGTCTCTATGTCACATGTTTATAAAGCCCTTAGGATGAGTACTTGACTACCAGGACTATGATGCAAATCATACTAGTGGGGACAGTGTAGTCGCCAAGTACATCCTTCAAATGTTCCAAGTCGTAGGAGTACCGAGACAGGGCATCGATACTCCAGAGTAGACTAGCATATGCGCTTCTTGACCCATATGACGGGCGATGGATGATCTCATATCCATTGGTGTTTGACATCAGAGAAGGTATACGGGTGCTCAGTGGAGACTGGGTACACTGGACGGACTCGCCGAGAACTCCCAGATGGTATTATACCTCACGTCAGATGGCAGTTCTCTGGTTACACTGGTACAGGTTAGTCTGTAGACCCGAGATCGTCATAGAGTCTTTTGTGATTCCCACTGTGCTTTGATTTCCATCATACCACGTCCAAGAGGGCATGCAAAAAGGTGGCTTTTGGGTACAGTCCCGAATCACATGGAGGCAATGAGTGATAGGAGGGGTTTCGTCTCTCCCAGTATAGGGAGTTGATGTTGCGCTGTGTTCGATTGGCTATAACTGGAAATCCCTGGCCAGGGTTGCTGAGATTTACTGGTAAGTGTTATAGTAGTTTCTCGAACTGTTATGGACCTCATATCGACACGACTTATCAAGCTACTGGGGTCTGATGTTTACCACCCCTAGGCGAGATATGCGACATATCAGACGAAGAAACCAGACTGTATGGGAGTGTTACTGGTTGGATTCACGGGAGAATGTACAGGCTTGCTTGTTGATCTTCTGATTGCTCAATGTAAGTCCACGTTGCGACCCCCGGTTCTTACGGGGAGGCGGAAACGGTATAAAATCAAATTTTTAGCGCAAGGGGCAACATGGACTAAGCAAAGTCGGGATCTTTGACTAAACTAAAACTAGCATACTTAGCTAAAGAGAGTTAGCTACTCGGATGGAGATGGTTATACCTAGCTTGTCTTGAACTCCTTCGTCTTCAAGCTCCGGTGGTGGTCCGATGGCTCCTTCTCGTCGTCTCCGTACGCCGAAGATAGATCCACTTGAAAGCTCCAACCTTTAGCTCCTTCTTCGTTCTTTGAAGAAACTAGTTCACTTGGTTTGCTAAACCTAGTGAACTAGAATGAGTAGAGAAGAAATAGAATGGGATTTTATCTATGGTTCTTGATTCTCAACTCATGAGACAAGAGAACCATAGATCAAGAGAGAGAGCAAGAGGTTGAGGGTGAGAGCAAGAAGAGAGCTCAAGAACAAGAAAGAGAGTGAGCAAGAAAGAAATGAGCAAGTATTTTGTCTCTCACCCTCTCATAATCCAAAGCAATGATAACTCATCATATTAACAAAAGTCTTATGTGATGGTTAGAAGCAACCACAACCATATCATTTCATACACTCATTTTACACAAATGAGCAAGTAAACAAAAGTCTTTGCCATGAAATGATGGCTATGGCTATCATGATGGTCAACTAGTCAAGCCTAGTCAACCGGTCAACAAGTCAACAAAAGTCAACAAGTCACCAAAGTCAACAAGTCAACAAAAGTCAACAAGTCAACAACCATATCACCATAATACTTAATTAATATAATAGTTAATCACATATCATATTCTCATTAGGGTTGAGCATAAAGTCAAAAAGTCAACGGTCAACTGTCAACATCCCTAATGAGAATCCGCTGCCTCTGCCTCCCTGTCAACTGTGCATACACACCCGCATCCGCGTTCCGAGGAACACGAATGCAAACTAGATAAATCCAATCCCATAAGGTACACTAGGATCTGGCTTAAACCAAAGCCCGCTAGTGTAAACTGTCCGGACACTGTACGTGCACAAGTGCACGGATGTGACCGAACCCTGTCGCAAAACCATGCGACCTGTCGCAATACCATGCGACCTCTACTCTTTTGCCTAAAGGCGAAAAGCTTTCTGTGTGGGACTCTAAAGACTCGACACTACGCTGGCAGTGGGTTTAACCACAGACCGCAAGCGGCACTAGCTGTGCGTAACGGTCCCCAAGTAGTGCCGACAAGAAGACCGACGAGGCGAAACCCATCTGAACTCCTACTGAGCCTGAGTGTGACATTCTCCGTACAGTCCGGTCTGTTCGTCTGATACATCGCATGGCGGGCCTAGGGGGCGGTAAACGTCAGTCCCCCAATAGCGGTACAAGTCGTGCCGGAGCGAAGCCCAAAACACCCTGAGATAACACTGGAAACCTACCAGTATATCTCGATTGCCCTGGCCAGGGACTACTCGTGTAATGGCTCTCCTAGACACAGCGCGATGTCAACCCCCAATACCGGGAGAGACGAATCCTGTCTAACCGTCACTGCCTCCAAGTGCTTCGGGACTGCACCCAACCACTACCTGTTTGCACGACTCCTTTGAGCCGTGGTAGGGTAGTGATCAAAGTACAGTGGGAACACACCCGAGGCGAAGTGACAGTGTCAAGTCAGCGGACTAAGCTGTACTCATGTCACCTGGGAACTGATAACTGACGATAGGTATAATACCAACTAGTCAGTTCCCGACGAGTCCTGTCCAGTGTACCCGTAACCTAACGAGCACCCACATACTATCTCAAGTACGACGTACTGACGGCTGTGGGACAGACCGTCTCCCACACTGGGATGAGAAGCGCATGCGCTGGTCTACTCCGGAGTATCGATGCCCTGTCTCGATAGTCCTGCGACCAGGGACCTGCATAAGGATGTGCTTATAGATTACCCAGCCCCACTAGTGTGACGGCCATCACATCGCTGGTAATCAAGCAAAGATCCTAAGGGCTCTACTAATGTGTATAGGCGATATACTAAAATAAACACATGTACACATTGAAATAGAAACAAACCAAGTAGCATACTACTATTTTGAGCAAGATTGTATATACAAGGTGAATATCCCAAGCATCCATTAAGTAATATACAAACTAGTATGATACAGTAATGGCCTCTAGGGCATATACACTAACAATCTCCCACTTGCACTAAGGCCATGTACTGGCGTATCGAAGACCTATCACCTCGATCAGCCGCTCGAACTGAGTCTGGGGCAGGGCCTTGGTGAATGGATCAGCAGTGTTATCTTCTGAAGCGACTCTCCGAACCTCGATCTCCTGGCGATCTACGATCTCCCTGATCAGGTGATACCGCCTTAAGATGTGCCTGGATCTCTGATGGGACCTGGGTTCCTTCGCTAAAGCTATAGCCCCGTTGTTGTCGCAATACAGAGGTATTGGATCAACAATGGACGGAACCACCTGAAGTTCTTTCAAGAACTTCCTCATCCAGACAGCTTCTTTTGCGGCATCAGATGCAGCGATGTATTCCGCTTCCATCGTCGAGTCTGCAACGGTTTCCTGTTTGGAACTCTTCCAACACACCGCCCCTCCATTGAGGGTAAAGACAAAACCCGACATGGACTTGGAATCATCCTTGTCACTCTGGAAGCTGGAGTCAGCAAAGGCCTCGATCTGGAGGTCTTTTCCGCCATACACCAAGAACATCTCCTTAGTCCTTCTCAGGTACTTGAGAATGTTCTTTACCGCTATCCAGTGTTTCTCCCCTGGGTTAGACTGATACCGGCTTACCACACTCAGTGCATAAGCTACATCCGGTCTGGTACACAACATCGCATACATTATAGAGCCTACCGCAGAAGCGTAGGGTATAATAGACATGCGATCCCTCTCCAAATCAGTTTTGGGAGACATCTCTTTAGAGAGGGTGATCCCGTGACAAGCCGGTAGGTTACCGCGCTTGGAATCTTCCATACTGAACCTCTTCAGTATGGTGTCGATGTACCTGGACTGTGAAAGTCCTAATATCCTCTTGGATCTGTCACGGTAGATCCGGATACCCAGAATGTATGAGGCATCACCCAGGTCTTTCATGGAGAACCTGTGTGACAAGAACCCCTTGACAGATTGTAGCATAGGAATGTCATTTCCTATTAAGAGAATGTCATCCACGTACAAAACGAGGAATACTACAGTTCTCGCTACAAATCTACTATAGATGCATGGTTCATCTGGATTTTTGATAAAGCCAAATTCTTTGACCGTCTCATCAAAGCAGATGTTCCAACTCCGCGATGCCTGCTTTAGCCCATAGATGGACTTAAGAAACTTGCACACCTTTCCGCTGCTCCCACTCTGAATGAAACCCTCTGGTTGGTCCATATAGACACACTCCTCTAAATTTCCATTTAGAAAAGCTGTCTTTACGTCCATTTGCCAGATCTCATAATCGTGGAAGGCAGCAATGGCAAGAAGGATCCGAATGGATTTCAGCATGGCTACAGGAGAAAAGGTTTCGTCGTAGTCCAAGCCAGGTCTTTGACGAAAACCCTTTGCTACCAGCCTAGCTTTATAGGTCTCAACCTGTCCATCTACACCAATCTTCCTTTTGAAGATCCACTTGCATCCTACGGGTTTTACCCCGTCTGGAGCAATGTCCAACGTCCATACCTTGTTGGCGTACATGGACTCCATTTCGGTCCGCATTGCATCCAGCCATTTCACTGAGTCAACGCTCTGAACGGCCTGCTGGAAGCTAGTAGGCTCATCATAATCTATGATGCAATCCTCTCTATCCCCGTCTATGAGAAAACCGTAGTATCTCTCGGGCGGATGAGACTGCCTACTACTCCTGCGGAGTGGCGTAGGAATGTCCTGTTCTTCCGAACCCTCTGGTTCCACTAAACTTTCAGTAATAGTCCGTGGTTCTGGAATTTCTTCCAGTTCTACTGCGCTCCCACTTATTTCTTTTTCTATGAACTGGTGTTCTAGAAAGTGGGCATGACGAGAAACAAGAACTTTTTGTTCCTCTTCACAGTAGAAGAAATATCCCTTGGAATTCTTTGGATATCCCACAAACTTGCACAGTACTGAGCGTGCCTCGAGCTTGTCCGCATGTTGCTTTTTGACAAAAGCTGGACATCCCCATGTCTTAATATGCTTAAGATAGGGTCTCTTCCCACACCACATCTCATATGGTGTAGTAGGCACGGTCTTAGTAGGAACTCGGTTCAAAAGGTATGCGGCTGATTCTAGCGCATATCCCCAGAATGATCACGGTAACTCAGCGTTACTCATCATGGACCGCACCATATCCAATAGGGTGCGGTTCCGTCTCTCCGATACACCGTTATGTTGCGGGGTGTATGGAGGAGTAAGCTGAGAGAGAATTCCGTTCTCTTTTAAATAGTCCAGGAACTCGGCACTTAAGTATTCTCCACCTCGATCCGATCTTAGAATCTTAATACTTTTGCCGGTCTGTTTCTCTACTTCATTCTTATACTCCTGGAATTTTCCAAAGGCCTCGGACTTATGTTTCATTAAGAAGACATAACCGTACCTTGAGAAGTCATCCGTAAAAGTAATGAAGTAAGAATGTCCGCTTCGGGCATGTGTAGACATTGGACCGCACACGTCACTGTGTACGAGTCCCAAGAGCTCGCTCGCTCTTACTCCTTGTCCAGTAAACGGAGTCTTTGTCATCTTTCCTTTAAGACAAGATTGACAAGTGGCATACGATTGATATTCGAACGCATTCAAATATCCTTCTGTATGTAACTTAGTCAACCTTCTCTCATTGATGTGACCCAATCTACAATGCCATAAGAAAGTCTAATTCATTTCCGGAGACTTTCTTTTGTGTGTATTCTGGACGTTGAAAATCTGTGGTTGGTTTAACACGTATATACCATTACTCAATGTACCTGACCCAATCAAAACTTGATTAAGGTGAATGTTTACAACATTACTTACAAACGCAAATTCATAACCTTCTTTAGAAACTAAAGATACAGAAATGATATTACAAGTTGCGTTGGGTACAAAAAAGCAATTACGCAAAACCAAAACATGTCCATCTGACATTCCCAGGTGATAGTCCCCCACGGCTTTAGCATCCATGCTAGCTCCGTTCGCAACTTTGAGGGTCATGTCACCTGCCTTCAAAACCCTACGGTTTCTCAACGCCTGCAAAGAATTACAGATATGAGATCCTGATCCGGTATCCAATACCCAGGAAGTAGAGTTTATTGAAAGACAATTTTCAATAACATACACACCTGAAGCTGAAGCTGCAACCTGTTTCAATTCCTGTGTTCTGGCCTTCCAGGCCCTGCAATCATTCTTCCAGTGTCCTTTCTTATGACAATAGAAGCATTCTTCCTTATCCACAAGCTTCCCCGCTATCTTTGTTGCTTTACCTTTTCCCTTCATATCCACTTTACTAACACCGCCCCTTGGTTTGGCGGGGGCCTTCTTCTTCTTTCCCTTGGCTTTCGCCTTGGACCTAGAAGAAGATGATCCTCCTACAAACAAAGTGGATGTATCCCTACCTTTCTGTAGGGTGCCCTCTGCGCTCCTCAGCATGTTGAGGAGCTCTGAAAGTTCAACCTCTTTTTCTTGTAGGTTGAAGTTCAGTATAAACTGGGCGTAAGTGGAAGGAAGGGACTGGAGAACTATATCCGTATATAGCTCACTCTCCAATGTGATCCCTAGGTCAGCGAGCTCCTCAATGAAGCCGATCATCTTTAGCACGTGCTCGGCTACCGATGATCCGACGGCCATTCTTGTCGAAAATAACTTTTTCGACGCTTCGTATCTTGCGATACGAGATTGCTCTCCATACAGTTCTTTTGTATGAAGCAATATGGATTCCATGTCCATATTCTCATGCCTCCTCTGATGTTCGTTGTCCATCGAGGCAAGCAGGAGGCATTTGGCCTTCGCGCTATCAATCTCCCAAGTCTTGCGGATTTCCTTATCCGCGACGCTGGAAGTTGGACCAGGGACAGGGGGAGCTTTGGTGGTAAGAAGATACCCCAGCTTGTCATAAGTGATTGCTATCTTGACATTCCTGAGCCAATCTTTGTAGTTTGGCCCTGTCAGTTTGTTTTTATCTAGGAGTAACTTAAGTCCAGTCATGTTGATTGGTCGCTGCAATTAGGAGAGAGAAGAAGAAACACTCAGCATGATGCTCTTGCAAGTTTAGAGTGGTTTTTAGTTTGTCTAAACAGGATGGCTCCCACTGTTTCTCGAATCCCTCCTCAAACCATAAAGGAAGAATTAGTCAGGATCAATCCCACCGTACAATACTTGCTTAACCGTTCAGCCAGGCCGGTGTCGGTACTTCGAGGGAGGTTTTCCAACGCTTTCGCGAAGTTCCTTAATTAAAGAACCTCTTTTCCCTGGGGGCGTAGCCCCGCTAACACCTTTCTAGGCACCTACTAGGTTTATAGCATTGATCGTTAAGTGAGAAATTTCCCGAGGAGTAGCATATACTCACAGTAGGATCGGGATCCAAATATCATCGCGTGACGAAACTGAAGGAATCCTACCAGAATCATCACACTCCAAATGGTATGCAAATCTAGCAAGTTTCAGTACTTATGAAACTCCCGATGTGGATTTTTGCCCCATGCTCTTATGACCTTGACTTTGGCCAAAATATCATAAGTCACATGTCAAGTTCTACCCGTCATTATCCAGGTTAATTTGGATCCATCCGTACCTACCCTTGACTTTGGCCAAAATGGCAGTACGACTGTCCCAAACCAACGCATCTATCTATGCTACACATGAACACCCAATAGCTACCAATCACTGTGCCTTGACTTTGGCCAACATACACAGCTTGAATACTATTGACTATTCATGTGAAACGACGGAGGGCTACGGATGGTTTTGGCAAAACCGTGAACGTAGTGAACTTGATTTGGTCGATGGAACGAGATAGCTTTTAAAAGGAGTGGCTCAAGCTCCGCATTTAAAAGTTGTTTTTGAAAAGAACCGAGTGGTTTTTCGAGAGTGTTCCAACGACTTTAACTTGGTTTATTATCTTGCATTACTTCTTTTAATGGGTGATATTCTTGCATTAGTTCTTTTAATGCGTCCCATCAATTAAACCTACCATTGCAGAAAATAACCAAAATATGACGTACGCTTATGCCATTCGCATTCGCCACGGGGCCCCGTCATTACCCGTTAGGTTACTTAACTAACGACAGAGCGGGGGCTGGGCTAGCGCGTCTGTAAAACATAAGCAACGCCTAAATAATATCATATATAGATATACTGCAATGATAAACATTTCAGATCACAGATAAATACATTGGATATACTAGCAATCTGTAATTTGTACGAGCCTGTAACAAAAACAAATAACACGGTCGCGGTGAATAGCCAAAACCCCACCCAAGACCCCTACGGGTGCGGCAAACTACCCGCCAAGTACCCGAAGCGTAGCAACCTCCCTCATCTCCATGAGTAGGCCACTCGAGACTTCGGCATACCCGGTAGTTTGTGCACCCCCTCCATGGGTCTATCCTAGGAGCAAAAACAGTAAAAAGAAATTTTACAATGACGGCTACAACCCCGACCCGGTTGTGCGGCCATACAAATAATTATTACATCAATTTACAAATTTACATGAATTGCAAGAAAAGAAAACTCTCGTCTCACAACCCCCGGCTATTCACCCGCGACAATCCAACATATTTATATACACATTTCAGCACATTACAGATCATGTATAACCCCGACCAATCGACTTATAGCGATTAGCCGACGTTCAATACATGCAAACATCACAGATATAACCATCATAGTCAAAGTGCAGTGAAGTTCGGAAAAAATACGGAATTATAGGACCCCACAAGGAAATTTCTTTTCTGGAAAATCTGGGCACATATAATATATTTCAAAAATCCCAAAACCAACACAGACACACACTGCACGAAAAACGATGCAGAGAAGACGACAAACTGCGGCGCTTCCGCGGCACATGCCTACCTCGTGCGGCGGAAGCGCGGCGGTTTGAACGAATTAGGGCAACGTTTTTCTTGGGTGTTCACACAAAACCCTGAGCCGAATTTAGGAGTATAAAGTTTTTCAATTTGACGAGAAAAAATTTCAACAGAAACTCAGGTTTTGTAAAAGTTAGGTTTTTGGATTTTTTCCGGTTCCGAACTTCGTTACACTTTACTACCAAGCTAGTTTAAGTTTAGTTAGGCTCTGATGCCACTCGAAGTCCACGTTGCGACCCCCGGTTCTTACGGGGATGCGGAAACGGTATAAAATCAAATTTTTAGCGCAAGGGGCAACATGGACTAAGCAAAGTCGGGATCTTTGACTAAACTAAAACTAGCATACTTAGCTAAAGAGAGTTAGCTACTCGGATGGAGATGGTTATACCTAGCTTGTCTTGAACTCCTTCGTCTTCAAGCTCCGGTGGTGGTCCGATGGCTCCTTCTCGTCGTCTCCGTACGCCGAAGATAGATCCACTTGAAAGCTCCAACCTTTAGCTCCTTCTTCGTTCTTTGAAGAAACTAGTTCACTTGGTTTGCTAAACCTAGTGAACTAGAATGAGTAGAGAAGAAATAGAATGGGATTTTATCTATGGTTCTTGATTCTCAACTCATGAGACAAGAGAACCATAGATCAAGAGAGGGAGCAAGAGGTTGAGGGTGAGAGCAAGAGGAGAGCTCAAGAACAAGAGAGAGAGTGAGCAAGAAAGAAATGAGCAAGTATTTTGTCTCTCACCCTCTCATAATCCAAAGCAATGATAACTCATCATATTAACAAAAGTCTTATGTGATGGTTAGAAGCAACTACAACCATATCATTTCATGCACTCATTTTACACAAATGAGCAAGTAAACAAAAGTCTTTGCCATGAAATGATGGCTATGGTTATCATGATGGTCAACTAGTCAATCCTAGTCAACCGGTCAACAAGTCAACAAAAGTCAACAAGTCACCAAAGTCAACAAGTCAACAACCATATCACCATAATACTTAATTAATATAATAGTTAATCACATATCATATTCTCATTAGGGTTGAGCATAAAGTCAAAAAGTCAACGGTCAACTGTCAACAACCCTAATGAGAATCCGCTGCCTCTGCCTCCCTGTCAACTGTGCATACACACCCGCATCCGCGTTCCGAGGAACACGAATGCAAACTGGATAAATCCAATCCCATAAGGTACACTAGGATCTGGCTTAAACCAAAGCCCACTAGTGTAAACTGTCCGGACACTGTACGTGCACAAGTGCACGGATGTGACCGAACCCTGTCGCAAAACCATGCGACCTGTCGCAATACCATGCGACCTCTACTCTTTTGCCTAAAGGCGAAAAGCTTTCTGTGTGGGACTCTAAAGACTCGACACTACGCTGGCAGTGGGTTTAACCACAGACCGCAAGCGGCACTAGCTGTGCGTAACGGTCCCCAGGTAGTGCCGACAAGAAGACCGACGAGGCGAAACCCATCTGAACTCCTACTGAGCCTGAGTGTGACATTCTCCGTACAGTCCGGTCTGTTCGTCTGATACATCGCATGGCGGGCCTAGGGGGCGGTAAACGTCAGTCCCCCAATAGCGGTACAAGTCGTGCCGTAGCGAAGCCCAAAACACCCTGAGATAACACTGGAAACCTACCAGTATATCTCGATTGCCCTGGCCAGGGACTACTCGTGTAATGGCTCTCCTAGACACAGCGCGATGTCAACCCCCAATACCGGGAGAGACGAATCCTGTCTAACCGTCACTGCCTCCAAGTGCTTCGGGACTGCACCCAACCACTACCTGTTTGTACGACTCCTTTGAGCCGTGGTAGGGTAGTGATCAAAGTACAGTGGGAACACACCCGAGGCGAAGTGACAGTGTCAAGTCAGCGGACTAAGCTGTACTCATGTCACCTGGGAACTGATAACTGACGATAGGTATAATACCAACTAGTCAGTTCCCGACGAGTCCTGTCCAGTGTACCCGTAACCTAACGAGCACCCACATACTATCTCAAGTACGACGTACTGACGGCTGTGGGACAGACCGTCTCCCACACTGGGATGAGAAGCGCATGCGCTGGTCTACTCCGGAGTATCGATGCCCTGTCTCGATAGTCCTGCGACCAGGGACCTGCATAAGGATGTGCTTATAGATTACCCAGCCCCACTAGTGTGACGGCCATCACATCGCTGGTAATCAAGCAAAGATCCTAAGGGCTCTACTAATGTGTATAGGCGATATACTAAAATAAACACATGTACATATTGAAGTAGAAACAAACCAAGTAGCATACTACTATTTTGAGCAAGATTGTATATACAAGGTGAATATCCCAAGCATCCATTAAGTAATATACAAACTAGTATGATACAGTAATGGCCTCTAGGGCATATACACTAACACTCAATACCTGGGTGGCTATTACGTTTAGCTGGCCGCTTGCAGCTTGTAGGTGTTTGATATGATCATCACCTATTGCCGGCGTATTGACGATTCTTTAGAGTCCTACACAGAGGTTTCCTGGCTCAGGCAAAAAGGAGTAGGAGCACATATGTGATATCTGTGGGACCGAGAACAATATGTGTATGTCATACCATATTAGATTCTCGCGATATGAGATATCGGCCGAGTATACGTAATATAGCCGGGTCATCGGATCAAGTGTTGATTCGATGAACTGATACAGATTATCTTAGTCGGTTATTTATGAAATAGCCGGATTATCGGATCAAGTGTTGATCCGATAATTTAATGTATAATTATATATTTGATATATTAAATTACATTAACTAATATAAGCTCACTTAAAGATTCTTTTTCTCACTCGGGTAATACATTGATATATATGTGATATATGTTAATTGTATTATTTTATTTTGTTACAATAAATATTGTATATGTGATATATAATATTGTAACAAGTTAGGGTTATAAATGCAACATGTTTTGTGGAGTTTAAATATGGTTAGGGTTTGGATTAGGGTTAAGCTTGCATGAAGCTTTCAAGAAGCTTCTTGAAGCTTTGACTTTGACTTGTGATATTTTGTAGATATTTCTTTAACCCAACCGAACCATTTACTATAGTTAATTCTCTACATGGGTTAAGTTTTCATTCTTAACCCATGGTTGCATTTCTAACCTCACACAAGTTTCATTATTCATCACAAATTGTTTTGTTCTTCTTCTTCCTTCTTCTTTTGATGAAAAGCTTTCTAGATTTTTCATTGGTGATGAAAATGAGTGAGAAATTGAAAACAAATGAGAGCTAAATTCCTACTTCATCATCCTCATCTATTCTTGCCACTTAGATTAGGGTGTTTTCTTTAGCAATACTTGATTAGCAAAGCAAGAGCTTGGGTTTGAGTTTCTTCAAGGTAGATCATCTTTGTTATTGAAGATCGGAAGAAAGATTGCATCTTTCTCTTCATGGAGCCTCTCTAGAGTCCGGATACTCGATGATCGCAACGAAGGGACCTCAACACGAAGCTTTAGAAGTGAAGGAACGGACTACAAAGGTTGTAATCCCTAACTCTTCGATGTAAAGTTGTTTACATGCTTTGTTTCGCCTAATCTCTAGTCTAAGATCTTGGTTAGGGTTGTTTGGCACATGAAAATTTTGATTTTGGCATGGTTGTTGCCTTGTAGAACCTTGTTCTAGTGCTTAGTAACCCTACAGTGGTATAAGAGCCAAACTAGAGCTTTAGGCGAAGTCTAGACGAAGTTTAAAGTCCGATCGAACCCCGAAACGTCGATATACACCCCCTCTCTGGAAAATTTTTAAAATGTTAATTTTTTCTGTATTAAAAATACTCAGAAAATTAAGCAGGGAATTCTAAGGATAACTGTAAAATACGACCACCTAATTCCATTAAAGCGCCGCGGAACCGCGGCAATACCATGCATTGCGCGGCGGTTCCGTGGCCGTACGTAGATATTAGGGACTCATTTTTCTACAGTAACATCCGTAGGTATCTCTACATGCTTCTTGGAATTTTTAATATTACTCAAGTGTTGAGTTTTTTGGAGATCTTTTGTATTCGTTGATACGATCGGAAAGTATAATTTCGTTTAAGTTTTTCCGGGTAATTTAGAACGTGTTAAAAAGTTCGAACGGATATCAATAACTCAATTTTTCCCCTGCCGAAAAATTTCCAAGTGTTGGATTTTTTCCTTAATTAAAGAACATTCATAGTCGTGCAAGTAACGCGGTGGACCCTATAGAAGAACACAAAACCTTAACTCGATTATGTGACCGTCTGAACCGCCTCTAAACCTTAGGGATTGGGGCAGTACGGCGTTGTCACATGTGAGGCGTTGGTTTGACCCTTCTACGGCTGGACCATTGGTACTGTGGCATGTAATGGATAATTTTTGAACTCCGCTCAAGTGTTGAGCTATTTGGGAAATCTTGGGTGTTTGTTTATTCGATCGGAAAGTTTAACATTGTCTATTTATCTGGAATGTGATATAATATTTGGAATGCACAAGTAGTTATGTGATAACTAATTTGAATGTTATAAATCTACCAGTTTAGTCTCAGATGATCGGTTGCCACGGGATTTTGATGCGATCAAAAGTCCATCGCAATCACGTAGCGTACGCGGATACTCGCCGGGTAAACTTAATAGATAGCCATGCCCCATAGCCCCGACCAAGTGACTGTAGGAGAACCCCGTCGCCAAAAGCATCCGTTCAGGTGCTCGTGGCAGCGGTGTTCCGCCTTATGCACTTCGTCGACGGCATCCGGGGGTGCGGCCGTCTACTAAAGTTTGCGACGAGCATTCAAGCAGGATGTCGGGAATCTTGTTGAATTGCCCGACTAGATATTAAAAAGTGTTTTCGAGATCGAGACTAAAATGCAGGGTTTATAATTGTTAGGCATGCGATGTCTAAAGAATTCATTTGGTTAGGCATGAGATGTCTAAGGAGGTTACGTATTCCAACTGTTGAAGTTTTACACTTTCTTTTCTGCGACCGTAAGTGTAATATGTGGTGTATCACCGGTATCATTGCTATACATCAACGACAATTGGGATATGCATTACATTGATGACATGTGATGTTATGTGTTGTTGTGATATGTTATATTGGATCGTCGTGTTCTGAATAGCCGGGGGTTTTATGTGAGATGAGGGTTTCTATTTTCATTCATGTAAAATTCATTGTATGTAATATTCTTTTATTGGGGCACTTCCAGGTTGAGGATGATGTCACCATTGTATATTATTTACTTTTCCGCATTAGGTAGACCCAAGGCGGGGAGCATAAGTAACCGGGTTCTAGGGTCCAGTGGGAGACCATCTCGAGGAGTCGTGACCGGGTCTCCTAACCCCAGAATTGGCAGTGTTTCTTGTCGCTCTCGTAGGGGTCTAGGGATGTGGGTTTGGCTATTCATCGCGACCGTGGAATCCGTGTTTTTTATAGACTCGTATTAAAACACGGCCTTCCTAGTATATCCAATATTTCATATATGTTCTTCTGCTGCAATGTTCTGTGATGAGATCATATTACTTCTTGAGATGAATATTTATATTATATATATGAGATATATGTTATATTGTTGATTTCGTTTCAAATGTGATACTTGTGAAGCATAATAAAATGGGACTTCATTAATGAGATTAATGAAACTAAAAGAAACCTAAAGATGTTGTAGAAACTTGTTTAAAAAATGGTAGCTCTAGTTCTTACTTTGCATAGCGGTGTTCCTTGTAGAACATCCAGCACCTTATTCGATAAGGAAAGAGCCGAGATCCCTTCACCGGGAGTGACCTCTTTAGAAAAACTGGCAGATGCTACAAACTCGGTTTGTCTTTTGATTTTTTTTTATAGTTTTTGCTTTGCATAGTGATATTTGTGAAATATCCTGCACCTTATTCGATGAGGAAAGAGCCGAGATCCCTTCACCGGGAGTGACCTCTTTAGCAAAACTAGAAAAGGCCTAAAAAACATTCCATTTAATATCACTCGATTCTACAACGATATCAAGTTCATTACGCAAAAGGTTTTCTTAAAAACCTGTCGTAGCCCTCCGTCATTTCAGATAAGTACTGCTTAGTATTCGTGCTACGTTTGTTGGCCTGCGTTAAGGCGTAGTATGCGGTAGCTAACTAATGCTTATCTGCAGCATACGATGCGATTAGATTAGGGTAGTCGTGCGACTTTGTTGGCCTGCGTCAAGGGTCGTACGGGTGGGTTTAATTCAATCAGGAAATGACGGGTTGAACTTGACTAGCGGACTATGGGTAGTTTGGCCTCCGTCAAGGTCATAGGACGCTAGGGGTAAAATATTATCGGGAATTTCAAGTGTTGAAATTTGCAATGAAATTGCATACGTTCTATGAGATAGTTGGATCCCGATACCTGCTGCGAGTAAGAGTTACTCCTAGGAGAGTTTTACACATTACAATTAGCCGATCAAGTAGGTGTCTAGAAAGGTGTCAACGGGGTTATGCCTCTGGGAAAACGAGATTTACTTTAATTAGGTCCGTGCGAAAGCGCGGGGAACCTCCCTCAAAGTACCGACACTGGCCTGGATGAAAGATTGGCGAACTTGTAGGGTGTAATTAATCCCGGCTTGTCTTTCCTTTTAGGGTTTGAAGGAAGATTTGACTGAAACAGTGGGAGACATCTTGATTAGATATATTAATAACCAATCTAATCTTGCAAGAACATACGTTGAGTGTTTTCTTCTATCTCTCTCCAGGTAGCGACTATGTCACGCCTTAATCAAGATAATAATATGGATGTATTGACCGAACCCGCTTGTTATACTGCGCTAAGGAACGTTGGTCCCGCTCCAACTTATAATTGTTATAAGACAGAGCAGGAAATAGGGGATTACCAAAATTCCCGTGCCGCCTAAACGAAGAAAGTGCATGCTGATGCATCATCTTCGGGTATGTTCATTACCGAGAACTGTTTCTCAGTATCCTTTATGTCCTAGGTATGAGATACCGGATCAGGATCCTGCAAATGTAATCTGTTACATGGGCTACAAATAGGTAGAGAACTTAGAACGGGTGATAAGTTTCAAGAGTTGGAAATGATGCAAGTGTTGCAGCCAAGTCTGTTGGCAGTTATCACCCTGCATTACCAGAATACATTGATTCTGAATGAATGTTATTAGATACCGAACCTGATATACAACATCATATCAGTCTCTTTATTGGTGAAGAAGGATATAATTTTGTATTGTTGGATAATGTTTTGAACATTTCCTATATCAAGAGTTGATCGGTTCAGGCACGTTATCTAAAAGCATAGACGTTCTAAATCAAACCACAGTTCTTAACGTAAAGAACACACACAAGAGGAAGAGTTCAGAAATGAACGAATCCTTCTTGAGGCATTGTAGACTAGGTCATATCAATGCGACCCGACTAGCTGAAGTTACATAAAGATGCATATTTAAATTTATTTAAATTTACATCTTGTGAAACTTTCCAGTCATATCACAAAGATAAGATGACCATAGCTCCGTTTATTGGAAACAGAGAAAGAATTACTGAACTCTTGGGATTGATACATGCTGATGTATGAAGGTCCCCTGTCTATACATGCCAAGACTGGTTCTTTGTACTTCATTACATTCACTGATTATCTCTCAAGATCCGGACATATGTTCCTGTTGAAACACAAGTCTGGAACTTTGGAGAAATTCAATGAATATAAGTTAGAAGTAGAGAACCAAAAACGGGTATAAGTATTATGTCCTTTGATGAGATCAAGGAGGAAAATACTTGAGCACGGAATTCCTGGACTATTCTAAAGGAGAATGAGATTCTCTCTCAACATTACTCCTCCGTATACACCACAGCACGTCGGTGTATCGGGGTGGAGCAATCACACCCTATCTAATATGGTGTGCTCTATGATGAGTACTACTGAGTAGCCTATTTTCTTTTGGGGTAATGCACTTGAGAAGTTGCATACCTATTGAATAGGGTTCCAACCAAATCAAATGCCTACCACTTCATATATGATATGGTATGGGAAGAGCCCATCTCTTAAAGATGTTAAGATTTGGGGTTGTCCGGCCTATGTCAAAAGCAAAATCCGGACAAGCTCGAGGCAAGGTCAGTTCTGTGGAAGTTTGGTTGATATCCCAAGCATTCGCAAGGGAATATCTTCTACCACACCAAGAAACAAAACAAGTTTTATTTCTCGGCATACCACTTTTGAGAAAAAGGGAATTTCTTGTGAAGAAATTAGTGGTCATGAGGTAGAACTGGAAGGAGTTCCAGCTATACAAACTGCAGCTGATGATTTGGTAAACCCGGAGGATTCAATAGTTTCTAATGAACCTCAGCCTCTCCGCCGATCTGGTAGGGTTCCTCATCCACCTGAGAGATACTTCGGTTTCTCTATGACAGTGGGAGCGAGGATTGCATCATGAGATGATGACCCAACTAGTTTCGACCAGGCCATCAGGAGTGGGGACTCTATAAGAATGGCTGGATACTTAACGATCTGAGATAGAATCATTATACACCAATAATGTATGGACTTTGGTTGCTTTATCTAAAGGGTTAAATCCCTATCAGGAGCAAGTATATCTTGAGAAGATTACTTGGTGTACATGGAAAAGTTGAGACTTTCAAAGCTTTGCTTAATTCCATCCAGATCTTACTTGCCACTGCTACATACCATGACTACGATATCTGGTGGTTGGGTGTCATAACTGCTTTTCTAAATGATGATTTGGAAGCGAGCATCTATAAGTACACAGCCAGAGGGCTTCGTAGACAATGGGAGCAGCGAAAAAGTGTGCAAGATGTTTTATGTGATAAATCAGGTATCGCGGAGTTGGAACATCTGTTTTGATGTGGTAGTCAAAGAGTTTGACTTCATCAAAATGGTAGATGAACCAAGTATATACAAAAAGGTAGTACGGAGTATAGTGGTGATCCTCGTATAGTACGTGGATGACATACTCTTGATAGGGAAGGAGTTTCCTATGCTACGCTCCGTCAATCTCCTCTTATCACAAAGATTTTCTATAGGATCAAGGTGATACCTCCTAAATCCTGAGTTATGGATCTATGAGATAGATCTAATTGGATGTTAGGATTCTCACTAGTTGTAGTGAGATGGTATCAATCGATCCTGGGGAGAATCACTGGAAAGGTTCCAGGGTGATAAGGACGACTGAATGTCAGTCGCAGGCATTATCTTTACCCTCAGAGGAAGGATGGTAAGTTGGAAGAGTTCCAAGCTAGATATCGTGACTTACTAGACGATTAAAGGAAAAATACATCATTACCAAATATGCTACCAAAGAAGCGGTCTGGATAAATATGAGTTCATGAGATGAATTTCGTTCCTGCCATTGTGTGACAATGGAGTTGTGGCTTAGGCCTAGGAACCCCCATCCCATCAGAGATCCAGACATATTCTTAGGCAGTATCGCCTGATCATGGAGATGGTTGATCTCCAGGGAGATCGAGGTTAGGAGAGTAGACACAGAGGACAACAGCGCGGATCCACTCACAAAGGCCTATTTCCCAGTAGAGACTTTTATGAGATGGTTGAGTATGAGATATTTCAACTACAGCTGATTGTTGGGTATGCGATACCACAACAAATGGCCCTAGTGCAAGTGGGAGATTGTTAGTTATATGTATGCCCTAGAGGCCATTACTGTACATACGTTGTATATTGTAGTGGATGCTTGGACATATATAGGGAGGACTTTCTTACTCGACATGATAGCATGCTATCTGGTTACTTTTTATCTTAACATGTTCTCTGATTGTCTCTATGTCACATGTTGATAAAGCCCTTAGGATGAGTACTTGACTACCAGGAATATGATACAGATCATACTAGTGGGGACAGTGTAGTATCCAAGTACATCCTTCAAATGTTCCTAGTCATGGGAGTACCGAGACAGGGCATCGATACTCCAGAGTAGACTAGCGTATGCACTTCTTGACCCATATGATGGGCGATGGATGATCTCATATCCATTGGTGTTTGACATCAGAGAAGGTATATAGGTGCTCAGTAGAGACTGGGTACACTGGACGGACTCGCCGAGAACTCCCAGATAGTATTATACCTCACGTCAGATGGCAGTTCTCTGGTGACACTGGTACATGTTAGTTTGTAGACCCGAGATCGTCATAGAGTCTTGTGTGATTCCCACTGTGCTTTGATTTCCATCATACCACGTCCAAGTGGGCGTGCAAAAAGGTGGCTTTTAGGTACAGTCCCGAATCATATGGAGGCAATGAGCGATAGGAGGGGTTTCGTCTCTCCCAGTATAGGGAGTTGATGTTGCGCAGTGTTTGATTGGCTATAACTGGAAATCCCTGGCCAGGGTTGCTGAGATTTACTGGTAAGTGTTATCAGTAGTTTCTCGAACTGTTATGGACCTCATATCGACACGACTTATCAAGCTACTGGGGTCTGACGTTTACCACCCCTAGGCGAGATATGCAACATATTAGACGAAGAGACCGGACTGTAGGGGAGTGTTACTCGTTGGATTCATGGGAGAATCTACAGGCTTTCTTGTTGATCTTCTGATTTCTCAATACCTGGGTGGCTATTACGTTTAGCTGACCGCTTGCAGCTTGTGGGTGTTTGATATGATCATCACCTACTGCCGGCGTATTGACGATTCTTTAGAGTCCTGCACAGAGGTTTCCTGGCTCAGGCAAAAAGGAGTAGGAGCACATATGTGATATGTGCGGGACCGAGAACAATATATGTATGTGATACCGTATTAGATTCTCGCGATATGAGATATCGACCAGGTATATGTGATATAGCCGGGTCATCGGATCAAGTGTTGATTCGATGAACTGATACAGATTATATTAGTCGGTTATTTATGAAATAGCCGGATTATCGGATCAAGTGTTGATTCGATAATTTAATATATAATTTTATATTTGATATATTAAATTACATTAACTAATATAAGCTCACTTAAAGATTCTTTTTCTCACTCGGGTAATACATTGATATATATGTGATATATGTTAATTGTATTATTTTATTTTGTTACAATAAATATTATATATGTGATATATAATATTGTAAAAAATTAGGGTTATAAATACAACGTGTTTTGTGGAGTTTAAATATGGTTAGGGTTTGGATTAGGGTTAAGCTTGCATGAAGCTTTCAAGAAGCTTCTTGAAGCCTTGAGTTTGACTTGTGATATTTTGTAGATATTTCTTTAACCCAACCCAACCCTTTACCATAGTTAATTCTCTACATGGGTTAAGTTTTCATTCTTAATCCATGGTTGCATTTCTAACCTCACACAAGTTTCATTATTCATCACAAATGGTTTTGTTCTTCTTCTTCTTTCTTCTTTTGATGAAAAGCTTTCTAGCTTTTCCATTGGTGATGAAAATGAGTGAGAAATTGAAAACAAATGAGAGCTAAATTTCTACTTCATCATCCTCATCTTTTCTTGCCACTTAGATTAGGGTGTTTGCTTTGCCAATACTTGATTAGCAAAGCAAGAGCTTGGGTTTGAGTTTCTTCAAGGAAGATCATCTTTGTTATTGAAGATCGGAAGCAAGATTGCATCTTTCTCTTCATGGAGCCTCTCTAGAGTCCGGGTACTCGATGATCGCAGCGAAGGGACCTCAACACGGAGCTTTAGAAGTGAAGGAATGGACTACAAAGGTTGTAATCCCTAACTCATAGATGTAAAGTTGTTTACATGCTTTGTTTCGCCTAATCTCTAGTCTAAGATCTTGGTTAGGGTTTTTCGGCAAATGAAAAATTTGATTTTGGCATGATTGATGCCTTGTAGAACCTTGTTCTAGTGCCTAGTAACCCTACAGAGTGAAGCTAATGGTGAGAGTAAGAGAGCCTTCAAAAATGAACCATCTCTTTTCTTTTTCCATCAAGTGAGAAAATATCAAGCATGCTTGGTTTTGTAAAAAACAATATTTTCCATTTTAAAATAGAACCCATGCTTGAATAATTTGCACAAATGAATTAATAATTTATTTGTGCACACTATGCAAGAATGGTTCTCCCCATACTCCCTTCTCTCAATAATCCACCTCATTATCCATTTAAAATAAATGGTCAAATCCAAAATGAGGTGTCCACCTTCTAGAATGTTTTTCGGATAAATACGGATTACATTCTACTATATATACATACCTGTATTCGTACCGAAATTCGAATACCCAAAGAGATAGAATAACACAAAGAACATAATACTAGAATATACATATCAAAATACATATACGTAAATTATTAAGTCAATACCTGATTTAATAATCCGGCTCAAACCCGAGCCGGCTAGTAATATCAACTGTCCGATCGAAAGTCTTGGTACATAGCACAATCAATCGATCGGAACCCTGCACGTATGCAATACGGCTACTACATTGTTTTTCCAGAACCAAGGAAACCATTTGTATGGGACTCTAAAGACTCATCAATACGCTAGCAATGGGTTTAACCACAAGCACGTCAGCGGCACTAGCTGTACGTAATGGCTACCCAGGTATTGAGCGAAAGGAAGGCCGACGAGCAAGCTCATCCGAACCCCTACTGAGCCTGTCAGTGACAATCTCCGTACTTTCCGGTCTGTTCATCTAAGAGTATCGCATAACGAGTCTTGGGGATGGATAAAGTCAGACCCCTAATAACGTGATATTTCGTGTCGGTATGAAGCCCATCACCCACTGAGAAACTACCGATCCAAATCAGTAGTTCTCGTCTACCTTGGCTAAGGATTTCTAGTGATGGCCATCTGTGCACCGCGCGACATCAACCCCCAATACTATGAGTGACGAATCCCCAACGATCCACTCACTGTCTCTATGTGGCTCGGGACATTACCCAAATAAAACATGTTTGCACGACTCCTTTGAGTCGTGGTAGGGTAGTAATCAAAGCACAGTGGGAACTCACACGAGACAAATGACGATCTCAGGTCGATAGAATAACCTTTACACATGTCACCTGGGAACTGCTATCTAACAATATGTATAATACCGTCTAGCATATTCCCAGCGAGTCCGTCCAATGTACTCATAACCCAATGAGCAGTTGTATACTATCTTAGGTGACTGACTGACACCAATGGCTTGTGAGACCGGCCACCGCCCCTCGTCGGGGTCTCGATAAATATACACTAGTCTACTCCGGAGTATCAATGCCCAGTCTCGATACTCCCTCGACTAGGGACATTTAAGGATGTGCTTATAGACCACCTAGCTCCTATGTATATGATCGTCATCAAAATGATGGTAGTCAAGCAAGAATCTTATGGGCTCTATCAACATATAATAGTGATCTGAAATACCACATAATGCATGTACATGATGATAGAGATAAACCAGATAGCATACCATCATTTTGAGTAAGACTGTTCAATCCGTATAGGTCCAACCTCAATCATCATAATCGCATGCCTGCGATTACAATAATTGACTTGAGGACACTATAGCCACCAATGCCTCTTACATTGTAATACCTTAGAATACGATTAGAGTTAATTAAGCGATAATGCTGGTTTTTAGTAAATAGTTTAACAAAATAGTTTTCAAATATTTTATAAAAATTAATTAATATTTTATTATTATTTATTTCGGGCTTGCACACACTTGTGCATGTTAACCTAGGGTTAATTAGGGTTAACCATACTTAAGTAGCCATGGCACCTTAACCCCATATCAATTAAGTGTATGTATTTATTTAAATTATTTAGTTTTACAAAATAAGGTTTGAATTCGGTTGACTTGGGGGGGGAGAGGGGGGGTTGACATGGAATCATGAGGCATGGGGGCAAGCATGGCTTGCATTAAATGAGGAGAGAGAAGGGGGGCATGGCTCATACTAAACTCACACCCTCATTCTCTCTTCATTCCCACTTGTTTCTTCATCTATTTTCCCTCATCCCTCAATTGAAATCCTACCAAAATTCTCATTAAATCAAACCAAATCACCACTAAACCCCACAAAAACCCTTCACATGCCTAGCTAAAGCCACTAAGATCACTTGGAACATGGAAAGCTAGGATTTTAAGAAAGTGGGGGAAGGTAACAATCTCTAACTGTTAATTAGGACCTTTTAATGTTGTATTGCCTAATAGTTGCTGTCTAGAACCATAAAGATATAGTTTTGGTGTAATATCGTGTTTTAAGTGTTAAAATGGGGTCACTGTGATCTGCTACGACCACGAATTGTTACTGTAAAAACTAGCAGTGTAGTAGTGTTGTACTAGAGGCCCTGAGTGTTCAGATGAAAACCGAACCCAATCCCACCGGTTTTGGCCAGCGTCACATGAGGAATTTCCGGCGAGCTCATTTTTTGGGGAGACTGGGGAGTTGTGGCTTTTATGGTCGCTGTCTGTAGATGTTTTGGGAGTGTTTGGTACTGCTACATTTTTAGGTTTTGACGGTAGGTGAAATCTGGGAGCCCTTAGCTATATTTAGGCGTTTCGGTAAAGTGCGATACGATTGATCCGACGTAGTATTAGTGTTTCGGGTAGCTTGCTGTCGTGGGTTGTTTTGGTGATGTCGCTACACACGTTAGCCGCTAAGCGAACCCTTTTGTATCTTAATGGAACCAATTCATTAAATTGGCATTGTGTTTGTTATTATTGCATAGTTTGCTAAATCCACGCGTTATTGTGTTTTTTGTTAATAGGATCGCAGGCGGGGCCTTCGGACGCTACGAAGAAAGGGAAGCAGGTGGTCGGATTTACCTAGCTTAAGATCATCAGTGAGTAGATTTAACATCTACAGGGAAATCACCCGTATGGCGTTAAGCGTCAGGGCTAGATATGATATTATAGCCACATGTTTATATGCATACATGTTAATTGAGCATGAGCATCATTACATACCATTACTTGTTGTGCCTTGACTTAGTACCTAGTGTACACTACACCATTACTAACGGTTGATATTGCACGAGCACTAAATTGTATGCTACACCCACACCGTCGGTAATTGCCATGAAACGCACAACCTATACACATATGCGGTATTTTATTGTTATTGACATTGAGACGTTGATTCTTGTTCTATTGCGCATATGAAATGCATCGTGCATACATAGCTACATGTAGACCTTTATATGATGTTGCTTTGGATTTTGGGAGGAATTGGAAACCGCATGATATGTTTAAAAACTGGATTCATTTAAAAGAGCGGCTTTCCCTTGATATGCCCATATTACTGTTGCGCCACGGCAGCGCCCCGGCCTCGTACTCGAGGCCAAATTGTGGAATCAAAAATTTTCCTTACTCGGAAACCGGCGCTACCGCGGACAAAGAAAACCCGGATCGTTTACCATTAACCTAATGCTAGCAGTCAAGAGATAGGGTGAGAAGTATACCGAGTGATCCGAGTCCTCCGGTCTTCTCTTCATCGTCCCGATCTCCCGCTGAAAGTCTAGCCTCCACATCGTCCCCTCCTCGCCGGAAAGGGCACCACAACGCCTGCGTCTTTTACGGGCTCCCACCTCAATACCGAGGCAACTCGAGCATGAAGCCGGCAACTCGACATGCTCAAGATGTGCTGTAGAATGTAGTGTAGAAGATGCTTGTCTCTCTTTAGGGTTTGTAGTTGCCATGATGGAGGAATGGGATTAGGAAAAATGGTGCTTTCATTTTTCCAAAACAAGAAGAAGAAGGAGATGAAGAATTTCTTCCAAAACTAAGATGAACTCTCTCATTCTTTTTCTTTTTCTCTTTTCTTTTTCTTCTTCTCTCTTTTCTAATGAAAAACTTATTCTTCAAATGAGAATGGTGGAGGAGGTAATATGAAGCAAGAAGGGAGGTGAGTGTAGGGTAAAGCAAGTGGTGACTATATCCTAAACATCATGATAACAATCTCACATCACTTCTAATCAAGAATCAAATCCTTTCTTATCAACAAAAAGCAAATGATAAGAAAGGTATCAAAAGATGCTTTCATAATAAATCATCTTACAAATAAAACCTCCACCAAATGTAATTTGCAAAACTGCAAATTACCCCCCACCATCAGAAAAGTCCGGCCGGGAAAGAACAAAGGAAAACCGGCCGGGACGGAATGCAAACAGGCAACTCCAGAAAACTGGTCCCGTAATAAATTACAGGAAAACCCCAATACTGTGCATACACACCCGCATCTGTATTCCGACCGGATACAAATGCAATGAGACAAAATCTATACTGTACTAAACTAGTACCGGCTTAAACCAAAGCCGGCTAGTGAAATCCGTTCGATCCTGATCCGTGCAATACCGCACGTATCTGATCGAACCCTGCCATATAATTATACGGCCACTAGTACAAAACTGTCCGATCCTGATCCGTGCAATACCGCACGTATCTGATCGGACCCTGCCATATCTCCATACGGCCTCTACAGCGTTTCGCCCGAAAGCTTGAGTAACTGTAAGTGTGGTGGACTCTAAAGACTCGTCAATACTATGGCTGTGGATTTAACCACTAGCACGTCAGAGGTATTAGCCAATACGTGACGGGCCACCAGCTATTGACCAAAAGGGACGCCGATGAGCGAACTCATCCTGACACCCTACTGAGCCTGTCAGTGACAATATCCGTACAGTCCGGTCCGTTCGTCTATGAGCATCGCATGTCGGGCCTAGGGGGTTGGTAAAAGTCAGACCCCCAAAAGCGGTACAAGTCGTGTCGGAGTGTAGCCCAGAACGCCCTGAGATACTACTGGAATACCTACCAGTAAATCTCCTGCCTCGGCCGAGGGCTTTGCGTAATGGCTCTCCTAGACACAGCGCGACCTCACCCCCAATACCGGGAGAGACGAACCCCTGAAGATCCGCTCACTGCCTCCATGTGGCTCGGGACTGTACCCAACTAAAACCTGTTTGCACGACCCCTTTGAGCCGTGGTAGGGTAGTAATCAAAGCACAGTGGGAACTCACACGAGACAAATGACGATCCTCAGGTCGATGAACTAACCTGTACACATGTCACCAGGGAACTGCTATCTGACGTCAGGTATAAGCCCAACTAGCAGGTTCCCGGCGAGTCCTGTCCGGTGTACTCATAACCCAATGAGCACCTGTATACATCTTAGGTGAACCAACTGACACCAGTGGCTTGTGAGACCGGCCACCGCCCCTCGTCGGGGTCTCGACTGTATACACTAGTCTACTAATGGAGTATCGATACCCTGTCTCGAAACTCCTACGACTAGGGACCTTTTAAGGATGTGCTTATAGACTACCAGCTCCCACGTATATGATCGCCATCATACTGCTGGTAGTCAAGCAAGAATCCTAGGGGCTCTATCAACGTGTAATAGTGACATGTCAGGTCACCTAAAGCAGTACACGATGATAAAGGTAAACCAGATAGTATACTATTATCTCGAGTAAGACTGTCCTACCGGGATAGGTCCTCCCTCAATCATTGCAATCACGTGCCTGTGATCCAATAATTGACTCTGAGGGCACTATCTCCAACAATCTCCCACTTGCACTCAAGGCTAATTATTGCGATGCCGCATACTCACAGCCCGTGTGATACCGAACACCCAACTCCTCTACTAGTCAGTCTCACAAAGCTCGTTTGCGAAATTATTGCGTTCGAGGAATAGCCTTAGTGAGTGGATCCGCTGTGAAGTTTCTTTCTATGTCTCTCTATATCTCAAATTCGCGGAGAAAGCCATCTCCCGAAATGAGCAATACCTGTCTTAGAACGTCTGGATGTCTGATGGGACCAAGCTCATAAATGAACTTCAAATCCAAACTTCTTAGACTGTATCGTCAACTGAACTTAATCAGTACCCTGCGCCATGCCACCCTCAGTATTGCCTTGGACCACCTGTCCAAAATACTGCCCTTCGTCAGAAGGAAAACTATAACTCTGACAACCTCCTTGTCGTCCATGTCACCTTGGAAGCCTGGAATGATAACTGTCTCCCAAATGAGGCTGTCGTTATCATATCCCTAGAACATCCACTTATGTTCTAAAACTGCTTCCGACTGTTTTTCCAGGATTGGATCAATATCAACTTATTGCATCTAGTGCAAGAACAACATCTGGTGTGGTACTTGACAACTCATGATTGACTCAATTGCCTAAGCAAGTGATCTGCCAATCATGAGTATCCCTCTCCCCTTTAGTCTATAAGACACCTTTAGAGAGGGTGACTCCATCAACTGCAGGTACACTACCGTGTCAAGAGTCGTCCATTCTAAATACTCATAGAATGCTGTCAAGTTACCCAGATTGGGAAACCACCCAAATCTAGATCTAAAACCATAGATCTAGTAACCAGTATGTCTGATATAATATCCAAGTCCTATGTGGAGAAAACACTGTGTGACGACCAAAGTATAACCGATCGTAGTATAGGAATATCACTTCCTACTACCTTCTCAACAGATCCATCCCCTATTCTGATGACGTCAAACCTATGACTGTCACATCAGAAACAGATGATCTATCTCCGCTACATCTGCTTTAGTCTATAAATAGACATAAGCCTGATGTCCACCAATGCTTCCGCTGCTCCCACTGACTACGACAACCCTCTGGCAGAGTCATATAGACGTGCACTTCCAAAGCTAGTTTAGAACGACGCTATACTCATCCTCCTGCCGGGTCTCGCAGCCTGGAACAACAGCAATGGTAATTGTGGGTAAACAAGAACTTCCCTGTCACCGTCCTTGAGGCTACCGTAGTACCTCTCGGGTGCCTGAAGTTACCCACCTTATCTGCGGAGTGGCCAATGGAATGTCAAATCAGATTGAATCTTTAGGTTCCTTATCAAATCTTCAGTAATCGTTTGTGGTTCTGGAATCAATTCCAGTTCTACCATACTCCCACTTCTTTTTCTGAAAAAATCCATTTTTAATAAAAACTGTGGCGAGTCTAGAACAATATTGCTATTGTTCATCCAGATGGTAGAAAATCAACCCTCGTCATAGCCTGGGTCAACCCACAAACAGTCATTACAGAAACGTGCCTTGAGTTGTCCAGTGTCTGGTTTTAAGCATAAGCCGGACAACTCCCCGTACCTTAACAATGTCAAGATATGAACTGTTCTATATCCAATATAGAAACAGAGGCACTGATTTAATTGAACCAGATTCAAATCATGCAGCTGTCTCCAGTGCATGTCAACTAAATGGAAGAAGGCCGATCAGCGTTACTCAACTTAGGAATGCTTCCAATTATGAGTAACCTGAAAGAGAAGCAATTTCTCTTAATCATTACTATCTACTGAACACCATACACAAGTATCTACATCTTCGATCACTTTGAAGAATCCCGATACTTGCTATACCTGGTTCTCTACTCTATTCAAATACCTATAACTCCTCTAAACTTAGACCCTGTGTTTCTACGAAACACATGTCTAAGAACTAGAGAAGTTAAAAGTAAACAGAATATAGTATGAGGACCAACCCCTCTGTCCTAATGGACACTGGACAACATACAATACTCTGTATAAGTCCGCTGAGTCTAACAACTCTTTCACTGTGCGTCGTAGGTTGAAAACTGTACTTATGGCTAAGAAGAATTACACCGCTGCTTGATGCTCCTTGCCTAACCATCCACTGATATAGGTAAATGTCATCGACATAATATCAAAAGGTATATCTCACTCTATGAAAATAGACGTACAGATATATCAATTTGAAATTGGTGCATAACCGCGGATATTCAAAACCAAATAATTGCCGTCCGGCAAACAACCCAGGTGACTTCCTCAAATATCACCGATTACAACGAATCCTGATATAATGAGGATGATCACCCAATTCCCAATAACTTACTCCCACTCAACATCTGTAAAACCATACAGATGTGAGAATCATACCTGGTAAATACATACCCTGGAGTAAGTGTCTAATCGGGAAATCAGTTTTCTATTAACAGTACACAGTGAAACTGAAACATTGAAATGTTTCGATGGAGTATGCTGGTATTCCTAGTAATGCCTCTTCCATTATCCAGATTCACAACTGTAACCGTATAATTCTTTGCCACCTCTCCAAATCCCTTTATATGTCTTTAGTCATTACCTTCTGTACACCCCTTTAAGCCAAATGGTTTTCTTCCTTCCCTACCGTTCGGCACCAGCCTATGGTTTGGAAGAAGACTATCCAAAAAGCATAAAGGGTGTACTGCCCTAATCCTAGGAGCACTTGCAATGCGAGAGAAGGTGAAGATAAAAGACACCTGAATGTACTTTATTCCTATTTCTCCTGAACCAGGACCCATCCCCGAACTGGAACAAGTTCCTTTCGAGTTCGTATATAACCATACGATGGATTATCCAATAAAATGGGATCTTCGTAGTGATACGGAGTGTCCTGGAGAAATACAAAGGTGATTTAGGATTGGCGAAGAAATACTTGGTTTGGTCGTGAATAGCAGTCGCAACTTACTTTGCCCTTTTTACTAATCCCTTGCTTTGTCTGAACTTAATACCTTCTGTACACCGTTTTAGGCTAACTGGTTTTTTTCATTCCCTACCGGTCGGCACCAGCCTATGGTTTGGAAGAAGACTATCCAATTTGCGTAATAGGTGTACTACTCCTAAACTAAGGAGTACTCGCAACCTGAGAGAAGGTGAAAAGAAAAGACAACTGAATAATCCTATCCGTTTTCTCCAGAACCAGAAACCATCCTCGAAGTCCTTCGAGTTCGTATATAACCATACGATGGTTTTGTCCAATGGAAGTGGACGTTCGTAGTAATACAGGGTGTCCTGGAGAAAAGGGTAAAAGTAGGAGTGGCAATGAGGTTTGCAACTCTGACAATCCAAAAGCCAGTGTTAAGAAGGTTCGGTCAACTTGGTCACTGAGTCATAGTCAAGGGTCGGGTCAATGGTCGCTGCCAAAGAGAGAGAGAAAAGAAACACTCAGCGTGCACTCTAACCTAGATCAGAATGGTTATCACTTTGTCTAATCTGGAAACCTCCCACTGTACCTCAAATTCTCCTCCAAACCTGAAAGAAGAATTAGTCGGGATCACCCGAGGAGTAAACCAACTCATCAGTGGGAATCGGGATCCAACTATCATCGCATGACAACTTGACGGAATCCACTCAAGTCACCACACTCCAGAAGGCATGCGCATGCTTGGCAAGTTTCAGTTCTTTTGAAACTCCCGATGTGATTTTTACCCCTAGGACTCAAGTGACCTTGACGGAGTCAACAAATCAAAGAGTCCTAGTCAAGTTCATCCCGTCATTATCTGGATTGCATTAAACCCACCCGTACGTGCCCTTGACGGAGTCAACAAGGCCGCACGACTGTCCTAACCAATCCCATTTATGCAACAAACAAGCACTACTTAGCTACCGTACACTACGCCTTGACGGAGTCAACAAACGCAGCACGAATACTAAATAATACTCATAAGAAATGACGGAGGGCTACGAATGGTTTTTGGCGAAAAACCTTTAACGTAAAGAACTTGATATCGTTGAAGGAACTGCATAGCCTTTTATAAAAATATAGTGACGAAAACCTTTACTAAAGAGGTCACTCCCGGTGAAGGGATCTCGGCTCTTTCCCCGTAGAATGAGGTGCAGGATATTCCAACTGAATACCACGATGCAAAGCAAAAGTAATCGGCTATAGTGAAGTTATTGCCCTGACGCAAACTTCTGTCCAAGGGGTCACTCCCGGTGAAGGGATCTCGGCCCTTGCCTCGTCGACTGAGGAGCAGGATATTCCAAATGAATACCACGACGCAAAACAAAAGTGAATGTCCTTGCAATAACAGCTTTTTGAAAAATGTCCCAACAACATCAGAAGGTTTGTTTATCTTGCATTGATCCAAATCAACGCAGTCCCATCAATTAATCACACCATAAAGAACGAAAATATACTGACGTACGTATATGCCATCCGCATTCGCCACTGGGTCCCGTCATCACCCGTTAGGTTAGCTAACTAACGGCAGAGCGGGGACTGGACTAGCGCGGATGAAAAACATATACAACGTCTACTAATATATATACCAATATATAGTATTTCGCTCAAGGCGTGATAAAATGCAACATCACAGAAATGTACAGCATCACAGAACAATACAGATATCTGGAAGCCCCGGGTTTCACAGAGCCGCTGCTAAAACCCGACGTTCCCCTGGTCGTGTGGATAGCCTGTGCAATGAAAACCTAGACCCCTACGGGCGCGACAAGTCACCCGCCAAAACCTGAAGCGAGGCAGCCCCCTTCAGCACCGTGAATGGACCACCCAGCACTTCACGGAATCCGGTAACTTGGGCACCCCTCCTGGGTTAACCTGTACCCCTTACGAGTGCGTCGAACAGCCCGCCAATTCCAGACTGAAGCCCCCTCCGTCCCAATGCCATGAGATGCGGGCTTGTTGCCCTCCAAAACCCGGCTATCCGTGCACCCCTCCGCGGGGTAATCCTAGTACAGAAAGTAAAATATACATACACCGGGTACATCGACCGCAACCAGATCGTGCCCCAAAAGAATAATACAAACAGGCAGTGACGGCAGTCCACATGTCGGACGCTCGCCCCGCAATATCAAATGTACATAATACAACAGCACAGTACTAGCATTGCATCCAGGCTATCCCCCACGACCGATCCGCAACAACACAGCAAATACATAGAACATCAACGTGAAAGTCACGTTCGCAAATCCGTCTAACCGGGCTATAGCAGTTAGACCGGATTTACCGATCGAGTGACATTCACGGTCGCAGATATAATGTAAATACTGTGAAATAATGTGTTTAAAATATCCGATCGATCAAACAATTAACAAGTGGGCCCCCAACCAATACTGTAGCACTCAAAGAAAACCTGGGCCCAATTTTAATATTCCAAAACCCTTAATTACAGCCCATAAGCTCACTGCAAAAAAATAATCACACGAACCCACACTACTGCGGCGGAAGAGCGGCCAAAATGGGGTTATGGCCGCGCTTCCGCGGTCGTACGGAGGAGTTGTGTCACCAAATTTTTTCAGTATTCTTAGAACTCCCTGCACATCATACTGAGACCACCTGAAAAATTTTTAGACTCCAAAAAATTTCGACAGAAACTGATGTGAAGGAAAAATACGGTTTTTGGAATTTCGGTCGATCGGATAAGCAAAACACATCAAACGAAGCTAGGTAAGGTTAATGGCGTGGCTCTGATACCATGTTGCGCCACGGCAGCGCCCCGGCCTCGTACTCGAGGCCAAATTGCGGAATCAAAAATTTTCCTTACTCGGAAACCGGCGCTACCGCGGACAAAGAAAACCCGGATCGTTTACCATTAACCTAATGCTAGCAGTCAAGAGATAGGGTGAGAAGTATACCGAGTGATCCGAGTCCTCCGGTCTTCTCTTCATCGTCCCGATCTCCCGCGGAAAGTCTAGCCTCCACATCGTCGCCTCCTCGCCGGAAAGGGCACCACAACGCCTGCGTCTTTTACGGGCTCCCACCTCAATACCGAGGCAACTCGAGCATGAAGCCGGCAACTCGACATGCTCAAGATGTGCTGTAGAATGTAGTGTAGAAGATGCTTGTCTCTCTTTAGGGCTTGTAGTTGCCATGATGGAGGAATGGGATTAGGAAAAATGGTGCTTTCATTTTTCCAAAACAAGAAGAAGAAGGAGATGAAGAATTCCTTCCAAAACTAAGATGAACTCTCTCATTCTTTTTCTTTTTCTCTTTTCTTTTTCTTCTTCTCTCTTTTCTAATGAAAAACTTATTCTTCAAATGAGAATGGTGGAGGAGGTAATATGAAGCATGAAGGGAGGTGAGTGTAGGGTAAAGCAAGTGGTGACTATATCCTAAACATCATGATAACAATCTCACATCACTTCTAATCAAGAATCAAATCCTTTCTTATCAACAAAAAGCAAATGATAAGAAAGGTATCAAAAGATGCTTTCATAATAAATCATCTTACAAATAAAACCTCCACCAAATGTAATTTGCAAAACTGCAAATTACCCCCCTCCATCAGAAAAGTCCGGCCGGGAAAGAACAAAGGAAAACCGGCCGGGACGGAATGCAAACAGGCAACTCCAGAAAACTGGTCCCGTAATAAATTACAGGAAAACCCCAATACTGTGCATACACACCCGCATCTGTATTCCGACCGGATACAAATGCAATGAGACAAAATCTACACTGTACTAAACTAGTACCGGCTTAAACTAAAGCCGGCTAGTGAAATCCGTTCGATCCTGATCCGTGCAATACCGCACGTATCTGATCGAACCCTGCCATATAACTATACGACCACTAGTACAAAACTGTCCGATCCTGATCCGTGCAATACCGCACGTATCTGATCGGACCCTGCCATATCTCCATACGGCCTCTACAGCGTTTCGCCCGAAAGCTTGAGTAACTGTAAGTGTGGTGGACTCTAAAGACTCGTCAATACTATGGCTGTGGATTTAACCACTAGCACGTCAGAGGTATTAGCCAATACGTGACGGGCCACCAGCTATTGACCAAAAGGGACGCCGATGAGCGAACTCATCCTGACACCCTACTGAGCCTGTCAGTGACAATATCCGTACAGCCCGGTCCGTTCGTCTATGAGCATCGCATGTCGGGCCTAGGGGGTTGGTAAAAGTCAGACCCCCAAAAGCGGTACAAGTCGTGTCGAAGTGTAGCCCAGAACGCCCTGAGATACTACTGGAATACCTACCAGTAAATCTCCTGCCTCGGCCGAGGGCTTTGCGTAATGGCTCTCCTAGACACAGCGCGACCTCACCCCCAATACCGGGAGAGACGAACCCCTGAAGATCCGCTCACTGCCTCCATGTGGCTCGGGACTGTACCCAACTAAAACCTGTTTGCACGACTCCTTTGAGCCGTGGTAGGGTAGTAATCAAAGCACAGTGGGAACTCACACGAGACAAATGACGATCCTCAGGTCGATGAACTAACCTGTACACATGTCACCAGGGAACTGCTATCTGACGTCAGGTATAAGCCCAACTAGCAGGTTCCCGGCGAGTCCTGTCCGGTGTACTCATAACCCAATGAGCACCTGTATACATCTTAGGTGAACCAACTGACACCAGTGGCTTATGAGACCGGCCACCGCCCCTCGTCGGGGTCTCGACTGTATACACTAGTCTACTAATGGAGTATCGATACCCTGTCTCGAAACTCCTACGACTAGGGACCTTTTAAGGATGTGCTTATAGACTACCAGCTCCCACGTATATGATCGCCATCATACTGCTGGTAGTCAAGCAAGAATCCTAGGGGCTCTATCAACGTGTAATAGTGACATGTCAGGTCACCTAAAGCAGTACACGATGATAAAGGTAAACCAGATAGCATACTATCATCTCGAGTAAGACTGTCCTACCGGGATAGGTCCTCCCTCAATCATTGCAATCACGTGCCTGTGATCCAATAATTGACTCTGAGGGCACTATCTCCAACAATTACTGTTTTATGTTGCATATATCATATGTTATGGATTTATGCATAGAGATACGGATTTCATGTGATCTATGGATTTGAGAACCGTGGGGATATTTCAAGAAAGTATGCATTGTTTTGAAAACCTGGTTTCTCTTGATATGATATTTTAGTGCGTCCGCCTTGATTTTTCTCGGTTCTTAGACTTGTGTTAGAAACCCGATTCGAGGAGTTGGATGATCCGTTTGCGGGTTCATGGTGGACCCAGTATGGTACCCCGGGGCAAGAAAGGGATGTTGTGCAGTAGACGATAAGCCTGGCAGAGGGACTACTACCTACCGGTGATTGGTTGGACCTGGCGGTTATCCGGAGGATACCGACCGGAGTCGTGAGATAGATATGGGCCGATCCGGACTGACGGAGCCCGTGGGCCGATCCGGACTGACGGAGCCCAAGTTATGTGGATTTACATGTCGATGCTGAACATAAGTATTTCATGATGTTTCGAGTACCGATGTTGGGCACTCAGGTTCTATGAGATTTACAGGATATGAGGGCCGATCAGGGTGACGGCACCTGAGGTATTGGGATTTGGGGTGTCGTTGATGGACACCGGTTTTTCTACGATGATGATTCATTGATGATGAAATGTTTTATCCCATGCTCAGCATTGGTTTGATATGCATTGCTTCATGTATTTGTAGTACCTGATAGAGTACCTTTCATGATTGTTGCATATCCATATTACCATATTTAAGCTATCAGATTGCATGTGATAGATTATCGCTGTACGTGCATACCTGCGATTATCTGTATGATGTTACTTACCATTCATGAGTTGGAAACTCATCCCCATTGTGCCATAGTGTTTTGCAGGTTTGACCCTCAGAGTAGTCGCGGCAGGGCTTCTTATTGTATCTTTTTCAGCGGATACCGCTATAGTTGGCTGTGAGCCTTTTTGCTGTAGGTGGGTTTTGCGGTTATCCGATTGTATCAATTATATATATCTCATTGTTCTAGTACTCTCCATCTACCACTTTTATGTATTGACTTAGAGACGAGTTGCGAGGACGATATTGTATTTAATTTGGTGACTCTGGGTGTCGTGCTCGTGTGAGCTGACCTTTATTATGTAGTTTTACCTCTTTATGCTGGTTTTCATTTATAATGTCTATTTCTTCGCTAAGACATTGTATATATGCTTGTGGTGGTTGTTTCCGCCTTTGAGCGTGCTTTGCTCCCGTTTGGGGATGCTTTATTTATATCTTATGTTTGTACCCATTTCGGGGCTAGTTTTTACAAAGGTGGTGCTGCCGAAATTTTTAAGAAAATAAACTTAAGTTTAATGATTTTTACTTGAGATTTCCAAATGTTTTTAACAATGTTTTTATCACTTACTATTTTTGATGGTTTAGATTTCTGGGATTTTGACTTACTGAAATTGCGTTACGCCTGTTGACGTCACGTGGTTTAAGTGCCGGTCACGTGCCAAATTTTGGGTCGTGACAAAGTTGGTATAAGAGCGCTAGGTTTTACCTTTCGGAGTGTAGGATGACCTTGGTATGATGGAGTAGGTAGATTAAGAAGAGTGACGTAGTGTGTGTATGTTCCGTGGCATACTTACGACACTATACTCCGCCTATGTGACTTTAGGACTTGTTGGTTGAAATTCCTTCCGTGATTATATATATCCTTGTGATTCAATTTCTATGTTCTTATTGAATCCAGTATTCAATTCCAGCCATTATGCTGCCGAAGACTACGAGGGCGCTGAGAGCGGCTGCGAGAACCGAGGTCAGAGTAGGCTCGTCGGGGATGAGGACTGACCAGGGCGGTATGCCCGTTATACAGGAGCAGATTGATCCACAATCGATAGATCGTATTACTAGACTAAGGGCGCTATGCAGGATTTGCGCCAGATGATAGGATCGTTGGTTGAGACCAGTCGAGCGCAGTGACAGGAGGTTGTCCCACCTGTCACGGGGACCGCCATGGTGCCTACTGTTCAGGCAGTCGTACCTGCAGCTATCGAGGTTATCACCGTATCGTTATCTGAATTAATGCGGCTGATGACTCCGGTTTTCACTAGCACTGATGCAGCTGAGTATCCGTAGTCATTTATCGATCGGATGGCCAGGATCTGTCGTTCGCTGAGATACTCCGACACAAGATGGGTAAAGTTCGCGAGTTTTCATCTGGAGGGTCTTGCCCAGACCTTATGTGAGTCATTAAAGAAGGGCAGAGCCGCAAGTCTTTCTCCTATGACCTGGGCTGAGTTTGTGACGGTGTTTCATGCCCGTTTTTTTCCGCAGAGCGTCAGGGATGATCGAGCATCAGGGATGCTCGAGCGCACAGTTTTGAGTCGTTATGCCACACTCCGGGTATGACGGTGGCAGAGTACGATGTTCAGTTTACCCAGCTATCTGTGTATGCTCCATATTTGGTGGACACTGAGGAGATGCGGATTAAGAGATTTGTGCGAGGCCTGCTTACCAAGTTATTCCTCGCTATCAGCGCCCAGCATTATGATACATATGCAGCCGCAGTGGACGCAGCCCTATTGGTTGAGGAGAGTCTTTCCGAGACGTCGGTCGTTTCGGAACCGAAGAGGGTTTAGACCGGTGTATCAGCCCGGAGATAGATGTTTAGACGCCGCGACAGATTTCGTTCAGGTCATGGGAGTAGCAAAGGCTTGGGACGAGGCCAGTTGTTTAGCTCTTATCCCCAGGAGGGTCAGCAGTCATCGTCTGGATGTTTCCGGTGTGGGAGTTTTTATCATCGCGTCAGGGAATGTACTGAACCACGTGAGGACGAGGCAGCCGTACCGCATGTTACCTTACCACCTTCTCTACCTCAGAGAGCATTGCCTCTTACGCCTGTTATTACTCCACGTCAGACTTATGCTCAGAGAGGTCATGGTCGCGGAGGGTTTGTTCACAGAGGACGCGGTGGCAGAGGCGGAGGACAGCCAGTTGCCAGTAGAGGGCAGGCCCGAGTATTTGCTTTGTCTCATCAGGATGCGCAGGCATCCAATGCAGTGGTTTCAGGTACTCTTCCAGTATGTTCCTTCGATGCACACCTTTTGTTTGATCCGGGATCTACGCACTCGCATGTTTCTACACATTTCGTGCCGAGGTTGGAACGAGAGTCATGTTTACTAGATCAGCCGCTTGTTGTGACTACTCCTGTAGGAGAGTCTTTTATTGCGCGACACGTGTTTCGGTCGTATGCCGTTCATATTGGAGATAGAGAGTCTTCCATCGACTTGATCCTTCCTGAGATGTTAGACTTCGATGTTCTCCTGGGCATGGACCGGTTAGCTACTTGCTACGTATCCATGGACTGCCGTGAGAAGACAGTCAGGTTTTGTTTTCCCAGCGAGTCAGTTCTTGTTGTGCAGGGGGACCGTGGTGCCACCCCTCACAGTTTGATTTCAGCCCTTTGCGCTAGTCGGCTTTTGAGGAGGGGATGTCGGGGATTCTTAGCTTTCATTCGTGATACCGGAGCCATGGTAGATTTGTTAAGCCGGGTTCCTATTGTGAGAGAGTTTCCCGATGAGTTTCCTGGATTACCGCCAGAGCATGAGTTTGAGTTTTGCATTGATTTGATCCCTAGCACTGGGCCTATTTCTATACCGCATTACCGGATGGACCCGGTGGAGCTTAAAGAGCTTAAGGATCACTTGCAAGAGTTGCTTGATAGAGGACTTGTACGTCCGAGTGTTTCTCCTTGGGGAGCTCCTGTTCTGTTCGTCAAGAAGAAGGACGATAGTTTATGGTTGTGCATTGATTATCGTCAATTGAACCGAGTTACGGTGTGGAATTGTTACGCCCCGCTTCCCAAAATACGGAATACGAGGGGTTAACAAGGCCAGCCATGCTCCAACGGTCAAGGAAACGTCCTGTCGTAGTCACACTTCGGCTTCTAGCTTTACGTGGTAATCAGTAATCAATGCACAGGTAATGAGAAATTCAGTCACTGAATCAAAACAGATACAAAGAAACTAACCAGATAGAGATCAAGGAAGTATAGCTCTGAGTTGCTGATCAAGATGTCCGCAATATCCTCGAGGTACGTCAGATCCTGGTCCGAGCTAATTCCACTTCTCACTCTGAGCATGCATACTCAGGTCGTCAGAGCGACCCAATAGCAACAAATATAAATGCAAATATAAACACGTGCAATGATGATGAACATGAAACAGTAAATACATAATGATGACGCTCATGAAATAATCGGTACAGGTAAACAGTAAAGTAGGTATATCAAATTAGTAAGCAATGCATGTCAATGTCACTAACCCTATCAGTCTCTAAATCTCCCTGTCCAGGTCGCTAAACCTATCGTCAGTCCAAGTGTGAGAGTCAACCACTCGTGAGTATCCCCCACCCAAGGGTAGTGCCCCAGGGGCAAGGGAACACGGGCCCGAGTCGCTGGCTAATAATCAGTAATATCACCCATATAACTCCAGAATTGCTATGTATGCTGGCAATGGGACTCCCGAGATTTTGTTGAACTCACACTCAAACTACCCTACACCCCGTGGTCTAACTCAAACACCAACCATAAACTCAAATACTAGTCGGTCCATGACAAGTCTACGCGAGAACTGGAGACAGGATCTCCATCAAGCATGTTTCGACTGATACCCAAGATAAATGGACAGTTTTTGGTGCCTTACCTATGAAACTAATATAAATGCTCCATAACCGTCTCATTCCAGTTATAATTACACTTATATATTTCTCATAGACATCGACAATACAATAAATCAATAGTGTCCGCTGATTGTATACAAGTGCGTTTCACTTTCACTTATTCATTCACGCTTTAACACTAACGTACTTGCCACAATCAAACACTAATATCTAACCCTGGGTAATATACACGACCACTAGGTCATCAATGTATATGAGCTCTACATGATATGATGATAATGCGATAATCAGGATATGAATAAAATATCAGCAACCAGTGTCCTAACACTTGCATAATTTACTATAAATCATACATGAATAATTTAGTGAAACGATGTACAAGGGGTAGGCGGTATGTTCAGTTATCTATCCGTCAAAATTGGTTTCGCATCAATCGGGTTTCAGGTTTACTAGATATGACCATTTCAATTTAAGTGTTCACTGCTGGAAATCCAATTTCTGAACTGGATGTCCGTTTCGTAACACACTTTAATCTCAGTTGGGGTCGTAATTAGGTGACGCTATAGTTGAACAAAATTTAGGTTTATCAGTTAGGTTTCCAACGCATATAGAGGTCCAGTAATATCCTATATCAACAGGGAGTTATAGTCAGGTTAAGTTCGATGTGTAAAATCTGTCACTGCAGAATTCAGCTGGACACATCGACGTTATAAAATGTATTAAAAATATCATACAGAACAGGAATCCAATCAAACTAGTGGGGTAAGAAAGCTAGCTCAATTTTCTACTTAACGATATAGGGTTCCGCACATTCTCGCATTTGAATAAGGATATACAGTGATTTAAAATCAAGGGTTAACTGGGATTTCTGCTCTGGACTGCAGTCCAGAACCGTAATCCTCCCGGATTTTCATTGTCACGACTCATTAGGATTTAGTGAAAAAAATATATTACAGTATATTATTACGTTAGCTTTGATATGATCCATCGAACGCAATATTCTGATTTATAACCAATTAACTGGTATTTTTACGAGTTTCAGGTACGGGAAAATTTCAGTTTTACGTGTCAAAAAGGGAAAGGCCTATCACGTCATTAAAGACCGTATTTTCCAGCCAAATCATAACATGACGTTCCTTATTACTCGGGCCATCACATGTGATTTGTTTCCATCAATTTAATGGGGGTTTTCCATTCGGGTTTTGCATCGAACACATGAATTATATTGATTCACATGAAAGGTATATGCGGAATTTATTGGTAAATTGAATTGTAATAGCTAAAATTAGCATGAAGCAAGTATTAAACTTGCCTGACGACGTCGACGATGGTACGGAAGCGGAAACGGCACGATCTTGATGTGAGCGCGGCATGGCAACCTCGACTTTGGCTCGAGTTCGATGGCTCGGCAGTGACGGCTTGGGTTGCTGGGGCAAGGCGGCTGCGGTCGGCGGTGAGGGGGTGTCGGAGGCGTTCGGGCATTGGAGGGAGGCAGCCGGGGTGGATGAGGTGGTCGCCGGCGATGGGGATAGGAGTGTTGCGGTGGCTCGGTTGGGTCTTAGCGATAACAGCGGGGTGCCGGTGATGTTGAGGTAGTGAAGGGAGGAGGTCATAGTGGCTGTAGTGGTGGTCGGCTGTTGAAGCTCGTCAGCGGAGGGTGTTGAAGTGTGGTCGACGGTGGAGGCAGTAGTGGGCTATGGTGTTGCGATAGGAATGTCTTGGTTGGTTAAGGGGAGATAGAGCTGAAGGAGGTCGTGGTGTTGGTGAGGTCGAAGGTCGGCTAGGAGTGAGCAAGGGTTGCCGGCGATGATGGCCTCGACGGTGGTGATGCAGTGGGTTGGCTGGGGGAAAGAAAGTGACGGTGAGGTGGGTTTGAAGTGGGGAAGCTCGGCGATGCATGGGGTCTCGAGCTTCAGGAGGGTCTCATCGTGAGGTAGAGGTGGAGAAGTATGGGTCAAGTGAGGTGTCGATGGTGTAGGCGGCGTGGGTTGGAGTTGTTGTGGCGGTTGTGGTGTTCTTGGGAGTGAGGGGGAGAACAAGAGTGAGAGAGGGAGGAGTGAAAGACGTGAAGAGAAGGAGGGAGCAGCACGCGCTCACGAGGTCATGGGTCGGAGGTGGAGACGTGGTCGCGACGAGGGGCGGGGGCTCAGGAACGGGCGGCGACGTGGGGGAAAGAAAAGAGCGGGAAATGAAAAGAACGGGGGAGAGAAGGAGGAAGGGAAACGGGTCGGGTCGGGTCAGGGGAAGGGTTTTGGGCTGGGGTTCTTGGGCTGGTCTCGGGGCAGAGGTAAAAGAATTTAAAAGAAATGGGAAAGGAATGGGCTGGGTTTGGGTTAATTTATTAGGAAGAATTTGAGAAAATAAATATAAAGGGTTATGGTTTAATAGTTAGGATTAGGAAAATTAAATGAAAATTAATTGGGAAAATAGAAATATTTAAGTAAATAAAAATTTGTAATCTTGTTTAAAATACGGAAATAATTAAAAGGGTCTGGGTATTACACCATACCCCACTTATATAAAATTTCGTCCCCGAAATTTAAAATAAACGATAAGCTATAAATAATATGCGACAAGCCACAGAATCAAATACTACTATATAGTGATCTACGTAGAAGCAGCTAGATAAAATTATAATGTTATACACACACACACACACACACACACACACACACACGTATATATAAGAAATAGTGCAGCTAAAATAATAAGCATAAGGCATAACCATTTATAATGACAAACTATAAGCACAATACCATGGAAAATAAAATAACAATAATAAACAATAGTGAAGGATTTGCCGATAAGCTAAAATATTTTAGAAAGAATATCGATCAAGCAATTTAAAATAACTTGAGGAAACTCACACGGTGAAATAAGAGAAAAACAAAATAGTATGTGCGATATACGTTTGCACTATTAAACGCGAAGAATAGTAAATCGTTTTAGAATAAGTAAAACGGAAGAAGTCAATAACGTGAATTTTTTTTTTGATAACAACAAGATAAAGGAAACTAAATTTCGAATAGCAAACGTCAATGAATATAATTATAGTGATAAGAAATAGCATTAATAATGTATAGGGGCTAGTCAAGGTAGGGATTGCAATGGAGTATGGCCCATTCGAAAGGTCGGAGTGCGATACTTTAATCTGAATGTTGAAGAGGCTAGGGTTAGGTCGGCATAAGGTGCACGGGTGAATAGTAATGAATCTCCGGTGGGAAAGAAATTTATTGGGGAGGGAAAACAATCAATGTATCATGCGAATCAATACTTCAAAAGATTAGCGAACTCAGAAACTTTATTGTTATTATTCCAGAAAATTTTAAACAAGGCATTCTCGAAAGATAAAAGGTGGCCCTAAACTATACATAGATTTATTTGGCCAAAGGAAACAAAAGATAAATCAAGTCAATCGCGGTTATGGAAGTTCGGCAGATTATGGTAAGTTCGTGCGCTAAGATAGGGGTGTCCATTTCCATAGTGCCTCGCAGGGATTGCCACTGGAGGTTCTTCTGCCACGGGATCTTCTCCTCCTGGTCCTTCTTCCTCGGCTGGAGTTTCTTCATCGTGGTATGCTTCCACGTAATTCACTTCTTCTGGATCTTCTCCTACGGGATTTCCCTCCACTGGATTCTCCTCAGGGTCTTCCTCTCCTGGATTTTCTTCTATCGGGTCCTCCTCGGGATCATCCTCTATCGGGTCCTCTTCGGAGTCCTCTTCTTCGTTGTCCGGGTCGCTGATCATGTCGACTTCTGGGGCTGCGACTCCCTCGTCCTCTGAATTGCTGTTTCCGAAAATAACCTGTGGGCCGTTGATCTCGTCATCTGAACTCACCAGTATGCAGTCCAAGGAAATGCATGACCGTGTGTCCTCATTTAGAGGCGGCGCTGCTCCAGGGTGGGCCATGGCTGGAAAAGAAAGAGTCATGATTAGATAGTGGAACACACCAAGAAAATAACCAATGATATGGAGCACAAGGAAAATATACGGTAGATAAGGACCGAAAAATCAAAATTTAGAATACTGATGCAATAACCAGTATAAGGAAAATGAGTGGCAAGGGGACGATACATACATCACAACTCAAAATTTTATTGCATTCAAACTAAAAAGTTCAACGGATACAAGATTTTAAACGAAAAGAAACATTTACAAAAGTGTGACAATATATTTTTTTCATTGAAAGCAGAAAAGATGATAATTCTTCGTTGATATCTAGACTGCTGCATTCTCGTCAAGCGAGTAGAATCCTGCGATGGGTCCATACTATCCTCGAAGCTCGAACTACGAAATAACCAAGTCACTTAGTAGGAGTGGAGAGCGTGGACGAATCTTCTCCTTGCAGCTCCTTCCTTCTAGGGCAACCATTGACAAGATGTTCGTCAGATCCACAAATCAAGCACTGCCCTTTGGCGCTGCGACAGTATCTCTGAAAGTGTCCTGGTCGCTTACAGTATCCACAATGTTGAGTTCTCCGCTGCTTCCGTTGCTGAGGAACAAATGGGCGCTTCATCTTCACGTCTTTTCCTTGTTTAACAGGGATTCCCTTACGATTGGAGGCTTCCGCTGGCGCTTGAGCCATTTGCCTTCTTAGTCCTTCAGCTAAGAGATCGTTCGTTCGCTCCTGGGCTTCCTTCAAGCCTTGCAGTACACACAAAATCTCGACGGTCTGACTCTGGCGTGCGGAGATAGAAGATGTATCGTTGGAAAACATGGTCCTGAAAAAATGATTTTAGGACGGCATAAGGTACAAGATATAAGAATCAGAATAAGATATAAAACAAAGCAAGAATAGGTGGTGAGTGAAACTCAATCGAGCGGGAATCAAGTGTAGAACTCCAAGTCACTCAAAACTCTAGCGGATGGATCAAAATATGTAGCAGAACAAACTATGTGAATCAAGATCAAGGATAACAAGTTTACAATCTAGACCGAATGATGTCTTAGATTGTCAAGCCCTATACGGAAACTGTAATCCCATTCTAAACTTGGCTCTGATACCAACAAAATCATGTTACGCCCCGCTTCCCAAAATACGGAATACGAGGGGTTAACAAGGCCAGCCATTCTCCTACGATCAAGGAAACGTCCTGTCGTAGTCACACTTCGGCTTCTAGCTTTACGTGGTAATCAGTAATCAATGCACATGTAATGAGAAATGCAGTCATTAAATCAAAACAGATACAAAGAAACTAACCAGATAGAGATCAAGGAAGTATAGCTCTAAGTCGCTGATCAAGATGTCTACAATATCCTCGAGGTACATCAGGTTCTGGACCGAGCTAATTCCACTTCACACTCTGAGCATGCATACTCAGGTCGTCAGAGCGACATAATAGCAACAAATATAAATGCAAATATAAACACGTACAATGATGATGAACATGAAACAGTAAATACATAATGATGACGCTCATGAAATAATCGGTACAGGTAAACAGTAAAGTAGGTATATCAAATTAGTAAGCAATGCATGTCAATGTCACTAACCCTATCAGTCTCTAAATCTTCCTTTCCAGGTCGCTAAACCTATCGTCAGTCCAAGTGTGAGAGTCAACCACTCGTGAGTATCCCCCACCCAAAGGTAGTGCCCCAGGGGCAAGGGAACACGGGCCCGAGTCGCTCGCTAATAATCAATAATATCACCCATATAACTCCAGAATCGTTGTGTATGCCGGCAATGGAACTCCCGAGATTCCGTTGAACTCACACTCAAACTAGCCCACACCCCATGGTCTATATCAAACACCAACCATAAACTCAAATACTACTCGGTCCATAACAAGTCTACGCGAGAACTGGAGACAGGATCTCCATCATGAAAGGTTCCTGGACACCCTAGTGAGGTCTCACAAGGCATCATCCATGCCAATTTCTAAAAATTACGGTGCCGAGAAACCCTAGAACGGATCGTTGGCTAGAAGTTTAGGCGACATAAGAAAATAGTTAACAACTTTAACTAAAAGAAACGGAAATACAACCTTTGTATATCCGGTCCACCACCTCCTAGGCTTCGCGATGATCTCCCTCCGCTGTCCAAATTGAACCCATGACTCTGGCATCGGCTTCATCGAAGAATGGGCGGGCTTGATCGTCGGCTTCGATGCCGAAGATGATCTACGTCGAGGCAACTCAAACTCGAGCTCCGCCTTCTCCAAGTCAAGAAACTTGTGAAGACAACACACTCTACTACTTGGCAAGAGGTAGAGGATGAAGAAATAGGAAGTGGGTAGACTTTAGATTTGGATTTCTCACTCATTTTGGCTAGTTGCCATTAATGGTTGCAAGCTTTTTCATGTTGATGATGAAGAAGAAGATGAGAAAGAATTTTGATAAGTATATTTAAAATATCAAATAAAATGATACTTATCATAATAGTAACCATAGTTAGGTGTAGAGAATAAACCATGGTTAGGGTTAATGGTTAGGTTTAGGAAAAGAACAAGAATGGTCAAACTTTCAACACTTCATGAAGTTTCCACAAAACTACAAAAAAAAGCCACCATTCTCTTTATCTTTTCTAAATGAAATAAATAAAATAAATAAATAGATAAAGGTAAACCATAACCACTAACTTAACCATTGTTTAATTCTTTACACAACCTTAAGCTTGCATGTATCATCAAACATGATACAATCTTGTGCACAAAAGTATATCACATATACAACTTGCACAATTCAAGTGAGAAAATGCATTTAAAGTGAACCAATACTAGTTAATGCAAAGTAATATATCAAATATATAATTATGCATTAAATCATTGAATCAACACTTGATTTAACGATCCGGTCATATCGTATATAACCGACTAGTATTCTATGCATCGGCTTATCGAATCAATCCTTGATTCGATAACTGGGTTATATCGCATACAACCATTCGATACATCCATCGTGAGAATAGAATACGGTATCACATACACGTATTATTCTCGGTCCCTCACATATCTCATATGCGCTCCTATTTTATTTCGCTTGAGCCAGGAAACCTCTGTGTAGGACTCTAAAGACTCGTCAATACGCCGGCAGCAGATGATGATCATATCAAGCACCCACAAGCCGCAAGCGGTCTGCTAAACGTAACGGCCACCCGGGTATTTAGTGATCATAAGATCGAAGAGCAAGCCCGTTCACACTCCTGTGAATCCAACCAGTAACACTTACCGTACAGTCCGGTCTGTTCGTCTGATATGTCGCATATCTCGCCTAGGGGTGGTAAACGTCAGACCCAAGAAGCTTGATAAGTCATGCCGACGTGAGGTCCATGACATGTGTGAAACTACTGATAAATCTTACCAGTATATCACTACAACCCTGGCCAGGGATTTCCTGTTATGGCCAGTCGAGCATAGCACAACATCAACCCCCAATACCGGGAGAGACGAATCCCCTCCTATCGCTCATTGCCTCCATGTGAATCGGGACTGTACCCAAAAACCACCTGTTTGCACAACTCAATAGAGCCGTGGTAGGGTGGAAATCAAAGCACAGTGGGAGACACACAAGACTCTATGACGATCTCGGGTCAACAGACTATGCTGTACCAGTGTCACCAGAGAACTGCCATCTGACGTGAGGTATAATACCATCTGGGAGTTCTCGGCGAGTCCGTTCAGTGTACCCAGTCTCCACTGAGCACCCGTATACCATCTCTGATGTCAAACACCAATGGATATGGGATCATCCATCGCCCATCGCATGGGTCGAGAAGATATACGCTAGTCTACTCTGGAATATCGATGCCCCGTCTCGATATTTCCTCAACCAGGAACATTGAAGGATGTACTCATGGACTATCCAGGCCCCACTAGTATGATCTGCATCACAGTCCTGGAAGTCGAGTACACATCCTAAGGGCTTTATCAACATGTAGCAGAGAGACAGAAAGTATACATGTTAAGATAAAGAGCAACCAGATAGCGTACTATCATGTCGAGCAAGAAAGTCCTACCTATATATGTCCCAGCATCCACTACAATATACATCCAATGTACAGTAATGGCCTCTAGGGCATACATATAACTAACAATCTCCCACTTGCACTAGGGCCATCTGTAGCAGTGGTTGCAGTATCACATACTCAACCATCCCATAAAGTCTCTCTTTGGGAAAAGGCCTTCGTGAGTGGATCCGCCGTGTTGTCCTCTGAGTCTACTCTCCTAACCTCGATCATCCTGGAGATCAACTATCTCCATGATCAGGTGATGCTGCCTCAGAATATGTCTGGGTCACTGATGGGACCAGGGTTCCAGGACCAAAGCCACAGTTCCATTGTCACACAATGGTAGGAACCTAGTTCATTCTATGAACCAATATACACCCAAACTGCCTCTTTGGTAGTATCTTTAATAGCGATGTTACCAACTTTTATCGTCTAGTTTGCCACGGCATCTAGCTTGGAACTCTTCCAACATACCGTCCCTTTACTGAGGGTAAAACAATGCCTGTGACTGACATTCAGTCGTCTTTATCACTCTGGAACCCTTCCAGTGATTCTCCCCAGGATCGATTGATACCATTTCACTACAACTAGTGAGTATCCTAACATCCAATTAGATCTATCTCATAGATCCAAAGCTTAGGATTTAGTAGGTATCATTTTGATCCTGTATGGAAAATCATTGTGATAAGCCGAGATTGATCGAGCATAGCATAGGAAACTCCTTCCCTAACAAGAGTATGTCATCCACGTACTCTACGAGGATCGTCACCATATTCCCTACTACCATTTTATTTATACAAGGTTCATCTACCATTTTGATGATGTCAACTTCTTTGACCAATCCATCAAAACAGATGTTCCAACTCCGCGATGCCTGCTTTATCCTATAATGCATCTTGCACACGTTTCCGCTGCTCCCACTGTTTACGTAGCCCTCTGGCTGTGTTCTTATAGACGCACTCTTCTAAAACATCATTTAGAAAAGCAGTCATGAAACCCAACCACCAGATATCGTAGTCATGGTATGTAGCCGTGATAAGTAGGATCTGGATGGACTTAAGCATAGTCCCTAGAAAAGGTTTCATCATTATCCGTGCCTGGTTGATGACGAGAACCTTTAACAAGTCTAGCTTTGAAAGTCTCAACTTTTCCATCTACACCAAGTAATCTTCTCACGATATACTTGCTCCTGATGGGGATTTAACCCTTCAGATATAGCAGCTAAAGTCCATACTTTGCTGGTGTATATGGATTCCATCTCAGATCGCTAAGCATCCAGCCATTCTAGCAGAGTCCCTACTCTCGATGGCCTGCTCGAAACTAGTTGGGTCATCATCTCATGATGCAATCCTTGATCCCACTGTCATCGAGAAACCGAAGTATCTCTCAAGCAGGTGAGGAGCCCTGCTAGATCGGCGGAGAGGCTGAGGTTCGTCGGGAACTATTGAATCCTTTGGTTCTGTCAAATCATCAGCTGCAGTTTGTATAGCTGGAACATTTCCAGTTCTACATTACAGACCTTGCCTTGAGCTTGTCCGGATTTTGCCTTTAGACATAGGCCGGTCAACCCCAAATCTTAACTAGCTTAAGACATGGGCTCTTCCCTTTCCATATCACATATGAAGCGGTAGGCAACTGATTTGATTCGAACCTAATTCAATAGATACGCAGCTTCTCAAGCGCATAACCCCAAAAGGAAATAGGTAACTCAGTAGTACTCATCATAGAGCACACCTTATCATATAGGGTGTGATTGCTCCGCCCCGATATACCATCGTGCTATGGTTTATACGGAGGAGTAATGCTGAGAGAGAATCTTATTCTCCTTTATAATAGACCCGGATTTCCGTGCACAAGTATTCTCCTCCCTGATCTCATCATAGGACATAATACATATACCCGTATTTTGGTTCTCTACTTCCAACTTATATTCTGTGAATACCTCAAAAGCTTCGGACTTATGTTTCAACAGGAACATACGACTGAATCTTGAGAGATTATCAGAGAATATAATGAAGTATAAAGAACCAGTCCTGACATGTGTAGATAGGAGACCTTACATACATCATCATGTATCAGTCCCAAGAGTTTACTAACTCTTCCTCTGTTTCCAATGAACAGAGCTATGGTCATCTTATCTTTGTGACATGACTGGCAAGTTTCACAAGATATAAATTCAAACTGATTTAAATATGCATCTAAAATGTAACTTCAGCCAGTCGGGTCGCATTGATATGACCTAGTCTACAATGCCTCAAGAATGATTCGTTCATTTCTGAACTTTTCCTCTTGTGTGTGTTCTGTATACTAGGAACTGTAGTTTGATTTAGAACGTCAACGCTTTTAGATAACGTGCCTGAACCGATCAACTTTTGATATAGGAAGTGTTCAAAACATTATCCATCAATACAAAATTATATCCTTTCTTTACTAATAAAGAGACAGATATGATTTTGTATATCAGGTTCGGTATCTAATAGCATTTGTTCAGAATCAATGTATTCGTAATACAGGGTGACAGTGACCAACAGACTTGGCTGCAACACTTGCCCCGTTTTCTGTCTCATGAAACTTATCACCCTTTCTCAGTTTTTCTACCCTTTTGTAGCCCTATGTAACAGATTACATATCTGGGATCCTGATCCGGTATCGAATACCCAGGATTCAGAGGATACTGAGAAACAGTTCTTTATAATGAACACACCCGAAGGAGATGCATCATATGCACTTTCTTCGTTTGGGCGGCATAGGAATTCTAGTATTCCCCAATTTCCTGCTCTGTCTTATAACAATTATAAGTTGGAGCGGGACCAACGTTCCCCAGCTCAGTATAACAAGCGGGTTCGGTCAATACATCCATTTTATTATCTTGATTAAGGTATGATATGGTCGCTACCAGGAGAGAGAGAGAAGAAAACACTCAACGTGCGCTCTTGCAAGATTAGATTGGTTATTTATTTTATCTAATCAGGATGGCTCCCACTGTTTTTATCAAATCTTCCTTCAAACCTTAAAAGGAAAGACTAGCCGGGATTAATTACACTCTACAAGTTCGCCAATCTTTCAGCCAGGCCAGTGTCGGTACTTTGAGGGAGGTTCCCCGTGCTTTCGCACGGACCTAATTACAGTAAACCTCGTTTTCCCAGAGGCGTAACCCCGTTGACACCTTTCTAGACACCTACTTGATCGGCTAATTGCAAAGTGCGAAACTCTCCCAGGAGTAACAATTACTCGCAGTGGGTATCGGGATCCAACTATCATATAGAAGGTATGCAATCTCATTGCAAATTTCAACACTTGAAACTCCCGATAAAGGTTTTTACCCCAAGCACTTATGACCTTAACTATGGTCAACAAATCATAAGCACTAGTCAAGTTCTACCCGTCATTTCGTGATTAATTAGACCCACCCACATGACCCTTAACTAAGGTCAACAAAGTCACGCGACTGTCCTAACTAATCGCATCATATGCGGTGTAGGAAGACATCACTTAGCTACCGTATACTGTGCCTTGACTATGGTCAACAAACACAGCACGAATACTAAGTACTCTACTTCCTAAAATGACGGAGGGTTGCGAATGGTTTTTATGAAAACCTTTAACGCTTTGAACTTGATCTCGTTGCGGAATCAAATGGTTTTTAAATGGAATGTTTTTGAGGCTTTTCTAGTTTTGCTAAAGAGGTCACTCCCGGTGAAGGGATCGTCGGCCCTTTCCTCGTCGAATGAGGTGCGAGATATATCATATATAGCACTGTGCAAAGCGAAAACTATAGAAGCGATCAAAAGACAAACCGAGGGTTGTAGCATCTGCCAGTTATTGCTAAAGGAGTCACTCCCGGTGAAGGGATCTCGGTCCTTTCCTTATCGAATAAGGTGCAGGATGTTCTATAATGAACACCGCGATGCAAAGCAAGAACTGTAGCTACCTGTTTTTATTTTAAAATTCGATTCCACAACATCAATTAGGTTTATTTTCTTTCATTAATCTCATTAATGAATATCCCATCATTTAAGTCCACCTAATCATCACAGATAAATATAACGTACGCTTATGCCATCCGCATTCGCCTCGATGTCCCGTCTGCACCGTTAGGTTAGGTAACTAACGGCAGAGCGAGGCAGGGCTAGCGCGGGTGTAAAACATAAGCAACGTCTATATAATATATCATATATACTATATACTACATCTATCTGAACAGAGCACAGAACATCGCATGATCACATCACAGATATCGCAGCAGAAAGAATCATATGAAATATTGGATATACTAGGACGTCCGTGTTTTCAATACGAGCCAGTATAAAACACGGATTCCACGGTCGTGATGAATAACCTGTCCCACACCCCTAGACCCCTACGAGAGCGGCAAGCAACCCTACCAATTCTAGGGTTAGGAGACCCGGACTCGACTCCTCAAGTTGGTCTCCCACTGGACCCCAGAACCCGGTTACTTGTGCTCCCCTCCTTGGGTCTATCCTAGTGCAGAAAAGTAAATAATATACATCAACGGTGACAACTTCCGCAACCTGGAAGTGCCCCAATAAAAGAATATTACATACAAGTTTTTACATGAATGAAAATGAAAAACACTCATCTCACATAAAAACCCCCGGCTATTCAAACACGACGATCCAATGTAACATATCCAGCAACACATAACATCACATGTCATCAACGTAAGTAAATATGCGCATCCCAATTGTCGTTGACCTATAGCAACGAAACCGGCGATATCATATATTATACTTACGGTCACAGAAAAGAAAGTGTAAAACTACAACAGTTGGAATCCGCAACCACCTCAGACATCACATGCCTGAATAAATGAATTACTTAGACATCGCATGCCTAACAATTATAAACTCTGCATTTTAGTCTCAAAATCGAAAACGCTTTTCAATTTCAAGTCGGGCAATTCAACAAGATTCCCGACATCCTGATCGAATGCTCGTCGCAAACTTTAGTAGACGGCTGCACCCCCGATACCGTCGACGAAGTGCACCAAGGCGGAACACCGCTATCGCGAGCACCCGGACGGATGCTTTCGGCGACGGGGTTCTCCTACAGTCACTTGGTCGGGGCTATGGGATGAGGCTGTCTATTAAGCTTATCCGGCGAGTATCCGCGTACGCTACGTGATTGCGATGGACTTTTGATCACATCAAAATTCTGTGTCAACCGATCAAGTGAGACTAAACCGCTAGATTTATAACATTCATTCAGTTATCTCATAACAGCTTGTGAATTCCAATTATTGTATCCCATTCCAGATAATTGGAAAATGTTAAACTTTCCGATCGAACAGTCGAACACCCAAGTTTTTCCCGAAACAGATCAACACATGAAATAAGTCTAACAACATTCAGTTCGTGCCTCGGTACCAACGGTGCAGCCGTAGAAGGGTCAAGCCAACGCCTCACATGTGGCACGCCGTACTGCCCCAAACCCGAAGGTTCAAATGGCAGTTCAAGACGGTCACATAATCGAGTTAAGGTTTGTTGTCTTCTAGAGGGTCCATCGCGTTACTTGCACTACTTAGAACGTCGTTAAACTACGGAAAAATCCAACACTTGGAAATTTCCCGACAGGGGAAAAATTGGGTATTTATATCCGGTCGAACTTTTTTAACATATTCTAAAATTTATCCGGAATCCACATAGACAAAATCTGATAATCCGATCGAATCATCGATTCCCAATACAACCCCAGAATACTCAACTGTAGAAATAGAATAAAAATACCCAGAAAACATAGCATTAAATTATATGAATTACTGTGCAGAAATCATTGGACAAGGAGACAGTACGGCCGCGGAACCGCCGCATGTGCAAGCTTATGCCGCGGTTCCGCGGTGGAAAATTCGAATTAGACCCTCGTCTTTCACAGTAATTCAAATACGACCCTGCTTAATATTCTGCATATTTTTAATATTGAAAAATCCAGATTTTTAAAAAATGGACAGAGAGCATTTTGGAAATGGGTTTCGGGTTCGTTCGGATTTCAAACGTCGTCTAGACTTCGCCTAAGGCTCTAGCTAGGCTCTGATACCACTGAAAGGTTCCTAGGCACCCTAGTGAGGTCTCACAAGACATCATCCATGCCAATTTCTAAAAATTACGGTGCCGAGAAACCCTAGAACGGATCGTTGGCTAGAAGTTTAGGCGACATAAGAAAATAGTTAACAACTTTAACTAAAAGAAACGGAAATACAACCTTTGTAGATCCGGTCCACCACCTCCTAGGCTTCGCGATGATCTCCCTCCGCTGTCCAAATTGAACCCATGACTCTGGCATCGGCTTCATCGAAGAATGGGCGGGCTTGATCGTCGGCTTCGATGCCGAAGATGATCTACGTCGAGGCAACTCAAACTCGAGCTCCGCCTTCGCCAAGTCAAGAAACATGTGAAGAAAACACACTCTACTACTTGGCAAGAGGTAGAGGATGAAGAAATAGGAAGTGGGTAGACTTTAGATTTGGATTTCTCACTCATTTTGGCTAGCTGCCATTAATGGTTGCAAGCTTTTTCATGTTGATGATGAAGAAGAAGATGAGAAAGAATTATGATAAGTATATTTAAAATATCAAATAAAATGATACTTATCATAATAGTAACCATAGTTAGGTGTAGAGAATAAACCATGGTTAGGGTTAATGGTTAGGTTTAGGAAAAGAACAAGAATGGTCAAACTTTCAACACTTCATGAAGTTTCCACAAAACTACAAAAAAAAGCCACCATTCTCTTTATCTTTTCTAAATGAAATAAATAAAATAAATAAATAGATAAAGGTAAACCATAACCACTAACTTAACCATTGTTTAATTCTTTACACAAACCTAAGCTTGCATGTATCATCAAACATGATACAATCTTGTGCACAAAAGTATATCACATATACAACTTGCACAATTCAAGTGAGAAAATCCATTTAAAGTGAACCAATACTAGTTAATGCAAAGTAATATACCAAATATATAATTATGCATTAAATCATTGAATCAACACTTTATTTAACGATCCGGTCATATCGTATATAACCGACTAGTATTCTATGCATCGGCTTATCGAATCAATCATTGATTCGATAACTGGGTTATATCGCATACAACCATTCGATACATCCATCGTGAGAATAGAATACGGTATCACATACACGTATTATTCTCGGTCCCTCACATATCTCATATGCGCTCCTATTTCGTTTCGCTTGAGCCAGGAAAGCTCTGTGTAGGACTCTAAAGACTCGTCAATACGCTGGCAGCAGATGATGATCATATCAAGCACCCACAAGCCGCAAGCGGTCTGCTAAACGTAACGGCCACCCGGATATTGAGCGATCAGAAGATCGACGAGCAAGCCCGCTCACACTCCTGTGAATCCAACCAGTAAGGCTTACCGTACAGTCCGGTCTGTTCGTCTGATATGTCGCATATCTCGCCTAGGGGTGGTAAACGTCAGATCCCAGTAGCTTGATAAGTCATGCCGACGTGAGGTCCATGACATGTGTGAAACTACTGATAACTCTTACCAGTATATCACTGCAACCCTGGCCAGGGATTTCCTGTTATGGCCAGTCGAGCATAGCGCAACATCAACCCCCAATACGGGGAGAGACGAATCCCCTCCTATCGCTCATTGCCTCCATGTGAATCGGGACTGTACCCAAAAACCACCTGTTTGCACAACTCAGTAGAGCCGTGGTAGGGTGGAAATCAAAGCACAGTGGGAGACACACAAGACTCTATGACGATCTCGGGTCAACAGACTAAGCTGTACCAGTGTCACCAGAGAACTGCCATCTGACGTAAGGTATAATACCATCTGGGAGTTCTCGGTGAGTCCGTTCAGTGTACCCAGTCTCCACTGAGCACCCGTATACCATCTCTGATGTCAAACACCAATGGATATGGGATCATCCATCGCCCATCGCATGGGTCGAGAAGATATACGCTAGTCTACTCTGGAATATCGATGCCCCGTCTCGATATTCCCTCGACTAGGAACATTGAAGGATGTACTCATGGACTATCCAGGCCCCACTAGTATGATCTGCATCACAGTCCTGGAAGTCGAGTACACATCCTAAGGGCTTTATCAACATGTAGCAGAGAGACAGAAAGTATACACGTTAAGATAATGAGCAACCAGATAGCGTACTATCATGTCGAGCAAGAAAGTCCTACCTATATATGTCCCAGCATCCACTATAATATACATCCAATGTACAGTAATGGCCTCTAGGGCATACATATAACTAACACATCAAGCATGCCTCGACTGATACCCAAGACAAATGGACAGTGTTTGGTACCTTACCAATGACACTAATATAAATGCTCCATAACCGTCCCATTCCAGTTATAGTTACACTTATATATGTCTCATAGACTCGACAATCCAATAAATCAATAGGGTCCGCTGATTGTGTACAAGTACGTGTCGCTTTCACTTATTCATTCACGCTTTAACACTAACGTACTTACCACAATCAAACACTAATATCTAATACTGGGTAATGTACACGACCACTAGGTCATCAATGTATATGAGCTCTACATGATATGATGATAATGCAATAATCAGGATATGAATAAAATATCAGCAACCAGTGTCCTAACACTTGGATAATTTACTATAAATCATACATGCAAAATTTAGCAAAATGATGTAAAAAGGGTAGGCGGTATGTTCAGTTATCTATCCGTAAAAATTGGTTTCGCATCAATCGGGTTTCAGGTTTACTAGATATGGCCATTTCAATTTAAGTGTTCACTGCTGGAAATCCAATTTCTGAACTCGAAGTCCGTTTCGTAACACACATTAATCTCAGTTGGGTTCGTAATTAGGTGACGCTATAGTTGAACAAAATTTAGGTTTATCAGTTAGATTTCCAACTCAATTGGTAGACCAGTAATATCCTATATCAACAGGGAGTTATAGTCAGGTTAAGTTCGATGTGTAAAATCTGTCACTACAGAATTCAGCTGGACACATCGACGTTATAAAATGTATTAAAAATATCATACGGAACAGGAATCCAATGAAACTAGTGGGGTAAGAAATCTAACTCAATTTTCTACGCAACGATATAGGGTTCCACACATTCTCGCATTTGAATAAGGATATAAAGTGATTTAAAAGAAAGGGTTAACTGGGATTTCTGCTCTGGACTGCAGTCCAGAACCGTAATCCTCCCGGATTTTCATTGTCACGACTCATTAGGATTTTGTGAACAAAATGTATTATAGTAGATTATTATGTTATCTTCGATATGATCCATTGAATGCAACATTCCGATTTAGAACCAATTAACTGGGATTTTTACGAGTTTTAGGTACGGGAAAATTTCAGTTTTACGGGTCAAAAAGGTAAAGGCCTATCACGGCATTAAAGACCGTATTTTCCACCCAAATCATAACACGACGTTCGTTATTACTCAGACCATCACATGTGATTTGTTTCCGTCAATTTAACGGGGGTTTTCCATTCGGGTTTTGCATCGAACACTTGAATTATATTGATTCACATGAAATGTATATGCAGAATTTATTGGTAAATTGAATTGTAATAGATAAAATTAGGATGAAGCAAGTATTAAACTTGCCTGACGATGTATCGATGATGGTATGGCAGCGGCAACGGTGCAATCACGACGCGAGCGAGGCACGGCAACCTCGACTTTGGCTCGAGTTCGATGGCTCGGCAGCGACGGCTTGGGTTGCTGGGGCAAGGCAGCTGCGGTCGGCAGTGAGGAGGTGTCGGAGGCGTTCGGGCACTGGAGGGAGCCAGCCGGGGTGGCTGAGGTGGTCGCCGATGATAGGGATGGGAGTGTTAGGGTGACTGAGGTGGTCGCCGGCGACAGGGATGGGAGTGTTGGGGTGGCTCGATTGGGTCTTGGCAATAGCAGCGGGGTGCCGGTGATGTTGAGGTAGTGAAGGGAGGAGGTCGTAGTGGCTGCAGTGGTGGTCGGCTGTTGAAGCTTGTCAGCGGAGGGTATTGAAGGGTGGTCGACGGCGGAGGCAGTAGTGGGCTATGGTGTTGCGATGGGAAGGACTTGGTTGGTTGAGGGGAGATGGAGCTGGAGGAGGTCGTGGTGTTGGTGAGGTCGAGGGTCGGCAAGGAGTGAGCAGGGGTTGCTGGCGATGATGGCCTCGACGGTGGTGATGCAGTGGGTTGGCTTGGGGAAAGAAAGTGACGGCGAGGTGGGTTTGCAATGGGGAAGCTCGGCGATGCACGGGGTCTCGGGCTGCAGGGTGGTCTCGTCAGGAGGTAGAGGAGGAGAGGTGTGGGTAAAGTAAGGTGTCGATGGTGGAGGTGGCGTGGGTTGGAGTTGCAGTGGCGGTTGTGGTGTTCTTGGGAGTGAGGGGGAGAACGAGAGTGAGAGAGGGAGGAGCGAAAGACATGAAGAGAAGGAGGGAGCAGCGTGCGCGCGCGAGGTCATGGGTCGGAGTTGGAGACATGGTTGCGACGAGGGGCGGGGGCTCAGGAACGGGCGGCGACGTGGGGGAAAGAAAAGAGCGGGAAAAGAAAAGAATGGGGGAGAGAAGGAGGAAAGGAAACGGGTCGGGTCGGGTGAGGGGAAGGGTTTTGGGCCGGGGTTCTTGGGCTGGGCTCGGGGCAGAGGTAAAAGAATTTAAAAGAAATGGGAAAGGAATGGGCTGGGTTTGGGTTAATTGATTAGGAAGAATTTGGGAAAATAAATATAAGGGGTTAGGGTTTAATAGTTAGGGTTAGGAAAATTAGATGAAAATTAATTGGGAAAATAATAATATTTAAGTAAATAAAAATTTGTAATCTTGTTTAGAATACGGAAATAATTAAAAGGGACTGGGTATTACCGGAATCGGTATCCTTTACCTCACATTGATGAATTGTTTGATCAGCTCCAGGATGCGAAACATTTTTCTAAGATTGATTTGAGATCAGGTTATCATGAGTTGCGGGTTCGGAATGATGACATTCCGAAGACTGCTTTTTGTACGCGCTACGGGCATTATGAATTTTTGGTGATGTCGTTCGGACTCACCAATGTCACAGCAGCATTTATAGATTTGATGAACCGGATTTTCAGGCCGTTCCTCGACCAGTTCATTATTGTGTTTATTGATGACATTCTGGTTTATTCCAAGAGTCGAGAGAAGTATGAGCAACATTTGATGATTGCTTTGCAGACATTGAGAGAGCACCAGCTGTTTGCTAAATTCTCGAAGTGTGCCTTCTGGCTTGATAGTTTTGACTTCCTAGGTCATATGGTTACGGGAGACGGTATTCGTGTGGACCCGAGGAAGATCGAGATCGTACAACTTTGGCCCAGACCTATATCAGTGACAGAGGTCCGCAGCTTTTTGGGCTTACCCGGTTACTACCGTCGTTTCGTTCAGGACTTCTCGAGTATCGCTGCACCATTGACCGGACTGACTAGGAAGGGGGTTCCTTTTCTTTGGATTGAGGCATGCGAGCTGGGTTTTTAGTAGTTGAAGACTCGGTTGACGACTGCATCAGTTTTATTTTTGCCTTCTGGATCGGGAAGCTTTGTCATTTATTGTGATGCTTCTTGAGTGGGGCTCAGTTGTGTACTGATGCAGCATGATAGAGTTATCGCTTATGCTTCCCGGCAGTTGAAGAAGCATGAGTAGAATCATCCCACTCATGATCTTGAGATGAACGCGGTGGTTTTTGCGCTTAAGATTTGGAGACACTCCTTGTACGGGGAGTCATGTCAGATTTTCACAGACCACCAAAAACTTAAGGTACATCTTCCAGCAGCGGAATCTGAATTTGAGACAGCTCCGTTGGATAGAGCTTGTGAAGGATTATGATTGTGAGATCCTTTATCACCCGGGCAAGGCGAATATGGTAGCCGATGCTTTGAGTTGTAGGCCCCAGGGTAGCTTTTCCCAGTTGAGCGCAGTTCAGAGACAGTCTTCTGCAGATTGGCAGATCTTGTGAGATAGTAGAGTACAGTTTGAGTTCGCTTCCACTGGGGGACAGCTTGCTCATGTTCGCGCCCGCCTACTTCTACTTGATCGTATTCGTGAGGCACAGCCCGACGATGCCCATTTGTCTGAGATTCTTGAGCATGTTCGGCAGGGCAGAGATTCGGAGTTCTTGATTGATGACCAGGGTGTGCTACATTTTAAGACTCGTTTGTATGTACCTGATACCGATGGGTTGAGATGCGAGATCTTAGAGCAGACACATCAGTCAGCTTATAGTATTCACCAAAGATCCACCAAGATGTATCATGACTTGAGAGATGTCTACTGGTGGGCAGGGATGAAGAGTGATGTTTCGGATTTTGTTTCGAGGTACCTGACTTGTCAGCAAGTTAAGGCTGAGCATCAGAGACCGGTAGGAAAGTTGCGGCCTTTACCCATTCCGGAGTGGAAATGGGAACAGATCTCCATGGATTTCGTTATGGGTCTACTCAGGTCCAATCGAGGGTATGACTCCATTTGGGTGATTGTTGACCGGTTGACGAAAGCGGCTCACGTCCTTCCAGTAAAGACCACTTTCGGTTATGCTCAGTATGCTCAGTTGTACATTGATGAGATTATGCGTTTGCACGGCGTTCCCACATGCATTGTATCCGATAGGGGCACCCAGTTCACTAGCCGTCTATGGCATAAGCTTCAGGAAGCTTTGGGTGCCCGATTGAGTTTTAGAACCGCTTTCTACCCGCAGATCGATGGTCAGTCAGAGCGGACTATACAGATTCTGGAGGATATGCTTCGTGCGTGCGTGCTTGATTCTAGTGGCAGTTGGGATCATCACTTCCATGATAGAGTTCTCCTACAACAACAGTTATCAGGAGACGATTCAAATGGCACCTTTTAAGGCTTTGTATGGTACAAAGTGTCGATCGCCAGTCTGTTAGACCGAACACAGCAAGAGCAGGATTTTGGGACCCAAGCTAGTTCAAGAGACTACGGAGAAAATTCAGTTGATTCAGGATAGGATGAGAGCAGCCCACTGCAGACAGAAGTCTTATGTCGACCGTCATCGTCGCAGGCTCGAGTTCGAAGTGGGGGATCATGTATTCCTACGGATTTCTCCGATGAAGGGCGTGATGAGATTTGGAAAGAAAGGGAAACTTAGTCCCAGATTTGTAGGTCCTTTTGAGATCCTTGAGCGAGTTGGTACCGTTGCCTATCGTCTGGCACTTCCACCCAGTTTTCCGGATGTTCACCCCGGATTCCATGTATCGATACTTCGCAAGTACCTTCATGACCCATCTCATATGATTCAGCACCGAACCATTCAGCTAGAGCGCAATCTTTCGTTTACCGAGCAGCCGGTAGTTATATTGGATCGGCAGGTGAAAAAATTTTGGTCAAAGGCCTTGCCATCTGTGAAGGTTTTTTGGCGTGGCCAGAATAGTGAAGAGGTCACTTGGGAGGCCGAGAGCAAGATGCGGAAGAAATTCTCTCATCTCTTTGAAGGTACGCATAGTAAGATTTTTAAATTCGGGGACGAATTTCTTTAAGAGGGTGAGATTGTAACACCTTAGGATGCGATTAGTATTAATTAAGCGATAATGCGGGTTTTTAGTAAAAATTTTACCAAAATATTTTTCAAATATTTTATAAAAAGTAATTAATATTTTATTATTACTTATTTCAGGCTTCCACACACTTTTGCATGTTAACATATGGTTAATTAGGGTTAACCATGCTTAAGTAGCCATAGCACCTTAAACCCATATCAATTAAGTGTATCTATTTATTTAAATTATTTAGTTTTACAAAATAAGGTTTGAATTTGGTTGACTTGGGAGTGTGAGAGAGGGTTGACATGGAATCATGAGGCATGGGGGCAAGCATTAAATGAGGAGAGAGAAAAGGGGTGCATGGCTCATACTAAACTCACACCCTCATTCTCTCTTCATTCCTACTTGTTTCTTCATCTATTTTCCCTCATCCCTCAACTGAAACCCTACCAAAATTCTTACTAAACGAAATCAAATCACCACTAAACCCCACTAAAACCCTTCACAAGCCTAGCTAAAGCCACTAAGATCACTTGGAACATGGAAAGCTAGGATTTTTGAGCAAGTGTGGGAAGGTAATGATCTCTAACTATTAATTAGGACCTTTTAATGTTGTATTTCCTAATAGTTGCTGTCTAGAACCATAAAGATATAGTTTTGGTATAATATCATGTTTTTAGTGTTGAAATGGGGTCACTGTGATCTTCTATGACCACGAATTGTTACTGGAAAAACTAGCAGTGTAGTAGTGTTGTACTAGAGGCCCTGAGTGTTCACCTGAAACCTTAACCCAATCCTACCGGTTTTGGCCTGCGACACATGAGGAATTTTCGGCGAGCTCGTTTTTTGGGGAGACTGGGGAGTTGTAGCTTTTAGGGTAGCTGTCTGTAGATGTTTTGGGGGTGTTTGGTACTGCTACATTTTTAGGTTTTGACAGTAGGTAAATCTGGGACGCCTTAGCTAAATTTAGGCGTTTCGGCAAAGTGAGATACGATTGATCTAACGTAGTTTTAGTGTTTCGGGTAGCTTGTTTTTGTGGGTTGTTTTGGTGATGTCGCCACACACATTAGCCGCTAAGCGAACCCTTTTGTAGCTTAAGGGAACCGATTCGTTAAATTGGCGTTGTGTTCGTTATTATTGCGTAGTTTGCTAAATCCATGTGTTATTGTGTTTTGGGTTAATTGGATCGCAGGCGGGGACTTCGGACGCTACGAAGAAAGGGAAGCAGGTGGTCGGATAGCTCGAGATCATCAGTGAGTAGATTTAACATCTACGTGGAAATCGCCCGTATGGCATTAAGCGTCAGGGCTAAATATGATATTATAGCCGCATGTTTATATGCATACATGTTGATTGTGCATGAGCATCATTACATACCATTACTTGTTGTGCCTTGACTTAGTACCTAGTGGACACCGCACCATTACTAATGGTTCATGTTGCACGAGCACTAAATTGTATGCTACACCCACACCGTCGGTAATTGCCATGGCATGCAAAACCTATACACATATGCGGTATTTTATTGTTATTGACATTGAGACGTTGATTCTTGTTCTATTGCGCATATGAAATCCATCGTGCATACATAGCTACATGTACACCTTTATATAATGTTGCATTGGATTATAGGAGGAATTGGGAACCGCATGATATATTTAAAAAATGGATTAATTTAAAAGAGCGGTTTTCCCTTGATATGCTCATATTACTGTTTTATGTTGCATATATCATATGTCATGGATTTACGCATTGAGATACGAATTTCATGTGATTTATGGATTTGAGAACCGTGGGGATATTTCAAGAAAGTATGCATTGTTTTGAAAACCCGGTTTCTCTTGATATGATATTTCAGTGCGTCCACCATGAGTTTTCTCAGTTCTGAGACTTGTGTTAGAAACCCGATTCGAGGAGTTGGATGATCCGTTTGCGGATTCATGGTGGACCCGGTATGGTACCCCCGGAAAGAAAGAGATGTTGCGCAGTAGACGATGAGCCTGGCAGAGGGACTACTACCTACCGGTGATTGGTTGGACCTGGCGGTTATCCGGAGAATACCGACCGGAGTCGTGAGATGGATATGGGCCGATCCGGAGTGACGGAGCCCGTGGGCCGATCCAGACTGACGAAGCCCGAGTTATGTGGATTTACGTGCCGATGCTGGACACGAGTATTTCATGATGTTTCGAGTGCCGATGTTGGGCACTCAGGTTCCATGAGATTTACATGATATGAGGGCCGATCAGGGTGACGGCGCCTGAGGTATTGGGATTTGGGGTGTCGTTGATGGACACCGGTTTTTCCACGATGATGATTCGTTGATGATGATATATTTTATCCCATACTCAGCATTCGTTTGATATGCATCGCTTCATGTATTTGTTGTATCTGATAGAGTACCTTTCATGATTGTTGCATATCCATATTACCATTTTTATACTATCAGATTGCATGTGATAGATTATCGCTGTACATGTATATCTGCGATTATCTGTATGATGTTACTTACTATTCACGAGTTGGAAATTCACCCCCATTGTGCCATAGTATTTTGCTGGTTTGACCCTCAGAGTAGTCGTGGCAGGGCTTCTTATTGTATCTTTTCAGCGGACACCACTACGGTTGGCTAGGAGCCTTTTTGCTGTAGGTGGGTTTTGCGGTTATCCGATTGTATCCATTATATATATCTCATTGTTTCTAGTACTCTCCATCTACCACTTTCTTGTATTGACTTAGAGACGAGTTGTGAGGACGATATTGTATTTAATTTGGTGACTCTGGATGTCGTGCTCGTGTGAGCCGGCCTTTATTATGTAGTTTTACCTCTTTATACTGTTTTTCATTTATATTGTCTATTTCTTCGCTACGGCGTCGTATATATGATTGTGGTGGTTGTTTCCGCCTTTGGGCATGATTTGCTCCCGTTTGGGGATGCTTTATTTATATCTTATGTTTATACCCGTTTCGGGGCTAGTTTTTACAAATGAGGAGAGGTGCTGACGAAATTTTTAAGAAAATAAACTTAAGTTTAAAGATTTTTACTTGAGATTTCCAAGTCCTTTTAACAATGTTTTTATCATTTACTACTTTTGATGGTTTAGATTTCTCGGTTTTCGGCTTACTTAAATTGTGTTACGCCTGTTGACGTCACGTGGTTTAAGTGCCGGTCACGTGCCAAATTTTGGGTCGTGACATACATCCGAGGAATAAAGATCTATAGAGATAGATCTAAAAGGATGTTGGGATTGTCCCAATCCAGGTACATAGACACTATACTAAAGTGGTTTAGTATGGAATATTCTAAGGGTGGTAATTTACCCGCTTGTTCAGGAATCACTCTCTCTAAAGAGATGTCTCTCAAGGCTGATTTGGAGAGGGTTCGCATGCACATGATACCCTATGCTTTTGCATTTCGGTCTATCATGTACGTGATGTTATGCACCAGACCGGATGTAGCTTATGCACTTAGTGTGGTAAGTAGGTATCAATCAGACCCAGGGGAGAATCACTAGACAGCTGTGAAGAACATTCTTAAGTACTTGAGAAAGACTAAAGAGATGTTCTTGATTTATAGTAACAGAGAACTCCAGGTGGAGTCCTTTACCGATTCGAGCTTCCAGAGTGATAAGGACGACGACAAGTCTGTCTCAGGTTTTCTCTTCACCCTCAATAGAGAGGTGGTATGTTGGATGAGTTCCAAGCAAGATACTGTAGCAAACTCGACGATAAAGGTTGAATACATCGCTGCCAATGATGCTACCAAAGAGATTGTCTGGATGAAGAAGTTCATTGCTGAACTTGGTGTGGTTCCATCCATTGAGAATCCAATACCCTTGTATTGTGATAACAATGGAGCTGTGGCTTTGGCCAAGGAACCCTGGTCCCATCAGCGATCCAGACATATTTTGGGGCGGTGTCACATGATCCAGTAGATAGTTGATCGCCGAGAGATCGAGGTCAGGAGAGTAGATACGAAGAAAACACAGCGGATCCACTCACGAAGGCTCTCCCCCAGACGCAGTTTGAGAGACTTTTTGGGATGTTGGATATGAGATACTACAACTGGCCTTAGTGCAAGCGGGAGATTGTTAGGAATATGTATGCCCTAGAGGCCATTATTGTATGATAAGTGGATACTTGGACATATATAGAGAGGACTTTCTTGCTCGACATGATAGTATTTTATCTGGTTGCTCTTTATCTTAACATGTACACTTGTATTTTTATATTTTCTCTCTGATACATGTTGATAAAACTCTTAGGATTTAGGCTTGATTACCGGGATTATGATGCAGATCATACTAGTGGGGCTTATGTATTCCCCAAGCACATCCTTTAACAGTTTCTAATCGAGGGAGTATCGCGACAAGATATCGATATTCCAGAGTAGACTAGTGTGTACGTTTCTTGGCCCTGTATGGGGCGATGGTTGATCCCACAACCATTGGTGTTTGACATCAAAAATTGTGCACAGGTGCTCATTAGAGAATGGGTACACCGAACAGGACTCGCCGAGAACTCCTAGTTGGTATTATACCTATCGTCTGATAGCAGTTCTCTGGTGACAGTTGTACAGGTTAGTCTGTAGACCCGAGATCATCATAGTGTCTTGTGTGGTTCCCACTATGCTTTGATTTCCTCCCTACCACGGCTCAAAGGAATCATGCAAACAGGTGGATTTTTGGTACAGTCCCGAGTCATATAGAGGCAGTGAGCGATAGGAGGGGTTTCGTCTCTCTCGGTATAGGGAGTTGATGTTGCGCTATACTCAATTGGCTATAACAGCAAGTCCCTGGCCAAGGATGATGACATTTACTGGTAAGTGTTATCAGTAGTTTCTCAAACCGTTATGAGCCACATATCGGCATGACTTATCAAGTTACTGGAGTCTGACAATTCCAACTCCAAAATCGATATGTGACATATCAGACGAAGAGACCGGACTGTATGGTAAATGTTCCTTATAGGCTTTAAAGGAGTTTGGACATGTTTGCTTGTAGATCTTCTATTCGCTCAATACCTGGATAGCCGTTACGTCCAGCTAGTACTGCTGACGGCATGTGGGTATCTGATGTGATCATTACCTACTGCTGGCGTATTGACGAGTCTTTAGAGTCCCACACAGAGGCTTCTTAGCTCAAGCGAAACGAAGTCGGGCACATATGGAGATATGTTCGGGAGCTTGATTAAATACAAGTATGTCATACCGAATTCTAATCTAGCGATATTTCATATCGGTTAGGTTATATGTGATATAACCGGATTATTGAATCAAGTGTTGATTCAATGATTTGATTTATGTATATGTTGTTTATGTGTATTTGATATTGATCGATTATATATGATATGACCGGATTATTGAATCAAGTGTTAATTTAATATCTAATATTGAATATTAGCCGGTTGTATGTGATATGACCGGATCATTGAATCAAGTGTTGATTTAATAATTTGATATACATATATATATATGATATTAGTCGGTTATATATGATATGACCGGATTATTGAATCAAGTGTTGATTTAATAATTTGATATATATATATATATATATATTCGATATACATATACATATATTAACTAATATCAAGCTCACTAAAGATTTTCTTCTCTTTATAATATTAATGTATATATGATAAATAAATATATGTATATACTATATGTATCATGGTTGATGATACATAGAACTAGCATGTATGAGAATTACATGGGAGTGAACATAATGATAAATATAAATGAATTAAACAAAAATAAGAATGAGTCATTTTTCTAAGATGCTTGGAGAAGTATGTAGAAGCCATGACCCATCTCATTTTTGTTTTATTCATTTGATATTTATCATGCCATTGATACTTATCTTATCACTTCACCTCACATGGTTCATTGAACATCACTCTCTCATCCATGTTCATCTCCTTCTTCTTCCTCTCTAGGATTTTCTTAAGGTGAAGAAAAGAAAAGAGAAGAAGAAAAATAAGTGAGCAAAATTCCTACTTCATCAACCTACACTTTTCTAGCCCATTAGTTTAGCTTGTTTGCTTCACTAATACCTTGATTAGTGAAGAGTGATCTTGAGTGAGAAAGACTTCAAGGTGGATCATCTTCGGCCTCGAAGAAAATAAGCATGTTCATTCTTTTCATCAAGTGGAGTCAAAGAAGAGTTCTAGGGACTACTACTTGGAGCTTTAGAAATGAAGGACCGGTCTACAAAGGTTTTAAAGCCTCTTCAGTTAGTGCAGAACTTGTTTGCTTTACTCAAAGCCCTACTTCTTTAGTTAGATTCTAGGTTAGTATGACTTAGCACTCTAGATTTTTAAAAAATTGCATACTTGATGCTTGTATAAACCTAGTAGAGGTGCTAAGACATACTTTCAGAAAGAATGCGCATAGTCCAAGACCGATAGAAGCATTAGGCAGATGCAAAGCGCCGACATTTGGAGCTCTAACCTGGAGACTATGTATTCCTGAAGATATCTCCAAACAGAGGAGTGATCCGTTTTGGCAAGAGGGGTAAACTCAGTCCAAGATATATAGAACCATTCGATATACTTAAACGAGTTGGAGAAGTGGCATACCGTTTAGCACTACCCCTCTCATTGGAAGAAGTGCACAACACGTTCCATATATCCCAGCTACGATGATATGTGAGCGACCCCAACCACATACTTGATCACTCAGAGCTCACAGTACAAACTGACTTAACCTGCGGGCAACATTCTGTTGAGATCCTGGACCGAAAAGTGAAGACATTGCAGAACAAGGAAGTACACTTGGTCTGAGTGAAGTGGAGAAAGGATTCTCTAGGAGAATCAACATGGGAATGAGAAGAAGATATCCGTGTATGATATCCTTACCTATTTGAAAATTAGTCCCTATGTAATTATAAATTTCGAGAACGAAATTCTTATAAGGAGGGTACAATATAACAACTCTGAAATCACTATACAGAAATTTTCTTGTTAATATACAGAAAAGAGTATTGCAGCCTGTGTAAGAGTGTTCAGTCGAAAATATTGCATTCTGTAACACATCAATTTCCTTACTATTCTAATCATCTAAGGGTGTTTGTTATAAATATGACACATATTACAGAATCATTTGGAAAATACCAATTATCATGTGCTGTACATTATAACCGGCATTATGAAGGAAATTGTGTGCTTATTACTTCACGCATGATATTGTATATCTCAACACTTTTCATCAAGATTTTTGTGCAGAAAATTATTCAGGTCAAAGAACTGGAATCACCAATTTGCCGATAAAACACAGCAAGTCAAAGACTTAAAATATGAAAATGATTCACAAGAGATTAAATGATTCCAGATATCAAAAGAAGACCCAAATGCCAACACTAAGACACCCTAGGAAAATGACCCAGAGATCACACCAAAAGGCTGTGGATCCGCGGCCGATCCAGCCCGATCCGCCGCGGATCCGTGGCTGAGTTGGGGGCGCCGGTGACAAAACTTCTCCAAAACCTTCTCTGTAACCGCCTATCTTCCTCAAGACGCTTAATAAACACGTGGCTTCATCTGGAAGGCTCTGCATAACTACCAAGCTTATAAAGAAAGCTTGATTTGGGGGGTTATAAAAAGAGATCTAGATCTTAATTTTTGGGGGTTGATAAATAGGTTAGCAAATTAGTTACACAATTAAAATTCAATTCAAGTTGAGTGACACAACTTGAGATCCAACAAAAATCCAATCAAATCAAGATCCATTGAGAGCAAAATCAATCGACAATCGAAGATCCTTTATCGCAACGCCAATCATCATCAAGAGCAAGAGATCCGCATCCGATCCACGACTCACGAAGATCGAGCCGAGCAAAGATCGACAACAAATTCCCTTTCAAAGGAGCGATCGAGAGTTAGTCTTCTAAACTCAAATTGAAAGGTGTAATTTGAAAGAGATTTAATAAATGTGATAATTGTAATTCTTGCTTTCTTTACATTCTTGCATTATGAAATTCTTCGTTCTTGATTCTTTAATTTTCATGATGCGTGAGTGAAATCTCGGCTTGTAAAGGAATCAAGAGAATCGGTAGATCTAATGATGATGAAATCCTAATACTAATCTTAAGTATTATGAGATTTGAGAACTTTAGGGAAAAAAATCATCAATGACCTAATTTGGATCGAGATCACATTCTTCCTAATTTCGTTGCAAATTAGGAATTAAATAATTGATGACTCTCTTTGCTAAAGTTTAGATCCAAATGATGATCAATGAAAAGACAAGGGATAGAGAATGAGAAACACTAGTTTCCTTAATAGATCCATAATCTTCATTCATCATCATCGTCTTAGCTACAATTCATCAATAGATAAGATAAGTCATTGTTAGATTCATCATTGTTACTAATTTGATCGAATCCTACAAGCTATTCTTCATATTCTTGATAATTCAAATTGATATTGGACACTTCTTGATTTCTAATTCCTGAATATATTCTTGATTTTCTTGAAATGACAACTCAATTAAATCTCGAATTACTTTCTTGAATTTTCTTTTATATTTTCATTTCGACTCATCTAAAGCAGGATAGAATAAGTACACGCATTTCAGTGGACGATCCGTATTAATTAACGAGCTACATCGACACCGTTAATTGATTGCGGTTATAAATTCTTTGGTTGTGATTACATTTCAAAACACGATCCGAAATTTTAGATCAATCAAATGGCGCCATTGCCAGGGATCGCGTGCTAATTTGTTCGTTATTGCTATTTGAGTTGAAATATTATTATTCCATCAGAATTTTAAATCAAAATCGCATCAAGTTCTTAACGATTAGTGTGTGGATTTTGCAGGGAAATCTGGAATTACTGCAGTGGGGAGAAAATTATTCAGAGCATTTCTTATAAGACAAAGGAGCATAGGGAGCATCAGCACCAAATTTCGTGCAGTGAACAGTTCATCTGACCACGGAACCGCGGCGGAAAGCAGGTTGTTGCGGCGGAACTGCGGTGATCTTGACGCTTCAGAGCTCTAGTTTTCTCAGGTCTACTTATTACTTTCTTATCTCTTCCCTTCTCTTGTCCAATAACCATTTTCTGCAGGATTCTTTGCAAAATTCACAGCGCCGCTAAGGAAGAATTTGTTGCGTATTATGATATTGGTTGTTTGCAAATTTTAATATGGAAATTAAGGGGCAAAGACCAAATTCAGATTAGGTGGGGATTCCATTACCCTTCCTAAGCCCCAAAAATCACAAAACTAGCATCCTCATCACCCTCATTAACTAAAAAAATATCTAGACAAGACTCTAAGGACCGTCGTGCTCAATTAGAACAGAAGAAGGTCGTGTGTAATCTATTGCTTATCCGCATTCCTTTTATGGTGTCTAAGGCAAGTGTATCTAAGGCAAGTGGTTACTTAATTAGGCCCACTACTTACGTAGTGGAGAACCTTCCACTTACCTGGCACTTACCTGGCCACAGAAGGGATAAAGAGGCAGTAAAGGATTTATCCTGTGATCTGTCTTTTGGAAGTCTAGGAGCGGTCTAGTGACTTGACCTAGGTAACCATTAGATTTAGGGTTGCTTGTGCATTTTTTGTGTGATTTTCCAAAATCCGTCTTTGTCAAAAAAAAACACCAAACCAATATTTTTCTCTAATTATCACAAACGCTGCCACTTGTGCTAAACCATTTAGTGCATGCTTGGCTGGACACAGGATTCTAGTGCCCGTCTTGTCCGCATTCCTTCTATCGACTCCGAAGTCGGTAATTCTACATCTTCTTTTTCCTCACCACACACCACATCCACTTCGATTGACGGATCTCCATCGAACTTCTTTAACACCACTCTGCCACCGCCCGCAGGTGCGCAGAATCACCCCACATCTCTCTCCAAGAGAGATGCTACCCTATTCGTGGTCCTCTGTCTACCCGTCTTTCCATTCCACCAGCCAATGGGGACAATTTCGAAATCAAACCTCAATACATCAATCTTTTACCCAAATTTCACGGTCTCGAGTCTGAAAACACATACGTTTTTATTACCAAATTTGAAAACGTATGCGCTATGATGGGTACTTCACAGATTTCTGTGGATGCTATACGTCTACGTCTTCTACCGTTCACGTTGTGCGATTTAACCGAGAAGTGGCTTTATAACACAGCTGCACATTCTATTTCAAACTGGGATGAATTCGTCATAGCTTTCCTTAAGAAATTCTACCCCAATCATAAGACAGCCCGAGTCCGTAGGGAAATAAATCAATTTACCCTGCTTCCCAATGAAAAATTTTCGAAGTGTTTTGAACGCTTCAAGGATCCGTAAGTTCAATGTCCTCATCACGGAATCCATCGATGGGATCTGTGCAGAATCATATATGAGGGCATTAATCCTACAACAAAACAGGTGCTTGAATTTATGTGTCAAGGCAACATCAGTTCTAAAGACGATGGTGAAGCATGGAAATTTTTAGAAGATTTCGCTGAAAAACTTTACAATGGGAGAGTGTAAGTCAATCGTCGTCTAGGGGTGGTATTCATCAACTGGATGTTTCCATAGGAGTCAAAGCTGAAATGGCAGCAATGCAAAAGAGGCTTGAAGCAATGGAACACAAATTTTTGTTAGCCTCCCTAAATCAAATGACACTCCCCAAAACTGTCTGTCGATACTGTTCTGATCCATCATATTTGATGGAAGAATGTCCATTGAATTCTCCCTTTCAAGGTCAAGAGCATATTAATGCTGCTTTCCAGCAAAGACCTAGAAACGATCCATATCCTTCCACTTATAATCAAGGTTGGAGGAATCACCCTAATTTTGCTTGGAACCAACACCAAACTCAAAATACGATTCCAAACCAAAACAACTTTTAAAGGGTCCCTCCACAACAACAACAACCACTACAACTGAGTCAACACCCCTATCAATCACAAAATTTTCAAAATCCGGTCAACACTTCTGCACCGTATAATAATTCTTTGCAATTAACCGGTACCGATAACTCTTCTTCACTCGAACGAACCTTGGAAATGTTTATGAAACAATCCATCCAAGTGTCGGCTGATATAAAGACTTCTATCGATGACATAAATAAAAACTCCGCCTCCCAAAGCGAGAGTATTAAATCGATGGAAGCACAAATTGCATGAATAAATGCCGAAATGAGTGTTAGAGAGAAAGGGAAACTTTCGTCTCAACCCCTACCAAATCCTGGACATTCACAACACTACAATATGAAAGGCATTACAACGTTGAGATCCGGAAGAGTGCTAATTAATCAAGTTGGTGAAGAGATTGATAATGATGATGAATCTATCAATAACACCCCGGCTTTCACTTCCACTTCTACTTCTACTTCTGACCCTAGTTCGTCTACCCCACCACCTTCTTGCGAGCCTATTCTTCGTTTTCCCCAAGGCTCGAACCCTCAGCACACTTCTTCTAGTCCACCAAAGATGATCCCCACTCATATTCTGGGATCTATTCCACACACACCACCTTCTCCAATGTTGGACCTCGCTATTATTGCTAAAGCTCCTTATCCGAATCGATGAAAAGAAAACAAATCAAGTCCACATATGGAGAAAATTATGGAAATTTTTAAACAAGTCAACATCAACATCCCTCTCCTAGATGCTATATAACAAGTCTCAGCTTATGCGAAAATTCTTAAGGACTTGTGCACTAGGAAGAGGAAAACTCAAGTGCCCAAAAAGATATTAATGACAAATAATGTTAGCACTGCTTTTACCCAATAATTACCAAAGAAACGTAAGGACCCTGGATGTCCTATAATATCGATTTCTATTGGGGGTAAAAACATTAACCGTGCTTTACTTGACCTTGGTGCAAGTGTTAACCTGCTTCCATATTCTGTCTACGAGCAGTCAGGGATTGGAGAGTTAAAACCAATTCATTGCACTCTCCAAATGGTAGACCGATCAATCACCAAACCTAGGGGTGAACACAAGGATGTGTTGATTAAAGTCAAGGAATTTATATTCCTTGTGGACTTTATTGTTCTAGATACACAACCGGTAGCGAACCCACGGAACCAAATTCCGGTGATTCTGGGTCGACCTTTCCTAGCCACTTCCAATGCTGTCATTAATTTTCGAAACGGTTCTATGACCCTATCCTTCGGGAAGATGTCAATTGAGCTGAACATTTATAAAATTGGAAGTCAGCCGTCTGAACCCTCTGCTCACATTCTTGATGTATGTTCTGTCCACGAGATAGCGTCCGAAAGCTGCAAGGTTGATGAACTTTGCTTTGATGATCTCGATGACATTAGCACATCAATGTTTAATCTTGCACACAATAGTGAGGACACTTTTGATGAGTCCACTCCTGAATCTGAAACTTTTGACTCATCACTTTCCGAGTCTGTATCCTTTGCAAGCTACGAGCTTCTTCGTGAATTTGAATGTCATTCTCTTACCTCACCTCCTATTGTTTCCCCACCGATATTAGATCTCAAACTCTTACCTTCTTATCTTAAATATGCATATTAAGTGAGAATGAGTCTTTTCCTGTGATCATATCCGCTTCTCTAGCCCTAAAGCAAGAGAACGCGCTTTTGACGGTCTTGAGATATAATAGTCAGGTTTTTGGTTGGACAATGGCAGACATCAAAGGGATTAATCTCTTGATTGTTGAACATCATATACATCTGATGGATGAAGCCAAGCCAATTCAAGAACCACAAAGACAGTTGAATCCCATAATGAAGGAGGCGGTAAAGAAAGAAATCGTCAAATACCTTGACAGTGGTATCATTTACCCAATCTTTGATAGCCAATGGGTAAGTCCAATTCATGTATTCTCTAAGAAATCTGGCATCACGGTCATAACAAATGAGGCAAATGAGTTAATCCAGACACGCGCTCAAACTGGGTGGCGTGTATTTATTGATTATAGAAAACTTAATGCTGCAACGAGGAAAGACCACTTTCCTTTACCTTTCATTGACCAGATGTTGGAACGTTTAGCTGGAATGAATATTATTGTTTTATGGACGGATACTCTGGCTACAACCAGATCCCTATTGCCGAAAAGGATCAAGATAAATCCACATTTACTTGTCCTTTTGGTACTTTTGCTTATAGACGCATGCCCTTTGGGTTATGCAATGCTCCTGCTACATTTCAGCGGTGTATGATGGGGATATTCTCGGACATGGTCGAGAATTTTCTAGAGATTTTCATGGACGATTTCTCGATATTCGGAGATTCTTTTGATGACTGCCTATCTCATCTCGATGCAGTTCTTACTCGTTGTAAAGATAAGAACTTAACCTTGAATTGGGAAAAATGCCATTTCATGGTCCAAGAGGGAATTGTACTTGGGCATGTCAGTTCACGGAAAGGCATTGAGGTTGACAGAGCTAAAATAGATGTCATTCATAACCTTCCTCATCCCAAATGCGTCAAAGATATACGATCTTTTATTGGCCATGCAGGCTTTTACAGAAGATTTATTAAGAATTTTAGCAAAATTGCTAGACCCTTAACTCTTCTTTTGGCCAATGACACAACCTTTCACTTTGACTCGGATTGTGAGGCTGCATTTGACTCACTTAATAATTCCCTCACTACAGCCCCCGTTCTATCATCTCCTGATTGGAACCACCCGCTTAAGCCAATGTGTGATGCATCAGATTTTGCTGTAGGTGCAGTCTTAGGACCGCACATTGATAAGATGCCACATGTGATTTATTATACAAGTAAGACCTGAATGATGCTCAAATTAATTATACAACCATCGAAAAAGAATTTTTGGCAGTTGTATTTGCATTAGAAAAATTCAGACTTTACTTGATTGGCTCACCAATTGTTGTGTACACTGACCGCTCTGCCTTAAAACATCTTTTATCGAAGAAAGATGCTAAAGGTAGGTTAATACATTGGATCCTTCTATTACAAGAATTTGATCTTGTTATTCGAGATAAGAAAGGATGTAACTATAGTAGCCGAGCATCTTTCGCGCATCTCTTCTTCACCTGTGACCCTGCCAATTAATGACTTTTTTCCGGACGAACAACTCTTGAATGTATCCACCGAACCTTGGTTCAGGGATATAGTGAATTATCTTGCAACATGACTTATTCCCCGCGAATGGTCGAAACAGGACAAACATCGATTTCTATCCCAAGTAAAACACTTTTACTGGGATAAACCCTATTTGTGTAAGTATTGTCCTGACCAAATCATTCGCAGATGTGTCCTCAGTGATGAATTCAAGAGCGTTCTATCTTTTTGTCATTATCAGGTATATGGATGTCACTTTTGTTCTCGAGAGACGGCGGAAAAGGTTTTGCAATGCGGTTTTTACTGGCCAACATTATTCAAAAATGCATTTCATCATTGCAAAATCTGTCCACAGTGTCAACACACGGGTAGGATTTCTCGGAGAAATGAGATACCACTTCAACCGATTTTGGTGGTTGAAATTTTCGACGTTTGGGGTATTCATTTTATGGGTCCTTTTCCCAACTCTTTTGGAAATTTGTACATATTGCTTGCGGTTGATTACGTCTCAAAATGGGTGGATGTTATTCCTTGTCGCACTAATGACAACAAGGTTGTCATTAAGTTCCTTAAAGAAAATACCTTTTCACGATTTGGACACCCTCGTGCTATCATTAGCGATAACGGGACGCATTTCTGTAATCGGTCTTTCGAGACTTTGATACGGAAATATGAAATCAACCACAAACTTTCGACACCCTATCATCCCCAAACGAGCGGGCAAGCTGGGGTTTCCAACAGACATATCAAACAAATTTTGGAGAAAACAGTTTCTAAAAACCGAAAAGATTGGTCAACCAAATTGGCGGATGCTATTTGGGCATTCCGTACTGCTTTTAAAACTGATCTCGGTATGTCTCCTTATCGTCTAGTGTTTGGTAAGGTTTGCCACCTTCCGGTCGAGATTGAACACAAAGCAATATGGGCCATTAAAGAACTGAACTTTGACTTAAATCAAGTCTGCAACTTTCGGAAGTTGCAATTAAACAAGCTAAGCGAACTCCGCGATGAAGCTTATGATAACGCTGTAATTGTAAAGAATCGGACTAAGGTATTTCACGATAAAAACATTTTGAGAAAAACATTTTCCCCGGGTCAACAAGTCCTTCTTTACGATTCACATCTTCATCTTCATGCGGGTAAGCTACGATCTCGGTGGAAAGGACCATTTGTTGTGCGGTATGTATACCCGCACGGGGCAGTTGAGGTTGAAAATGTTGAAAACGGTTCAATTTTCAAAGTGAATGGACATAGATTAAAACCGTATTTTTCCACTGACCCCTCGGAGGAGCTCCTGTTTTTACAGGAACCGCTTTATAATGACTGATTTTCCTCCACCTCACCTCCATGTCTTGGTAATATTGTCTCATCTTTTAGATTGGAGGTGAGTCAACTTGTACATACATATAAAAAAATTAAAATAAAATAATAATAATAATAATAAAAAATTGTACATAAATAAAGAATGAGTTTGGGGGAGATTTTCACGATCATATTTCATGTTCCCGTTAATAAATTTTCTTCCCAAGTTTACAGGTTTCTGAGATTTAACAGATAGCAACAGTGATGACACTGTTGTAAACAAGTTTGGGGGAGGTTTGTGCTTATTTGCGCATCACTTTGCATCATACTTTGCATAAACATAAAACATATAAAAAAATAATTAAAAAAATAATATTTAATCTTTTATAATAAAAGATTAGAAAGTGAAAAATTACATTTAAAAGATTGGAAAAATTTAAGAAAACCAAGAAAATTAGAAGTTTTCTTAAACGGAACTAGTAATAAGTAGTTATGAGTCGTTGTCCCAAGGGTTAGTAAGATCAAAGAAGTCACTAATCTGAGGATAAAAATAAGTCTGAAAAAAAGTTGCTATTCTGTAAGCCAAACATTTGAACGTTGATACCCTACTATATGCACTTACACACGTCTTGAAACTCGGGATAGTCGAGGATACCTTAAAATGCTTTTGTCTAAAAGCCAAAAGTACAAAAATTATAAATGAAGCAATAAAATATAAAATGGTGTAGAAAAATGAACACTGGTTTTGTAATCACCAAGGCAGCATAAAAAATATAGCGAGGGTGCTTTATCATCTAGTGCCTTAGACCAACTGGTTTGGGAGTCACTGCTAAGCCTTATGTGTTGCAAGACGAGGAAAAGACTAATATGCCTAATAAGCAAGCACATGAGTAATCGGTCGGTTAGTACCTCAAGAAGTATTAACGGTCGCATGAAAAATGTGTGAGAAATTCCATCTAAATTTTCACCGATTAAAAAGTACTGTGGCGATGGACAAGAGTATGATAGCTTAAATTGAATTCTCCGAGTGTAGGGATGTCTTTTATACACACGTAGGGGTATATGATCGGTGTTTGGAAGAAAGATAGGAATGAAGAATAAAGGCGATGTTTTATTGAAGGATGATGTGATTTCTAATATCTTTTCATGACTATTAAGATAAGGCTCATCACAACTGAAAAGGTAGTATAGTTGGAAACTCTAATTTTCAAAGTCTTTGTTTTACAATTCTTATCTTTATATGTAACTTTCACAGTCTTCTTTTTATTAAAGGGTTTTGTGGGTGCAATCCGCTGAAAACCCTCAGGAGACAGCACTCCTCCTACTAGGGACACCTAGAGGTTTAAAGGCTTGTTGCACGTGCTCAGTGCAATCGTGTTTGCCTACGAAAGTGTGCTAGTTAGTTTTTTCTTTTTCTTTCTCTTCTTCTTTTCTCTTTCACTTGAATAAAAGAAGTTTGCTCGAGACGATCAAAATTAAGTTTGGTGAAATTTGTTCAGTCGAAAATATTGCATTCTGTAACACATCAATTTCCTCACTATTTTAATCATCTATGGGCGTTTGTTAAAAATATGACACATATTACAGAATCATTTGGAAAATACCAATTACCATATGTTGTACATTATAACCGACATTATGAAAGAAATTGTGTGTTTATTACTTCACGCATGATATTGTATATCTCAACACTTTTCATCAAGATTTTTGTTTTATTCAGGTCAAAGAACTGGAATTGCCAATTTGCCGATAAAACGCAGCAAGTCAAAGAATTAAAATCTGGTAGTGATTCACAAGAGATTAAATTATTCCAGATATCAAAAGAAGGCCCAAATACCAACAACAAGACACCCCAGGAAAATGACCCAGAGATCACACTAAAAGGCCGCGGATCCGCAGCCATTCCAGCCCGATCCGCTATGGATCCATGTCCAAGTTGGGGGCGCCGGTGACAAAACTTCTCCAGAACCTTTTCTGTAACCGCCTAGCTTCATCAAGACGCTTAATAAACACGTGGCTTCTTCTGGAAGGCTCTGCATAACTACCAAGCTTATGAAGGAAGCTTGATTTTGGGGGTTATAAAAAGGGATCTTGATCTTAATTTTTTGGGGTTGTTGAAGAGGTTAGCCAATTAGTTACACAATTACAATTCAATTCAAGTTGAGTGACACAATTTGAGATCCAATAAAAATCCAATCAAATCAAGATCCATTGAGAGCAAAATCAAGCGAAAATTGAAGATCTTTTATCGCAACGCCGATCATCATTAAGAGCAAGAGATCCACATCCCATCCACGACTCACGAAGATCGAGCCGAGCAAAGATCGACGACAAATTCCCTTTCAAAGGAGCGATCAAGAGCTAGTCTTGTAAACTCAAATTGAGAGGTGTAATTTGAAGGAGATTTAATAAAGGTGATAATTGTAATTCTCGCTTTCTTTACATTCTTACATTATGAAATTCTTCGTTCTTGATTCTTTAATTTTCATGATGCGTGAGTGAAATCTCCGCTTGTAAAGGAATCAAGAGAATCTGTAGATCTAATGATGATGAAATCCTTATACTAATCTTAAGTCTTATGAGATTTGTGAACATTAGGAAAAAGAATCATCAATGAACTAATTTGGATCGAGATCACATTCTTGCTAATTTCGTTGCAAATTAGGGATTAAATAATTGATGACTCTCTTTGCTAAAGGCTAGATCTGAATGATGATCAATGAAAAGACAAAGGGTAGAGAAGGAGAAACCCTAGTTTCCTCAATAGATCCCTAATCTTCATTCATCATCAGCGTCTTAGCTACAATTCATCAATAGATAAGATAAGTCATTGTTAGATTCATCATTGCTACTAATTTGATCGAATCCTACAAGCTATTCTTCATATTCTTGATAATTCAAATTGATATTGGACAGTTTCTTGATTTCTTATTCTTGAATATATTCTTGATTTTCTTGAAATGACAACTCAATTAAATCTTGAATTACTTTCTTGAATTTTCTTTTATATTTTCATTACGACTCATCTAAAGTAAGATCGAATAAGTACATGCATCTTAGTGGACGGTCTGTATTCATTAACGAGCTACATCGACACCGTTAATTGATTGTGGTTATAAATTCGTTGGTTGTGAGTACATTTCAAAACACGATCCGAAATTTTAGATCAATCAAAGAGTTAAAAGTTACTTTTGTTAAATAAAAGTAAGAAACAACTTGTAGTTTACTGGTAAAGCCCCTGCACTGCTGTGATATAGTCTATGTGTTTGATTCCCATCAGACACAATTAGTTTTTCTGATTTTTCTTTTTAATTTTGGAAGCCCAAGAGTTGTACGTGCAATATACGGGGAAATGAAAAGTTTCAGATAAATCAAACAGGCGCAATTAGGTGTACACACAAAAAAACCCATGTGGCACAAATCTCGAGCAAATTGACTTAAATCCGACAGGCCATTTTAGAGTTATGACCGGCCTCGACGGCCCAGATGCGCCCAAATTGATCCGTGCTTTGCACACACACCCCTTCGACTCCCCTTAACTCCTCTGCACTGTTTGATTTCCCTGCAATCAAACAGAGACTCTTCATTTCACCATTTAACATATTTTTAATGCTTTTTAATCAAAAATTTTAATTTCCAAACATTAATTCTTCACTATAAATACCACCCCATGCTTTATCTCTTCGCCATTCTGAAATTCTAGCAAAAATTCTCTCAAAAAGTTCCCAAGTGCAAGTGGAGTAAAGTGGAGTTAGTAACCAAGCTCTTTCCGTCGAAGATCGAAGCCATTTCCGGAGCTCCCGCACCGCCACTAAGCCACTCCTTTCTTCCTTATCATTTTCTTGATATTTCCAAACAGTAAGTCCCTCCCAACTCTCTTTCTTTTCATTGAAATTCATCTCCAAATCATATATTGATAAAGTGGAGTTATTCCCGATACCTTTTTTTTAAAACCTAGAACTCACTTTTCTTTTATATCTCGGTCAATCTAATTTTACTATACTATTTGTAACTTTAATTATAAATGTTTAGATTCAAGTTTAACCAAAATTTTCATGTGAAACGAACATAATAAAAAAATTTCATTAAAATACCTTGAACTTTATTATCACCTATTTTCGATATTGTTAAAACAATACATTTAGGAAAACATCACAGGGTAACGACCTACCCCACACGCACACCTTGATTTCATAGCACGATGTTTATATATATATACAGTTGGTTCAAAGAATAACTTTACAATAAAATACCACATCTTTTAAAAACCAGGTTTCTTTTAAAATGGTTTTTTATAATCCTTGGCAAATACGCCTCTACAACCCTCGTTAGGGGGCCCGCTAATGGATGGTGCAGATTATCACACATCCTTCGGATAGTAGAGTGAGATGCAGAATTTCTCACGGAGTATTCAATCTCGAAAGGAAATAAAATACGGTTTTAAAGAAATACGACTTTTCTAAATAAAACTAATTTTTAAAATTATATAAAAATTATAAATCCGTATTTTCAATATATTATGAAATTATACTTTTTTTTTTAAATGAAAGATTAAAGTTTTAATAAAATACCACCAATGTTACAAAAAATGGGCTAGTTTTCAATAAAATACTATAAACTTTTAAAAGCTAAGTATTTATCATTAAAATAACCAATAATTAAAATACATGCTCATGAAAACCCTAAACAATACAAATAACCCTCGAGGTTATTTTTTTAAAAACTATATTAAAATATTTTTCATAAAAGCTCCTCGAGATATGCAAAACAATATTTGAAGGACTCTAGTTTAAATATAGGTTTAAGCGGGATCAATTCTCTTGAGCCCTAGAGAGCCAGAGAAAGTGAGTGCTTGCCTATTCAGGTTAGACAACTTAACGGAGTTATCAATGGTAATTGTCTTGGAAAAAGACACAAATCCTGATGTCCATGTGCAGTAGTTGCCGATTACCCCCGAACCTAAGAATTCAATAGTTAAATTCATTCACAAGTGTCTAACTCAACATGAATCGAAACTCAAACCTGAATCCAAAATCAAACACGAACTTGAATACTTGATTATGAACCTGAATACTTGAATCTAACATCAAATTCAAACTTGTATACTTGACTCGACTTGACCGAACCATAGTTATAATATGACATGAACTCGACATAACTACTTCAACACGTGATTACATCCTGAACATGAACCTGAATATTTTATATCCACGGATTCGGCCATGACTTATAATCTTAATACATATAATACAATACGCGTGGATAAAGGGGTAGATTGGTACAGAACGTATATCGTGGCACGAGGGGTCACTTAAAATACACCTATATGAATTCACGTGCCGTTTTCCCGTGGGTTATGACGGGGCCTTATACTATATGTTACCATAGTCCACGGGGTAAGATGGACTCCTCTCGTATATATGAATACCTTCCTTATAAAACTAGAAATAACCACGTTAGAATAAATATCATATACCTACAGTGGATCATATACAATTTTACTCGTCCTTTGTTCTTTTAGTTCCTTTTCACATGATATACTATTCTCTCTTGTTTCCTTTGAGACTTACCAAGTGCTAGTTCACTGATGACATTCCTCTCTATTTTTCTTTCCTTGAAATGTTCGTCAGGAGGACCGGACTCTGAGGTGATAGAGCTGTTGGCTATAGTGCCCTCAAGTCAATTATTAAATCGCAGGCACGCAATTGTGATGATTGAGGAAGGACCTATACGGGTAGATCGGTCTTATTCGAGATGATAGTATGCTATCTGGTTTGTCTTTTTCATCATGTACATGCATTAGGTAGCATTATAGATCACTATTACATGTTGATAGAGCCAATAGGATTCTTGCTTGGTTTCCGGCATTATGATGGCGATCATATAAGTGGGAGATGGGTGGTCTATAAGCATATCCTTAAATGTCCCTAGCCTTGGGAGTATCGAGACTCGGCATCGATACTCCGGAGTAGACTAGTGTATACTTATCGAGACCCTGACGAGGGACGGTGGCCGGTCTCACAATCTATTAGTGTCAGTTAGTCACCTAAGATAGTATACAGGTGCTCATTGAGTTATGAGTACACTGGACGGACTCGCCGGGAACATACTAGTTGGTATTATACCTATTGTCAGACAGCAGTTCCTAGGTGACATGAGTACATGTTAGTCTGTCGAACTAATATCGTCATTTATCTCGTGTGAGTTCCCACTGTGCTTTGATTTCTACCTTACCACGGCTCAAAGGAGTCATGTAAACATGTTTTAGTTAAGTAAAGTCTCGAGGTACATGGAGGTAGTGAGTGGATCATCGGGGATTCATCTTTCCCGGTATTGGATATTGATGTCGCGTTGTGCACGGGTGGCCATCACCAGAAATCCTCAGCCGAGGTGGATGAGAATTATTGATTTCGATGAGTAGTTTCTCAGTGGGTGATGGTCTTTAAACTGACATGAAATGCCGCGTTATTAGGGGTTTGACTTTATCCACCCCCTAGACTCGATATCCGATACTCTTAGACGAATAGACCGGACGGTATGGAGATTGTCACGGATAGGCCCGGTAGGGGTTCGGATGAGTTTGCTCGTCGGCCTTCCTTTCTCTCATTACCTGGGTATCCGTTATGTACATCTAGTGTCGCTAACATGCTTGTGATTAAACCCACTGCCAGCGTATGACGAGTCTTTAGAGTCCCACACAGAGAGATTCCCTGGTTCTGGCGAAATGATGTAGTAGCCTATTGGATACGTGCAGGGTTCCAATCGATTGATTGTACTTTGTACCCGGACATTCGATCGGACGGTTGATATTACTAGCCGGCTCGGGTTTGAGCCGGATTATTAAATCGAGTATTGATTTAATAATTTACGTATATGTATTTTGATACGTATATTCTAGTATTATGTTCTGTGTGTTATTCTATCTCTTCGGGTTTTCGTATTTCGGTACAAATACATGTATGCATATACTATAGAATGTAATTCGTATTTATCCGGATAACATTCTAGAAGGCAGACACCTCATTTTTGGGTTTGACCATTCATTTGAAAATGGTAAATGAGGTGGATATTGGAAAATGGGGAGTATGGTGAGAACCATGCTTGCATAGTGTGCACAAATGAATTATTAATTCATTTGTGCATACTAATCAAGTATGGGTTGCATTTTAAATGGAAAATATTGTTTTGTAAAACAATTCTTCACTTGGTTTTTTCCTCACTTGGAGACTTGTTGGAAAAAAAAAAGAGATGGTTCTTCTTTGATAGCTCTCTTCCCCTCACCATTTAGCTTCACTCTCCTATTGAGTTTCTTGAGTTCCTCCACCTTCATTTTCCACCCCCTCTCAATCCTCTCATGTGTTGAGAATCATGAGAGGAGGTGAGATGAGATAGATAAGCATTTAGAACACACACTACATCCTAAGCTTTCTAGATTAGCAACCTAGAATCCCTGGTTGCTTCACTTTCTTTTGACGTGGAGTTAGAGCCATGAGCTACATCTCTCGGGTGGATCATCTTAGACGGAGGAAGACCGGCAATCAAGTTCACTCGAGCATGCCTTAAGGAGCTAAGGTGGATGACGTAAGAATAATGAAATTGGTTCTTCTGGTATAACACTTCTAACTCTTTAGCTAGATTATTATTAGTTTCTACTATAGCTTTATGGTTTCGATCTTGGGACGGGTTTTTTTTACTCCAAATTTTTTAAACGCCAGTTTTTGTTCCTCATCGGCCACGGTAGATGGCCAGGGCGCTAGCGAAACCTAGCATGGTATCAAAGCCACCCATAAACCAATACTAGCTAGTTTGCACAAAGTTAAAATCTCAATTGACAAATTTTTCTGAATCGTATTTCCATATTAGCATGCTTGCTGTCGAATTTCAAAGTTTTTCTAATTTTTTTTCGGTATCTTAAAAATATGTGCAGGAAAAACTAGAGCTAAGAAAAAAATTTGGGCACGTAACTCCAAAATTCCAAATGGCACGTTTTGCCGAGGAACCGCGGTGCTTTTTTTGCTAAAGTGCCCCAATTTTTTTCTGGAGCTTTATTTCATAGAAATATGATTTTTGGGATTTTTTGTTTTTGGCCTAGATTTGTTTGAGTGCTGGTTTTCATTTGGGGTTTATATGGGAAAGTTTAGTCGATCGAAATTTTAAGTTCGTGTTTATCGGTGCATGTGATTATATCTGTGACCATGAATATTATTGAGCGGTACGACCCGACTAGTTGCTATATGTTCCATTAGACGGGTTTGCGATCGTGATATTCACGTTGATGTTCTGAGTTGTGCTGATATTGTGGTTGGATTGTCGTGGTGGATGGCCTGCAGTGCAATGGTAGTAGTACAGTTCAGATTTTTTTGTATATTCAGTATTGTGGGGAGAGCGTCCAATATGTGGACTGCCGTCACTACCACATTGTATATTCTTTTATTGGGGCACGACCGGGTTGAGGTCGATGTCGCCATTGTATATATTCTTTTCTTTTCTGTACTAGGATTACCCCACAGTGGAGTGCATGAATAGGTGGGTTCTTGAGGGCAACAAGACCGCATCTCATGGCGTTGAGACGGATGGTGCTTCACTTTAGAATTGGTGGGCTATTCACCGCACTCGTAAGGGGTATAGGTGACCCACGGAGGGGCGCTCAAGTTACTGGATTCTGTAAAGTGCTGGGTGGCCCATTCTCTTTATTGATTTGGGTTTCCTCACTTCTGGGATTGGCGGATAACTTGCCGCGCTCGTAGGGGTCCAGGTTTTCATTGCACAGGCTATCTACACGACCGGGAACGTTGGGTCTCATTTGCGGCTCAAATGAAACCCGAGGCTCCAAGATTATCCAACATTCTGTGTTGCTTGTTGTGATCCTGTGATGTTTCTTATATTATGCCTGGGATGAATGTTATATATATATATATATATTTATATATACTAGTAGATGTTGTATATGTTTTGCACCCGCGCTAGTTCAGCCCTCGCTCTGCCGTTAGTTAAGTAACCTAACGGGGCATGACGGGGCCCAGTAACGAATGCGGATGGCATATAGTATAGTTTATTTTCGCTCCTTTTCTGTGGCGTGATATGTTTTAATTGATGAGACTGCATTGATTCTGATTAATGAAAGGAAAACAAACCCATATGATGTTATTGGAACCAAATTTTCAAAAACTGTTATTACAGGACATTTTATTTTGCTTTGCACAGTGGTATTCGGTTTAGAATATCCAGCACCTCATTCGACGAGGCAGGAGCCGAGATCCCTTCATTGAGAGTGACCTATTGGGAGAAAGTTTGCATATTTGTAATAACTGCTGTATAGTCAATTCTTTTGATTTGCATCATGGTATTCGATTGGGAATATCCTGCACCTCATTCGATTACGAAAGAGCCGAGATCCCTTCACCGGGAGTGATCTCTTTAGCAAAAGTTTGCGCCACTATATATTTATAAAACCACTCAGTTCCTTCAACGATATCATGTTCATTACGTTAAAGGTTTTTCGCCAAAAACCAATCGTAACCCTCCGTCATTTCTTACAGGTATTACTTAGTATTCATGCTGTATATGTTGACCTCTGTCAAGGCACAGTGAATGGTAGCTGGGTAATGCTTGTTTGTTGCATAGATATGCGATTATTTAGGACAGTTGCACGGTCATGTTGACCTATGTCAAGGGCTTGTGCGGGTGGGTCTAAGTTAATCCAGGACAATGACGGGTTGAACTTGACTTGCGACTTATGATATGTTGACCTCCGTCAAGGTCATAAGCCGCTTGGGGTAAAAACCACTTCGGGAGTTTCAAACATACAGGAAACTTTCCAGGCATGCACATACCTTCTGGAGTGTGGTGACTTGAGTGGCTTCCATCAAGTTATCATGCGATGATAGTTGGATCACGATTCCCACTAATGAGTAGGACTACTCATCGGGTGATTTTAGATGATCCCGACTAATTCTCCTTCTAGGGTTTGAAGGAGAATTCGAGGAAACAGTGGAAGACATCCTAATTAGATAAAGTGATTAACTAATCTAATCTAGGTTAGAGTGCACACTGAGTGTTTCTTTTCTCTCTCTTTGGCAGCGACTATGACCCGACCCTAAACTAAAACTCATAAACCAAGTTAACCGAACCTTCTTAAAACACTTTGGCTTTTGGATTGTCATTAGTCGCATATATCATTGCCACTCCTAATTCCCCTTTGCATTTCTACAGAAAATTCTGCATCACTACGAAGATCCATATTTTTTTTGATATTCCATCATATACTTACATACGAACTCGAAGGAACTTGTTCCAGTTCGATGATGGATTCGGGTTCTGGAGAAATTGAATAGGATTATTCGATTGTCTTTTCACTTTACCTTCTCTTAGGTTGTGAGAACTGTAGGGTTCCCTAGGGCGGCAGTAAGGTTTCGGAAGGTATCGTCCATGCCGTTTTCAAATTTTTGTCGTACTAAAGAACCCTAATCTAGAATCTTAACTAGAAATTTAGACGAACTAGCAATGCAAACAACTTTATATCTAAGTGGATGAGGAATACAACCTTTGCAGACCGGTCCTTCACTTATAAAGCTCCGTGAGTAGTCCCTTCGCTCCAAGTAGTGAACACCCTAACTCTAGTAAGGGTTCACATGAAGAAATGAACAAGCTTGATCGAAGCTTTCGAGGCCGAAGATGATCTACGTCGAGGAGACTCAAGCACATACTACCTCTTCACTAATGGTTGATTAGTGAAGCAAATAGCCTAAACTAAATGGCTAATATAGTAGAGGATGATGAAGTAGGAATTGGGCTCACTTTATATTAATTTTTCTCATAATATTTCATCACCTTTTCAAAAGCTAGAAACCTTTCCATGAGGAAGAAGAAGATGAAGTGGAGATGAGAATGAAACTCATGAGGTGAGAATAGCAACCATGGGTGAGTTAGTGTCATACCCTAACTCATGTAGAGACTAAATTATAGCTAACAATAATGGCTAGGTTAATAAATATCTACAAGTAAAACAAAATTAGTGGACTTGATCAATGGTTCCACAAGCTTCTACAAGCTTGTAGCCATGATAAATTTCCATCTAATTTTGAATTACTTAGATAAATATAAACCCTTCATTATATCAAGCATGGTGTAAGTCTCATACACCCATAAAGCATGTGGCATCAAGCATGACACAAATAAAATGTACATTAATATAAATCACATATATACTATATGCACACAAGTGAGAAAAAGAAATGTTTAAGTGAGCTAATATTAGTTAATGTAATTCAATATATCAAATATATAATTATACATTAAATTATTAAATCAACACTTGATTTAATAATCCGGCTATATCACATACAACTGGCTAATATCAAATGTAACAACTTATCGAATCAACACTTGATCCGATAACCCGGCTATATCACATATAACCGACCGATATCACATATCGCGAGAATAGAATACGGTATCAAATACTTGTATTACTCCTACTTCGTTTCGCATGAACCAAGAAACCTCTATGTAGGACTCTAAAGACTCGTCAATACGCCGGCAGTAGGTGGCGATCATATCAGTCACCCACAAGCCGCAAGCGGTCTGCTAAACATAACGGTCACCCGGGTATTGAGCGATCAGAAGATCAACAAGCAAGCCTGCTCATACTCCTGCGAGTCTAATCAAGTAACACTACCGTACTGTCTGTTCTCTTCGTCAGATATGTCGCATATCTCAGCCTGGGGGTGGTAAACGTCAGACGCCAATAGCCTGATAAGTCATGTCGATGCCAGGTCCATAACGGTTCGAGAAACTACTGATAACACTTACCAGTAGATCTCAGCAACCATGGCCAGGGATTTCCTGTTATGGCCAATCGAGCATAGCCCAACATCAACCCCCAATACCGGGAGAGACGAATCCCCTCCTATCGTTCATTGCCACCATGTTTCTCGGGACTGTACCCTAAAACCACCATTTTGCACGATCTCTTGAACGCGGTAAGTTGGAAATTAAAGCACAGTGAGAATCACACAAGACTCTATGACGATCTCGGTTCGACAGACTAACCTGTACCAGTGTCAGGAGAGAACCGCTATCCGACGATAGGTATAATACCATCTATGAGTTCTCGGCGAGTCCGTTCAGTGTACCCAGTCTCCACTGAGCACCCATATACCATCTCTGATGTCAAACACCAATGGATATTGGATCATCCATCGCCCATCATATGGGTCGAGAAGCGTATACGCTAGTCTACTCTGAAATATCGATGCTCCGTCTCGATACTCCCACGACTAGGAATATTTGAAGGATGTACTTACCGACCACCTATGCCCCACTAATATGATCTGCATCATAATCCTGGTAGTCAAGTACTCATCCTAAGGGCTTTATCAACATGTAACAGAGAGACAATAAGTGTACATGTTAAGTTAAAGAGCAACCAGATAGCATACTATCATGTCGAGAAAAGAAAGTCCTCCCTATATATGTCCAAGCATCCACTACAATATACATCACATGTACAGTAATGGCCACTAAGGCATACAGATAACTAACAATCTCCCACTTGCACTTAGGCCATTTGTTGCAGTATCTCATACTCAACGTCCTATAGATGTCTCTCTAGGGAAAGGCCTTTGTGAGTGGATCCGCCGTGTTATCCTTCACGTCAACTCTCCTAACCTTGATCCCTTGGAGATCAACCATCTCTCTGATCAGGTGATACTGTCCTCAGAATATGTCTGGATTGTTGATAGGACCGGTGTTCCTAGGCTGTCACGACCCGAAATGGCACGTAACTGGCACTTGAATCATATGAAGTCTATAGGACCCCAATCTAATTCAAGTAAGCCAAAAAATCCCAGAAATCAAAACAATTTTAAGGAAGAAGTGAAGAAAACTAGTTTTAAAAACAAGTGGTTTTAATAACATAAACCGAAGTATGCATTTTTTTAAAATCCCAAGTTTTTTCTTAAAATTTCGGCAGAGTTTCCTTTGTAAATACTGGCGCCAAACGGGGTACAACATAAATAATGTATGCACAATGATAAAAGGCATCCCAAGCGGGAGCTAGCTCTTCGTCAATTGACGGTTACAACCATACAAGCAATATAATATACAACGCCGAAGGGCAAGGATAAAAACTCAAAAGGAAACTCAAAACATCAAGAAAACCCATAACAATACAACGCGCGACTCTAAGGTCGAAAGAATAATACACTGGTTTTCTAAGTCTGAAACAATATACAAGTCTGGTTAATGGAATTTTACTAGATACAACAGAAAATAAATGTACAATGGTGGTCACGATACAAGTGAGTCCACCTGCACAAGCAATCACCCGGAAGGGAGAAGTGTACCAGAAAGCCGCAATGAAACCTGTACGGCAAAACCTGCAAGAAACTGTGGCACAACGGGGGTGAGTTTCCAACTCGTTAGTAGAAAACATCACAGAGCAGAAATCATATGTATGACTCAATCCTAGCTCAATACGATCAGTAGTATATATCCTCAATATGATAAAGTCTGAAGCATGATAAGGTGGCAAGGGTAAACATCTATACATAAGTGTAATACCAAGTGCTCGTGTCAGTGCCTCAGGTAACAACATATCATAAACATGAGGTGTGATCAATGTAAGCATCATGAAATCAGTGTCAACTATATCATGAAGTCTACAAGTATGTGGATATCATCCAACTATGTAATCAATGCCTGTATGCATGTGGATCTCGTCCACGTGTCAACCAATGAAAACAACATCATGCATGTAAAAGTCATAAAAGCATATGCATGAAAGTATGAGGATATAAATCAATGTGTGTCCCTCGCGACACATCAAAATCATGGAACCTGAGTGTCTAGCGTCGACACTCAAAAATATCATGAAATCCATGCCCAGCATCGGCAAGTAAATCCTCATATATTGGGCTCCGTCAGTCCGGATCGGCCTACGGGCTCCGTCAGTCCGGATCGTCTCGTACCATCTCTTGACTCCGGTCGGTATCTTCCGGATATCCGCCGAGCCTAAATACTATCACCGGTAGGTAGTGCTCCCCTGCCAGGCTCATCTTCATCCCCACAAAATCTCTCTCTCGCCCCGGGGTACCATACCGGGTTCACCATGTACCCGCAGACGGTTCTTCCACTCCTTAAATCGGGTCTCGAAAACCAAATCTCAGATCTGAGAAAACTCATGGTGGACGCACTGAAATATCATATCAAAAGAAAACGGATTTTTAAACAATACATACTATCTTTTGAAATAGCCACGGTTCTCAAATCCAGAAATCTCATGAAAACAACAGATCTCAATGCGTATAATCATATAGCATGATCTATGCGACATATAACAGAAATGTAAGCATATCCGTATATCATGCAACATGGAACAGTAATATGCATATATCGAGGGAAAACCGCTCTTTTAAAATGAATCCAGTTTAAAATATATCTTGCAGTTCCCAAATCTCCAAAATCAAGCCAGAATCATCTATGTATGTGCAAATACGTATGTATGCAACTATGGGTGTACAATATGTGTGTACGCAAATATGAGTGTACAATATGTATGTACGCAAGTATGTCATGCAAGGAGTCATATCTTGATGCAACAATCCTACTGTTTAGTGACATGGCAATTATCGATGATGAAGTGTGTGAGCCGGCAAGCAGGTGTACATGGAACATACGCATCATCGATAATGGTGTTGGTGTCATGACAGCATGAGTTCAATATAACAATAAACTCATTTAAACATGCAATGCGATGTGAATAGCAAGAATATGCGGAAAATGAATAATAAACACAACAGTGAAGAATCTACATCAATATATATATGTCATACAGTTTTGCCATTTGAAATAACACGAATCGTGGTGTTTAGAAAAATAAGGACTACAGTGTTTTAAGAAAAGATGCGTCTTTTGAAAATATCCGTATAATCCCTTGGCCTGTCTTTAAAATACTCACGATTCGTTAGTTTTGAAATAGATATGACTCAAGTCTTGTCTAACATTTATAAGTGAACTACAGGACTAATCGAAAGGTAAGGAAACCAGCTAAACCTAAGTCGATACATAAAAATATAAAAGTCGGTGATCCCGCCTCAATAGTATCACATACGATACAATATATATAACATGACATCCTCGAGTCAAGATTGCGAATCTATTATCAATATAAAGCTCGTACGGTAAATCCATCGTACGGCATCCCAATCTGGGTACGGGTCAAATATCACATTCATCTCATCATTTATCTGGTATCCTTATCATCATATCTCATGAACTGGGGTACTGATCTAAGTCTAGTACAAACTGATACCATCTGCATATATGTGCGTGTATGAAAACACACTTCTAAAGGACCGCTAAAATCTCATGTCGTATCTCACAATACGAAACAAAACATATCACCGATCTCATAGCATCATGCCCAATTTCATCGACTCATCTCCAAATACCATCTACAATCCTCATCATCCATGTATAAGTATACGTATATATATATAGTTCCATACCTATGTGTGTATATATATACATATCCCCATATACGCACCAGTATAACAAAGTAAGCATGTATGTGCTGTGAGTGTAAACCTTATTCTAGGGTTGGCGACTAAACTAACTAGTGACACCATCATCCAAAGATACTAAAATTCTCCATGACTCCCAAAGTCTATCTAGATAATTATAACCTCACAATAACATATAATATATCTATACCATACACTACACTACGAACTGCGGGGGTGCTATACGCCATCCACCCGACTTCCCCCGTAGATATAATCTACTCACTTTGCTCTCGCTTGCCGTTGCCGACGTCGCCACGCGCTTGATTGTCGTCTCGAAGTCCTCGTGGGGTACCTACACATCATAACGTATCGTGCCACATTAAAACCCAATTCAAGCATGAAGAATAAAGTAAAGCCATGATAAAATGTAACAAGTGTAAAATATGACATGGTGCATATCATGTGCACAAAACCGGATTAATGCAAGATTAGCGATTTTTAATTGCGATTAGCATTCAAATAGTGTATAATAAATCACAGTTAACTTAAAATTGCTCAATTCATTTAAAACACGCTCTTTAAGTAATTTCTATAATTTTCCAATTATTTTCCAATTTATCGGTATTTAATTATACCGCAATATTAAAATATTCAATATATTTATTATTTAATTGAAAAAATTTCCCAAAAATAATATTTTATTTTCTGAAATGTTACAATCTTCCTCCTTTAAAGAAATTCGGTCCCCAAATTTAAATTTAAACCCTTGAAATATTAAAACATTTTAGCAAAAAGTCCAAGTCATTGGGGCTCCGATATCATCAATACATAAGACGCATCATAGCGCAATGCATGCGCATAAATAATGAGCAGATAACTCAAAATCAAAACTCCGTCAAGCGTCCCGCAATCATCGGAGTCATGCTGAAAACACAAATGTCAAATCCAATACGAAAACCAATATGATATAAATCAAAACTATACATATAAACATCGGAAGGATATGCATGCCAAACCTTTCATGTTGCTGTGCAATGCGCGTATCGCGGCACAGTGGTGGATGTCTATTATAAGAAAATAACTATATATATATACTTATCCTTTGTTTAATATGTACGTCCCGCCATTTTTTTTAAAAATAATTTAGAAGGGTTTCCTTGTTTTAAACGTTTCGTGCCATATGAGATACGTAGGTAAATACTGAGACTATAGCTCCCATTTTGGAAATCTCTTCGATAACTATCAATGCATGCGAAATATATCCAGGTACTGTCCTCTGACTAGTCCTGCTCAGAACGAAAACAAATAGAAAATATCATAAAAACGTACTGCTCCATAAGAAATCAATCCCAAAATGTGCATATGAATGCTACGTGTGTCTGGTGCGTACGGAAATCAAAACCCATGAATGTTCCATACATGTGCACAGAAACAACACCTAAGTGAATCGGGTGTGAACGAAACACCTGTCAAAAGCAACGGGTGTGCCTGACAACAATATCAGGTGCATCTGATATGCATGAAGAATATCGATTTAGTGCATCGAGTGTGCCCAAAATCGCATCAAGCGCCCAAGCATGCCCAAGAATCCAAATCAAGTGTACGAAAACAAATATCGAATATCAAAATCGAAATCGACGGTATACAATAAACCTCAATCCAAATCAGGCATACTGCGGTATATAATCTCACAACCGTGTGCATCAGCGTACACAAATCAAATCAAATACTAAAAGTGCATGAAAACTATTCCGAAAGCACAAGTCAAATCATATGCATATCATAGGTATGAAATCAAAATCAATATCTCGAATGATATCAAATCGAAGTCAGGTGCAACTGTGGTGCACAAAATCTCAATCAAGCAAATATATCATCCACAATACCGAAATCCAAAGTGAAGGATACATGATAATCGAATCACCAAATCTCAAATCATAAATATTGTCGTCGATATGTCCTTCCTTCAAAGTCGAGAAGGTGCCGGTATATCCAATACTAGCAGAGCAAGATATCTACTAGCCTACTGTTCATGGTCTGGCCCCTGGTGCTTTTAGGCTCTTGTCTCTCACTGCGAATTGCTAGATATATAGTTTCTCGGCTCAACGGCCAAATATGGAATGACGACGGAAATAGTCCCACTCTGGCACATCCTCTAAATATCTCTGGCTAACTATCTCGTCGACGATGCCGAACTCTGGCTTACCGGTTGTGTACAATATGACCGCTCCTGGGTCCAAGTCTCCTCGTGTAATATTCCAGAAAGGTCCTGTAGAGGTCTCTCCCAATCTCGTTCGTGCTGAACTGCCTGGAAGTTATCATCTTTTACTAAATCTATATCTTGTTCCGAAACGGCTGCATACTCATCGCGACTCCTTCTGGAAGATATATCCATATACAATGCCTCTGCATGCGTATCACATCTCTGATGTCGGAGGAGTGGAACGTCATCTCATCAAGATCTCGTATGAACCGCTTACTCCCCTTTTCTCTAATGTCGACAGATTCGGACTCGTCTCTTCATGGCTGTATGGACTGCGCACCAACGGCTATACTCGTATCAGGAGTCTCCCAAGCAATATATCCCGTCATATGATATCCGAATGATGTCAAACCTTTCGATCGATTTGTCAAGGTTCCATAATCCCCTAAGAGCTCAACATCTTGAGTACATTTTAATAGTATTCCAGTACATGCCACAGTACCTGCGGACCAGCCGTAGAAGGGCAAACCCAAGCCTCACTAATGGCACTGCTGAACTGCCGCAAACCCTAAGGTTTCAAAGCGTTCTCATAATCATTATGTCGAGTTAGGGTTTCATTCTTCTAGAGGGTCCATAGCATTACTTGCATTTGTCTCTGAATACTTTAAAGTTAGAAAATGGGCTTCTGACATTCGATCGTCTCTATTAACTCCCAACGTACCTGCGTAAAGTCGTCTCTAGCTGGAATCAATCAATCTGATGACCTCGCATCGGGGTAGGCAACATATCACATGTCCTAGTCTTTCATCCTCGGGTGACTAACGACCTTCTATCATATCTCTAAGTACCTCTAGTACTGCAATAGCTCCAACATCTGGGGCGATATCTCATCGTTCGTGGTAACAACTGGCTCATTCGTCTGCACGCTGAACAGTGTCTCAATCATCAAGAACAATCTGTGCATTGACGGTCATCACATTCTGACTGGCCTTTATCAGTGGCTCAATCCTCTGGTGCTGATCTGCACGTCCGAGTAATCTCATAAAAGCGATCCATCAAACGCTCTTGGCGCAAAAACATAATAAAACGACGCCTCTAAGTAAATCGTATGTCCCTGGAATCACGCCCTGGTCAGTCCTCATCCGTGACGAGCTCGTGCTGACGCAACTCTAGCCATAGCTCTCTCTACCCGTGCAATTGTGGCAGCAGAATCATAACCCAATATCGATGAGGATAGATTAAAGGAATGAATATAATACTGTGCAAGGAAATGTACATCCTATGGCTCCTTAAGCGGAGTAGCGTATCGTAAGTATGCCGTGGAACATACGCACGGTACATCACACTCCTTAAGTCACCTGCTCCATCAACCAAGGTCAACCTAAGCGACGAAAGTTCGGGTATAATACCCCCTCGACTAAGTCTAAGTTCCGTAAGGTCAAACCTAAGTTCCGAATATATACAAACGCTCTAGGCTCCGTATAGTCAAACTTAGACTCGAACCATGGTTAACCTAGCGCTCTGATACCAACTTTGTCACAACCCGAAATGGCACGTGACTGGCACTTGAATCATATGAAGTCTATAGGACCCCATCTAATTCAAGTAAGCCAAAAAAATCCCAGAAATCTAAACCATTTTAAGAAAGAAGTGAAGAAAACTAAGTTTAAAAACAAGCGGTTTTAATAACATAAGCCGAAGTATGCATTTCTTTAAAATCCCAAGCTTTTTCTGAAAATTTCGGCAGAGTTTCCTTTGTAAATACTGGCCCTAAACGAGGTACAACATAAATAATATATGCACAATGATAAAAGGCATCCCCAAGCGGGAGCTAGCTCTTCGTCAATCGACGGTCACAACCACGCAAGCAATATAATATACAACGCGGAAGGGCGAGGATAAAAACTCAAAAGGAAACTCAAAACATCAAGAAAACCCATAACAATACAACGCGCGACTCTAAGGTCGAAAGAATAATACAATGGTTTTCTAAGTCTGAAACAATATACAAGTCTGGTTGATGGAATTTTACTAGATACAACAGAAAATAAATGTACAATGGTGGTCACGATACAAGTGAGTCCACCTACACAAGCAATCACCCGGAAGGGAGAAGTGTACCAGAAAGCCGCAATGAAACCTGTATGGCAAAACCTGCAAGAAACTGTGGCACAACGGGGGTGAGTTTCCAACTCGTGAGTAGAAAACATCACAGAGCAGAAATCGTATGTATGACTCAATCCTAGGTCAATACGATCAGTAGTATATATCCTCAATATGATAAAGTCTGAAGCATGATAAGGTGGCAAGGGTAAACATCTATACATAAGTGTAATACCAAGTGCTCGTGTCAGTGCCTCAGGTAACAACATATCATAAACATGAGGTGTGATCAATGTAATCATCATGAAATCAGTGTCAACTATATCATGAAGTCTACAAGTATGTGGATATCATCCAACTATGTAATCAATTCCTGTATACAGGTGGATCTCGTCCATGTGTCAACCAATGACAACAACATCATGCATGTAAAAGTCATAAAAGCATATGCATGAAAGTATGAGAATATAAATCAATGTGTGTCCCTCGCGACACATCAAAATCATGGAACCTGAGTGTCTAGCGTCGACACTTGAAAATATCATGAAATCCGTGCCCAGCATCGTCACATAAATCCTCATATATCGGGCTCCATCAGTCCGGATAGGCCCACGGGTTTCGTCAGTCCGGATCGGCCCGTACCATCTCTCGACTCCAGTCGGTATCCTCCGGATATCCACCGAGCCAAAATACTATAACCGGTAGGTAGTGCTCCCTGCCAGGCTCATCGTCAGCCCCACAAAATCTCTCTCTCTCTCGCCCCAGGGTACTATACCGGGTCCACCATGTACCCGCAGACGGTTCCTCCACTCCTCGAATCGGGTCTCGAAAACCAAATCTCAGAACCGAGAAAACTCATGGTGGACGCACTGAAATATCATATCAAGAGAAACCGGGTTTTTAAACAATTCATACTATCTTTTGAAATATCCACGGTTCTCAAATCCAGAAATCTCATGAAAACAATATATCTCAATGCGTATAATCATATAGCATGATGTATGCGAAATATAACAGAAATGTAAGCATATCCGTATATCATGCAACATGAAACAGTAATATGCACATATCGAGGGAAAACCACTTTTTTAAACTGAATCCAGTTTAAAATATATCTTGCGGTCCCCAAATCTCCAAAATCAAGCCAGAATCATCTATGTATGTGCAAATACGTGTGTATGCAAGTATGGGTGTACAATATGTGTGTATGCAAGTATGGGTGTACAATATGTGTGTACGCAAATATGAGTGTACAATATGTATGTACGCAAGTATGTCATGCTAGGAGTTATATCCTGATGCAACAATCCTACTGTGTAGTGACATAGCAATTATCGATGATGAAGTTGGTGAGCCGGCAAGCAGGTGTACGTGGAACATACGCATCATCGATAATGGTGCTGGTGTCCAGACAGTATGGGTTCAATATAACAATAAACACATTTAAACATGCAATGCGATGCGAATAGAAAGAATATGCGGAAAATAAATAATAAACACAACAGTGAAGAATCTACATCAATATATATATGTCATACTGTTTTGCCATTTGAAATAACACGAATCGTGGTGTTCAGAAAAATGAAGGCTACGGTGTTTTAAGAAAAGATGCGTCTTTTGAAAATAACTGTATAATCCCTTGGCCTGTCTTTAAAATACTCACGATTCGTTAGTTTTGAAATAGGTATGACTCGAGCCTTGTCTAACATCTATAAGTGAACTACAGGACTAATCGAAAGGTACGGAAACCACCTAAACCTTAGTTGATACATAAAAATATAATAGTCGGTGATCCCGCCTCAGTAGTAACACATACGATACAATATATATAACATGACATCCTCAAGTCAAGAGTACGGATCTATCATCAATATACAGCTCGTACGGTAAATCCATCGTACGGCATCACAATCTGGGTACGGGTCAAATATCACATTCATCTCATCATTTATCTGGTATCCTTATCATCATATCTCATGAACTGGGGTACTGATCTAAGTCTAGTACAAACTGATACCATCTGCATATATGTGCGTGTATGAAAACACACGCCTAAAGTCCCGCTAAAATCTCATGTCGTATCTCACAATACGAAAAAAAACATATCACCGATCTCATAGCATCTTGCCCAATCTCATCGACTCATCTCTAAATACCATCTACAATCCTCATCATCCATGTATAAGTATACCTATATATATATATAGTCCCATACCTATGTGTGTATATATATACATATCCCCATATATGCACCAGTATAACAAAGTAAGCATGTATGTGCGTGTAGGTGTAAACCTCATTCTAGGGCTCGCGACTAAACTAACTAGTGACACCATCATCCAAAGATACTAAAATTCTCCATGACTCCAAAAGTCTATCTAGATAGTAATAACCTCACAATAACATATAATATATCTATACCATACACTACACTATGAACTGCGGGGGTGCTATACGCCATCCACCCGACTTCCCCCGTACATATAATCTACTCACCTTGCTCTCGCTTGCCATTGCCGACGTCGCCACGCGCTTGCTTGTCGTCTCGAAGTTCTCATGGGGTACCTACACATCATAACATATCGTGCCGTATTAAAACCCAAATCAAGCATGAAGAATAAAGTAAAGCCATGATAAAATGTAACAAGTGTAAAATATGACATGGTGCATGTCATGTGCAAAAAACCGGATTAATGCAAGATTAGCGATATTTAATCGCGATTAGCATTAAAATAGTGTATAATAAATCACAGTTAACTTAAAATTGCTCAATTCATATAAAACACCCTCTTTTAGTAATTTCTATAATTTTCCAAATATTTTCCAATTTATCGGTATTTAATTATACCGCAATATTAAAATATTCAATATATTTATTATTTAATTGAAAAAATTTCCCAAAAATAATATTTTATTTTCTGAAATGTTACATAGGTTAATGCCATAACTCCATTGTAGTCACAATAACAGTTATTGGATGCTCAATGGTAGGAACCATGTTCATCTCATGAACAAGAAATGCCCAGACAGCCACTTCGGTAGCATCGTTGGTAGTGATGTATTCAGCCTTTATCGTCTACTTTGCCACGGTATATAGCTTGGAACTCTTCCAACATACCATCCTTCTACTGAGGGTAAAGACAAAGCCCGTGACTGACTTTCAGTCGACCTTATCACTCTGGAAGCTTGAATTGGTAAGGACAGCCACTGGAGTTCACCGTTACCAAAACCCCAAGAACAACTCTTTAGTGCTTCTCAAGTACTTAAGAATGTCCTTTATAGCTGTCTAGTGCTTCTCCCAAGATCCGATTGATTCCTGATCACTACAACTAGTAAGTTAGCTACATCTGGTCTGGTACATAACATCGCATACATGATATAGCCTACTTGTAACGTTTTGAAAATCGTTTCGGTGAAATTTCAGAAAATCGGTAAAATAAGGGGGTTTTCTGTAAAATGTCAAAATACAAATATCTTTATTATAAAATTAAATATATATATTCTAGCTATGAAATTGCTAGTATTTGGTGTTTATTGAGCCACTGGTGAAATTTCAAATTTTCTGAAAATTTTCCGAAATTAATTATTTTAATAATATTTTAAGCTGTCAGTATTACATTTAATTAGGGAAAATTACAAATTAGAATGAGTTGAAACAATTTTTGTGCATCATAACACATTAAATAAAATTTTAACATGTTGTTTTTGAACAAAATGAAACTGCCAAACGGTGTTAGAATTATTGAAGAAAAAAGGCTTTTTTGGTGAGATTAGTGTAAATAGATATTGGGGTATAACATTTATCATTTTTTTCTCACCCACACTCACCCACACCCTCTCTCCTCCCGACCTTGTGGCTGGCCGAAATTTGTAGGAAGAACCCCCCCCCCCACAAAGTTTGCCCCAATTCAAGTTTAAAAGAAAAGAAAACAATGAATTTAAAGAATAAAAGATTATATAAGTATGTGCTTTGACCTTGAGTTGACTTCATATCATTTTCCCCACTTGACTCTCTCTCCTCTCTCCCTCTCACTGCTGGAAATTTCATCAGCCCTCTCTCAAAAAAAATCCCACCCAAATTGCATCAAAAATCCACAAAAATGCTTCAAAATCCAAACAATTTCAAAGCTAATTCCAAATTCAACTCCTACCCATTTTTCCTTAGCCTCTCAAGCATGGTTTTTGGTGAAAAGTTTTCAAATTGGAGGTCAAGATTTTCATGCTAGATCTCAAATCTTGTGAGGTAAAAATCTTGAGCTTTTTGTTAATTGTTGGTTATTGCTTTAATCTAACTTAATTAGGATATGAATTGTGGTTCTAAGTGAAAGTTTTGAAATTCAAGAGAAGAATTTGAATGCAAGTTAGGGTTTTGTGAAATTGGTGTATGGTTGTGTTATGTATTTAGGCTCTTATGACATGTTAAAACAAGATTAGTAGCTAGTTGTTAATGGTTAGTTTAAAAATTGTGTTAATTATGCTAAATTGCTAACTAGGTTTTTGAAATTGGTTAAATAATTGGGATTAAAAATGTGATTAGGTTTTTCATGACTTCATTAACATTATTAAGTGTAGTTTAACACTTTAGTTCATGGAAATCCAACCTAAATTATTGTTTGTGCATTTTTGCTATAAAATTGTTAAAAATTGGGTATATTGTAAACTAGAATTTTGGGGTTAATGAAATTTATTGGGATTAAATTATGGAAATTGTTTTTATGACTTATTTAAGATATTTAATAAGTATTATGGCCGCTAGATTTGTTTAAACGTCAAGTTTTGTACTAAAACGGGTAACTTTTGCTTGCTAGATTTTCGGAAAAATAGCTTTTAAGGTGAATTTGGGGTTTTTGTGAATTTTAACCTATTTTATATTATAGTTAGTTTTCGTGGATGCGCAAATGAGTGTGTTTGGGTTTTCTCGATGGTTTGACGTTTGTACATCGACATCGAGGGTTGGTTTGACTATTCTTACATGCGTAGGCGATAGGTTTTGACCTATGCGTGATACGCGTGCCGATTTGATTTTCGTATGCCGTTTCGATTTAGAATTTGGTTTTAATGCGATACAGTGCGTTATGATATATAGGTACCCTATGTGGACTTCGAGACGACAAGCAAGCGCGTGGTGACGTCGGCACCGACGAGCGAGGACCAGGTGAGTAGATTTATATCTACGGGGAGAAGTCGGGTGGATGGCGTATAGCACCCCCACAGTTCGTGGTGATGTATACGAATACGTATACACACATATATTTTGATTATATATTTTATGTTGATATGAGTCTTGATGGTAAAGGTAGATTCTAGGTGTTCATGGATTAGTTTAGTGTTAGTTGAGAAACCTTAGAGTAGTCCTTACACCCACACACGCACACACACATGCATACATCTATGTTATTACCTGTGCGTATATGGGGAGATGTGTTTATTGTTGGGGTAAAAATTTACACCCCGGTTGGCCGAGTCAAAGTCAAGGTCAACCCCAAGCCAGGTGGGCCCAAGCCCAGGTCAAGTGGGCCCATGCCCAGGTCGAGTCCGAAATATGAAGCGGCCGACCCTCCCCATGCCAAAAATGAAATTATGTAATAAATAATTTTTATGTAATTTTTTATACATGAATGTATCCAAAATGGGCATAAAGCCAATATTTTGTAAGCTCATGGCTTATGTGCAAAAAATGAAATAGCACATAAGCCATGGGATTGGCAAAATGCCATTTTGTGAAGCCCAAGGGGCTATATGTAAATATGTAAGCCTATATAAGGCAACATGATGATGAATAAAGCATACACTTTTTTTCATTCTCTCAAAAACTAGGGTTTGTTCCTCCACTCTCTCTTTTTCAAGTTCTTCCTCTTCCTTTTTATTTTCCAAATAAATCAAGAGCTTAGCTCTCTTTTTTTTAAAACTAAACAAAGTTTTACCATCAACTTCATCTCCCAAAACTCCATCAAGAGAAGAAAAAGGGTCTCTTTTTTTATCATCCAAGATCTAGATCTTGGAGTTTCAAGAGAACCCATTTTGGGTTTCTTCTCAAAGGAGCAAGGAGAAAATCTTTTGGAGTTTAACTCCACAAATAAAAATTCTTTTGGAGTTTAACTCCACAAAAAAATATACTTTTTTTGGGGAGTCTAACTCCACATTACATTTTTTAGCCATTTTCCACTATACAAATTCTTTTGGAGTTTAACTCCACAGTAAGATTCTTTTGGAGTTCAACTCCACAAATAAAATTCCTTTGGAGTTTAACTCCACTACAGAAATTATTTTGGAGTTTAACTCCACAAAAAAAATACTTTTTTTTGGGGAGTTTAACTCCACATTACAATTTTTTTTAGCCATATAAAATTCATTTGGAGTTGAACTCCACGTTTCAAAAAAAAAAAAAAGGGGCAGTCGCATGCAAAGCATGTGACGGGGTCGCATGCAATGCATGTGACGGGGTCGCATGCAATGCATGTGACGGGGTCACATGCAAAGCATGTGACAGGGTCACATGATCACATGGTTAACATGTGACGGGTCACATGTAAAGCATGTGACCCCATCACATGGTTAACATGTGACGGGGTCACATGCAATGCATGTGACGGGTCACATGCAAAGCATGTGACCCCGTCACATGGTTACCATGTGACGTGGGTCACATGCTAAGCATGTGACGGGTCACATGCTAGCATGTGACCCCCCCTCTCACATGAGGGGTCGCATGCTAACATGTGACCCTCCATGTCACAGCATGTGACCCCCTCATATGAGCGGTCACATGCTAACATGTGACCCCACTTTAAAAGAAAAAAAAATTTCTTTTCTTCTTTCTTCCTCCTTTTTTATTTAAAATAAAAAAAAAATTAAATAAATTATAAATAATATTTAAAAATTAAAAAAAAACATGATTATTTTCTTTTCTTCTTTTCTTTATTTAACCCCTTTTTCTATTTAAAAAAAATTAAATAAATAAAATTAATATTTTTAAATTAAAAAATATTTAAAAATTTATTAAAAAAATAATAATTCTCCAAATATTTATTTACTTATTTATTTTCGTTTTTATATATAGAAAAAATATATATATGTATATATCTCTTTTTACAAGTAGAATAAAACAGAAAAAAAATACACACACACCAACACACTGCATATTGAGTTCGCATGACCAGTTTAACCCGTCAATCGGAGATTCCTTCGCTCCCAATGCGAGGGGTAATTAACGGCAGCTTAGTCCGCGGCCGCCGGAGATTCGGATCCCCACGATCAATAAACCCCGGCCTACCCTAGGCAAGGGGAATCTGTAATGCGCCTGACAAGCGCGCGCGTATTCCTATCTCAATGGGGTGACGAAAAACACCCTACAGGTTCTGGCACGCCCGGTGGGACCAATCTCTCCTCCCATATTTCGGGTTAAACGTTCATGCGAACTCAATCAATTTACATGTCTATATTTATACTAAAATAATACTTTTTCATGCTGATTTTCAAGCAATCACCTTCCGACGATGTCTTCGATGATGAACTCAGCTCTTGTCTCCTACACGATGAAGATAGACTCCAGGACGGTCCTTCCGGCCAGTCTCGGGCGACAATGGGAGGAGCCGCTGCTACCATTCGGCTCTATTATGTTCATACCAATTGGCGCTATCCCAGCTCCTCAAGCCCCGGTGGCGGACAAACCAGTCCCGAAAGGCAAAAGGCCAAATGTGGTGGTCGCGAGGGCACCTCAGCCCAAGCGCAAGTCCGTTTCCGAACGACTCTCCATGGCCCCAGCTGGGGGCAAGGCCATCGACACCAACAAAGCTACAATGCGTCCCGACCATGCTCCAGCGGTGCCCTTGACCACTGCTCGATTGGGTGTCTTCTCTAAGCTCCCCTCTGATCAACTAACAATGGCTTCCCGGGTAGCGGATGCCCGCCAAGCCTTCAAAATCGAGAAGTTGAGGGAGAAAAGGCTCAGATATAGAGCCAACAAAAGGGCTAGGGCTCCGGCCAGGCTAAACCTCATGAGGTTCGAAGAACAGGGTTACCCCACCGAAGATGAGGAAATGGCTGGGTATGTGGTCCACACTGTCTACACGGTAGGCACGCGCAGCAAGAGTAAGGATGGGGCCACCACATCTCAAGTCTAATCTAGCCTGAATGTGGTTGCCGCTGCCCAAGAATAGCCTCCCCTGCTGGGTGATGAAAACCCTCTCGATGAGGATGATAGGCAGAAAGACCTTTCGGTCCATGAGGAGTCGGGCTCGGAAAGCGAAGAAGAGCCGACTTTCCGCCCCAGGACCGCAGAGCAAGAGCTGCTTCAAGAGCTCCGAAAGCAGCTCAGAAACAAAGACAAGGAGATGGCCAAACTCTACTCCAAAATCGATGACTTGACGAATGTCGTGATGCAGCTCACGGCCCGACTTGCATCTCAGCCGCCCAATCAAGCGGAGGGCTCTACTCGTGAACCGGGAAGTGGTGTGCCAAAGCAGCCGACGCCTATTCCCTCAAATCCAAAAGTGGGCGAACTACATGAAAATCAGTCGCATCCTATCTCGGGAAATGTCTTGGCTACCGATGACAATAGCCCGCTAACTCAAGATCAAATCATGGATTTGGTTGCCAGCAAAGTCAAAACATTGGTGGCCGAAGCCGAAGCGCAAAAAGATATCAGTAGTAGTGGGAGACCATATCCTGCTCAGTATGATCTGGTGGAATTCCCTAGCGGCTATGTCATCCCCAAATTCGGAAGATTCGATGGGACGGGAAATGCGAATCAGCACATCGCCCACTTCAAAGCCTCATGCGGGAATACTGGGGGCAATGATGCGCTTCTCCTCCGCCAGTTCATTAATAGCCTGACCGATGTTGCTTTCGAATGGTACGCGAGCATACCGGATGGCTCCGTCATAACTTTTGTCCAAATGGAGTCTCTGTTTCGACAGAGGTTCATGAGCGTCAGCGAAAAGATTACCATTGCCGAGCTCGTAAGGACCAAGCCCAAAAGCGACGAAAGCAGCACGGATTTTATAACCCGATGGTGTAATCTCTCTGTCAAATGCGAACCGCCGATAGAGCAGGACCAATCTGTCAGTCTTCTTGTCGGAAATCTCAACAACTGGATGGCCCCGTTTCTATGTACCGCGGGTCTCAAAACATTCCAAGAGCTGACCAAAAAGGTCCAAACGTTGGAACGCTCAAAGCCCGAGTCCGCTCAGGATCTTCAGTTCACAAACAGACCGAAACCTTGGGGGGACAACAACCGAAAAGGCGGAAGTTCTAACATCACCAATTCTCCAAATAAGCAGAGAACGGGCGGAGCAAAAACTGACCAGTCTCGAGAGCCAACTTTGGAGGAAAGAAGAAATAAGGTCTACTCATTCCGAAGGGACAAGATCCACAAAATTTTTAAAGATGCTCTGAAGAATGGCCTGCGGCTACCAGAACCGAAAAGGCTAAGTGAAGCGAACAAGACTGATCATCCCAACTTTTACCCATACCACCGAGTGCTGGGGCACACTATTGAAGACTGTTGTATCTTCAAGGATTGGGTCGAGAAACAATACAAGGCGGGAGAAATATCATTGTCCCCTGGCGTGTTAACAAACAATCAAGCTGCGATCGCCAATTCATACAAACGGGGACCGAAGTCCTTCACGGACCTGATTCTCTCAAACACCCGCCTTTCTCTGGGAACAATCGACCACCACGTCATTAAACTGGGAACAATCGACCTCTAAGTCGTTAAACTGGGAATGTAAAAAAAATGTAAATAAAAAAAATGTGTAAATAAAAGAAAAATAAAGAAAAGCCGAAATGATGGGGCAACTCGCAATAAAAATCAGCGAGTAAAAATGAAAATGAAAATAAAACCGAAATGATGGGGCAACCGCGAATAAATAGCCGAAATGATAGGGCAATAGCGACCTTCGCGATAAGAAAAGCTGAAATGATAGAGCAATCGCGGTAAAAAAAAAAAACGGCGAATGATGAGTCGCTCCTGGTACCATATTCCGGTGTAGCGTTGCAGACGCCAAAAAAAATTCAAATTTCCAAAATTCTCCTGGCCCTACGGCCAGTCCCCAAATTGACTACCGTATACAATCCACGGGCTCAAATAATTCTCATCATACCCATGCCCCACCGCAATCACCAGTTACGCGGCTGGTCTCCGCTTTTGGAATTATGCTCCATTGAGAAGACCCACTCATGTGTCCTCACGATACATGAGGAGAACAAATCTTTGTGGGATCCTTACGACTCACGAAGAAAAAACACACTTAGGAGTCCTCATGACTCCTAAGGAGAATATACACCTGCGGGATCCTTACGACTCGTAGGGAGAAAATGCCTTTATGGGATCCTCACGGCCCATAAAATTGAAAAGCCTTAGGCGATAGGGATCTAAACCTGTCTCCTAAGCCATCGCTCCCCAATCCCCAAGTGGCGAATGATGAGTCGATCCTGGTACCATATTCTAGTGCAGCGATGCAGACGCCAACTAAATTCCAAATCCAAATCCCCAAGTGGCGAATGATGAGTCGCTCCTGGTACCATATTCCAGTGCAGCGATGCAGACGCCAACCAAATTCCATATTCCCATACCCCAAACGGCGAATGATGAGTCGCTCCTGGTACCATATTCCAGTGCAGCGATGCAGACGCCAACCAAATTCCAAACTCAAATTCCCAAGCGGCGAATGATGAGTCACTCCTGGTACCATATTCCAGTGCAGCGATGCAGACGCCAACAATGTCCCAAATTTTTTTCGGCCCTATGGTCTGGATCATACATCCTGCAAAACCGTATACAATCCACAGGCATAAAACAATCCCGATCTCTCCAAAAAAAAAAAGAAAAAAAGAAGAAGAACGGTATGTCCACAAGCAAAACGGGCACGGATGAAAACCCGAAAGGGCTCCGTGAGTAAAAACAGCGGGACTGCCGGCGAGTTTGTGAAAACCCGGAAGGGCGCAAACTCGTAAAAAAAAAAAGAAATGAAATGCACTCGCAAAGTCCTCTCGACTTTGTGAGGAGAAAATTCCCGCGTGAGATCCCTACGACTCATAAAGGAGCAACACACTTAGGAGTCCCCACGACTCCTAAGGAGAAAATACACCTGCGGGATCCTTACGACCCGTAGGGAGAAAATGCTTTGTGAGACCCTTACGGCTCACAAAATGGAAAAGCCTTAGGTGACAGGGATCTAAACCTGTCTCGTAAGCCACCAATTCCCAAATCCTCTCGGGGCACATGATGAGTTGCTCCTGGCATTATTCCAGTGCAGCAATGCAGATGCTAAACCAAAAAACCAATTCCCAAATCCTCTCGGGGCAAATGATGAGTTGCTCCTGGCGTTATTCCAGTGCAGCAATGCAGATGCCAAACAAAAAAAACCAATCCCCAAATTCTCTCATGACAAATGATGGTTCGCTCATGGTACCATATTCCAGTGTAGCGATGCTGATGTCAACCCAAATCAAATCAAATCAACAACCTCTACGGCGGAATCATCCTCCGTCCCAGAATTTACCCCGTGTCGAAATCATGCTTCGCCTCGGGATATCTACCTTCCCTGCCGGAATTATGCTCCGCCTCGGAATCAAATCAACCAACCAGCTCTACGTCGGAATCATGCTTCGTCTCAGAATGTTCACCCCGTGTCGAAATGATGCTTCGCCTCGGTGTATCTGCCTTCCCTGTCAGAATTATGCTTCGGCTCGGAATCAACCAACGACCTCCTCGTCGGAATTATGCTCCGCCTCGGAATCAATTCAACCAGCAAGCTCTGCATCGGAATTATGCTTCGTCTCAGAATGCACCCCGTGTCGAAATGATGCTTCGCCTCGGTGTACCTGCCTTCCCTGTCGAAATTATGCTTCGTCTCGGAATCAAGTCAGCCAACAAGCTCTGCGCCGGAATCATGCTCCGTCTCAGAATATACCCCGTGTCGAAATCATGCTTCGCCTCGGAATATTTGCCTCCCTTGTCGGAATTATACTTCGCCTCGGAATATTTGCCTCCCTTGTCGGAATTATACTTCGCCTAGGAATCTACCTCTGCATCGAAATCATGCTTCGGTCAGAATGTCTGCCGCTCATCGGAATGATGCTCCGATCCTCTGGAATCATGCTCCGCTCATCGGAAAGATGCTCCGATCCTTGGAATCATGCTCCGCCCTTCGGAATGATGCTCCGATCCCAAGGAATCATGCTCCGCTCATCGGAATGATGCTCCGATCCTTGGAATCATGCTCCGCCCTTCGGAATGATGCTCCGAATCCTGGAATGATGCTCCGCCTATCGGAACGATGCTCCGATCCCCTGGAACGATGCTCCGCCCATCGGAACGATGCTCCGATCCCTGGAATTATGCTCCGCTCTTCGGAAAGATGCTCCGAACTCTGGAATCATGCTCCGCCCTTCGGAATGATGCTCCGAATCCTGGAATCATGCTCCGATCATCGGAACGATGCTCCGATCTCTGGAATTATGCTCCGCTCATCGGAACGATGCTCCGATCCCTGGAATTATGCTCCGCTCATCGGAACGATGCTCCGATCTCTGGAATTATGCTCCGCCCATTGGAATTATGCTCCGCCCTTCGGAACGATGCTCCGAATTCTGGAATCATGCTTCGCCCTTCGAAACGATGCTCCGAATCCTAGAATCATGCTCCGCCCATCGGAACGATGCTCCGATCTCTGGAATCATGCTCCGCCCATCGGAACGATGCTCCGAACTCTGGAATCATGCTCCGCCCTTCGGAACGATGCTCCGAATCCTGGAATCATGCTCCGCCCTTCGGAACGATGCTCCGATCCCTGGAATCAGGCTCCGCCCTTCGGAATGATGCTCCGAATCCTGGAATTATGCTCCGCTCTTCGGAAAGATGCTCCGAACTCTGGAATCATGCTCCGCCCTTCGAAATGATGCTCCGAATCCTGGAATGATGCTCCGCCCATCGAAATGATGCTCCGATCCCCTGGAATGATGCTCCGCCCATCGGAATGATGCTCCGAATCCTGGAATTATGTTCCGCTCTTCGGAAAGATGCTCCGAATCCTGGAATTATGCTCCCCTCTTCGGAATGATGCTCCGAATCCCTGAATGATGCTCCGATCTCTGGAATTATGCTCCGCTCTTCGGAATGATGCTCCGAACCCTGGAATCATGCTCCGCTCTTCGGAATGATGCTCCGAACCCTGGAATCATGCTCCGCTCTTCGGAATGATGCTCCGAACCCTGGAATCATGCTCCGCTCTTCGGAATAATGCTCCGATCCCCTGGAATCATGCTCCGCTCATCGGAATGATGCTCCGCAAATTGGAATGATGCTCCGATCCTTGGAATCATGCTCCGCCCATCGGAACGATGCTCTGATCCCTGGAATTATGCTCCGCTCTTCGGAAAGATGCTTCGAACTCTGGAATCATGCTCCGCCCTTCGGAAAGATGCTCCGAACCCTGGAATCATGCTCCGCCCTTCGGAAAGATGCTCCGAACCCTGGAATCATGCTCCGCCCTTCGGAATGATGCTCCGAACCCTGGAATGATGCTCCGCCCTTCGGAATGATGCTCCGAATCCTGGAATGATGCTCCGCTCATCGGAATGATGCTCCGATCCCCTGGAATGATGCTCCGTCCATCGGAATGATGCTCCGATCCCTGGAATGATGCTCCGCAAATTGGAATGATGCTCCGATCCTTGGAATAATGCTCCGCCCATCGGAACGATGCTCCGATCCCTGGAATCATGCTCCGCCCTTCGGAATGATGCTCCGAATCCTGGAATCATGCTCCGCCCTTCGGAAAGATGCTCCGAACTCTGGAATCATGCTCCGCCCTTCGGAATGATGCTCCGAACCCTGGAATCATGCTCCGCCCTTCGGAATGATGCCCCGAACCCTGGAATCATGCTCCGCTCATCGAAATGATACTCCGATCCCCGGGAATCATGCTCCCCGGGATGATGCTTCGCTTCTGGAATGATGTTCCACCTCGAAGTTCAGCTTCAAGATCCATCAATTTCATGCACACAACTCAAATGTACGGTGTGCATTTATTGATGGGGGGCACTTAGTTGGGGTAAAAATTTACACCCCGGTTGACCGAGTCAAAGTCAAGGTCAACCCCAAGCCAGGTGGGTCCAAGCCCAGGTCAAGTGGGCCCATGCCCAGGTCGAGTCCGAAACATGAAGAGGCCGACCCTCCCCATGCAAAAAATGAAATTATGTAATAAATAATTTTTATGTAATTTTTTATACATGAATGTATGCAAAATGGGTATAAAGCCAATATTTTGTAAGCTCATGGCTTATGTGCAAAAAATGAAATGGCACATAAGCCATGGGATAGGCAAAATGCCATTTTGTGAAGCCCAAGGGGCTATATGTAAATATGTAAGCCTATATAAGGCAACATGATGATGAATAAAGGATACACTTTTTTTCATTCCCTCAAAAACTAGGGTTTGTTCCTCCACTCTCTCTTTTTCAAGTTCTTCCTCTTCCTTTTATTTTCCAAATAAATCAAGAGCTTAGCTCTTTTTTTTTTAAAACTAAACAAAGTTTTACCATCAACTTCATCAAGAGAAGAAAAAGGGTCTCTTTTTTTATCATCCAAGATCTAGATCTTGGAGTTTCAAGAGAACCCATTTTGGGTTTCTTCTCAAAGGAGCAAGGAGAAAATCTTTTGGAGTTTAACTCCACAAATAAAAATTCTTTTGGAGTTTAACTCCACAAAAAAATATACTTTTTTTGGGGAGTCTAACTCCACATTACATTTTTTTAGCCATTTTCCACTACACAAATTCTTTTGGAGTTTAACTCCACAGTAAGATTCTTTTGGAGTTCAACTCCACAAATAAAATTCCTTTGGAGTTTAACTCCACTACAGAAATTATTTTGGAGTTTAACTCCACATTACAATTTTTTTTAGCCATATAAAATTCTTTTGGAGTTGAACTCCACGTTTCAAAAAAAAAAAAAAAAAAAATTGCATGTGACGGGGTCACATGCAAAGCATGTGACCCCATCACATGGTTAGCATGTGACATGGGTCACATGCACCCCTCCTCTCACATGAGGGGTCACATGCTAACATGTGACCCTCCATGTCACATGCTAGCATGTGACCCCCCTCATATGAGGGGTCACATGCTAACATGTGACCCCACTTTAAAAGAAAGAAAAAATTCTTTTCTTCTTTCTTCCTCTTTTTTTATTTAAAATAAAAATAAAAAAATATTAAATAAATTATAAATAATATTTAAAAATTAAAAAAAAAACATAATTATTTTCTTTTCTTCTTTTCTTTATTTAACCCCTTTTTCTATTTAAAAAAAATATTAAATAAATAAAAATAATATTTTTGAATTAAAAAATATTTAAAAATTTATTTAAAAAAATAATAATTCTCCAAATATTTATTTACTTATTTATTTTCGTTTTTATATATAGAATATATATATATATATATATATATATGTATATATCTCTTTTTACAAGTGGAATAAAACAGAAAAAAATACACACACACCAACACACTGCATATAGAGTTCGCATGACCAGTTTAACCCGTCAATCGGAGGTTCCTTCGCTCCAAATGCGAGGGGTAATTAACGGCAGCTTAGTCCGCGGCCGCCGGAGATTCGGATCCCCACGATCAATAAACCCCGGCCTACCCTAGGCAGGGGGAATCTGTAATGCGCCTGACAAGCGCGCGCGTATTCCCATCTCAATGGGGTGACGAAAAACACCATACATTTATGTGTTCACCTGGGTATGTGACTAGGTGTTCACATACTGGTTTTGCGGATGATACTTGTGATTGAGATGAGATTTGAGTTGAGGCCGTGAGATCGGTGATATGGCAGAATTCGTACTTGAGATATTCCTGATGTTATAGCGGATCTTTGGATGACGATGCCATGTGAATAGTGATTTTAGTAGTGTACTAGACATAGTTCAGTACCCCAAATGATGATCTTGATAAAGAGGATACCAGATGAACACTGTGTTAAGTATGATATTGACCCGTACCCAGATTTGGGGATGCCGTACGACGGATTTACGTACGAGCTATATATTGATGATTGATCCGCATTCTTGACTTGGGATGTCTGATTTTAGATATGGTATCGGATATGATATTATTGAGGCGGGATCACCGACTAATATATATACAGGTATGTATATGTATCGACTCAGATGTTAGGCGGTTTCCTTACCTGTAGTTCAGCTTGTTAGTTCAGCCGTATAGTTTAGTGTAGTTGTTAGACTAGATTAGACTCCTACCTATTTCAAAACTAACGAATCGCGGGTATTTTAAAAGACAGGTCAAGGGATTCTACGGATATTTCAAAAGACGTATCTTTTCTTAAAAACACCGTAGCCCTTATTTTCAAAACACCGCGATTCGTGTTATTTCAAAAGGCACTATTGTAGGACTTATATTAGGGTAATGCAGATTAGTTATCGTTGTGTCTAGTATTCAGCTCCCGCACATTATTGCTGTTGCTCCGCATCGCATACTTACATTGTTATTTCATATTGCATTGTTGATATTATGCTGTTTGGACACCAGCACCATTACCGATGATGCGTATGTACCACGTACACTTACTTGCCGACTCACACACATCTTCGTCGGTAATTGCCATGTCACGTACACCTTAGGAAATATTATTGCTTAATTTAGCTTGATAGCTAGTAGTTGACATGATATTAGTGTACTTACTTTATATGCCAGCTTAGATATTGTAGTTATTACTTGTCACTTCATGCATACTGTTATTCATTGTTATGCCGTATTCATGGATTCTCATGCCTATATTCATGGTTTTACATGCTATTGATAATTTGGATTCGGATTTCCATGAGATTTCCTGGATTTGGGGGAAAACCGCAAAACTTGTATAAGCTTCTTTCCTCTCTTTTAAATAAAAAGTGCGGTTTTCCCATGATGTATGAGTTGTCCACCATGAGTTTGCTGATGGATTTCGAGACCCGATTCGAGGAGATGGATGAACCGTTTCGGGTACATGGTGGGCCCGGTGCGGTACCCCGGGGCAAGAAGATCGTGTTGTTGACGTTGAACCTGTGCAGGGGAGCACGACCGACCGGTGATATTACCCGACGCGTCGGATATCCGGAGGATACCGTCGTGGTCATGAGATGGATGGTAGGGGCCGGCCTGGACTGACGACGCCCTAGTCATTGTGATTGAGACATTGAGTTTTCGAGATATTGAGGTACCGAGACTGTGATACAGAGATATCGAGATATTGGGATTACGTTTTGTGCCGATGCTAAGCACTGTTTTATGTTGATTTCATTATGATACCTCATTTTTAAAATACTGAAATCTCACTGATTTATGAAAGCAGTTTTCTTCAGTACATGCATTCTGTTTCATGCATTCATACATCATCCATATGATACATTGCTACCTGAGGCACTGACACGGGCACATAGGATTACACTTGGATTAGATATTTGCCCTAACTATGGTTATGGGTTGCTGGTTATATATTTGAGGATTATATATTATGATCGTATGACCTAGGATTGCGTCATACATGCGATTTTTATTCGTAGATGTTTTTCTATTCACGAGTTGGCAGCTCACCCCCGTTGTGCCCCAGTTTCTTGCTGGTTTGCCGTACAGGTTTCGTTACGGCTTTGCGGGCACAGTTTCGTTCGGGTGACTTGTTAGTAGGTTGGTTTATTGGTATCATACCCATCATATTACCTTGTATAATATTATTCAGTTGTATCTAGTAAATTCCATCAACCAAACATATTTATTTTGAGATAGAGACCAGTGATGTTATTCTTTCGACCTTAGAGTCGCGCGTTATATTTCTGTGGATTTCTTGTGGTTTTGAGTTTCCTTTTGAGTTTTGATCCTCGCCCTTGGCGTTGTATATTACATTACTTGTGTGGTTGTGACCGTCGATTGACGAAGAGTTAGCTCCCGCTTGGGGATGCCTTTTATTGATTTCGTATACTATTCATGTTGTATCCCGTTTGGGGGCCAGTATTTACAAAGGAGACTCTGCCGAAATTTTCAAGAAATATTTGATGTTTAAAAAAAAACCGCATAATTCGGCTTATGCTAATAAAACTACTTGATTTAAATTGGTTTTTCATTCACTCAACTACTTTTCTTGGTTTGGATTTCTAGGTTTTCGGCTTACTTAGATTACGTACGCCTCGAGACGTTTCGTAGTTTAAGTGTCGTTCATGTTCTATACTTTCGAGACGTGACACAACTGCTGAAGCATAGGGTATCCGTTGCATACGAGCTCTCTCCAAATCAGTCTTGGAAGACTTCTATTTGGAGGGAGTGATTCCTCAGTAAGTGGGCGAACCACCATGCTTAGAATCATCCATACTAAACTCTTTTGGAATAGTGTTAATATACCTGGATTTAGGACACTCCCAATATCCAATTAGATCTATCACCATAGATCATAATCCATAAGATGTAGTAGATATCATCCAGATCTTCTTTTGAGAATTCTCATGATAAAAGGAGCTTGACCGAGTGTAGCATAGGAAACCATTTCCTATCAAGAGTATGTCATCTACGTACAATACATGTAAGACAACCTCACTCTCTACAACCTTTTTGTATATACAAGGTTCATCTACCATTTTGATGAAGTCAAACTCTTTGACTGCCACATCAAAATAAATGTTCCAACTCCGCGATACTTGCTTTAATCCTGATGGACTTAAGCATAGTTTTGAAAGTCTCAACTTTTCCATTTACACCAATAATCTTCTCAAGATCTATTTGCTCCTAATGGGTTTTACCCCTTTAGGTGCAACATTCAAAGTTATACTTTGTTGGTGTACATGGATTCCATTTTTGACCGCATAGCATCCAGCCATTTCACGAAGTCTCCACTAGTGATGGCATGTATGAACCTAGTTGGGCCATCATCTACCATGATGCAATCCTCGCTCCCACTGTCACCGAGAAGACCGTAGTATCTCTCAAGTGGATGAGGAACCCTACCAGATTCGTGGAGAAGTTGAGGTTCGTTAAAGACTATTGAATCCTTTTGTTTCACCAAATCATCAGCTGTTAGTTTGTCCAGCTGGAACTGCTTCCAGTTCTACATCATGACCACAAATTTCTTCACAAGAAATTCCTTTTCTAAAAAGGTGGCATGCTGAGAAACAAAAGACCTTTTGCTCCTCAGTGTGGTAGAAGATATTCCATCGCAAATGTTTGGGATATCCAACAAACTTATACAGATTTGACATTGCCTCGAGTTTGTCCAGATTTTGCTTTTCAACAAAGGCCGGATAACCCCATATCTTAACTCGTTTAAGACATGTTCTCTTTCCATTCCATATCTCATATGGAGTGGTAGGCATTGATTTGGATGGTACCCCATTCAATAGGTATGCAGCTTCTTAAGTGCATAACACCAAAAGGAAATAGGTAACTCAACAATACTCATCATAGAGCGCACCATATCTCATAAGGTGCGATACCTCCGCCTCGATACACCATTGTGCTCTGGTGTATACGAAGGAGTAAGCTGAGAGAGAATCCTATTCTCAGTTTAGAAACCCCAGGAATTCCATGCCCAAGTATTCGCCTCCTCGATCACATCGTAGGACTTTAATACTTCTACCTGTTTGGTTCTCATCTTCAAGCTTATATTCCTTGAATTTCTCAAAAGTTTCAGACTTGTGTCTCAACAGGAACACATGTCCGAATCTTGAGAGATAGTCGATGAATGTAATGAAGAACCAACCCTGGCATTTGTAGACATAGGACCGTATACATCATCAAGTATCTGTCCCAAGAGTTCAGTAACTCTTTCTCTATTTCCAGTAAACGGAGTATTGGTCATTCTATCTTTGAGATAAGACTAGAAAGTATTATAAGATGAAAATTCGAACAGATTCTCATATTCATCCTTATGTAACTTATCTAGTCGTGTCGCATTGTTATGACCTAGTCTATAATGCCATAAGAAGGATTCGTTCATTTCTGAACTACTCCTCATGTGTGTGTTCTACATACTTTGAACTGTGGTTTGATTTAGAACTTATATGCCATTACATAATGTGCCTGATGCAATCAACTCTTGATTCAAGAAAATGTTCACAACATTATCCTCCAATACATAATTATATCCTTCTTTAACTGAATAAAGAAACTGATGTAATATTATATATCGGGTTCGGAATGTAATAATATTTGTTAAGAATCAATGTATTTACCATTTGGTAATACAAGGTGATATTTGCCAACTGACTTGGCTGCAACAATTGCACCATTCACTAACACTTAGAGATATATCACCCAATCTCAGTTCTCTACCTTTCTGTAGCACACGTAACAAATTATATATGCGGGATCCTAATCCGGTATCTCATACTTAGGACGTAGAGGATACTGAGAAACAGTTCTCGGTAACGAACACACCCGAAGAATATGCATCAACATGCTCATTCCTCGATTGGGTTGCGTGGAAAACCGGATATTCCCTTATTTCCTGCTCGGACTTATAACAGTTATAAGATAGAACGGAACCAACGTTCCCTAGCTCAGTATAATAAGCAGGTTCGGTCAATGCATCCATATTATTATCTTGATTAAGGCGTGACATGGTTGCTACCAGGAGAGAGAGAAGAAAACAATCTGCATGCGCTCTTGCAAGATTAGATTGGTTATTTGTTTATCTAATCAAAATGGCTCCCACTGTTTTTATCATGTCTTCCTTCAAACCCTAAAAAGTAAGACTAGCCGGGATTAATTACACCTTACAAATTCGCCAATCTTTCGGCCAGGCCAGTATCGGTACTTTAAAGAAGGTTCCCCGTGCTTTCGCACGGACCTAATTAAAATAAACCTCGTTTTCCTAGGGGCGTAACCCCGTTAACACCTTTCTAGACACTTACTTGATCGGCTACTTGTAATGTGCAAAACTCTCCCAGGAGTAACTCTTACTCGCAGTGGGTATCGGGATCCAACTATCTCATAGAAGGTATGCAATCTCATTGCAAATTTCAATACTTGAAATTCCCGATAATATTTTGCCCCTAGCGTCCTATGACTTTGACGGAGGTCAACAAAGCATAGGCTGCTAGTCAAGTTCTACCTGTACATTTCATGATTGAATTAAACCCACCCGCACAACCCTTGACAGAGGTCAACAAGGCCGCACGACTACCCTAATTCAATCGCATCATATGCAGCAGATAAGCACTAGTCAGCTATCGCACACTGCGCCTTGACGGAGGACAACAAACGTAGCACGAATACTAAGTAGCACTTATCTAAAATGATGGAGGGCTACGGCAGGTTTTTAAGAAAACCCTTTGCGTAATGAACTTGATATCGTTATAGAATCGAGTGATTTTGAAAAGGAGTGTTTTTGAGGCTTTTACTAGTTTTGCTAAAGAGGTCACTCCCGGTGAAGGGATCTCGGCTCTTTCCTCATCAAATGAGGTGCTGGATATTTCACAAATACCACTATGCAAAGCATGAACTAAAAAAGCAATCAAAAGACAAAACCAAGTGGGTTGTAGCATCTGCTAGTTTCGCTAAAGAGGTCACTCCCGGTGAAGGGATTTCGGCTCTTTCCTTATCAAATAAGGTGCTGGATATTCTACAAGGAATACCGCTATGCAAAGCAAAAACTAGAGCAACCAGTTTTTAAAACAAGTTTCTACAACATCTTTAGGTTTCTTTTTCTTTCATTAATATCATTAATGAAGTTCCATCAATTATGCTTCCTAAGCATCACATAAGAAACGAACGCATCAATATTTATTATATCTCATATATATAATATAAGCAATCGTCTCAATATATCAAGTGATCACATCACAGAATATCAGCAGCAAAAGAACACATATGAAATATTGGATATACTAGGAATTCCGTGATTTAATTAAGCCAGTATAAAACAGGGATTCCACGGCCGCGATGAATAGCCAAACCCACATCCCTAGACTCTTACGAGAGCGGAAAGCAACCCTACCAATTCTAGAGTTAGGAGCCCGGTCTCAACTCTTTGAGATGGTTTCCCACTGGACCCTAGAACCCGGTTACTTGTGCTCTCCTCCTTGGGTCTATCCTAATGCGGAAAAGTAAATAATATACATCATAGGTGACATCATCCTCAATCCGGAAGTGCCCCAATAAAAGAATATTACATACAAGCTTTTACATGAATGAAAATGAAAACCTCTCATCTCACATAAAAAACCCCGGCTATTCAAAACACGACGATCCAATATAACATATCACAGCAACACATAACATCACATGTCATCAACGTAAGTAAATATGCGTATCCCAATTGTCGTTGACGTATAGCAACGAAACTGGAGATACACCATATAGTACACTTACGGTCGTAGAAAAAAAAGTGAAAAACTACAACAATTAGAATCCGCAACTACCTTAGGCATCATAAACCCAATGTATCTCATACTTTGGATTTCATGCCTTACCAAATGAATTCCTTAGACATCACATGCCTAGCAATTATAAACCCCGCATTTTAGTCTCGATATTGAAAATACTTTCCAATAACCTGTTGGGTAATTCAACAAGATTCCTGATAACCTGATCGAATGCTCGTCAGAAACTTTAGTAGACGGTAGCACCCCCGATGCCGTCGACGAAGTGCACTAAGACGGAACACCGCGGCCACGAGCACCCGAACGGATGCTTTTAGCGACGGGGTTCTCCTACAGTCACTTGGTCGGGGCTATGGGGCATGGCTATCTAGTAAGGTTACTTGGCGAGTATCTGCGTACGCTACGTAATTGCGACGAACTTTTAATCCACATCAAAATTCCGTGGCAACCGATCAAATAAGACTAAACTACTGGATTTATAAAATTCAAACTAGTTATCACATAACTAATTATTGTGGATTCTAAGTATTGTATCACAATCACAGATAACTAGACGATGTTAAACTTTTCGATCGAATAAAAAAACACCAAAAATTTCCCGAAGAGCTCAACACTTGAGCGGAGTTTAGAAAGTATCCAGAACATGCCACAACACCTATGAACCATCCGTAGAAGGGTCGACCCATGCCTCACTCATGTCGCCGCGGAACTGCCGCAAACCCTAGGGTATGACCACGGTTCCGTGATCCAAAAAGTCGAGTTTGGGTATCGTTCTTCTAGACGGTCCACAGAATCGCTTGCATGATTTTCTGATGATTTTAAACACGGAAAAAATCCAACTCTTGGAAAATTTCCAGCGAGGGAAAAAATGGGTTATTGATATCCGTTCGAACTTTTTAACATCGTCTAAATAACCCGAAAAGATGTTATAATTACGATTATGAAACACTCTGAATTGCCTTTGTAGAAAGTTAACATCACATGAAATTTTAGCAAAAACAAGCAACACCTGAAATACCAAAACCCGGAGACTGGAACACAGAAAAAATTTGAAGCCCGAATTCCCAGAACAATCGGTGAGCTTGGATTTTTAAGCCTTGTTGCCGGCCAAAAACGGGTGGGGAGGGTTCAAATTTATTCTGTGTTCATGTTACATCTCATATAACATTATGGAGTTGCTTAAAAAAATTTTGAGGCTTTGAAAAAATCGACAATAACTAGATTTTAGCATCGGGTGTTTCGGAATTGTTTCGGTTTCGTAATCCTATACACATCGTCTAATTCACTAGCTTGGCTCTGATACCACTGTAGGGTTCCCTAGGGCGGCAGTAAGGTTTCGGGAGGTATCGTCCATGCCGTTTTCAAATTTTTTCCATACTAAAGAACCCTAACCTACAATCTTAATTAGAAATTTAGACGAACTAGCAATGCAAACAACTTTATATCTAAGTGAATGAGGAATACAACCTTTATTGACCGATCTTTCACTTTTAAAGCTCCATGTAGTAGTCCCTTCGCTCCAAGTAGTGAACACCCGAACTGTAGTAAGGGTTCATATGAAGAAATGAACAAGCTTGCTCGAAGTCTTCGAGGCCGAAGATCATCTAAGTCGAGGAGACTGAAGCTCATGCTACCTCTTCACTAATGGTAGATTAGTGAAGCAAACACCCTAAACTAAATGGCTAATATAGTAGAGGATGATGATGTAGGAATTGGGCTCACTTTAGATTAATTTTTCTCACAATATTTCATCACCTTTTCAAAAGATAGAAAGCTTTTCCATGAGGAAGAAGAAGATGAAGTGGAGATGAAAATGAAACTCATGAGGTGAGAATAGCAACCATGGGTGAGTTAGTGTCATACCCTAACTCATGTAGAGACTAAACTATAGCTAACAAAAATGGTTAGTTTAATAAATATCTACAAGTAAAACAAAATTAGTGGACTTGGTCAATGGTTCCACAAGCTTCTACAAGCTTGTAGCTATAACAAATTTCAATCCAATTTTGAATTACTTAGATAAATATAAACCCTTCATTATATCAAGCATGGTATAATTCTCATACACCCATGAAGCATATGGCATCAAGCATGACACAAATAAAATATACATTAATATATATCACATATATACTATATGCACACAAGTAAGAAAAAGAAATGTTTAAGTGAGCTAATATTAGTTAATGTAATTCAATATATCAAATATATAATTATAAATTAAATTATTAAATCAACACTTGATTTAATAATCCGGCTATATCACATACAACCGGCTAATATCAAATGTAACAACTTATCGAATCAACACTTGATCCGATAACCCGACTATATCACATATAACCGACCGATATCATATATCGCAAGAATAGAATACGGTATCACATACTCGTATTAATCTCAGTCCCGCACATATCACATATGTGCTCCTACTTCGTTTTGCATGAACCAGGAAACCTTTGTGTAGGACTATAAAGACTCGTCAATACGCCGGCAGTAGTTGGTGATCATATCAGTCACCTACAAGCCGCAAGCGGTCTGCTAAACGTAACGGCCACCCGGGTATTGAGCGATAAGAAGATCAACAAGCAAGCCTGCTCATACTCCTGCGAATCCAATCAAGTAACACTACCGTACAGTCCGGTCTCTTCGTCAGATATGTCGCATATCTCAACCTGGGGGTGGTAAACGTCAGACCCCAATACCCTGATAAGTCATGCCGATGCAAGGTCCATAATGGTTCGAGAAACTACTGATAACACTTACCAGTAGATCTCAGCAACCCTGGCCAGGGATTTGCTGTTATGGCCAATCGAGCATAGCGCAACATCAACCCCTAATACCGGGAGAGACGAATCCCTTCCTATCGCTCATTGCCTCCATATGATTCGGGACTGTACCCAAAAACCACCGTTTTGCACGATCTCTTGAACGTGGTGAGGTGGAAATCAAAGCACAGTGGGAATCACACAAGACTCTATGACGATCTCGGGTCGACAGACTAACCTGTACCAGTGTCACCAGAGAACTGCTATCTGATGATAGGTATAATACCATCTAGGAGTTCTCGGCGAGTCCGTTCAGTGTACCCAGTCTCCACTGAGCACCCATATACCATATCTGATGTCAAACACCAATGGATATGGGATCATCCATCGCCCATGATATGGGTCGAGAAGCGTATACGCTAGTCTACTCTGGAATATCGATGCTCCGTCTCGATACTCCCACGACTAGGAACATTTGAAGGATGTACTTAACGACTACCTCTGCCCCACTAGTATGATCTGCATCATAATTCTGGTAGTCAAGTACCCATCCAAAGGGTTTTATCAACATGTAATAGAGAGACAATAAGTGTACATGTTAAGATAAAAAAAAAACCAGATAGCATACTATCATGTCGAGCAAGAAAGTCCTCCTTATATATGTCCAAGAATCCACTACAATATACATCACATGTACAGTAGTGGCCTCTAGGGCATACATATAAATAATAAGAGCTCCTAGTGTTAGGAGAGTACACCTATTATGCTTATTGGATTGTCTTCTTCCAAACCTTAGGCTGGTGCCGTAGGATAGGGAAGGAATAAAACCAATTATCCTTAGTGTGGTGTACAGAAGGTAATAAGTAAAGACATATAAAAGGATTAGAGTAAGGGTAAAGGAAATTGCGACTGCTATCATTCACAACGAAACCGTGTATACCCCTGCCACTTCTATATCACCTTTGCATTTCTCCAGAACACTCTGTATCACTACGAAGATCCATATTGCTTGGATATGCTATCGTATAGTTTCATACGAACTCGAAGGAAGTTGTTCTAGTTCGAGGATAGTTTCTGGTTTAGGAAAAATAGAATAAGGATTATTCAGTTGTCTTTTCTCTTTACTTTCTCTCAGGTTGCGAGGGCTCCTAGTATTAGGAGAGTACACGTATTGCGCTTATTGGATAGTCTTCTTCTAAACCATAGGCAGGTGCCGAAAGGTAGGGAAGGAAGAAAACCAATTAGCCTAAGTGTGGTGTACAGAAAGTAATAAGTAAATACATATAAAGGGATTGCAGTGAGGGCAAGGAGGTATACGGTTACTGTCATAAATCTAGATAGTGGAAGAGGCATTACTAGGAATACTCAGCTACCCTTCGAAACATCTTCATGTTTCATTTTCACTGTGCAGTGTTAATTGAAAACTGTTTTCCCAATTAGATTATGATTCCAGGGTATGTATTTACCAGACTTAATTCTCACATCTGTATGGTGTTACAGATGCTGAGTGGGAGTAAGACATTGGGAATTGGGTGATTGTATCCCTAACATATCGGAATTCTTTGTAAGTTGTGATATTTGAGGAAATCACCTGGGTTTTACCTGACGGCAAATATTTAGTTTTGAATATCCGTTGTTATGCACCAATTTCAAACTAATAAATCTGTACGTTTATTTTATAAAGTGAGATATAACTTTTTGAAATTATTTCTATGACATTTACCTATATCAGTTGATGGTTAGGTAAGGTGTATTCAACAGCGGTGTAATTCTTCTTAACCATAGTACAATTTTCAACCTACGACGCACAGGGTTTGAGTTATTAAACTCAGAGGACTTATACAAAATATTGTATGTTGTCTGATGTCCATTAGGACAAACGGGTTGGTACTCATACTATATTCTGTTTACTCATAACTGCTCTAGTTTTAGACAAGTATTTCGTTGAAATACAAGATCCAAGTTTTGAGATGTTATAGGTATAAGAATAAAGTAGAGAACCATTTTTTGCAAGTATCAGGATTCTTCAAGGTGATCGAAGATGTAGATACTTGTGTTAGGTATTCCGTTCTAAGTAATAGTTTTGAGAAATTGCTTCTCTTTCAGGTTACTCATGCTTGGGTGCATTCCTTGATGAATGCTGCTTGGCATCTTTCCATCTAGTTGATCTGCATTGGAAACGGCTGCATGTTTTTTTTTGAATCGGTTCCAATTAAATTAGTGCCTTTGTTTTTATATTGGATATATAGAATGGATTCATATCTTAACGATGTTAAGATATATGGAGTTGTCCGGCTGATGCTTAAAACCAGAATCTGGACAAACTCAAGGCACGTTTCAGTAATGGCAGTTTGTGGGTTATCTTGGGCTTTGAAGAGAGTTAACTTTCTACCATCTAGAAGATCAATAGTTATATTGTTCTTGACTCGCCACCAGTTTTAGTAAAATGGATTCTTTTTCAGAAAACATTAGTGGGAGTATGGTAGAATTGGAAGTGATTTCAGAACCACAAACGATTACTAAAAATTTAGTAGAACCTAAAGATTCAATTAGATTCGATAATCCATTAGCCACTCCGCAGATTTAGTGGACAACGTCAGCCACCGGAGAGGTGCTTCTGTCTCCTCAAAGACGGTGACAGGGAGGTTTTTGATTATCCAAACTTGCTACTACTGTTGTTCTAGACTATGAGGTCTAGCAGGAGGATGAGTATAACGTCGTCCTAAATTAGCTTTAGAAGTGCACGTGAATATGACTCTGATAGAGGGTTGTTGTAGTCAGTGGGAGCAGCAGAAGCATGGTGGGCAAGTAGTTTATGTCTATTTATAGACTAAAGCAGATATAGCGGAGATAGATCGTCTATTTTTGATGTGACAGTCATAGAGTCTGATTTCATCAGAATAACAGATGGATCTCGTAAGAAGGTAGTAGGGAGTGATGTCTTGGTATTTGGATGACACGCTCTCGATAGGAAGTGATATTCCTATACTGCGATCGGTTACACTATGGTTATCACAAGGTGTTTTTCCACACAGGATCTGGATAAAATATCAGGGATTCAGCTTACTAGATCTATGGTTTTAGATCTATATTTGGGAAGTGTCCCAATTTGGGTACTTTGACACTATTCTAAAGTGTTTTAGAAAGGACGACTCCTAGTGTGGTGGTGTGCCCGCAGGTGATGGAGTCACCCTCTTTAAAGAGATGTCTTCTAGACTGATGAGGAGAGGGATTTTCATGATTGACATATCTCTTGCTTAGGCAATTGAGTCAATCATGAAATGTCAAGTACCATTCCAGATATTGCTTTTGCACTGGATGTAATAACCATATATATTAATCCAATCCTGGAGAAATGTTGGGAAGCAGTTATGAACATAAGTGGATGTTCTTGGTATATGGTAACGACAGCCTCTTTTGGGAGGCGATTATCATTTAAGGCTCCCAAGGTGACCTGGATGACAGAGTTGCTGTCAGAGTTATAGTTTTCCCTTTATTTTAAAGGATAGTATCTTGGACAGGTGGTCCAAACGGTTACTGAGGAGGATATGGCGTAGGTTACCGATTAAATTCAGTGGAAGATACAGTCTAAGAATTTTGTTGGATTTGGAGTTCATTTGTGAACTAGGTCCCATCAGATATCCAGACAAATTCTAAGACAAGTATCACTGATTTCGGGAGATAGTTTTTCTCCACGAAGTTGAGATATAGAAAGATAAAGAAAGACATTGGAGCGGATCCACTCATTGAGGCTAATTCTCGAACGCAATAGTTTCGCAAACGGACTTTGCGAGACTGATTAGTAGAGAAGTTGGGTGTTCGGTATCACATGGGCTATGAGTATGCGACACCGCAATAATTAGCCTTATGTTCAAGTAGGAGATTGTTGGCTATAGTGCCCTCAAGTCAATTATTGAATCGCAGGCACGCGATTGTGATGATTGAAAGAGGACCTATACCGGTAGAACAGTTTTACTCGAGATGATAGTATGTGTTCAGTTGATTAAACTGCACATTTATTATTACATTTTTCCTACAATTTCCATATTTAGAAAGGTCTTTATTATAATATATCATACATATGAGGGTTTATTTGTAAAAATACTATTTTCCATATGTTGATATATTATAATTAGCATTTTGTGGGAAAATGTATATAATATTATTGACCTAATCCTAATAGAACTAAGTCTACTAAATATTATTTGTTGAGTTGTTGTGCAGAATTTTCAGGTCTAAAATCAGGGAAATCAAGTTGTTAAAGCTAACCTGCCTAATTAAGAAATTAAAATTAAGAAATCAATTCTGGCTGCAGAAAAGAAAAGATTTCCAAATTCTGAAGGTTCCATGGATTGCCAAATGTCACAACGAGCCAACACCAGAAAAATGATGAACGGATGAGATCAAACGGCCGCGGATCCGCGGCCATACCCACCCTTGGGCCGCGGATCCGCGGCATGATAGAGGGTATTGAAGCTGAGTTTTTTGGGGAAAATCTCTACTACTATTTCCCTAATTTAGGCATCTAAATTTCTGGCTTTGGACTATAAATAAAGTCCGAGAGCCTCTTGGAAAATTTATCAAAGCCGACGCGATCACGAAGCCCCAGACGCTCAAGCATCCAGGCTGATCATCAACTGTTCGTCTACCTCCTTAGGAAAGATCGAGAAGCAAATCAAGTTTATTTGTAATCATTTTCTACGGAATAAAGTGTAGATTGTTCAAGTGATTAATAAAGGTAGTTATTTTATTTAATTCTTTTGCATTTTACATTATGTTTTCCCTCTCTGTCTTTCTATCTTCTTTTCCCAACATGCGCGAGTAATTCTCCGCTTGTTAGGGTTCGTAGGATTAGGGTAGGCTAATGAACGATGAAAATCCTTAAACCCTTTTTAAGTCCTATAAAGTTTATGAACTTTATTAAAAGAATTATTAACTGTAAGTCCGCGGTGGCGCCCCGGCCGTCGATCCGACGCCGGAAACGCGGAAACAAAAACTTTCAAAAACTATTGAACCGGCACCACCGCGCACTTTTCACCCGGATCGGGCCATTAACCTAGCTACTAGCAAACTAGAAAAAAGTAGAGAAGCTATACCAAGCGATCCGTGTCCTTCGGTCTTCGTCTCCACTCCGATCTCCCGCGGAAACTCCGTCCATCACCTCCTCGTCGGAAAGGGCACCACGTAGCCGGAATCTTTTACGGGCTCCCACCTCTTGACCGAGGCAACTCGGGCGCGAAGTTGGGTAGCCGACGCGTCCAAGGGATGCTGTAGAATAGTGTAGTAGCCATGTTTCTTTAGGGTTTATGAGGTTGCCATTGATGGAGGTATTTAGAGGAGAATGAGAAAGAGAATGAGCTTTTTAGCTAGTCTTTTTGCTACCATGGAATGAGATGAAGATCAAATGCCACACCCAAAAATATGAACTTCTCCCTCACTCTAGAATAGTGGCCGGCCCTACTTATCATGGTGGAGGAAAAAGGAAATTCCAATACAAGAGAAGAAAATGAATAATCTAATATCAAAATGGTCACAACCATATCATATCCAAATCAACTCCACACCCATCTCATGAAAAGCAAAGGAAAAGACCACAATGGAATCTCATGATGATAAGAGCACTCATGATGCCTCACTTAAGCAAGAAACCCCTCCACTAATAAGTCATTTGCAAACTGCAAATAACCCCCTCCATCGAAAGTCCGGCCGTGAAGGAACAAAGGAAAACCGGCCGGAACGGAATGCAAACTGGCAACTTCAGAAAAACTGATCCCGTAATAAATTACAGGAAAACCCCACAACTGCATATACATGCCTGCATTTGTATTCCCACTGAACACAAATGCAAAGAGACAAAATCTACACTATCAAATACTAGGATCCGGCTTAAGCCAAAGCCGGCTAGTAAAAACCGTCCGATCACGATCCGTGCAATACCGCATGTATCTGATCGAACCCTGCCATATCTCCATACGGCCTCTACAGCGTTTCACCCGAAACCTGAGTAACTGAGTGTGGTGGACTCTAAAGACTCATCAATACTATGGCTGTGGATTTAACCACTAGCACGTCAGAGGTATCAGCCAATACATAACGGGCTACCAGGTATTGACTAAAAGGGACGTCGATGAGCGAACTAATCCTGATACCCTACTGATCCTGTCAGTGACAATATCCGTACAGTCCGGTCCGTTCGTCTATGAGCATCGCATGGCGGGCCTAGGGGGTTGGTAAAAGTCAGACCCCCAATAGCGGTACAAGTCGTGTCGGAGTGTAGCCCAGAACACCCTGAGATACTACTGGAATACCTACCAGCAAATCTCCTGCCTTGGTCAAGGACTTTTCATGTACTGGCTCTCCTAGACACAGCGCGACCTCACCCCCAATACCGGGAGAGACGAACCCCTGAAGATCCGCTCACTGCCTCCATGTGGCTCGGGACTGTACCCAACTAAAACCTGTTTGCACGACTCCTTTGAGCCGTGGTAGGGTAGTAATCAAAGCACAGTGGGAACTCACACGAGACAAATGACGATCTCAGGTCGATGAACTAACCTGTACACATGTCACCAGGGAACTGCTATCTGACGTCAGGTATAATACCAACTAGCAGGTTCCCGGCGAGTCCTGTCCGGTGTACTCATAACCCAATGAGCACCCGTATACATCTTAGGTGAACCAACTGACACCAGTGGCTTGTGAGACCGGCCACCGCCCCTCGTCGGGGTCTCGACTGTATACACTAGTATACTCTGGAGAATCGATGCCCTGTCTCGAAACTCCAACGACTAGGGACCTTTTAAGGATGTGCTTATAGACTCCAGCTCTCATGTATATGATCGCCCTCATACTGCTGGTAGTCAAGCAAGAATCCTAGGGGCTCTATCAACGTGTAATAGCGACTCGTAAGGTCACCTAAAGCAGCACACGATGATAAAGATAAACCAGATAGCATACTATCATCTCGAGTAAGACTGTCCTACTGGGACAGGTCCTCCCCTCAATCATTGCAATCACGTGCCTGTGATCGAATAATTGACTCTGAGGGCACTATCTCCAACAATCTCCCACTTGCACTCAAGGCTAATTATTGCGATGTCGCATACTCACAGCCCGTGTGATACCGAACACCAAACTCCTCTACTAGTCAGTCTCACAAAGCTCGTGTGCGAAACTATAGCGTTCGAGGAATAGCCTCAGTGAGTGGATCCGCTGTGGTGTTTCTTTCTATGTCTCTCTATATCCCATGTTCGCGGAGAAAGCCATCTCCCGAAATGAGCAATACCTGTCTTAGAATGTGTCTGGATGTCTGATGGGACCTAGCTCATAAATGAACTCCAAATCCAAACTTCTTAGACTGTATCGTCAACTAAACTTAATCAGTATCCTGCGCCATGCCTTCCCATAGTATCCACCTGGACCATCTGTCCAAAATACTGCCCCTCGTCAGAGGGAAAACTATAACTCTGACAGTCACTCTGTCATCTAGGTCACCTTGGAAGCCTGGAATGATAACCGTCTCCTAAAGGAGGCTGTCGTTATCATATCCCTAGAACATCCACTTATGTTCTAAAATTGCTTCCGACTGTTTCTCCAGGATTGGATCAATATCAACTTATTGCACCTACTGCAAGAACAACATCTTGTGTGGTACTTGACATCTCATGATTGACTCAATTACCTAAGCAAGTGATCTGCCAATCATGCACATCCCTCTCCCCTTTAGTCAGTAAGACACCTTTAGAGAGGGTGACTCCATTACCTGCAGGTACACCACCATGCCAGGAGTCGTCCATTCTAAATACTCTTAGAATGCTGTCTAAGTATCCTGATTTGGAAACCACCCAAATCTAGATCTAAAACCATAGATCTAGTAACCAGAATGTCAGATATAATATCCAAGTCCTGTGTGGAAAAACCACTGTGTGACGACCAAAGCATAACCGATCGTAGTATAGGAATTTTACTTCCTACTCTGTGTATGTCATCCAAATACCAGGACATCACACCCTACTACCTTCTTAACAGATCCATCCCCTATTCTGATGAAGTCAAACCTATGACTGTCACATCAGAAATAGATGATCTATCTCCGCTATATCTGCTTTAGTCTATAAATAGACATAAGCTTCCTGTCCACCAATGCTTCCGCTGCTCCCACTGACTACGACAACCCTCTGGCAGAGTCATATACACGTACGCTTCTAAAGCTAGTTTAGAAGGACGCTATACTCATCCTCCTGCCGGGTCTCACAGTCTGGAACAACATCAATGGCAAGTCTAGGTAAACAAGAACCTCCCTGCCACCATCCCTGAGCATACCGAAGTACCTCTCGGGTGCCTGAGGTTACCCACTTTATCTGCGGAGTGGCTAATGGAATGTGAAACCAGATTGAATCTTTAGGTTCTTTATCAAATCTTCAGTAATCGTTTGCGGTTCTGGAATCACTTCCAGTTCTACCATACTCCCACTACTGTTTTCTGAAAAAATCCATTTTTGTTAAAACTGTGGCGAGTTAAGAACAATATCACTATTGATCTTCCAGATGGTAGAAAATCAACCCTCGTCATAGCCCGGGTCAACCCACAAACAGCCATTACAGAAACGTGCCTTGAGTTATCCGGAGTCTGGTTTTAAGCATAAGCCGGAAAACTCCCCGTATCTTAACAATGTCAAGATATGAACTGTTCTATATCCAATACAGAAACAGAGGCACTGATTTAATTGAACCAGATTCAAATCATGCAGCTGTCTCCAGTGCATGTCAAGTAAATGGAAGGAGGCAGATCAGCGTTACTCAACTTAGGAGCACTTCCAATTAAGAGTAACCTGAAAGAGAAGCAAGTTCTCTTAACGATTACTATCAACTGAATACCATATACAAGTATCTACATCTTCGATCACTTTGAAGAATCCCGATACTTGCAATACCTGGTTCTCTGCTCTATTCTTATACCTATAACTTTTCAAAACTCAGACCCTGTGTTTCCACGAAACACTTGTCTAAGAACTAGAGAAGTCACATGTAAACAGAATATAGTACGAGTACCTACCCCTCTGTCCTAATGGATACTGGAAAACATACAATACTCTGTATAAGTCCCTTGAGTCTAATAACTCATTCACTGTGTGTTGTAGGTTGAAAACTGTACTTATGGTTAATAAGAATTACACCGCTATTCAGTGCTCCTTACCTAACCATCCACTGATATAGGTAAATGTCATAGACATAATTTCAAAAAGGTATATCTCACTCTATAAAAATAGACGTACAGATATATCAATTTGAAATTGGTGCATAACAACGGATATTCAAAACCAAATATTTGTCGTCCGGCAAACAACCCAGGTGACTTTCTCAAATATCACCAATTACAACGAATTCCGATATAATGAGGATGATCACCTAATTCCCAATAACTTACTCCCACTCATCATCTCTAAAACCATACAGATGTAAGAATCATTCCTGGTAAATATATACATACCCTGGAGCAAGTGTCTAATTGGGAAATCAGTTTTCATTTAACAGTACACAGTGAAACTGAAACATGTGAATGTTTCGATGGGGTATCCTGGTATTCCTAGTAATGCCTCTTTTATTATCTAGATTCACAACTGTAACCGTATATTTCTTTGCCACTTCTCCAAATCCCTTTATATGTCTTTAGTCATTACCTTCTGTACACCCCTATAGGCCAAATGGTTTTCTTCCTTCCCTACCGTTCGGCACCAGCCTATGGTTTGGAAGAAGACTATCCAATAAGCATAATGGGTGTACTGTCCTAATCCTAGGGGCACTCGCAATGCGAGAGAAGGTGAAGATAAAAGACAACCGAATGAACTTTATTCCTATTTCTCCTGAACCAGGATCCATCCCCAAACTGGAACAAGTTCCTTTCGAGTTCGTATATAACCATACGATGGATTATCCAATAAACTTGGGATCTTCGTAGTGATACGGAGTGTCCTGGAGAAATACAAAGGTGATTTAGGATTGGCGACGAAATACTTGGTTTGGTCGTGAATAGCAGTCGCAATTTACTTTGCCCTCTTACTAATCCCTTTCTTAGTCTTCCAACTTAATACCTTCTGCACACCGTTTAGGCTAATTGGTTTTCTTCATTCCCCACCGTTCGGCACCAGCCTAAGGTTTGGAAGAAGACTATCTAATTTGCGTAATGGGTGTACTATCTCCTAAACCAAGGAGTACTCGCAACCTGAGAGAAGGTAAAAGGAAAAGACAACTGAATAGTCCTATTCGTTTTCTTCAGAACCGGAAACCATCCTCGAAGTCCTTCGAGTTCGTATATAACCATACGATGGTTTTGTCCAATGGAAGTGGACGTTCGTAGTAATACGGGGTGTCCTGGAGAAAAGGGTAAAAGTAGGAGTGGCAAAGAGGTTTGCAACTCTGACAATCCAAAAGCCAATGTTAAAGATGGTTCGGTCAACTTGGTCACTGAGTCATAGTCTAGGGTCGGGTCAATGGTCGCTGCCAAAGAGAGAGAGAAAAGAAACACTCAGCGTGCACTCTAACCTAGATCAGAATGGTTATCACTTTATCTAATCTGGAAACCTCCCACTGTAACGTCAAATTCTTCCCCAAACCTGAAAGAAGAATTAGCCGGGATCACCCGAGGACTAAACCAACTCATCAGTGGGAATCGGGATACAACTCTCATCGCATGATAATGTGACGGAATCCGCTCACGTTATCACACTCCAGAAGGTATGCGCATATCTGGCAAGTTTCAGTTCTTTTGAAACCCCCGATGTGGATTTTTGCCCCATGCTCTTATGACCTTGGCGAAGGTCAACAAATCATAAGTCACATGTCAAGTTCTACCCGTCATTATCCAGGTTAATTTGAACCCACCAGTACAAGCCCTTGACGAAGGTCAACATGGCTATACGACTGTCCCAAACCAACGCATCTATCTATGCAGCAGAAAGGTAACAAGAAGCTACCATACACTATGCCTTGACGAAGGTCAACAAACATAGCATGAATACTACGTGCTACCCGTCTGAAACGACGGAGGGCTACGAATGGTTTCTGGCGAAAACCTTTAACGTAATGAACTTGATATCGTTGAAGGAACTGATAGCTTTATAAAAAATATAGTAACGAAAACCTTTGCTAAAGAGGTCACTCCCGGTGAAGGGATCTCGGCTCTTTCCCCGTAGAATGGGGTGCAGGATATTCCAACTGAATACTACGATGCAAAGCAAAAGTAAACGGCTATAGTGAAGTTACTGTCCTGACGCAAACTTTTGTCTAAGGGGTCACTCCCGGTGAAGGGATCTCGGCCCTTGCCTCGTCGACTGAGGAGCAGGATATTCCAACTGAATACCACTGTGCAAAACAAAAGTGAACGCCCTTGCAATAACAGCTTTTTGAAAAATGTTCCAACAACATCAGAATAGGTTTGTTTATCTTGCATTGATCCGAATCAACGCAGTCCCATCAATTGATCACACCACAAAAAACGAAAAAATAATGACGTACGCATATGCCATCCGCATTCGCCACTGGGTCCCGTCATCACCCGTTAGGTTAGCTAACTAACGGCAGAGCGGGGACTGGACTAGTACGGATGCAAAACATATACAACATCTACTAGTATATATATAATATATAATTTTCGCTCAAGGCGTGATAAAAAATGCAGCAGCACAGAAAAGTACAGCATCACAGAACAATACAGATATCTGGGATCCCCGGGTTTCATAGAGCCGCTACTGAAACCCGACGTTCCCCTGGTCGTGTGGATAGCCTGTGCAATGAGATCCTAGACCTCTACGGGCGCGGCAAGTTACCCGCCAAAACCTGAAGCGAGGCAGCCCCCTTCAGCAACGTGAATGGACCACCCAGCACTTCACGGAATCCGGTAACTTGGGCACCCCTCCTGGGTCAACCTGTACCCCCTACGAGTGTGGCGAACAGCCTGCCAATTCTAGAGTAAAGCCCCCTCCGTCTCAATGCCATGAGATGCGGGCTCGTTGCCTTCTAGAACCCGGCTATCAGTGCACCCCTCCGCGGGGTAATCCTAGTACAGAAAGTAAAAATATACATACAACGGGTACATCGACCGCAACCTGGTCGTGCCCCAAAAGAATAATACAAACAGGCAGTGACGGCGGTCCACATGTCGGATGCTCGCCCCGCAATATCAAATGTACATATAAAACAAAACTGCACTAACATTGCATCCAGGCTATCCCCACGACCGATCCGCTACAACACAGCAATACACAGAACATCAACGTGAATGTCACGTTCGCAAATCTGTCTAACCGGGCTATAGCAGTTAGACAGGATTTACCGATCAAGTGACATTCACGGTCGCAGATATAATGTAAATACTGTGAACTAACATGTTTAAAATATCCGATCGAACAAATTTATCAAAGTGGGCCCCAAGCAGTACTGTAGCTCTTACAGAAAATCTGGGCCCAAAAAGAATGTCCCAAAACCCCTATTTCCAAGTCTAAAGCCTACTGGGAAAATTTGGTGCAGTGAGGACACCTTACCACCGCGGAACCGCGGCCAAACCAGGGGTTTGGCCGCGTTTCCATGGTCGTACTAACGAATCACTGTTCTAAATTTTACCAGAATTCTTAGAATTATCTACACATGTTTCTGAAACGACCTGAAAAATTTTTCGAGACAAAATTAATTCGACAGAAATTTGGGCATTGGAAAATACGGTTTTGGGGATTTTTGTTCGGTCGGGTTTTAAACATACTAGAGCAAGCTAGGCATGGTTAATGGTGTGGCTCTGATACCAATGTAAGTCTGCGGTGGCGCCCCGGCCGTCGATCCGACGCCGGAAACGCGGAAACAAAAACTTTCAAAATCTATTGAACCGGCACCACCGCGCACTTTTCACCCGGATCGGGCCATTAACCTAGCTACTAGCAAACTAGAAAAGAGTAGAGAAGCTATACCAAGCGATCCGTGTCCTTCGGTCTTCGTCTCCACTCCGATCTCCCGCGGAAACTCCGTCCATCACCTCCTCGTCGGAAAGGGCACCACGTAGCCGGAATCTTTTACGGGCTCCCACCTCTTGACCGAGGCAACTCAGACGCGAAGTTGGCTAGCCGACGCGTCCAAGGGATGCTGTAGAATAGTGTAGTAGCCATGTCTCTTTGGGGTTTATGAGGTTGCCATTGATGGAGGTATTTAGAGGAGAATGAGAAAGAGAATGAGCTTTTTAGCTAGTCTTTTTGCTACCATGGAATGAGATGAAGATCAAATGCCACACCCAAAAATATGAACTTCTCCCTCTCTCTAGAATAGTGGCCGGCCCTACTTATCATGGTGGAGGAAAAAGGAAATTCCAATACAAGAGAAGAAAATGAATAATCTAATATCAAAATGGTCACAACCATATCATATCCAAATCAACTCCACACCCATCTCATGAAAAGCAAAGGAAAAGACCACAATGGAATCTCATGATGATAAAAGCACTCATGATGCCTCACTTAAGCAAGAAACCCCTCCACTAATAAGTCATTTGCAAACTGCAAATAACCCCCTCCATCGAAAGTCCGGCCGTGAAGGAACAAAGGAAAACAGGCTGGAACGTAATGCAAACTGGCAACTTCAGAAAAATTGATCCCGTAATAAATTACAAGAAAACCCCACAACTGCATATACATGCCCGCATTTGTATTCCCACTGAACACAAATGCAAAGAGAAAAAATCTACACTATCAAATACTAGGATCCGGCTTAAGCCAAAGCCGGCTAGTAAAAACCGTCAGATCACGATCCGTGCAATACCGCACGTATCTGATCGAACCCTGCCATATCTCCATACGGCCTCTACAGCGTTTCACCCGAAACCTGAGTAACTGAGTGTGGTGGACTCTAAAGACTCGTCAATACTATGGCTGTGGATTTAACCACTAGCACGTCAGAGGTATCAGCCAATACATAACGGGCTACCAGGTATTGACTAAAAGGGACGTCGATGAGCGAACTCATCCTAACACCCTACTGAGCCTGTCAGTGACAATATCCCTACAGTCCGGTCCGTTCGTCTATGAGCATCGCATGGCGGGCCTAGGGGGTTGGTAAAAGTCAGACCCCCAATAGCGGTACAAGTCGTGTCGGAGTGTAGCCCAGAACACCCTGAGATACTACTGGAATACCTACCAGCAAATCTCCTGCCTTGGCCGAGGACTTTTCATGTACTGGCTCTCCTAGACACAGCGTGACCTCACCCCCAATACCGGGAGAGACGAACCCCTGAAGATCCGCTCACTGCCTCCATGTGGCTCGGGACTGTACCCAACTAAAACCTGTTTGCACGACTCCTTTGAGCCGTGGTAGGGTAGTAATCAAAGCACAGTGGGAACTCACACGAGACAAATGACGATCTCAGGTCGATGAACTAATCTGTACACATGTCACCAGGGAACTGCTATCTGACGTCAGGTATAATACCAACTAGGAGGTTCCCGGCGAGTCCTGCCCGGTGTACTCATAACCCAATGAGCACCCGTATACATCTTAGGTGAACCAACTGATACCAGTGGCTTGTGAGACTGGCCACCGCCCCTCGTTGGGGTCTCGACTGTATACACTAGTATACTCTGGAGAATCGATGCCCTGTCTCGAAACTCCCACGACTAGGGACCTTTTAAGGATGTGATAATAGACTCCAGCTCTCACGTATATGATCGCCCTCATACTGCTGGTAGTCAAGCAAGAATCCTAGGGGCTCTATCAACGTGTAATAGCGACTCGTAAGGTCACCTAAAGCAGTAAACGATGATAAAGATAAACCAGATAGCATACTATCATCTCGAGTAAGACTGTCCTACTGGGACAGGTCCTCCCCTCAATCATTGCAATCATGTGCCTGTGATCCAATAATTGACTCTGAGGGCACTATCTCCAACATTAACATCCTAATCGGGCGCGCTAACAATTCTTTGTTAGTCCCGACCGCGATTAGAGTTTAGATTAATAATTGTTTTGGTAAAGGCTAGATTTGAACGGGGTTCCGTGTCGATATAAGGGTTAAGAGTGGGATTCCTTTTCCCTCTAGAAACCCTAAACTACACGCATCACCGTCGTTCTAGTTTTAAATCTATTAAAGGATAAAAAGTGTAACTTTTAATTAATCGTTCATAACTACTAAATCCTAACGAACCCTACATGCCCCCTTATTATACTAACTACATCCCTAAAATAATCTAGATCTATATTTTACATTCTTGTTTAACGTAGATCTAGAAACCATTCTATAAAATTTTTATCCCTCCTCTCTTTTTCAACACATCTAAAGTAAGAGTAAAAGATTCACGTTTCCCAGAGGACGACCCGTACTCATCTCGGTCTAGCTATACGCGACACCGTTCTGATTGCGGTTAACTACAAACACACTTTTTCGTGTCAATTAAATGGCGCCGTTGCCGGGGATACGTGCGTAATTTTTTACTTTTACTATTTGTGTTGAATTTTTAGACGATTCATATCATTATTAAAACGAAACTGCAAATTGCATATTTAACGATTTGTGTGTGAATTTTGCGAGAGAATCTGGACTCACAGAATTGAGGAATACAGAAGACAGAGACATTCTTAGAGATCCAGAGGAGCAAAAGAGGCCATAGAAAATTTTTCATCAACCGATCCATCCATGTCGCGGCGGAACCGCGACATTAAGGGGCTTCCGGCGGCGGAATCGCGGCAGGTTAGAGGGATTAGGGCTACAAAACTTCTCTGGTATGATTCTAACCTCTTTCTCTCTCCTCTGAAATCCAATAAAATATCTTTTCTGCAGGATTCTTTGCAAAATATCGCCGCTCAAAAATCTTTTTGTAAAGTTTTGTTTTGCGGTTTGTTTTTTGCATATTTTAATACGGATTTTTAAGGGGCAAAGACCAAATCAAGATTAGGTGGGGATTTCATCACCCTTCCTAAGCCCCACAAATCACAAACCGAGAATCTAGATCAACCCTTCATTAATTTAAAAAATATCTAGACCAGACTATAAGGACTGTCGCGCTCAATAAGGACAGAGGAAGGTCGTGGGTAATCTATTGTTTATCCGCATTACTTTTGTAGTGCCTAGGCAAGTGTGACAAAGGCTAGTGGTTTTTAATTAGGCCCACTACTGTGGTTCCTTCCCACTTACCTGGCACTTATCTGGCTACAAGGGTAGTACAGAGGCGGTAGAGGATTAATCCTACGGCTTGTCCTTTGGAAGTCTAGGAGCGGTCTAGAGACTGACCTAGGTAACCTTAGTTTGAGGGTTGTTTGTGCATTTTTGTGTGATTTGTCTAAATCCGTCATTTTTCAAAACAAACCAATTATTTTCTCCCCTTTTTACCCTTCCCCCTTCTACTCTTCTTATAATGGGTGACCCAAACAGACGATCTCTTGCCGAGCGTTGCTGTCCACAACCAGATATCTCTTGTTTTCGTAATCCCTTCGGTATACCGTCCGGCTCTTCCATGTCCTTACGAGATCATATAGAACAAGCAGGAAGAAACAGTTGGCCACCTCAGTCTAGGTCTTATCAACCGTATCCTAATCCTACACCTGTTTTAGTTCATACCCAGAGTGAGGAAGCCCCTAGACGAATGTCCATTGCTGAGCACATAGCTAGGTCTAGAGGCCAAAGTTTCAACCCAGACCAATATCAACCATCACCACCACTGTCCAGAGAAGAGTTTGATATGCGGTTTGTGTCTATTGAAAATAGCCAGCCAACCAACCCATATCAATATTCTTCTTATCATAATATTGATCCTACTCCTACCCAAGTTCCGCAACCATTCTATTCCTATCAATCCAATCCGACTTTTCCACCTACTCTAGACAGTTCTTCTAATCAGTCATTTAGGAGTTTTAATTATCCACAGGAATTTCAATCTTATACTGAAACCCCTTATCAACCCAAGACTAGTCTGGAGCAGACATTCGAAAAATTTCTGGAACTGTCGAACCAAATTATGAAGGATTTGGGTAGTAAGACAGAACTGTACACACTTCCTAATCAAACCTCCCCATTCCAAACTGAAATCCACAACTCCAGTTTCATAGATTCATCAAGTACACCAAATAGAATGACTGATAAGTTGTGTGACTTTGTAGTGTTTGATTTACCCGACTGTGAAGAGTCCATTTCAAGTGAAACCATACCCAACCCTTGTGATCTCTACACCTCCACTCTTGAACCAAAACTAATTGAAAACCATATTTTTGATGAGGAGGTTGAGAATTTTAACCTTCACTTGAATGAGGTGATTGACGTTGGGGATATATTGATTGATGAACCCAAAATTTTGGATGTTTTTGTCCCACCAATTCATCAAATCCTTTCACTTCCTTGTGGTCATCATCTTGAGCCTTTAATTCTTCCCGAACCCCAAATATATCTTGAAGTTGATGATAATGGTATACCTGAAGATCAGACCGAAATACAGCCTCCATCTTCCACATCTGGTACAGCAACACTCGACACACCAATTTGTTTACCCATTTCACCTTCTACTTTCTCCGGTTCTTCTTCTGTTCCTATAGTTTCAGTGAGTTTTGATGAATCACAATCCGTTAATTCAAGTTCAATAATACCAGAAATTCAACTTGATTTGGATATTTTTGAAAATGAGGTAGATGGGTTTTTCGAGCCCTCTACCTTAATGATTTTTGATGAATCAAGTAGAATAAATTCTGGCACAAAACTCTTTGACAGCAAAATGTTCAATCACACCATTGATAAAAATTTTGAAGAACTTTTTGCTGACGAACTTAAATTTTTAAACAATACGGATTTTGTGATTAATCAATCTCCACCTATAGAGGTTGAACCATCACCATTCCTTCTTCCTAATCATTCACATTCCTCATTCTTTCTTTTCTCTAATTTCAAACCCTTTCCAGACCACCTCTTTGTTAGTTATATGTATGCCCTAGAGGCCATTACTATACATAGGATGTATATTGTAGTGGATGCTTGGACATATATAGGGAGGACTTTCTTGCTTGACATGATAGTATGCTATCTGGTTGCTCTTTACCTTAACGTGTACACTGATTGTCTCTCTGTTACATGTTGGTAAAGCCCTTAGGATGTGTACTTGACTACCTGGACTATGTTGCGGATCATACTAGTGGGGACATGGTAGTCCATAAGTACATCCTTCAAGGTCCCTAGTCATGGGTGTATCGAGACGGGGCATGGCGTATACCTTCTCGACCCATACAGATGGGCGATGGATGATCCCATATCCATTGGTGTTTGACATCAGAGATGATATACGGGTGCTCGGTGGAGACTGGGTACACTGGACGGACTCACCGAGAACTCCCAGATGGTATTATACCTTACGTCAGATGGCAGTTCTCTGGTGACACTGGTACAGGTTAGTCTGTAGACCCGAGATCGTCATAGAGTCTTGTGTGATTCCCACTGTGCTTTGATTTCCACCTTACCACGTCCAAGAGGGCGTGCAAAACGGTGGTTTTTGGGTACAGTCCCGAGTCACATGGAGGCAATGAGCGATAGGAGGGGATTCGTCTCTCCCGGTATAGGGAGTTGATGTTGCGCTGTGTTCGATTGGCTATAACCGGAAATCCCTGGCCAGGGTTGCTGAGATTTACTGGTAAGTGTTACCAGTAGTTTCTCGAACGGGTTATAGACCTCATATCGACATGACTTATCGAGCTATTGGGGTCTGACGTTTACCATCCCTAGACGAGATATGCGACATATCAGACGAACAGACCGGACTGTACGGCAAGTGTTACTGGTTGGATTCACAGGAGTGTGAGTGGGCTTGGTCGTCGATCTTCTGATCGCTCAATACCCGGGTGGCCGTTACGTTTGGCAGACCGCTTGCGGCTTGTGGGTGTTTGATATGATCATCACCTGCTGCCGGTGTATTGACGAGTCTTTAAAGTCCTACACAGAGGTTTCCTGGCTCAAGCGAAACGAAATAGGAGCGCATATGAGATATGTGCGGGACCGAGAATAATATCAGTATGTGATACCGTATTCTATTCTCGCGATTTGTATCATTGGACGGTTATATATGATATAGCCGGGATACCGAATCAAGTGTTGATTCGATACATTGATACACTTGATATTAGTCGGTTATATGCGATATGACCGGATCATTAAATCAAGTGTTGATTTAATGATTTAATGTATAATTATATATTTGATATATTACTTTACATTAACTGGTATTGGTTCATGTATGATGGATTTTCTCACTTGATGTGCACATTGTATATATGATATATGTTTGTGCACTAGTTTGTATCATGTTTGATGATACATGCAAACTTGGGTGTGTGTTTACTTTAAACCATGTTTAGGTTAATGGTTAGGGTTTTAAATGTTTTATTTATTTTCTTTAATTCATTTTTGGCAAAAAGGGAAATGGTGGCTTGCTTTGTTTTATAGTTGAAGCTTCATGAAGCTTTGAATAAGTCTACCATTTTTGTTTTATACTTAACCTAACCATTAAACCTAAACCCTAGTTTATTCTCTACATGTGTTTACTAACCCATGGTTGCTAAATGTTAAGCATCACTTGAATTTTCAAATTAGATAATTGATTCATTTTATTTTTCTGGGATATTTTAACTTCTACTCAAGAGTAGAGTTTTCTGGGTTGTATTGGGGACTCGGTGTTTCGATCGGGAAGTTTAACTTCGTCTGTGTTTTTCCGGATATTTTTGGAACATGTTAAAAAGTTCGACCGGATATAGATACCCAATTTTTCCCCTGCCGGAAAATTTCCATGTGTTGGATTTTTCCGTAGTTTAATAACGTTCTAAGTAGTGCAAGTAACGCGATGGTCCCTCTAGAAGACAACAAACCTTAACTCGATTATGTGACCGTCTTGAACTTCCCTTTGAACCTTAGGGTTTGGGGCAGTACGGCGTGCCACATGTGAGGCGTTGGCTTGACCCTTCTACGGCTGGACCGTTGGTACTGAGGCATGAAGTGAATGTTTTTGAACTTATTTCATGTGTTGATCTGTTTCGGGAAAACTTGGGTGTTTGATTGTTCGATCGGAAAGTTTAACATTTTCTATCTATCTGGAATGTGATACAATAATTAGAATTCACAAGAAGTTATGAGATAACTGAATGAATGTTATAAATCTAGCGGTTTAGTCTCACTTTATCGGTTGCCGCGGAATTTTGATGCGATCAAAAGTCCGTAGCAATCACGTAGCGTACGCGGATACTCGCCGGATAAACTTAATAGTCTGCTACACCCCATAGCCCCGACCAAGTGACTGTAGGAGAACCCCGTCGTCGAAAGCATCCGTTCGGATGCTCGCGGCAGCGGTGTTCCGCCTTGGTGCACTTCATCGACGGCATCGGGGGTGCGGCCGTCTACTGAAGTTTGCGACGAGCATTCGATCAGGATGTCGGGAATCTTGTTGAATTGCCCGACTTGATATTGAAAAGTGTTTTCGATAATGAGACTAAAATGCGGGGTTTATAATTGTTAGGCATGCGATGTCTAAGGAATTCATTTGATTAGGCATGCGATGTCTATGCAGGTTGCGGATTCCAACTGTTGTAGTTTTACACTTTCTTTTCTGTGACCGTAAGTGTAATATGTGATATCGCCGGTTTCGTTGCTATATGTCAACGACAATTGGGATGGGCATATTTACTTACGTTGATGACTTGTGATGTTATGTGTTGCTGGATATGTTATATTGGATCGTCGTGTTTGAATGGCCAGGGTTTTTTTTTATGTGAGATGAGTGTTTTTCATTTTCATTCATGTAAAAACTTGTATGTAATATTCTTTTATTGGGGCACTTCCAGGTTGCGGAAGATGTCACCATTGATGTATATTATTTTCTTTTCCGCACTAGGATAGACCCAAGGAGGAGGGCACAAGTAACCGGGTTCTGGAGTCCAGTGGGAGACCAACTCGAGGAGTCGAGTCCGGGTCTCCTAACTCTAGAATTGGTAGGGATGCTTGCCGCTCTCGTAGGGGTCTAGGGGTGTGGGTTTGGCTATTCATCGCGACCGTGGAATCCGTGTTTTATACTGGCTCGTATCGAAAACACGGACGTCCTAGTATATCCAATATTTCATATGATTTCTTCTGCTGCGATATCTGTGATGTGATCATTTGATATGTTGTGATAGATACTGTATATAGTATATATGATATATTATATAGACGTTACTTATGTTTTACAACCGCGCTAGCCCTACCCCGCTCTGCCGTTAGTTACCTAACCTAACGGTGCACGAGGGGACATCGAGGCGAATGCGGATGGCATAAGTGTACGTCGTATTTATCTGTGATGTTTAGGTACTTAAATGATAGGACTTCATTAATGTGATTAATGAAAGAAAAAGAAACCTAAAGATGTTGTGGAATCGAAATTCAAAAATTAAAACAGGTAGCTACAGTTCTTGCTTTGCACAGCGGTATATATGATATATCCTGCACCTTATTCGATGAGGAAAGGGCCGACGATCCCTTCTCCGGGAGTGACCCCTTTAGCAATAACTGGCAGATGCTACAACCCTCGGTTTGTCTTTTGACAGCTTCTATAGTTTCTGCTTTGCACAGCGATATATATGATATATCCCGCACCTCATTCGACGAGGAAAGGGCCGATGATCCCTTCACCGGGAGTGACCCCTTTAGCAAAACTAGAAAAGCCTCAAAAACACTCCATTTTAAAATCATTTGATTCTACAACGATATCAAGTTCATTACGCAATAGGTTTTCAGAAAAACCTGTCGTAGCCCTCCGTCATTTCAGATAAGTCCTGTTTAGTATTCGTGCTGCGTTTGTTGACCTTGTCAAGGCGCAGTGTGCGGTAGCTAACCAGTATTTATCTGCTTATGCATATGATGCAGATTGGGTTAGGGTAGTCGTACGGCCTTGTTGACCTTGTCAAGGGTCGTGCGGGTGGGTTTGATTCAATCAAGAAATGACGGGTTGAACTTGACTTACGGTCTATGGTTTGTTGACCTTGTCAAGGTCATAGATCATTTGGGGCAAAATATTATCGGGAATTTCAAGTGTTGAAATTTGCAATGAGATTGCATACCTTCTATGAGATAGTTGGATCCCGATACCCGCTGCGAGTAATTATTACTCCTGGGAGAGTTTTACACATTACAATTAGCCGATCAAGTAGGTGTCTAGAAAGGTGTTAACGAGGTTACGCCTCTGGAAAAACGAGGTTTACTATAATTAGGTTCGTGCGAAAGCACGGGGGACCTCCCTCAAAGTACCGACACTGGCCTGGCTGAAAGATTGGCGAACTTGTAGCGTGTAATTAATCCCGGCTAGTCTTTCCTTTTAGGGTTTGAAGGAAGATTTGATAAAAACAGTGGGAGCCATCCTGATTAGATAAAATAATAACCAATCTATTCTTGCAAGAGTGCACGCTGAGTGTTTTCTTCTCTCTCTCTCCAGGTAGCGACCATATCACGCCTTAATCAAGATAATAATACGGAATATTGACCGAACCCGCTTGTTATACTGAGCTGGGGAACGTTGGTCCCGCTCCAACTTATAATTGTTATAAGACAGAGAAGGAAATTGGGGATTACCAGTATTCCCGTGCCGTCCAAACGAAGAAAGTGCATACTGATGCATCATCTTCGGGTGTGTTCATTATACAGAACAGTTTCTCAGTATTCTTTACGTCCTGGATATGAGATACCGGATCAGGATCCCAAATATGTGATCTGTTACATAGGGCTACAGATAGGTAAAGAACTGAGAACGGGTGATAAGTTTCATGAGACAAAAAATGGGGCAAGTGTTGCAGCCAAGTCTGTTGGTCACTGTTACCCTGTATTCCAAATACATTGATTCTGAACGAATATTATTAGATACCGAACCTGATATACAAAATCATATCAGTCTCTTTATTATTAAAGAAATGATAAAATTTTGTATTGTCGGATAATGTTTTGAACATTTCCTATATCAAAAGTTGATCGGTCCAGGCACGTTATCTAAAAGCATTGATATTCTAAATCAAACTACAGTTCTTAGTATACGGAACACACACAAGAGGAAGAGTTCAGAAATGAACGGATCCTTCTTGAGGTATTGTAGACTAGGTCATATCAATGCGACCCGACTAGCTAAGTTGCACATAGATGCATATTTAAATCTGTTTTTATTTACATCTTGTGAAAACTTGCCGGTCATGTCACAAAGATATGATGACCACAGCTCTATTTATTAGAAGCAGAGAAAGAGTTAGTGAACTCTTGGGATGATACATGCTGATGTATGAAAGGTTCCCTGTCTACACATGCCAAGACCGGTTCTTAGTACTTCATTACATTCTCTGATAATCTCTCAAGATTCTGACATATGTTCCTGTTGAAACACAAGTCCGAACCTTTTGAGATATTCACAGAATATAAGTTAGAAGTAGAGAACCAAAATACAGGTATAAGTATTATGTCCTTTGATGTGATCAGGGAGGAGAATACTTGAGCATGGAAATCCTGGACTATTCTAAAGGAGAATGAGATTCTCTCTCAGCATTACTCTTCCGTATATACCATAGCATGATGGTATATCGGGGCGGAGCAATAGCACCCTATGTGATATGGTGTGCTCTATGATGAGTACTACTGACTTTCCTATTTCCTTTTGGGAGTTATGCGCTTGAGAAGCTGCATACCTATTGAATTGGGTTCAAATCAAATCAGTTGTCTAACACTTCATATGTGATATGGAAAGGGAAGAGCCCATATCTTAAGTTAGTTAAGATTTGGGGTTGTCCGGCCTATGTCCAAAAGCAAAATCCGGACAAGCTCGAGGCAAGGTCTGTTATGTAGAACTGGAAATGTTCCAGCTATACAAACTGCAGTTGATGATTTGAAAGAACCAAAGGATTCAATAGTTACCAACGAACCTCAGCCTCTCCGCCGATCTAGTAAGGTTCCTCACCCGCCTGAGAGATACTTCGGTTTCTCTATGACAGTGGGAGCGAGGATTGCATCATGAGATGATGACCCAACTAGTTTCGAGCTGGCCATCAGGAGTGGGACTCTGTAAGAATGGATGGATGCTTAGCGATCTGAGATAGAATCCTTATACACCAACAAAGTATGGACTTTGGTTGCTATATCTGAAGGGTTAAATCCCCATCAGGAGCAAGTATATCTTAAGAAGATTACTTGGTGTAGATGGAAAAGTTGAGACTTTCAAAGCTAGACTTGTTAAAGGTTTTCGTCATCGACCAGGCGTGGATAATGATGAAACCTTTTCCAGTGGCTATGCTTAAGTCCATCCGGATCCTACTTGCCACGGCTACATTCCATGACTACGATATCTGGTGGTTGGGTGTCATGACTGCTTTTCTAAATGATGTTTTAGAAGAGAACGTCTGTAAGTACACAGCCAGAGGGCTTCGTAGACAGTGGGAGCAGCGGAAACATGTGCAAGTTGCTTTATAGGATAAAGCAGGCATCGCGGAGTTGGAACGTCTGTTTTGATGTAGTAGTCAAAGAGTTTGACATCATCAAAATGGTAGATGAACCTTGTATAAACAAAAAGGTAGTAGGGAGTATGGTGACGATCCTCGTAGAGTACGTGGATGACATGCTCTTGATAGGGAAGGAGTTTCCTATGCTACGCTCGATCAATCTCCGCTTATCACAAGGATTCTCCATATAGGATCAAAATGATACCTCCTAATCCCTGAGTTTTCATCTATGAGATAGATGTAATTGGATGTTAGGATTCTCACTAGTTGTAGTGAGATGGTATCAATCGATCCTGGGGAGAATCACTGGAAAGGTTCCAGGGTGATAAGGACGACTGAATGTCAGTCACAGGCATTGTCTTTACCCTTAGTAAAGGGATGGTATGTTGGAAGAGTTCTAAGCTAGATACCGTGGCATACTAGATGATAAAGGCTGGATACATCGCTACTTAAGATGCTACCAAAGAGGCAGTCTGGATGTATATTTGTTCATGAGATAAACTTAGTTCCTCCCATTGTGTGACAATGGAGTTGTGGCTTATGCCAAGGAACGTCCGTCCCATCAGTGATCCAGACATATTCTAAGGCAGTATCACCTGATCATGGAGATGGTTGATCTCCAAGGAGATCGAGGTTAGGGGAGTAGACTCAGAGGGCAACACGGCAGATCCACTCACAAAGGCCTTTTCCCAGAGAGAGACTTTTATGGGATGGTTGAGTATGAGATACTACAACCACTGCTATCAGATGGCCCTAGTGCAAGTGGGAGATTGTTAGTTATATGTATGATCTAGAGGCCATTACTATACATAGGATGTATATTGTTGTGGATACTTGGACATATATAGGGAGGACTTTCTTGCTCGACATGATAGTATGCTATCTGGTTGCTCTTTACCTTAACGTGTACACTGATTGTCTCTCTGTTACATGTTGGTAAAGCCCTCAGGATGTGTACTTGACTACCTGGACTATGATGCGGATAATACTAGTGGGGACATGGTAGTCCATAAGTACATCCTTCAAGGTCCCTAGTCGTGGGTGTATCGAGACGGGGCATCGATATACCAGACTAGACTAGCGTATACCTTCTCGACCCATACAGATGGGCGATGGATGATCCCATATCCATTGGTGTTTGACATCAGAGATGATATACGGGTGCTCAGTAGAGTCTGGGTACACTGGACGGACTCGCCGAGAACTCCCAGATGGTATTATACCTTACGTCAGATGGCAGTTCTCTGGTGACACTGGTAGAGGTTAGTCTGTAGACCTAAGATCGTCATAGAGTCTTGTGTGATTCCCACTGTGCTTTGATTTCCACCTTACCACGTCCAAGAGGGCGTGCAAAACGGTGGTTTTTGGGTACAGTCCCGAGTCACATGGAGGCAATGAGCGATAGGAGGGGATTCGTCTCTCCCGGTATAGGGAGTTGATGTTGCGCTGTGTTCTATTGGCTATAACCGGAAATCCCTGGCCAGGGTTGCTGAGATTTACTGGTAAGTGTTACCAGTAGTTTCTCGAACGGGTTATAGACCTCATATCGACATGACTTATCGAGCTATTGGGGTCTGACGTTTACCACCCCTAGGCGAGATATGCGACATATCAGACGAACAGACCGGACTGTACGGCAAGTGTTACTGGTTGGATTCACAGGAGTGTGAGCGGGCTTGCTCGTCGATCTTCTGATCGCTCAATACCCGGGTGGCCGTTACGTTTGGAAGACCGCTTGCGGCTTGTGGATGTTTGATATGATCATCACCTGCTGCCGGCGTATTGACGAGTCTTTAGAGTCCTATACAGAGGTTTCCTGGCTCAAGCGAAACGAAATAGGAGCGCATATGAGATATGTGCGGGACCAAGAATAATATCAGTATGTGATACCGTATTCTATTCTCGCGATTTGTATCATTGGACGATTATATATGATATAGCCGGGATACCAAATCAAGTGTTGATTCGATACATTGATACACTTGATATTAGTCGGTTGTATGCGATATGACCGGATCATTAAATCAAGTGTTGATTTAATGATTTAATGTATAATTATATATTTGATATATTACTTTACATTAACTAGTATTGGTTCACTTAAGATTGATTATCTCACTTGATTGTGCACATTGTATATATGATATATGTTTGTGCACTAGTTTGTATCATGTTTGATGATACATGCAAACTTGGGTGTATGTTTACTTTAAACCATGTTTAAGTGAATGGTTAGGGTTTTGTTATCATTTCTTGACTATTTATTTTATTTATTTATTCATTTAAGCAAGAAAAGAAATGGTTGCTTCTTTTGTTTTTCCTTGAAGCTTCAAGAAGCTTTGACCATCTTTGTTTCTTTTGCTTAACCTAACCATTCACCTAACCATAGTTTATTCTCTACACTCAACCATGGTTGCATTATGATAGTTATCACTTGGATTTTCTTTTTGGTATAATTCTTTTTCTTTCTTCTTCTTCATCTTCTTCATGAAGAGAAGAAACCATGGCTAGAAAATTCTAAGTGATGATTCCAAGTGAGAAATCAAAATCCAAAGTGAACCCACTTCCTATTTCTTCATCCTCTACCACTTGCCATATAGTATAGGGTGTTTTCTTCACAAGTTTCATGACTTGGTGAAGTTGGAGCTCGAGTTAGAGTCGCCTCGACGTAGATCATCTTCGGCATCGAAGTCATCGACCTAGCCCGATCATTTCTTCGATTAAACCACCGCGAGAGTCCGGGACCCGGTGATCGCAGCGAAGGGACGTCAACACGGAGCTAGAGAAGTGGTGGACCGGATCTACAAAGGTTGTATTTCCATTCACTTTGCAGTAAAGTTGTTTACTAGCTTGCAGTTTCGCCTATTCTCTAGATAACGATCTAGTTTAGGGTTTCTCGGCACCGGAAAATTTTGAATTTGGCATGGTTGATGCCTTGTGAGACCTCATTAGTGTGCCTAGGAACCCTACACTCTTATCCCTTCCCCACTTTTTCTTGACTCGATACAACACATTCTTCCACCAACCAATACGCTATACTAATAAAATCTTTGAATGGTTGGTGTTAACTTTTGGTCTTTGTAAAGTCTTATTTTGACCAAATGACTCACCCCCTCTTAAAATGCTTCATATTGACTAACTCATGTTTGAGGGGGGGTATATTTTTGGCTCTTGAACATAACTTTTGTCCTCAAATTTGTGAGCCAAAAATAAGTTTGGGGGAGGATTTTAACTTTCATATATTCTTCCCCCCATTAATATATCCTCCCAAGCTTACAGGTTTTTGTGATCCAGCAGATAGCAACAGTGAGGACACTGTTGAAAACAAGTTTGGGGGAGGTTTGTGCTTATTTACGCATATTTTGCATTATACTATATTTAAGCACAAAAACTTTTTTGATAATAAAAGAATAGAAAGTGAAAAATTACATCCAAAAGATAGGAATAGTTTAAGAAAACCAAGAAAATTAGAAGTTTTCTTAAATGAATTAGTAATAAGTAGTTATGAGCTGTTGTCCCAAGGGTTAGTAAGATGAAGGAAGTCACTAATCTGAGGATAAAAATAAGTCTGAAAAATAGTTTCTATTCTGGAAGCCAAACATTTGAATGTTGATACCCTACTATATGCACTTACACACGTCTTGAAACTCGGGATAGTAGAGGATACCTTGAAATGCTCTTATCTAAAAGCCAAAGTATGAAGGAAATGAAAAAAATGAAGAAAATATAAAAATGGTGAAAAGAAAAAAAAATGAACACTGGTTTTGTTATCGCCAAGGCAGCAATAAAAAAATATAGCGAGGGTGCCTTTTCACCTAGTGCCCTAAGGCTAACTGGTCTGGGAGTCACTGCTAAGCCTTAGGTGGTGCAAGACGAGAAAAATATTATCACCTAATCAGCAAGCACATGAGTAATCGGTCGGTTAGTACCTCAAGAAGTATTAACGGTCGCATGAAAATGTATGAGCAAATCTAAATATTCATCAAGTTAAAAAGTACTGAGGCAGATGGACAAGAGTATGATAGCTTGAAATGAATTCTCCGAGTGTAGGGATGTCCATTTCACACACGTAGGGTTATATGATCGATGTTTGGATGAAAGATATGAATGAAGAATAAAGACGATGTTTTATTGAGGGATAATGTGATTTCTAACATCTTTTCATGACTATTAAGATAGGGCTCATGACAACTGAAAAGCTAGTATAGTTGGAAACTCTTATTTTCAAAGTCTTTCTTTTATGGTTCTTATCTTTATATGTAAATTTCATCATCTCTCTTTTATTATAGGATTTTGTGCGTGTAATCCGCTGAAAACCCTCAGGAGACAACACTCCTCCTACTAGGGACACCTAGAGGTTTAACGGCTTGTTGCACGTGCTCAGTGCAATCGTGTCTGCCTATGAAAGTGTGCTTAATTTTCTCCTTTCTTTTTCTCTTGAATAAACTAGTTTGCTCGGGACGATCAAAGATAAGTTTGGAGGTATTTGTTCAGTTGATTAAACTGCACATTTATTATTTCATTTTTCCTACAATTTCTATATTTAAAAAGGTCTTTATTATAATATATCATACATATGAGGGTTTATTTGTAAAAATACTATTTTCCATGTGTTGATATATTATAATTAGCATTTGGAGGGAAAATGTATATAATATTATTGACCTAATCCTAGTAGAACTAAGTCTACTAAATATTATTTGTTGAGTTGTTGTGCAGAATTTTCAGGTCTAAAATCAGGGAAATCAAGTTGTTAAAGCTAACCTGCCTAATTAAGAAATCAAAATTAAGAAATCAATTCTGGCAGCAGAAAAGAAAAGATTTCCAAATTCTGAAGGTTCCATGGATTGCCAAATGTCACAACGAGCCAACACCAGAAAAATGATGAACGGATGAGATCAAACGGCCGCGGATCCGCGGCCGTACCCACCCTTGGGCCGCGGATCCGCGGCATGATAGATGGTATTGAAGCTGAGTTTTTTGGGGAAAATCTCTACTACTATTTCCCTAATTTAGGCATCTAAATTTCTGGCTTTGGAACTATAAATAAAGACCGAGAGGCTCTTGGAAAATTTATCAAAGCCGACGCGATCACGAAGCCCCAGACGCTCACGCATCCAGGCTGATCATCAACTGTTCGTCTACCTCCTTAGGAAAGATCGAGAAGCAAATCAAGTTTATTTGTAATCATTTTCTACGGAATAAAGTGTAGATTGTTCAAGTGATTAATAAAGGTAGTTATTTTATTTAATTCTTTTGCATTTTACATTATGTTTTCCCTATCTGTCTTTCCATCTTCTTTTCCCAACATGCACGAGTAATTCTCTGCTTGTTAGGGTTCGTAGGATTAGGGTAGGCTAATGAACGATGAAAATCCCTAAACCCTTTTTAAGTCCTATAAAGTTTATGAACTTTATTAAAAGAATTATTAACATCCTAATCGGGTGCGCTAACAATTCTTTGTTAGTCCCGACCGCGATTAGTGTTTAGATTAATAATTGTTTTGGTAAAGGCTAGATTTGAACGGGGTTCCGTGTCGATATAAGGGTTAAGAGTGGGATTCCTTTTCCCTCCAGAAACCCTAATCTACACGCATCACCGTCGTTCTAGTTTTAAATCTATTAAAGGATAAAAAGTGTAACTTTTAATTAATCGTTCATAACTAATAAATCCTAACGAACCCTACAAGCCCCCTTATTATATTAACTACATCCCTAAAATAATCTAGATCTATATTTTACATTCTTGTTTAACGTAGATCTAGAAACCATTCTATAAAATTCTTTATCCCTCCTCTCTTTTTCAACACATCTAAAGTAAGAGTAAAAGATTCACGTTTCCCAGAAGACGACCCGTACTCATCTCGGTTTAGCTATACGCGACACCGTTCTGATTGCGGTTAACTACAAACACACTTTTTCGTGTCAATCAGTATGCTATCTGGTTTGTCTTTATCATCATGTACATGCATTAGGTGGCATTACAGATCACTATTAAATATTGATAGAGCCTATAGGATTCTTGCTTGACTACCAGCATTATGATGGCGATTATATAAGTGGGAGCTGGGCGGTCTATAAGCATATCCTTAAATGTCCCTAATCGTATGAGTATCGAGACTGGGCATCGATACTCCGGAGTAGACTAGTGTATACTTATCGAGACCCTGACGAGGGGCGGTAGCCAGTCTCACAAGCCATTAGTGTCAGCTAGTCACCTAAGATAGTATACGGGTGCTCATTGGGTTATGAGTACACTGGACGGACTCGCCGGGAACATGCTAGTTGGTATTATACCTATTGTCAGATAGCAGTTCATAGGTGACATGAGTACATGTTTGTCCGTCGACCTGTGATCGTCATTTGTCTTATGTGAGTTCCCACTGTGCTTTAATTACTACCCTACCATGGCTCAAAGGAGTCGTGCAAACAGGTTTTGGTTGGGTACAGTCCCGAGCCACATGGAGGCAGTGAGCAGATCGTTGGGGATTCGTCTCTCCCGGTATTGGGGGTTGATTTCGCGTTGTGCACTGGTGGCCATCACCAGAAATCCTCGGCCGAGGTGGACGAGAATTACTGATTTGGATCAGTAGTTTCTCAGTGAGTGATGGGCTTCATACCGACATGAAATGTTACGTTATTAGGGGTCTGACTTTATTCAACCCCTAGACTCGATATGCAATACTCTTATATGAACAGACCGAACTGTATAGAGATTGTCACGGACAGGCTCAGTAGAGGTTCGGATTAGTTTGCTCGTCGGCCTTCCTTTCGCTCAATAGATGGGTAGCCGTTACGTACAGCTAGTGCCGCTAAATTGCTTGTGGTTAAACCCACTACCAGCGTATTGACGAGTCTTTAGAGTCCCACAAAGAGGGTTTCCCTGGTTCTGACGAAATGATGTATTAGCCGTATTTGATACGTGCAGGGTTCCGATCGATTGATTGTACTTTGTACCCGGACTTTCGATCGGACGGTTGATAATACTAGCCGGCTCGGGTTCGAGCCGGATTATTAAATCAGGTATTCATTTAATAATTTACATATATGTATTTCGATACGTATATTCTAGTATTATGTTCTTTGTATTATTCTATCTCTTCGGGTATTCGTATTTCGGTACGAATATAGGTATGTATATACTGTAGAATGTAATCCGTATTTATCCGGATAACATTCTAGAAGGAGGACACCTTTGGGTTTGACCATTCATTTGAAAATGGTAAATGAGGTGGATATTGTAAAATGGGGAGTATGGTGAGGACCATGCTTGCATAGTGTGCACAAATGAATTATTAATTCATTTGTGCATACTATTCAAGTATGGGTTGCATTTTAAATGGAAAATATTGTTTTGTAAATCCATTCTTCACTTGGTTTTTTCCTCACTTGGAGACTTGTTGGAAAATAAAGAGAGACGATTCTTCTTTGATAGCTCTCTTCCTCTCACCATTTAGCTTCACTCTCCCATTGAGTTTATTGAGTTCCTCCACCTTCATCTTCCACCTCCTCTCAACCTTCTCATGTGTTGAGAAGCATGAGAGGAGGTGAGATGAGATAGATAAACATTTAGAACACACACTACATCCTAGGCTTTCTAGATTAGCAACCTATAATCCCTAGTTGCTTCACTTGGTTTTGTCGTAGAGCTAGAGCCATGAGCTACATCCCTCGGGTGGATCATCTTCGACGGAGGAAGACCGGCGACCAAGTTCACTTGAGCATGCCTCAAGGAGCTAAGGAGGATGACGGAAGACTGAAGAACTTGATTCTTTTGGTATAACACTTCTAACCCTTTAGCTAGATTATTATTAGTTGCTAGTATAGGTTTATGGTTTCAATCTTGGGGCGGGTTTTGTTTGCACCAAATTTTTTAAACACCGGTTTTTGTTTCGCATCGGCCACGGTAGATGGCCAGGACGCCGGCGAAACCCAGCAAGAGCCGAGCCAGGAGGACTTGGACCATCTTGCTGCATAGCCAGATTACTAGCTCCTTCCTGCCTGCACTTATTTTCTGTATGCCATTCTTTAGGTATTGCTTTGTTATTGTATCTTTTATTTCAGACAGTTGTATGTAAAGTTTAATGTAAGTAAAGTTGTTGTTTCATTTTATTATTCTTGCCATTCTTGTTCATTGTTATATTGCTTAATTATGCTTAACGTATTTATTTCATAGTAAATACATTGCGGGCTTGCCACGTCACCGTTTCCGTCTACTGGGAAGTGGGGCGTGACAGTTATTACAGATAAATACATATGCATCCTAGCATCAGTTGTGTTTACCGTGTTCCGATATTGATTACAGTTTCACATGGGGTATCTATTTGGTTAATATGCATCACATGACATGTTCATGACACACTATTTGATTTGTTACTTGGATCTTATTGCTAATGCCAACAATCCTAATTTGTTGTCCTGATGGACATGACTTGTTGTTTGCATAGACAAGAACCGTATCTACTTCCTCCTGTGTTGGCATTAGATTTATATCGTTAATACTTGACTTGAACACAAACCTGGTGGAAAAGGGAAAATCAAGAATGTAACCAAAACGTAACTCAAAAGGATATTATTATTGTTTGCTGTGGTTTCGGGCGTTACGGAATAAATCATTGTTTGCCGTGTTTCCGGGCATTACGGAATAATCATTATTGTCTGTCGTGTTTCCGGGCGTTACGGAATAAATCATTGTTTGTCGTGTTTCCAGACGTTACGGAATAAATATTGTTACCGTGGTCCCGTGGGGAATGAACAGGATATATACTGTTAAGTTATGATGAGAATTACATTAATTCATTTCGAAGACTTATAGAATAGATAACCTAGAAGCACAGATTTAGGATACACAACACACACCCATACATACACATAGCTCACTGTTCATATCGGTGTTTATTATTTACATTCTTGTTTAATCATTGCATTATATCCTGGTCATTACTATTATTTTGATATTATGACACACTGATGTCTAGGTTTTGCATGGCCCAGTTCCTCTACCTAGGCAGATGAAGAGTATTTTAGCAATCAAGCTAAGCAATGAGAAGTTGGACGTGTATTGTTAGAGATGTTTAGTTTACTTTCGTAGTTTTGTTTATTAATGTGAGCCCATATTTGGACATGATTCAAATATTGTTCATTGGATCTTGATTCGTTTCCGTTTTTTGCATTTTCTTGATTCTATTTATTGTGGTAGATGGACATGTGTATGACGCCCCGCTTCCCAAAAGAGTGGTAACGACATGTGATGAGGCCCGCGATGTATTTATTCCGAGAAGATCATTTTTCGAAATAAATACGCAAAGCGTTTATAAGCAACATAAAGTAACAAGAATAAGCAAAAGTATGAAATCCAACTTTGATTTATTACATTCAAGATTCACAATAGACAAAATATCTGAATACAAGGTACGATAACATGATAAGCCTTAGCAAAGAGACATAAATAAGCTGAAATGAAATGAAAAGCTAAATGAAACTAGACATCCGGTTGTGATGCGAACTGGTTGTTCTCCTTTCGACCGCTTCAATCTGCTCTGTCTCAATGCCACCTGACAACCATTCTAAGAAAGAAAGAAAGATGGGTGGAATGCCCATCAGCGAACTAACGCTCGGTAAGTCCCCAAAAGGATGGTGTGATATATATAAATGAAATTCAAGGTTTAATGTGATATATGGTATAGCATGGATATAAATCATGAACGTGTAAACAAGTATAATATCGTGCATGGTAATATATATGTCAATTATATCAGCATGCCAAACAAGTATAATATGGTCATGGAGTGTAGGTATAGTGAATGTAAGTGTTCTAAAAGGTCTCAAAATAGTAATATATATCCTAATGTTAGTTCAAGTGTGAATATCAACCAATCTCAAGAGTATTCTCGAATCCAAGGCTATCGTCCAGGGGTAAAGAATCACGGGCCCAAAATAGCGGGACTTCAATTATTATTGAAGTATTCCAAACCCAACAGGCTATCATCCAGGGGTTTGGAAATACGGACCCTCAATCATGAATTCGTGATGTACCATTTTAGTCTGGTACCACAGCAACGTTATTTGTACCGTTTCAGCCCGGTACCACAACAATGTTATTTTAGTAATGGGATTCCTGAGATTCCGTTGGATTCATACTCAAACTACCCCAACACCCCGTGTATATTAGTCTGTGATTAAAGTTACAAGTCTTGCCCAAATTCATGAATACATAAGATAGTGCAATTCAAGTATCGAGTCGAGTTCAAGTATTCAAGTCAATTGCTCATGTATTCATGTCAAGTCATTACGTATTCATGGTTCGACTTAAGTTGAGTCAAGTGTACATAATGGGTTCAAGTATTCATGATTGAGTCGTGTAAAGATCAAGTCAATTCTAGCATGTAATAGTTTAATCACAAGTCATATAGATAAAAATAGATAAGCAATCATAGAACATGATATGAGATAAGTATACAAGTAACGTCAAAAAACAATGTTATAAATATGTGATATGTACGACTAGTTAATCAATTTATTTGAAGTCAGAATATAAACGAAAACATATCCTTATGTGTTATGCACACTTGAGTTCCAGTCTCACCTAAATGCAACTACCGGTTTGGGAGATATACAAGTTTTCGTATCATCGCGCAAAACAGATCAGAATCTGATCGGCATCGTTACACATTGTTAGTTATGTATATGCCCTAGAGGCCATTGTTGTACATATGATGTATATTATAATGGATGCTTGGTTATATATAGAGATGACTTTCTTGCTCGTCATGATAGTATGCTATTTGGTTTCACTTTATCTTAACATGTTGACTTGTATTGGTTTACTGTTTTACTCTCACATGTTGATAAAGCCCTTAGGATCTGTACTCGACTACTGGGACTATGATGAGATCATACTAGTGGGGCCATCGTAGTCGATGAGTACATCCTATAACTGTTCCCAGTCGAGGGTATATCGAGACAGGGCATCGATACACCAGAGTAGACTAGCGTATACGCATCTTGACCCATATGATGGGCGATGGATGATCCCATATCCATCGGTGTTAGACATCAGAGATGGTGTACGGGTGCTCAGTAGAGACTGGGTACACTGGACGGACTCGCCGAGAACTCCCAGATGGTGATATACCACACGTCAGATGGCAGTTCTCCGGTGACACTGGTACAGGGTAGTCTGTAGACCCGAGATCGTCATGGAGTCTTGTGTGATTCCCACTGTGCTTTGATTTCCACCTTACCACGTCCAAGAGGGCGTGCAAAACGGTGGCTTTTAGGTACAGTCCCGAATCACATGGAGGCAATGAGCGATAGGAGGGGATTCGTCTCTCCCGGTATAGGGAGTTGATGTTGTGCTGTGTTCGATTGGCTATAACTGGAAGTCCCTGGCCAGGGCTGATATAGAGATTTACTGGTAAGTGTTACTAGTAGTTTCTCGACCCGTTATGAGCCATACATCGACACGACTTATCGGTTTCTGGGGTCTGACGTTTACCACCCCTAGACTTGATATGCGACATATCAGACGAACAGACCGGACTGTACGGGAGTGTTACTGATTGGATTCACAGGAGAACGCACAGGCTAGCTTGTTGATCTTCTGATCGCTCAATACCTAGGTGGCTGTTACGTTTAGCTGACCGCTTGCAGCTTGTGGGTGTTTGATATGATCATCACCTGCTACCGGCGTATTGACGATTCTTTAGAGTCCTACACAGAGGTTTCTTGGCTCAGGCGAAACAGAGTAGTGGCACATATGTGATATGCGCAGGAACGAGAATAATGCGATATGGGATACCGTATTATATTCTCGTGATATTTAGAAATGAACCGGGACATCGGATCAAGTGTTGATTCGATGAATCGGTACATGATATATTAGTCGGTAATATTCGATATAGCCGGATCGTCGGATCAAGTGTTGATTCGATGATTTAATGTATAATAATATATATGATATATTGTATTACATTATCTAATATTGGCTCGCTTTATTATTTCATTTTCTCAGTAGATGATGCATTGATATATATGCGATATATGTTAATTGTATTATTTTCCTTTGTTGCAAATATATAATATATATGTGATATATATTATTGTGATATGATATGATTAATTGTTAAACATGTTTAAGGATGATTAATTGAGGTTAGGGTTTGTTTTGGGTTAGATGTTTCATGCATCTTCTAGAAGTTTTTGCTTTTGTCATTCTTAAGATATTTTGGATGACACATTCTTTAACTCAACCAAACCCTAACTCTAGTTATTTCTCTACTAAATCCTAGCCACTCATCCTTGACCATGGTTGATAATCAATCATATACACTCTTTCTTTCTATTCATCACAAAAGAAAATAATTCAAAATCTTTTTCATTATCATCTTCTTCTCTCTTGAAGAAAGCTTGCTAGTTTTTCTTTATGTGATGAAATAATATGAGAAAATGATTTAAAAAGAAAGCAAAAATACTACTCTCTCATCCTCATCTCATCTAGCCCATGAGATTAGTGTGTTCATCTCTTTAGAGTGAGAAAGCTTGAGTCTTTGCAACTTCAAGGTAGATCATCGGAGATTTGGAATACTTCGAGCTAGAATGGATCGTTCGAGTCGTGGAGCCTCTCATGAGTCCGGGAGATCGTGGATCGCGGCAAAGGGACTTCTACTCGAAGCTTGTGAAGCGAAGGAGCGGACTACAAAGGTTGTAATCCCTCACACTTAGATAAAAGTTATCATCTTGCATGTTTAACCCTAATAATCTAGCAAAGATCCCGGCTTTGGGTTGTTCGGCACGTCTAAATTTTTATCCGGGCATGTTTGATGCCTTTTGAACCTTCACAAGAGTGCCTAGGAACCCTACAGTGGTATCAGAGACTAGCTAGAGCATTAGGCGATGTGTTTACGAAGTTAAAACTCCGATCGAACCCGAAACGACAAAATTGGACCCCTCTCTGGAAATTTTTTAAATTTTGGGATTTTTCTGAATTAAAAATACCTGAAAAATACAGCAACAAAAGATAAGAATTACTGTGAAATTCGTGCCTCTAATTCGACCACGTGGCCGCGGAACCGCGGCAAAGACCCCCCATTAGCGGCGGTTCCGCGGCAGTATAAGGGAATTAGCCACGGTTTTTTGCACAGTAATTCTTGACTCTGTGTTTACTATTTTATGGGTATTTTTAATCTGTTTCAGTTGTTGAAAATTCTGGGGTTTGTTTTGTAATAGTAGACTCGATCGGAAATTTTAAATTCGTATTTCTTTCCGGATATTTAGAAACTGTTAAACTATTTGAACGGATATTATTAACTTACTGTTTCCCGGTACGGCAAATTTTCAAGTGTTGAAATTTTTCCGGTTTTTAAATCTTTCGGACAAATTGTACAAGTTAAGCGGTGGACCCTCTAGAAGACAACAAACCTTAACTCGATTATGTGACCGTCTTGAACTGCCTTTTGAACCTTCGGGTTTGGGGCAGTACGGCGTGCCACATGTGAGGCGTTGGCTTGACCCTTCTACGGCTGGATCACCGGTACTGTGACATATTCTGGGACTATTTGAACTCCGCTCAAGAGTTGAGCACTTTGGGAAATTTTGGGTATTTGATTATCTGTTCGGAAAGTTTAATACTGTCTATTTATCTAGAATGTGATACAATATGTGGAATACATAGAGTTAGGCATGAAATGCGAAGTATGTGATATTTCGGATTTACGATGTCTAAAGTGATTGTGGATTCCAAATATTGTAGTTTTACACTTTCTTTTCTGTGACCGTAAGTGTAATATGTGATATCGCCGGTTTCGTTGCTATATGTCAACGACAATTGGGATGCACATATTTACTTACGTTGATGATATGAGATATTATGTGTTGCTGTGATATGTTATATTGGATCGTCGCGTTCTGAATCGCCGGGGGTTTTATGTGAGATGAGGGTTTTTATTTTCATTCATGTAAAATTCATTTGTAATGTAATATTCTTTTATTTGGGGCACTTCCAGGTTGCGGTTGATGTCACCAGTGTATATTATTTACTTTTCCGCATTATGTAGACCCAAGGTGGGGAGCACAAGTAACCGGGTTCTAGGGTCCAGTGGGAGGCCATCTCGAGGAGTCGAGACCGGGTCTCCTAACCCTAGAATTGGCAGTGTTACTTGCCGCTCTCGTAGGGGTCTTGGGATGTGGGTTTGGCTATTCGTCGCGACCGTGGAATCCGTGTTTTATACAGGCTCGTATTAAAAACACGGATGTCCTAGTATATCCAATATTTCATATATGTTCTTCTGCTGCAATGTTCTGTGATGAGATCATATTACTGCCTGAGACGAATGCTTATATTATATATATATATGCTGATATATAAATATTACTGCTTTCGTTTCTTCTGTGATGCTTAGGAAGCATAAGCTGACGGGATTTTTATTAATGAGATTAATAAAAGAAAAGAAACCTAAAGATGTCGTAGAATCAAAAACTTTATAAAAAAGGGTAGCTACAGTTTTGCTTTGCACAGTGATATATGTGATATATCCTGCACCTTATTCGATGAGGAAAGGGCCGACGATCCCTTCACCGGGAGTGACCCCTTTAGCAAAACTGGCAGATGCTACAAAACGCGGTTTGTCTTTTGATTGTTTTAAGTGTTTTGCTTTGCACAGCGGTATATATGATATATCCTGCACCTTATTCGATGAGGAAAGGGCCGACGATCCCTTCACCGGGAGTGACCCCTTTAGCGAAACTAAGAAAAGCCTCAAAAACACTCATTTTCAAAACTTCACTCGATTCTACGACGATATCAAGTTTATTACGCAATAGGTTTTCTGAAAAACCTGACGTAGCCCTCCGTCATTTCAGATAAATCCTACTTAGTATTCGTGCTGTGTTTGTTGACCTTGTCAAGGCACAGTGTACGGTAGCTAATTAGTGTTTATCTGCTAAAACATGAGATGTGATTGGATTAGGGTATTCGTACGGCCTTGTTGACCTTGTCAAGGGTCATGCGGGTGGGTTTAATTCAATCAGGAAATGACGGGTTAAACTTGACTTGCGATTTATGGTTTGTTGACCTTGTCAAGGTCATAGATCGCTAGGGGCAAAATATTATCGGGAATTTCAAATGTTGAAATTTGCAATGAGATTGCATACCTCCTATGAGATAGTTGGATCCCGATACCCACTGCGAGTAAGAGTTACTCCTGGGAGAGTTTTACACAAGACAATTAGCCGATCAAGTAGGTGTCTAGAAAAGTGTTAACGGGGTTAAGCCTCTGGAAAACGAGGTTTACTTTAATTAGGTCCGTGCGATAGCACGGGGAACCTCCCTCAAAGTACCGACACTGATCTGGCTGAAAGATTGACGAAATTGTAAGGTGTAATTAATCCCGGCTAATCTTACCTTTAAGGGTTTTAAGGTAGATTTGATAAAAACAGTGGGAGACATCCTGATTAGATAAGATAATAACCAATCTAATCTTGCAAGAGCATACGCTAAAGTGTTTTCTTCTCTCTCTCTCTAGGTAGCGACCATGTCATGCCATAATCAAGATAATAATATGGATGTATTGACTGAACCCAATTATTGTACTGAGCAAGGGAACGTTAGACCCGTTCTTTCTTATAAGAGTTATAAGACTGAACAGGAAACAGGAGAATATCTGGATTCTCACACCGCCCAAAAGAACGTGCATGTTGATGCATCTTCTTCGGGTGTGTTAGTTATTGAGAACTGTTTCTCAGTTCACCCTACGTCCTGGGTATTAGATACCGGATCAGGATCCCACATATGTAAATTGTTACATGGGCTGCGAAAAGGTATAGAACTAGGAAAAGGTGATCATTCCGTTCAAGTAGGGAACGGTGCAAGTATTGTAGCCAAAGCAGTTGGCGAGTATCACCTTGTATTACCAAGTCGTAATACACTGATTCTGAATGAGTGTTATTATATACCGAACATGATGTGCAATATTATATCAGTTTCTTTATTAAGTAAAGAAGGATATAATTTTGTAGTAAAGGATAATGTTATGAACATATTCCTAGATCAAAAGTTGATTGCATCAGGGTCGTTACATAATGGCATATTCATTCTAAATCAGAATACAGTCCTGAATATACAAACACACACAAGAGGAAAAGTTCGGATATGAACGAATCCTACTTGTGGCATTGTAGACTTGGTCATATCAATGCGACACGACTGGCTAAGTTGCATAAAGATGGTTATTTGAATCCGTTCGAATTATCATCTTATGATACTTGCCATTCATGTCTCAAAGGAAAAATGACCAAAGCTCCGTTTAGTGGACACGGAGAAAGAGTTACCGAACTCTTAGGGCTGGTACATAGTGATGTATGCGGTCCCATGTCTACGCATGCCAGGAACGGTTCTTCCTACTTCATTACATTCACTGACGATCTCTCTAGATACGGACATGTGTTTCTGATGAAACACAAGTCTGAAGCTTTTGAGAAATTCAGAGAATATAAGCACGAAGTAGAGAACCAAACGGGCAAAAGTATTAAGATTCTTCGATCTGATCGAGGAGGTGAATACTTAAGCGGTGAGTTCCTAGATTATCTAAAAGAGAATGGGATTCTCTCTCAGCTTACTCCTCCTTATACACCACAGCACAACGGTGTATCGGAACAAAGAAATCGCACCCTATTAGATATGGTGCGCTCAATGATGAGCACAGCTGAGTTACCTATTTCCTTTTGGGGGTATGCACTTGAGACAGCAGCATACCTATTGAATCAAGTTCCAACTAAATCTGTACCTACCACACCGTATGAGATATGGAGTGGGAAGAGACCGTATCTTAAACGAGTTAAGATATGGGGTTGTCCGGCCTATGTAAAAAGGCAAAATCCGGACAAACTCGAGGCACGGTCAGTTCTTTGCAAGTTTGTAGGATATCCGAAGAATTCTTATGGATATTTTTTCTATCACGGTGAGGAGCAAAAAGTGTTTGTTGCTCAACATACCACCTTTTTAGAAAAGGAATTTCTTGCAAAAGAGATTAGTGGCTTAGAGGTAGAACTGGAAGAAGTTCCAGCAACACAAACTGCAACTGAAGATTTAGTGGAACCAGAGGATTCAGTAGTACCCGACGAACCCCAGCCTCTTCGCCGATCTAGTAGAGTTTCTCGTCCACCTGAGAGATACTACGGTTTTCTCATTGATGGTGGAAGCGAGGATTGCATCATGGATGATGATGACCCGACTAGTTTCGAGCAGGTCATCACGAGTGGTGACTCTGTGAAATGGCTGGATGCAATGCGGTCTGAGATGGAATCCATGTACACCAATAAAGTATGGATTTTGGAAAATGCTCCTGAAGGGGTAAAACCCATTGGGAGCAAGTGGATCTTTAAAAAGAAATTTGGTGTAGATGGAAAAGTTGAGACTTTCAAAGCTAGACTTGTAGCAAAGGGTTTTCGTCAACGACCAGGTGTGGACTATGACGAAACCTTTTCTCCAGTGGCTATGCTTAAGTCCATCCGGATCTTACTTGCCATTGCTGCATACCATGACTACGAAATCTGGCAAATGGATGTTAAGACAGCCTTTCTAAACGGTGATTTAGAAGAGTGCGTGTACATGACTCAGCCAGAGGGTTTCGTAGATAGTGGGAGCAGCGGAAAGGTGTGCAAGCTGCTTAAATCCATTTATGGGTTAAAGCAAGCATCGCGGAGTTGGAACATCTGTTTTGATGTTGTAGTCAAAGAGTTTGACTTCATCAAAAATATAGATGAACCTTGTATCTATAAGAAGGTAGCAGAGGGTAAGGTAGTCTTCCTCGTATTGTACGTGGATGACATACTCTTGATAGGAAATGATATTCCTATGCTGCAATCAGTCAAGCTCTTCTTATCACAGAGATTCTCAATGAAAGATCTAGGTGATGCCTCCTGCATATTGGGAATCATGATCTATAGAGATAGATCTAAACGGATACTGGGATTGTCCCAATCCAGGTACATTGACACCATACTAAAGAGGTTTAGTATGGAAGAATCCAAGCGTGGGAACCAACCCACGATCTCTGGACTCACTCTCTCCAAAGAGATGTCTCCCAAGACTGATTTGGAGAGAGCTCGCATGCAAGGGATACCCTATGCTTCGGCAGTAGGCTCTATCATGTATGCGATGCTATGTACCAGACCCGATGTAGCATACTCACTAAGTATAGTGAGTTGGTATCAAGCAGATCCTAGAGAGAGTCACTGGACAGCTGTGAAGAACATTCTCAAGTACTTACGAAGGACTAAGGAGATGTTCTTGGTGTATGGTAACGGAGAACTCCAGGTGGAGTCCTTTACCGATTCCAGCTTCCAAAGTGATAAGGACGACTCTAAGTCGCATTCGGGTTTTGTCTTTACCCTCAATGGAGGGGCGGTATGTTGGAAGAGTTCCAAACAGGATACCGTTGCAGACTCGACGATGGAGACTGAATACATCGCTGCCAACGATGCTGCCAAAGAGGCTGTCTGGATAAAGAAGTTCATTAGTGGACTTGGTGTGGTTCCATCCATTGAGCATCCAATACCTCTGTATTGTGATAACAATGGAGCTGTGGCATTGGCCAAGGAACCCAGATCCCATCAAAAGTCCAGACATATTCTGAGGCGGTATCACCTGATCAGGGAGATAGTTGATCGCCGGGAGATCGAGGTCAGGAGAGTAGATACGAAGGACAACACCGCGGATCCATTCACGAAGGCTATTCCCCAGATACAGTTTGAGAGATTATTCGAGATGCTAGGTATGAGATACTACAGCAGCTGGCCTTAGTGCAAGTGGGAGATTGTTAGTTATGTATATGCCCTAGAGGCCATTGTTGTACATATGATGTATATTATAATGGATGCTTGGTTATATATAGAGATGACTTTCTTGCTCGTCATGATAGTATGCTATTTGGTTTCACTTTATCATAACATGTTGACTTGTATTGGTTTACTGTTTTACTCTCACATGTTGATAAAGCCCTTAGGATCTGTACTCGACTACTGGGACTATGATGAGATCATACTAGTGGGGCCATCGTAGTCGATGAGTACATCCTATAACTGTTCCTAGTCGAGGGTATATCGAGACAGGGCATCGATACACCAGAGTAGACTAGCGTATACGCATCTTGACCCATATGATGGGCGATGGATGATCCCATATCCATCGGTGTTAGACATCAGAGATGGTGTACGGGTGCTCAGTAGAGACTGGGTACACTGGACGGACTCGCCGAGAACTCCCAGATGGTGATATACCACATGTCAGATGGCAGTTCTCCGGTGACACTGGTACAGGGTAGTCTGTAGACCCGAGATCGTCATGGAGTCTTGTGTGATTCCCACTGTGCTTTGATTTCCACCTTACCACGTCCAAGAGGGCGTGCAAAACGGTGGCTTTTGGGTACAGTCCCGAATCACATGGAGGCAATGAGCGATAGGAGGGGATTCGTCTCTCCCGGTATAGGGAGTTGATGTTGTGCTGTGTTCGATTGGCTATAACTGGAAGTCCCTGGCCAGGGCTGATATAGAGATTTACTGGTAAGTGTTACTAGTAGTTTCTCGACCCGTTATGAGCCATACATCGACACGACTTATCGGTTACTGGGGTCTGACGTTTACCACCCCTAGACTTGATATGCGACATATCAGACGAACAGACCGGACTGTACGGGAGTGTTACTGATTGGATTCACAGGAGAACGCACAGGCTAGCTTGTTGATCTTCTGATCGCTCAATACCTGGGTGGCTGTTACGTTTAGCTGACCGCTTGCAGCTTGTGGGTGTTTGATAGGATCATCACCTGCTACCGGCGTATTGACGATTCTTTAGAGTCCTACACAGAGGTTTCTTGGCTCAGGCGAAACAGAGTAGTGGCACATATGTGATATGCGCAGGAACGAGAATAATGCGATATGGGATACCGTATTATATTCTCGCGATATTTAGAAATGAACCGGGACATCGGATCAAGTGTTGATTCGATGAATCGGTACATGATATATTAGTCGGTAATATTCGATATAGCCGGATCGTCGGATCAAGTGTTGATTCGATGATTTAATGTATAATAATATATATGATATATTGTATTACATTATCTAATATTGGCTCTCTTTATTATTTCATTTTCTCAGTGGATGATACATTGATATATATGCGATATATGTTAATTGTATTATTTTCCTTTGTTGCAAATATATAATATATATGTGATATATATTATTGTGACATGATATGATTAATTGTTAAACATGTTTAAGGATGATTAATTGAGGTTATGGTTTGTTTTGGGTTAGATGTTTCATGCATCTTCTAGAAGTTTTTGCTTTTGTCATTCTTAAGATATTTTGGATGACACATTCTTTAACTCAACCAAACCCTAACTCTAGTTATTTCTCTACTAAATCCTAGCCACTCATCCTTGACCATGGTTGATACTCAATCATACACTCTTTCTTTCTATTCATCACAAAAGAAAATAATTCAAAATCTTTTTCATTATCATCTTCTTCTCTCTTGAAGAAAGCATGCTAGTTTTTCTTTATGTGATGAAATAATATGAGAAAATGATTTAAAAAGAAAGCAAAAATACTACTCTCTCATCCTCATCTCATCTAGCCCATGAGATTAGTGTGTTCATCTCTTTAGAGTGAGAAAGCTTGAGTCTTTGCAACTTCAAGGTAGATCATCGGAGATTTGGAATACTTCGAGCTAGCATGGATCGTTCGAGTCGTGGAGCCTCTCATGAGTCCGGGAGATCGTGGATCGCGGCAAAGGGACTTCTACTCGGAGCTTGTGAAGCGAAGGAGCGGACTACAAAGGTTGTAATCCCTCACACTTAGATAAAAGTTATCATCTTGCATGTTTAACCCTAATAATCTAGCAAAGATCCCGGCTTTGGGTTGTTCGGCACGTCTAAATTTTTATCCGGGCATGTTTGATGCCTTTTGAACCTTCACAAGAGTGCCTAGGAACCCTACACACATTTTAAAAACGCAGTTTGAGTTAATTTCTATCGGGTTTCAGGTTACAAAAATTATTAAAAAATTGTAGATCTTTCATAGTAATTATCCAAAACACTAAGATTCGCGCTATTTGAATTTTTGAAGCTCTAGTTATGATCGTTTTAATATCAGCGTTTAAAACAGAAATTCAGATTTCTGGACAGCAACATATGTTATATTGCAAAGTCTATATCGGGTTGTTTCATGTGTTTATAAGTAATCTAGTATACATAAAATTATAGTTCTATCAATTTTGTGTCTACACATCTAAATTTTGTCACAAATGGATATCGGAAGTTCGAGTTATGTCCTATTTAAAAACAGTGTGCCCAGATTCGTCGCTTAATATTGTAACGCAGTTTTCTATATTTTACGTCGATTTTCAGTAAAAACTTAAAACTAAGAAAATCTAGATCATTCGATTTAAATGTTTAAAATATCTGAAAAAACTTAATTTGGATCAACGATTACAGAGTTATAGACTCTCGAAAAAGACCCATATTGGCAGTTTTTTTGGTTTTAAAAACAATGAATAAAATACTACGTAACACCTAAACCGTTATTCGGTTTGATATGAAATTTTTACCGCAGACCTGAAATTCTGTCTAGTATATAATCTTATTTTTATAGAATGTTTAGAAGTCAAGATTGATTTTCTATAAATTATTTTGAAGGTAAAGGTATTTCTCCAAGGTGGTATTTGAGATTGACAAAGTCATGGTATTTATTTGAAATCTCGTTTTCTTTTAAAACTAAATATAAATAAAATAAAATAAAAATAATGAGCAATAAATTATGAAAGGAATATGGACAAGCATATGAATCGTTCATGATATATAAACTAAAATCGATATAAAAGATTAATAAAAATTCTACACAAAAATTATTAAACACTTTTCTTTTGTTTTGAATAAACGATCGCGTTATTTGATGGTATGCAATATAGGATGATACGAGTCATATATTTTCATAACTACTAAAATATGAAACAAAACAATCACTACTAGTTAAAAATGTATCATATTCATGAAGGTAAATAAGTTTACAAAATAATTAACTATTAGGTTATCTATTTATTTTATATGCGTTTTATAAACAAGGAGTTTACATATGATGTTAGCAAGTATGGACATCAGTGGAGACATGACAAGATAAGAATGATTCAACAATATGAGGAGAAGAAATGAAGGGGACTTATATACACAAACTGGTGTTGTCACCAGGCTTATTTATCTGCCGATAGCCTCGCGTTTCTAACGAGACCTTCTTGAGAACTTTTTCATGTTCTTCTTCGAGGAATTTAGATGAAGAGGGAGATGGAAAATGATAGAAATGTGTGATGAAGAAAGAAAGAAGAGTGACATATAAAAAAAAGTTTATGGCCACCATAATTTTAATAAATTATAGCTCATAACCATTCTAATTATTTTGAGAGTTTAAAGAGAAGATGATGTTAGTTGTATGTATGCCCTAGAGGCCAGTATTGTACAGATGATGTATATTATATTGGATGCTTGGACATATATAGAGATGACTTTCTTGCTCGATATGATAGTATGCTATCTGGTTGCTCTTTATCTTAACATGTATACTTGTCTCTTTATACTGTCTTATGGTTACATGTTGGTAAAGCCCTTAGGATGTGTACTTGACTACCTGGACTATGATGCGGATCATACTAGTGGGGACATGGTAGTCCATAAGTACATCCTTCAAGGTCCCTAGTCGTGGGTGTATCAAGACAGGGCATCGATATACCAGTGTAGACTAGCGTATACGCTTCTCGACCCATGAGATGGGCGATGGATGATCCCATATCCATTGGTGTTTGACATCAGAGATGGTATACGGGTGCTCAGTTGAGACTGGGTACACTGGACGGACTCGCCGAGAACTCCCAGATGGTATTATACCTCACGTCAGATGGCAGTTCTCAGGTGACACTTGTGCAGGTTAGTCTGTAGATCCGAGATCGTCATAGAGTCTTGTGTGATTCCCACTGTGCTTTGATCTCCACCTTACCACGTCTATGAGGGCGTGCAAAACGGTGGTTTTTGGGTTCAGTCCCGAGTCACATGGAGGCAATAAGCGATAGGAGGGGTTTCGTCTCTCCCGGTATTGGGGGTTGATGTTGCGCTGTGCTCGATTGGCCGTAACAGGGAAGTCCCTGGCCAGGGCTGATTCAGAGATTTGCTGGTAAGTGTTACCAGTAGTTTCTCGACCCATTATGAGCCTCACATCAGCACGACTTATCGGTTATTGGGGTCTGACATTTACCACCCCTAGACTTGATATGCGACATATCAGACGAGGAGACCGGACTGTACGGGAAGTGTTGCCGATTGGCTCGACGGGAGTTGTAGCAGGTTCGCTTGTTCTCTTCTGATCGCTCAATACCCGGATGGCCGTTACGTTTAGCTGACCGCTTGCGGCTTGGGGGTGCTTGATATGATCAACAACCACTGCCGGCGTATTGACGAGTCTTAGAGTCCCACAAAGGAGTTTCCTAGTCCAGGCGAAACGTTGTGGTGCGCGTATGCGATATGCGCATGGACCCGATTAAAATGCGCGTATAGGATACCGTATATTGGTCGGGCGGCTTGCTTTTGGTAGGGGTCATATGTGATATGACCGGATTGATAAATCAAGTATTGATTTATCATTTAACCATTAGCTTCTCACTTGAAATCCTTTCTTGAGTATGATGGATGTATGCATGCATGTATAGTTTCTTTATAGATTCATGCACATATGGATGTGCATACATACATACATACATACATACATCATCAATTATGGTTGTTTATACAAAGAAAATGGTGGCAATATAAGACTCACACCATGGGTTTTTTATATGGAATATTATTGTATTTAAGCTAAAAACAAAAGGAAAAAGAAAAGGGTTAGCTTTGGATTGTTTCTACATTCTTCTTGACCTAACCTTACTCACCCACCATTTAACCATGGTTTACTCTTCCTTTTAGTTTTTAACTCAAGTACAATAATGATTCAACCATGGTTTTAGATGAGAGATAAAAAAAATATATTGATATATTTTCTATTTTCTTTTAAGGGTTGAACTTATCTTTTTCTCAAATTGCCTTCATCTTCTTCTTCCTCTCTCATTTTGCTCTCTAGTTTTTTGTGGTGAGCAATATACTCATCAAGATTGGATTTTGAAGTGAGAATAAGAACCACAACATCATTCTACACAAGTTTAGCCAACTTGTTTAGAGTGTTAGCTTCATTTCGTTCACTTGATCGGATAAAGTTTCAAGCTTGGACAAAGCGGACTCCGGGTGGATCATCGGTGACCTCGAGGAGTTCAAGCGGAGCTTTTTCAAACCCCAAGTAGCCGAGGAGTCTAGCGTAGGGAGCTACAAAGGTTGTACTCTCTAAACCCTAGAATGCGTTTATATGGATCAGCCGGAGGGCTTCATTGACAGTGGGAGCAGCGGAAAAGCATGTAGATTGCTTAAATCCATATATGGGTTAAAGCAGGAATCACGGAGTTGGAACATCTGTTTCGATGATGTTATCAACGAGTTTGATTTCATCAAAAATCCAGATGAACCTTGTGTTTATAAGAAGGCTGTAGGGAGAGCTGTCACATTCCTCGTATTGTACGTGGATGACATTCTTCTGATAGGAAATGATATTCCTATGCTACAGTCGGTCAAATCTTTCTTATCACTAAGGTTCTCCATGAAGGACCTGGGTGATGCCACATACATACTGGGTATTAGGATCTATAGGGATAGATCCAAGAGGTTATTGGGATTGTCCCAAACCAGGTACATCAACACCATCCTAAAAAGGTTTAGTATGGAAGACTCCAAGCGGGGTGCCTTACCCGCTTGCCATGGGGTCACTCTCTCTAAGGAATCTTGCCCAAAGACCGATGAAGAGAGAGCTCGCATGAGCATTATACCCTATGCTTCGGCAGTAGGATCTATAATGTATGCGATGTTATGTACACGCCCAGATGTAGCTTATGCACTTAGTGTTGTAAGCAGGTATCAATCCAACCCAGGGGAGAATCACTGGATAGCTGTGAAGAACATTCTTAAGTCTTGCGAAGGACTAAAGAATTGTTCTTGGTGTATGGTAATGGAGATCTCCAAATGGAGGCCTTTACCGATTCGAGCTTCCAGAGAGATAAGGACGACAGCAAATCTATCTCTGGGTTTGCATTTACCCTCAATGGAGGGGCGGTAAGTTGGAAGAGTTCTAAACAGGATACCGTTGCAGACTCTACGATGGAAGCTGAGTACATTGCTGCGAATGATGCCGCCAAGGAAGCCGTCTGGATGAGGAAGTTCGTCTCGGAGCTAGGAGTAGTTCCAACCATTATTGATCCAATACCATTGTATTGTGATAATAATGGGGCTATGGCGTTAGCCAAGGAGCCCAGGTCCCATCAGCGGTCCAGACACATCTTGAGGCGCTTTCATTTGATCCGGGAGATTGTAGATCGCCGCGAGATCGAGATTAAGAGAGTAGACACAAAGAATAACGCCGCGGATCCACTCACCAAGGCCCTCCCTCAGCCGCAGCATGAGCGACTTTTTGAGATGTTGGGTATGAGATATGCCAATAACTGGCCTTAGTGCAAGTGGGAGATTGTTGGATATATGTATGCCCTAGAGGCCATTATGTGATAGTGGATGTATTTATACATGTATATATATATATATATATTCAGTGTACATTCTTGCTCGACATGATAGTATGCTATCTGGTTCTTCTTTATCTGACATGTTGATTTGATCATGCTTTTATTCATTCATACATGTTGATAAAGCCCTGAGGATATAGTCTTGACTACTGTGATTATGATGGAGATCATACTAGTGGGACATCTGTAGTTTATAAGCATATCCTGGAATGTCCCTAGTCGTAGGTGTATCGAGACGGGGCATCGATATACCAGAGTAGACTAGCGTATATGATACTAGACCCATATGATGGGTGATGGATGTTCCCACATTCATCGATGTTTGACATCGAGATCGTATACGGGTGCTCAGTGGTGACTGGGTACACTGGACGGACTCGCCGAGAACTCCTATATAGAATTATATCTATTGTCGGATAGCAGTTCTCAGGTGACACTGGTGCAGGTTAGTCTGTAGACCCGAGATCGTCATAGAGTCTTGTGTGTTCTCCCACTGTACTTTGATTACCACCCTACCACGGCTCTACTGAGTCGTGCAAACAGGTGGCCGTTGGGTACAGTCCCGAGACACACGAAGGCGATGAGCGATAGGAGGGGTTTCGTCTCTCCCGGTATTGGGAGTTGATGCTGTGCTGTGCTCGACTGGCTATATCAGTAAGTCCTTGGCCAGGGCTGTTGAGATTTACTTATAAGTGTTATCAGTAGTTTCTCGATCTGTTATAGACCATTCATCGGCACGACTTATTGAGTTATTGGGGTCGACGTTACCATCCCTAAACTCGATATGCAGCATATCTGATGAAGAGACCGAACTGTACGATAGTGTTGCCGGTTGGCTCGACGGGAGTTGTAACAGGTTCGCTTGTTTTCTTCTGATCGCTCAATACCCGGATGGCCGTTACGTTTAGCTGACCGCTTGTGGCTTGTAGGTATTTGATATGATCATTACCAACTGCCGGCGTATTGACGAGTCTTAGAGTCCCACAAAGGAGTTACCTAGTCTAGGCGAAACGTTGTGGTGCGCATATGTAATATGCGCATGGACCCGGTTAAAATGCGCGTATGAGATACCGTATATTAATCGGGCGGCTTGCTTTTGGTCGGGTCCTATGTGATATGACCGGGTTGCTAAATCAAGTGTTGATTTATCATTAACCATTAGTTTCTTACTTGAAATCCTTTCATGTCTTTGTGCATGCATGTATGCATTCATTCTCATTCATGCACATAGGATGTGCATGCACACATACATGCATACATAAAGGTTATCATGGTTGTTTATATAGTAGATGGTGGCAATATAAGACTCACACCTTTGTAAAATATTTATGGATATTATTTATTTGGAAAAAGAAAATTGAAATGGAAATTGTTTCATGGTTTATTGCTTTGACCTTGCATTAACCCTTTCACTAACCATGATTTAATTTCTATGGTCATTTTTACTCCAAACAAAATATCTAAGATATTTTACAACCATGGTTAAAGATGAGAGAGTGAAAATATATATTTTCATTTTCTCATTTTTATTCATAAGATGATCATTATCTTGAGCTCTTAGAAAGTCACCATCTTCTTCCTCCTTTCTCTTTTGCTCTCTAGATTTCTCAAGTGAGCAAAATAGTTATCAAGTTAGGATTTTGAAGTGAGAAAACCAACAACAACACCATTCTACACTAGTCTTTCCCACTTGTGAAGAGTGTTAGCTTCCATTTCTTCTCTTGATCTTGTGAAGTTTCAAGCTTGGACAAAGAGGACTCCGGGTGGATCATCGTGGACCTAGAGGTTCTCAAGCGGACGTTTTCCAACCCTCAAGTAGCCAAGGAGTCTAGCGTAGGGAGCTACAAAGGTTGTACTCTCAAAACCCTAGCTTTATCTACTTATGATGATGTGTATGTTTAGAAACCCTAATTTTCTAGTGATGATTCTTTGTATGTTCACTTAGCACCTTAAAAATTTAATTTTGAGACATGTGATGCTTCCAAGCCCTTCATTAGGTGCTAGGTAAACCTAACAAACATTAACCCAAATGTTTACAACAATAAAAAGATATGGCAACATCTAAAGTAAACTCGTGACGGATCACAAGGATACCCCTTACCTGTATATACATACCTGCATCCGCATTCCGACTGAATGCAAGTGCAATGAGACTAAAGTAATCCAACAAATCTAATACTAGGATCTGGCTTAAACCAAAGCCCACTAGTATTATCCGTGCACTACTGCACGTATATGATCGAACCCTGCCATAATACCATACGGCATCTACAACGTTTCGCCCAAAACTTGAGAAACTGTCTGTGGGGGACTCTAAAGACTCGTCAATACTTTGGCTGTGGATTTAACCACTAGCACGTCAGTGGTACTAGCTGTACGTAACGGACTACCAGGTATTGACCAAAAGGGAGGTCGATGAACGAACTCATCCTGACACCCTACTGAGCCTGTCAGTGACAATATCCGTACAGTCCGGTCCGTTCTTCTATGAGTATTGCATGTCAGGCCTAAGGGGTTGGTAAAAGTCAGACCACCAAAAGTAGTACAAGTCGTGTCGGAGTGTAGCCCAGAACACCCTGAGATAATACCGAAATACTGTAACATTTCAAAAAAATAAAATATTATTTTTGGGAATTTTCATAATTTAATATTAATTTTTAATGAATATTTTAATGTTTCGGTATAATTAAATACCAATAAATGGGGAAAATTTTGGAAAAATTATGGAAAATTCTAAAATAGGGTATTTAGTGGAATTATGCCATTTTAAAGTTTTTACGATTAATTATATGCTAATTTAGTGCTAATCACGATTAAAAATCGCTAATCGGTTTTTAGCATTTTTGTGCAAAACATGCACATATCTTTTTTCTCTACACTTGTGCATTTCTACCATGTTGTTTTGGGGTTACTATTTGTGTGAGAAGAATAAAGGAAAAAAGAAAAGAAAAAGAAAAAAGGGGATTGAAATTGGAATATAATATGAGGTATGGTGAGAAAGAGAAAGGTACGGGTTTCTTTGATCAAAGACTTAGCCATCCTCTTCAATTCTTCCTCTCATTTCCTCTTTCCCTCTTCCTCATCTCTCGCTGCTGCTGCCTCCTCCCCCTTCCCTCCATCTCCAAGCCACACAAACACATCCAAAAACACCCCAAAACCCCATTCCCACTTCACAAAAATTGATCCCAAGCTCACTAGCTACACATTGGACTAAGAAAGAGATGGTTTTGAGGACCTTGAGCAACTCAAGAAAATTCTTGAGCTGCCAAAGGAGGTAATTTCTGCACCTTTAAAGTAGTATTTCGATTCTTTATACATCTATACTTCTTTCATGTCGATATTGTGTCGTTTTGAGGACTTTGGAAAATTCAAGTTAGGATTTAGGGTTTGATCTGAAATCAAAAGTGAAATTGAGGTGTAATTAGAGATTACAACCCCTGGTGTGATGTTGCATTGGACCAAACTAGAGGTTAGAACCCAGAATACGGATTTAGTGAATCGATATCGGAAAAAAAACTGTAAATCTGTCACTGTTTTTGGAGATCTGCTATCACCCGAGCTACCTGAAAATAATTCTGGGTTGCCAGGGAGATGTGCAGGCACCCTGGAACCACCACACAAAACCCTAGCCCCTATCTCCTTCCCTCAGCCACAGATAAATCCCTTCTGGCCGCAATTTGCGGCCAGACCAGGTTGGAACCCCCTCGTTTTTGGTGCAGAGCCCTATTTCCAGTAGACTTGACCCTTGGCATGTGCAATTTTGACTGATTCCACATAGGGTAGAATTTGGGGTAAATTTCATGAGTTGGCGCATGGTTTACGACTTGTTTTAGCATGGAATTTAGTATTTGATGATTCGTTTCTATCGGGTGGCGCTTGAACGTCAACGGCATAGGATTATTGATCGTGTTTGCATGCGAGACTATAGGTTTTTACCTATATGAGTAGCGTGTGCCGTTTTGGTTTGCAGTGTGATTTTCATGTGCTTTAGAGTTTGTGATATCCTTATAGGTACCCCACGTGACGTCGAGGCGTTGAAGATAAGGATGGCGACATCGGCATAGGCACACAAGAAGCAAGGTGAGTAGATTTATATCTACGGGGAGAAGTCGGGTGGATGGCGTATAGCACCCCCGCAGTTCGTGGTGATGTATACGAATACGGATACACACATATTGATTATATTGTTTGAGGTTATTGATGATAAAGATGGATATTTGGTGTGATTGGGTTGGTTTAGTGTTGCGAAACCCTAGTGTAGTGGTTGCACCACACATACACACACACCCATACTTGCATACATTCTTCTTTCATATATGCGTATATGGGATATATTTATGTGTTCACATGGGTATGGGACTATGTGTTCACATACTGGATTTGAGTATAGTATTTGGGGTTTGAGGTGAGTCGATGATATGTGATTTGAGACCGTGAGATCGATGATATGGTAGAATTCGTATTTGAGATACGTCATGATGTTATAGCGGAACTTTGGATGACGATACCATGTGAATAATGATATTAATAAAATGATCGACATGTGATAGTGATATGAAATATGATATGCTAGGATATTTATAATAGGTCGCATTGGGCGATGTATACCTCTTTATGATGATATGTGCTGATGATATCGGTTTGTACGAGACTGTCCATCAGTAGTCAGACCATGATTATATTCATGATATTGGTATTGTACTAGACGTAGGTCAGTACCTGGATTATGATCTTGATAAAGAGGATACTAGACGAATAATATGATGAATGTGATATTGACCCTTACCCAGATTTGGGATGCCGTACGACGGATTTACGTACGAGCTTTATATTGATGTTTGATCCTCTCTCTTGACTTGGGAATAGCTGATTATGGATATGGTATCGGATGTGATATTATTGAGGCGGGATCACCGTCTAATATATATATATATATATATATATATATATATATGTATCGACTCAGATGTTAGGCGGTTTCCTTACCCTTAGTTCAGCTTGTTAGTTCAGCCGTATAGTTTAGTCTAGTTGTCAGACTAGATTAGATTCCTACCTATTTCAAAAACTAACGGATTGCGGGTATTTTAAAAGACAGGTCAAGGGATTCTACGGATATTTCAAAAGACGTATCTTTTCTTAAAAACACCGTAGCCCTTATTTTCAAAACCCCACGATTTGTGTTATTTCAAATGTCACCACTGTATGACTCATATTATATTAAATGCAGATTAGTTATCATTGTGTTTAGTATTCAGCTCCCGCACATTATTGTTGCTCGCTCCGCATCGCATACTTATGTTGTGATTTCATTCTCTATTGTTGATATCATACTGTCAGGACACCAGCACCATTACCGATGATGCGTATGTTTCACGTACATTTACTTGACGGCTCACACACATCATTATCGGTAATTGCCATGTCACGAACACTTTAGAAAATACTATTTTATTGACATAGGTTGTTAGCTAATAGTTTAGACATGATATTAGTGTACTTGCCTTATATGCTAGTTTAGACATTGTAGTTATTACCTGCTGATTCATGCATGTTATCATTCACTGTTATGCCGCATTCTTGGATTTTTATGCCTATATTCACTATTTACATGCTATTGAGGATTTGGATTCGGATTTTCATGAGATTTCCTGGATTTGGGGGAAAACCGCAAAAACATTTATAAACTTCTTTTCTCTATCTTTTTAAATGAAAAGCGCGGTTTTCCCATGATGTATGAGTTGTCCACCATGAGTTTGCTGATGAATTTCGAAGCCCGATTCGAGAAGTTGGATGAACCGTTTCGGGTACATGGTGGACCCGGTAAGGTGCCCCGGGGCAAGAAGTTAGAATAGTAGACGATGAGCCTGGCAGGGGAGCACTACCGACCGATGATTTTACCCGACACGTCGGATATCCGGAGGATAACGTCGTAGTCATGAGATTGATGGTAGGGGCCGGTCTGGACTGACGGCGCCCTAGATAATGAGATTGAGACATTGAGATTTTGAGATATTGAGGTACTGAGATTTGATGATCCAGGTCAGTCCGGATAGCCGGAGCCTGAGATATTGAGATATTGGGATTTATGTTTTATGTCGATGCTAGACACTGTTTATGCTGATTTCATTTATGTTACCTCATTTTAAAATACAGAAATCTCACTAAGTTATGAAAGTAGTTTCTTCAGAACATGTATTCTGTTTTCATGCATTCATACATCATCCATATGATATATTGCTATCTGAGGCACCGACACGAGCACATGGGATTACACTTGGGTTAGATATTTCCCCTTGCCACCTTTTCATGCTCCAGATTTGTCATATTTGAGGATTATATATATATTATGATCGTATGACCTAGGATTACGTCATACATGCGATTTCTGTTCGTAGATGTATTCTATTCACGAGTTGACAACTCACCCCCATTGTGCCACAGTTCTTGCAGGTTTTGCCGTATAGGTTCCATTACGGCTTTGCTGGCACTGCTTCTTTTCGGGTGACTTGCTAGTAGGTGGGTTTACTTGTATCGTACCCATCATTATATTTGTATATTATTATTCTGTTGTATCTAGAAGTTCCATCAACCAAACATGTATTTATTTCAGAGATATAGACCAGTGATATTTATTCTTTCGACCTTAGAGTCACGCGTTATATTTCTATGGATTTCATGCTATTTTGAGTTTCCTTTTCTGTTGTGATCCTCGCCTTTCGGCGTTGTATATTATATTGCTTGCGTGGTTGTGACTGTCGATTGTCGAAGAGCTAGCTCCCGCTTGGGGATGCATTTTTCATTATATATGCTTTATCAGGTTTTGTACCCCTTTGGGGTCAGTTTTTTTAAAGGAAACTCTGCCGAAATTTTTAGAAAAGACTTGCGATTTTAAAATGCACATTTCGGCATGTATTGCAAACTACTTGATTTAAATTGGTTTTCCTTCACTCTACTACTTTTCTTGGTTTGGGTTTCTGGGTTTTCGGCTTACTAAGATTACGTACGCCTCGAGATGTTTCGTAGTTTAAGTGCCGGTCATGTTCCGTACTTTCGGGTCGTGACAAAGTTGGTATCAGAGCGTTAGGTTTTACCTTCGGAGCATAGGATGACCCTTGGTTGATGGAGTAGGTAGCTTGAGTAGAGTGACGTACCGTACGTATGTTCCGCGGCATATTTACGATACGCTACTCCACTTAAGAAGCCTTAGGATGTACATTTCTTTGCTCAGTATTATATTCATTCTTGATCTAGCCTCATCGGTACTAGTTATGGTTTGCTGCCACGATTACGGACAGGGAGAGCTACGGCTAGAGTTGCGGTCAACACGAGCTCGTCACGAACGAGGGCTGACCAGGGCGTAATTCCGGCGACACACGATTGCAGAGATGTGTCTTTTTATGGTGTTTTCGCACCACGAGCGTTGGATGGATCGCTGTATGAGATTACTCAGATGTGCTGATTGGCAACAAAGGATTGGGCCACTGATAGAGGCCAGCCAGATTTTGATGACCGTTGATGTATTTCTTATTCATGATGATGGAGGCACCGTTCAGCGTGCAGACGAGTAAGCCAGTTATTGCTGCGAACGACGAGATATCGCCCCAGATATTGGAGCTATTGCAGTACGAGTTATACTAAGAGATGGTAGAAGGTCGCTAGTCACCGAGGATGAATGACTAGGACATGTGATTCGTTCGCTATCCCGATGCGAGGTCATCAGATAGATTGATTCCAGCTAGAGACGACTTCACGCAGATACGTTGAGAGTCGATAGAGAAGATCGAATGTCAGAAACCTGTTATTCCAAGTTTAAAGTATTCGAAAAGATATGCAGGCAATTCTATGGACCCTCTAGAAGAATGAAACCCTAAATCGACACAATGACCGTGTGAAAGCCTTCGAACCTTAGGGTTTGCGGCAGTTCCGCGGCGCCATTAGTAAGGCTTGGGTTTGCCCTTCTACGGCTGGACCATCGATGCTGTGGTACGTACTCGATACTATTAAACTGTACCCAAAATATTGAGCTCTTAGGGGATTATAAGGTTTTGACGAATCGATCGGATGGTTCGACTTCATTCGGATGCTAGGTGGTGAGATGCACTTCTTGGAAGACTTCAGATACGAGGATAGCCGTTGGAGCTTGATCGCGCACTTTTGGCGTGTCGGATGTTCAAAGTTCTAAAGTATAACCGCGATCAGGATGGTGTCGCTATGCAGCTAGCCGGTTGAGCACGGATCGATCCACAGGGAGATGGTTGTATATCCGTTCGAGTTTTAGACGAGTCAATGAAGAATTTGTATATGTTTGTTCAAATCTAACCTATGTGTTTTATATGCAAGTATAAAGTTGTTAAGAAAAAGATACGAAAGTGTAAGCCAAGGAAATCCGCACTTAAAACCTTTGAGCCGAGTCTTGACCAATTGAAGCTAGAGCAATCGGCAACAACGTGGATTAGGGGATTTAAGCACGGTATTCAAGAAATCCGGCTTATTTACCCTTGTCCTTCCGTTCTTGTCTCTTGCTTTCGCCTCCGGCCAAACCGAACGCAACCGGTCGCGGTTAGGAATCACTGTTACCTTGGTAGGGTAGGGTGCCTAACGGAGCGCTTGCGTATTGTTTGGGCGGAGTTCAATGGAAAATAACGGGAAAAGGAAATGAGCAAAGAAACATTAACTTACAATATCATATTTATTCTTAACAACAATAATTACAACCATTCATAAAATGAACCAAAAAGAGAGAACAAAAAGATAAACAAAGAAAAGAAAAGATTACAAGCAAGTAATTAAAGTGCATGGTAATAAATTGCAAGTAATAAAAGACAAGAATGAAAAATACAAGAAAGAGATAAGCAAGAAAGTAACACTAAGAACCATAGAACTCAAGACAAGCCATGGGATCAATAGCCAACCCTTAAACTTGCAAGCTCAATCAAGAGGTTGCAAGATCAAGAGAAGGATAAAGAACTCATGTGAAATGAAGCACAAGAGAGAGAACAAAATGATACAACCCCTTGAGATCAATGACCAAAGCTTAAACTTGCAAGCTCACTTAAGAGGTTGCAAGATCAAGTTAAGGTAGAGAGCTCAAGGGGGAAGCTAAGCAAAAAAGAATGACACAAAAAACCTCATCTTCATTTAACATCCACTCAAAAGCTCTCACAACAATTTAATGGAGGAAAGATGAAGAAGAAGAAGAAGAAGAAAACTAAAAGCTAACAAAAAGAGGGCATGAGAATGAACATCAATAGCTTGGCAAGTTCTGGACTATTTATAGGCAGGAAACAGAGAACCTAGGGCAACATTCTGGCACTACATGTAATTACCAAACAGCCCCTGAAATTTTGTACACTGAAGAGCCTATACGGCCGCGGTTCCGCGGCTTAAGCGCGCTTATGCCGCGGAACCGTGGCCATTTAGAGAGCTTGTGCCTTCATCGTTTGTCGTATCCCCTGGTTTGTGGTTCTCTTCTGTCTGGTATATGACTTTTCTCAGAAACACTTCACAATTCTTCCAGAATTTCAGTAGAACAAAAGGTGATGTGATGTGGATCTTTTGCCATGATTTCCTCGAGCTCCGCGTAGATTTCTTGGATCTTGTGTTGACATTGAGCTTTGTGCATGAAAATGACAATCGATCTGCCATTTTGTCCCTTAAACTGGTATGTGGCAACACACGGATGGAGAGTGGAGACCCGTGTTTTATCTGTTGTTGGCAGTAATCCGGAATTTGTCGTACTTTTCCATGGATTTCACTGTTTAGAGCTGAGAACCAGTATTCTGCAATTATGTAGCAAACACTGATCAAAAGCACCTACCTATAAACAAACGAGCGTAAGAATGGGCGGTATAAAATGCAATATTCTGGTTTAAACAAATACCCCCAAACTTAACTTTTGCTCGTCCCGAGCAAAACCAATTATTCACAAAAAAGTCCTAACCGCACTTTCGCAGGGAACGCGATTGCACTGAGCACGTGCAACTAGCCGTTAAATCTCTAGGTGTCCCTAGTAGGAGGAGTGTTGTCTTCTGAGGGTTTTCAGCGGATACTACTTACAAAATCCGGTCAAGCTAGTTTTGCAAAATTACTATGATTCAAACCCTAAAGTTTTTGTTTCAGAAAATAACAATTCTATTATCCTAAGTCTAGACTATCGAACCTTTATTTTTCACATCTCGCTTCTTATTTAACTTAAGATTCTATATGTCTTTACGTGCAGTGCAAATAGTGTCGTTAAGTTCCAGAAGGGTCGAATAAAGTCATCATGTCATACAATAAAGCCCAGATAAAAATTTAAAAGGATCACATAATTTTTGTAAAGAGTTAAGCATTTTTTCAAGTTTTGTTTTACAGTAAGGTTTCAACTTCAGAATTTCTATCTTCCTTAACAGGAAACTAGGTCTTATTTTTCCCTCCACCTTTTTCTTGTTTTCATTTCATACACACCTCTGTGAACGTGCAATAGTCTTTATCATAGAATAAAACCTTCATATCTCCGCTAGAAATATTTTTTTTATAAAATCCTGTCTTTTGTCAAGATTATTCTCACACAAAGAACCGTTAGGAATTTTTAACTCGGAGAGAACACTTGCTTGACTTTATTTTAATCTGGACTTTCTAGGCTTCTTAACGAGCTTTGGGCCAATGCACCCAAACCAGTTGGCTTTAGGGCATTAGGTGTAGAGATACCCCAGCGGACTTAATTACTCAAGTTACCTAGGCCCAAAAACAAAAGACAATTTAGCGTGAAAATCATGATGATTCAATTCGAACGGAGATATAACCGGCAGTTCAGTTATTTTTTTGGATAAAAGACGTGTTTTAGTGGGTTAGGTGTGTAATCATTCCAATCAAGTTTCAGATGGGTTATTCTTCAGACTTAGTTCCAATTAAGGCATCAATAACATTCCTTCATTTTCGCTTCACTTCATAAATTATTCTTGATATTACTTATTTCAGAACAAACTTATTTGATCCTCAGAAAATCATTTATCCATTTAAAAGTTTTTAGACATAAAAGACTTGTCATCTAATTTCCAAAACTCACGACACGTGTAGTATGATGTAAAGACGTATATCAGCTTTAGTTAACTTCAAAGCAGAGTTATCTTTCAGGTTTTCAAAATCTAAAAATAAGATTTAGTTATTCTTATCTTATCAAACAAAACCGTCAAAATGTTGAATCAGAGTTCTCCCACTAGCTAACTTGACAAAAAGTTTTTATGTTTTTAGAAAATTTTCTGATTTTTATGGATTTTTAAATAGGTATGCAAATGCAAAATATACAAATGAATGCGAAGGTAGAAAGCTTACCGAGCACACCCCCAAACTTAAACTTGACAGTGCCCTCACTGTCAGGCTACACCAAGAGGATCAAAATTGTCGGCTCTCTCCAAAAGAAAATTTTATACAAAACAAAAAAGAAAACCAAAAAAGATATATACAAAAAAGGGTTCCCCCCAAACTTAAGTGAAACAGTGTTTCCACTGTTTAAGCGGTGAAGTTCAGGATTAGGGGGAAAGAAAACAATTTCAAACTATACAAGGCCTTACACAGGCCAAAAGTGAGCACCAACCATTCAAAAATTTTATCGCTATAATGTACAGGTTGGTGGAAGAAGGCGTAGAGAAAAGAGAGGGAGAATACGCGAGACCGTATGGAGATAGAAGGGGTATACGGTCTAGGTATATGAGAAGAAGAATGGCGGAAGGGAGAAAGAAGTGGAATACGAACTTGAGGGTGGAAATGGATTGAATAAATGAGTACAATCTGTAATGATCGATGTGAAAAGATGGATTGTACAAATCTATCAATATAGCGAGAAATTGGGTCAAATCCCTCAAGATTCGTGAGAAACCATGGGTACGCCGAACTTGGTAAACCAGACAATGGAAATGGAAGTGATACGGTTACTTGCAAGGTCGGAACGATGGAAAGGGTAGAGGAAAGTGATCGAGGAGGGGTATCAGGTAAAGGTTCGGGAGGGGGTACACGGTCAACGGAAGGGACAGGATGAATTGGAAAATCCGACTCATAAATTAAAACTGGTTCATTCTCAAAAATGTCCTCAATGTTCTCCTCAAAAATTAGCTCATCCATGCATTTATCATCAAAATCAAGACGCATATGAAGTTCGGGAAAAACATTTAATGACTCGGGATGATGAATTGGAGAGAAAAACTCAGCTAAATCTACGGGTTCATCATCCAAAATATTCCCAACGTCAATATCCTCAATCAAGTGAAAATCTATATTCTCAGACACCTCAACAAAAGCATGGATATCAATCAATTCAGGTTCTAAGATGGAGGTGTAGAGGTCAAAAGGGTTGGGTGCGGTTTCACTCGAGAGGGACCCTTCACAATCGGGCAAATCAAACACTACAAAGTCGTACAACTCATTAATCATTCTATCTTCATTTGATAAATCATTTGGGACACTTGATAGACTTTCAAAACAGGAGTTGTAGGATTCAATTTGGTATGGGTAGGTTTGATTTGGAAGGGTGTACAACTCACTCTCTCCACTCAAATTCTCAACCTGTCCTACCGCCTCTTCATACATTGGAAAATTTGGAGCTAGTTGAAAACTAGCTACCGGGTTACTAGGTTGTATGAGGGCGGCCATGGACGCATTCAAATCCATCATCTGTTGGTACGATGCTACCCTAAAATCTTCCAAAGACTGTTCCAGACTAGACATGGGTTGTGAAGGGGTTTCAGTGAAAGATTCAAAGTTGTTTTGGTACTGGAAACTCCTAAATGACGGTTCAGAAACAATGTCTAGGGAAGGCGCAAAAGTTAGGTAGGACTGGTAGGAATTGAATGGCTGGACAGGGGTAGGATCAACATTTGGATACGAAGGTGAATGGAATTGTTGATCCCAAGAATTTGAAGTGGTGAAAGGAGTGAAAGATCGGCTATGAGATTGTTCAATACGTTCAGCGATGGACAAAGGACGACTTGCAAAAGGGGTATCAACATAAACGGGTGCGGGAGGTTGAAAAGGTTGATACAAAGTAGATTGCGGAGGGCAAGTGTTTGTCCTAGACACGTCTATATGATCTTTCAATGAAATTTTGGTCATGGAGGGATCATTCGATGTTCGGCCAAAGCAAGAACCGTAAGAAGTTATGTCTGGTTGTGGGTAACAAAGTTCGGCAAGAGTTTTGCGAGGTGGGGTACCCATGATATGAAGAGAGAAAGAAAGAAAGGCAGAGAAAAGGAGGGGAAAAAGAATATGATTTTTTTATTTTTTTATTTTTTAGTTAGCCATTAACAAAAGATTGAAATATACACATAAAAAGAATCTGGACCAAAAAAAACAATCACGACACAAAAATACCACACACCTAATCGTTCTAGGGTTCACCTAGGTCAACTAGACCTGCTTCAGAACTTGATTGTCGAAGTAAAACTGTGTCGAGAAACGGGCTCAAGATACACTGATCACGAGGCCAGGTAAGTGCAGAGATAAGGGGAGGTTTTCCGACGCTTTCGCGAAGGTCCTTAATTAAATAACCCTTTCTCTTTTGGCGGTTTCGCCGTTAACACTTTCTTAGACACCCCGTAAACAATGTACTGTTAAGCGAGGTTCTAAACACAGTTAACTTCTCCTAGTGAGCGCGAAGTCCTTAAGACTTAAAGTCTAGTTTCTTTTAAAGTTTGTGCGGGTAAACGTTATGCTCATGTTCGTGATTTGTGGGCCACGGAAAAGGTGATGAAATCCTTTACCGTATGTTGTGGGGTTCGCTTACCCTTAAGTCCATATTAATGTATGCAATGCGCAATTCAATAAAAATTCTATAAAGAATCAAACAATCGTTTTTTTTAGTTTAAGCGCGGCACTGCAAAAAATACGGGTTAGTCAATTTTACCGTTTGCTAGCGAACTTGCAAAGAATCCTGCAAAGAATAGTATATTGGATGCGTCGGATTTGAGAAGAATGTGTTTAAGAAATACGTACCGTTAAGTTTTTGGGTAAGGAAACCCCCGTTGAATCAATTCCGGTAAGCTTGAAAAGTTCGCTTGCACGGGTCAAACTTCCCGGATCTTTGGCACTGTACTTCGTAATCACCATAACTTTGAATGTATACTTTGCTCCCCACAATCGCAGTTTGCAAATCTGCAAAAATCTGCACACTTGCACACAAAAATGATCAAAAATAACAAAAAGAATTTTTTTTATTTATAAATATATACAAAAAGAATATTAACCCAAATAACAAGAAAGAAAATATGCTACCGTCTCCCCGGCAACGGCGCCATTTGATCGCGCGCTTTTGGCGTGTCGGATGTTCAAAGTTCTAAAGTATAACCGCGATCAGGACGGTGTCGCTATGCAGCTAGCCGGTTGAGCACGGGTCGATCCACAGGGAGATGGTTGTATGTCCGTTCGAGTTTTAGACGAGTCAATGAATAATTTGTATATGTTTGTTCAAATCTAACCTATATGTTTTATATGCAAGTATAAAGTTGTTAAGAAAAAGATACGAAAGTGTAAGCTAAGGAAATCCGCACTCAAAACCTTTGAGCCGAGTCTTGACCAATTGAAGCTAGAGCAATCGGCAACAATGTAGATTAGGGGATTTAAGCCCGGTATTCGTGGAATCCGGCTTATTTACCCTTGTCCTTCCGTTCTTGTTTCTTGCTTTCGCCTCCAGCCAAACCGAACGCAACCGGTCGCGGTTAGGAATCACCGTTACCTTGGTAGGGTAGGGTGCCTAACGGAGCGCTTGCGTATTGTTTGGGCGGAGTTCAATGGAAAATAACGGGAAAAGGAAATGAGCAAAGAAACATTAACTTACAATATCATATTTAGTCTTAACAACAATAATTACAACCATTCACAAAACGAACCAAAAAGAGAGAACAAAAAGATAAACAAAGAAAAGAAAAGATTACAAGCAAGTAATTAAAGTGCATGGTAATAAATTGCAAGTAATAAAAGACAAGAATGAAAAATGCAAGAAAGAGATAAGCAAGAAAGTAACACTAAGAACCATAGAACTCAAGACAAGCCATGGGATCAATATCCAACCCTTAAACTTGTAAGCTCAATCAAGAGGTTGCAAGATCAAGAGAAGGGTAAAGAACTCGTGTGAAATGAAGCACAAGAGAGAGAACAAAATGATACAACCCCTTGAGATCAATGACCAAAGCTTAAACTTGCAAGCTCACTTAAGAGGTTGCAAGATCAAGTTAAGGTAGAGAGCTCATGGGGGAAGCTAAGTAAAAAAGAATGACACAAAAAACCTCATCTTCATTTAACATTCACTCAAAAGCTCTCACAACAATTTAATGGAGGAAAGATGATGAAGAAGAAGAAGCAGAAAACTAAAAGCTAACAGAAAGAGGGCATGAGAATGAACATCCATAGCTTGGCAAGTTCTGGACTATTTGTAGGCAGGAAACAGAGAACCTAGGGCAACATTCTGGCACTACATGTAATTACCAAACAGCCTCTGAAATTTTTTACACTGAAGAGCCTATACGGCCGCGGTTCCGCGGCCTAAGCACGCTTATGCCGCGGAACCGCGGCTATTTACAGAGCTTGTGCCTTCATCTTTTGTCGTATCCCCTGGTTTGTGGTTCTCTTCTGTCTGGTATATGACTTTTCCCAGAAACACTTCACAATTCTTCCAGAATTTCAGTAGAACAAAAGGTGATGTGATGTGGATCTTTTGCCATGATTTCCTCGAGCTCCGCGTAGATTTCTTGGATCTTGTGTTGACATTGAGCTTTGTGCATGAAAATGGCAATCGATTTGCCATGTTTTCCCTTAAACTGGTATGTGGCAACACACGGATAGAGAGTGGAGACCCGTGTTTTATCTGTTGTTGGCAGTAATCCGGAATTTGTCGTACTTTTCCATGGATTTCACTGTTTAGAGCTGAGAACCAGTATTCTGCAAATATGTAGCAAACACTGATCAAAAGCACCTGCCTATAAACAAACGAGCGTAAGAATGGGCGGTATAAAATGCAATATTCTGGTATAAACAGAGCTCAGTCCATGCAGCCACGACGAGACAAGTCTGAAGCAGTCCACATTAGAGAAAAGTGGAGTAAGTGGTTCGTACAAGATTTGGATAAGATGACGTTCCACTCCGCCGACATCAGAGATGCGATACGCATGCCGAGGCATTGTACTTGGATATACCTTCCAGAAGGAGTCGCGATGAGTATGCAGCCGTTCCGGAATGAGAAACAGATATAGTAAAGGACGATGACTTCCGGACAGTTAGGCAGAGACGAGACTTCGGGGAGAGATCTCGACATGACCTTTCTGGAATAAAATACGAGAAGACTTGGACCCAGGAGGGGTCATGTTAAGCACACCAGCAGGCCAGAGTTCAGGATCGTCGACGAGACATGCTATGAGTGACCACTGTAGGGTTCCTAGGCACACTAGTGAGGTCTCCCAAGCCATCAACCATGGCAATTTCAAAAATTATGGTGCCTACAAACCCTAGTGTACGGATCGATAACTAGATGTCTAGGCGAAAAGAACTAGTTACCAAATTAACTAATGAAGATACGGATATACAACCTTTGTAGATCCGGTCCTCCACCTCCACGGCTCCGCAACGAGGTCGTCACCGCTGTCCAAATCAAATCCGGGCTCTAGAGTCGGCTTCGTCGGAGAATGGGCAAGCTAGGTCGTCGATGTCCATGCCGAAGATGATCTACGTCGAAGCATCGCAAGATCAAGCTCTCAGTTCACCAAGTCATGAAACTTGTGAAGAAAACACACTCTACTACTTGGCAAGAGGTAGAGGATGAAGAAATAGGAAGTGGGTAGACTTTAGTTTTGGATTTCTCACTCTTTTCCAACAATCACCATTGATGGACTTCAAGCTTCTTCACTTGAAGCAAGGAAGAAGAAGAAAGAAAATGATATGATAAGTTAAAAGAATAAGAAAAGAAAATGAATTCTTATCATAATTTTAACCATGGTCAAGTGTAGAGAATGAATCATGGTTAGTGTGAATGGTTAGGGTTAAGGATGAGATAAGTATGGTTGACTTTATCAAAGCTTCATGAAGCTTCAACATAAAACAAAATAAGCCACCATTCTTAAATAATTTCCAAAATGAATATATATAAATAAATGAATAAGATAATCAAAACCCTAATCATTAAGTAAACCATGGTTTAATCTTTACACTTAACCAAGTTAATGATGTATCATCAAACATGATACAATCAAATGCACAAAATCATATCGCATATGTAATGCGCACACCCGAGTGAGAAAATCCATTTAAAGTAAACCGATACTAGTTGATGCAAAGTAATATATCAAATATATAAATATGCATTAAATCATTAAATCAACACTTGATTCAATGACCCGGTTATGTCGCACACAACCGACTAGTATAAAATATATCGGCTTATCGAATCAACGCTTGAATCGATAACTAGGTTATATCGCATACAACCATTCGATATATTTATCGCGAGAATAGAATACGGTATCACATACACGCATTATTCTCGGTCCCGCACATATCTCATATGCGCTCCTATTTCGTTTCGCTTGAGCCAGGAAACCTCTGTGTAGGACTCTAAAGACTCGTCAATACGCCGGCAGCGAATGATGATCATATCAAACACCCACAAGCCGCAAGCGGTCTGCTAAACGTAACGGCCAGCCGGGTATTGAGCGATCTGAAGATCGACGAGCAAGCCCGCTCACACTCCAGTGAATCCGACCAGTAACACTACCGTACAGTCCGGTCTGATCGTCTGATATGTCGCATATCTCGCCTAGGGGTGGTAAACGTCAGACCCCAATAGCTCGATAAGTCGTGTCGATATGAGGTCGATAACTATTCGAGAAACTACTGGTAACACTTACCAGTAAATCTCAGCAACCCTGGCCAGGGATTTCCTGTTATAGCCAATCGAACACAGCGCAACATCAACCCCCTATACCGGGAGAGACGAATCCCCTCCTATCGCTCATTGCCTCCATGTGACTCGGGACTGTACCCAAAAACCACCGTTTTGCACGCCCTCTTGGACGTGGTAAGATGGAAATCAAAGCACAGTGGGAACCACACAAGACTCTATGACGATCTCGGGTCAACAGACTACTCTGTACCAGTATCACCAGAGAACTGCCATCTGACGTGAGGTATAATACCATCTGGGAGTTCTCGGCGAGTCCGTCCAGTGTACCCAGTCTCTACTGAGCACCCGTATATCATCTCTGATGTCAAACACCAATGGATATGGGATCATCCATCGCCCATCTGTATGGGTCGAGAAGGTACACGCTAGTCTACTCTGGTATATCGATGCCCCGTCTCGATACACCCTCGACTAGGGACTTTGAAGGATGTACTTATGGACTACCATGTCCCCACTAGTATGATCCGCATCATAGTCCAGGTAGTCAAGCACACATCCTAAGGGCTTTACCAACATGTAACAGAGAGACAATCAGTATACACGTTAAGGTAAAGGGTAACCAGATAGCATACTATCATGTCGAGCAAGAAAGTCCTCCCTATATATGTCCCAGCATCCACTACAATATACATCCTATGTACAGTAATGGCCTCTAGGGCATACATATAACTAACAATCTCCCACTTGCACTAGGGCCATCTGTAGCAGTGGTTGTAGTATCTCATACTCAACCATCCCATAAAAGTCTCTCTCTGGGAACAGGCCTTTGTGAGTGGATCCGCTGTGTTGTCCTCTGAGTCTACTCTCCTAACCTCGATCCCTTAGAGATCAACCATCTCCATGATCAGGTGATACTGCCTTAGAATATGTCTGGATCACTGATGGGACGGACGTTCCTTGGCATAAGCCACAACTCCATTGTCTCACAATGGTTGGAACGTAGTTCATCTCATGAACCACTATACACCCAGACTGCCTCTTTGGTAGCATCATAAGTAGCGATGTATCCTGCCTTTATCGTCTAGTATGTCACGGTATTTAGCTTGGAACTCTTCCAATATACCGTCCCTTCAGTGAGGGTAAAGACAATGCCTGTGACTGACATTCAGTCGTCTTTATCACCCTGGAACCCTTCAAGTGATTCTCCCCAGGATCGGTTGATACCGTCTTACTACAACTAGTGAGAGTCCTAACATCCAATTAGATCTATCTCATAGATCCGAAAACCCAGGATTTAGGAGGTATCATTTTGATCCTATATGGAGAATCATTGTGATAATCGGAGATTGATCGAGCGTAGCATAGGAAACTCCTTCCCTATCAAGAGTATGTCATCCACGTACTCTACGAGGATCGTCACCATACTCCCTACTACCTTCTTGTTTATACAAGGTTCATCTACCATTTTGATGATGTCAACTTCTTTGACTAACACATCAAAACAGACGTTCCAACTCCGCGATGCCTGCTTTATCATATAAAACATCTTGCACACGTTTCCGCTGCTCCCACTGTCTACGAGGCCCTCTGGCTGTGTACTTATAGACGCTTTCTTCTAAATCATCATTTAGAAAAGCAGTCAAGACACCCAACCACCAGATATCGCAGTCATGGTATGTAGCCGTGGCAAGTAGGATCTGGATGGACTTAAGCATAGCTACTTGAAAAGGTTTCATCATTATCCGTACCTTGTCAATGATGCAAACTTTTAATAAGTCTAGCTTTGAAAGTCTCAACTTTTCCATGTACACCAAGTAATCTTCTCCAGATATACTTGCTCCTGATGGGGATTTAACCCTTCAGATATAGCAACCAAAGTCCATACTTTGTTGGTGTATAAGGATTCCATCTCAGATCGCTAAACATCCAGCCATTCTTACAGAGTCTTACTCTTGATGGCCAGCTCGAAACTAGTTGGGTCATCATCTCATGATGCAATCCTCGCTCCCACTGTCATAGAGAAACCGAAGTATCTCTCAGGTGGGTGAGGAACCCTACTAGATCGGCGGAGAGGCTGAGGTTCGTTGGTAACTATTGAATCCTTTGGTTCTATCAAATCATGTGCTGTAGATTGTATAGCTGGAACATTTCCAGTTCTACATTACAGACCTTGCCACGAGCTTGTCCAGATTTTGCTTTTAGACATAGGCCGGACAACCCCAAATCTTAACCATCTTAAGATATGGGCCCTTCCCTTTCCATATCATATATGAAGTGGTAGGCAACTGATTTGATTCGAACCTATTCAATAGGTATGCATCTTCTCAAGTGCATAACCCCTAAAAGGAAATAGGTAACTCAGTAATACTTATCATAGAGCACACCATATCCTATAGGGTGTGATTGCTCAGCCCTGATATACCATCGTGCTATGGTGTATACAGAGGAGTAATGCTGAGAGAGAATCTCATTCCCCTTTAGAATAATCCAGGAATTCCGTGCTCAAGTATTCTCCTCCTTGATCTCATCATAGGACATAATACTTATACCCATATTTTGGTTCTCTACTTCTAACTTATATTCTGTGAATATCTCAAAAGGTTCGGACTTATGTTTCAACAGGAACATAGGTCTGAAACTCGAAAGATCATCAGAGAACGTAATGAAGTATAAAGAACCATTCCTGGCATGTGTAGACAGGGGACCTACATACATCAACATGTATCATCCCAAGAGTTCACTAACTCTTTCTCTGTTTCCAGTAAACGGAGCTATGGTCATCTTATCTTTGTGACATGACTGGCGAGTTTCACAAGATGTAAATTCAAACTAATTTAAATATGCATCTGCATGTAACTCTAGCTAGTCGGGTCACATTGATCTGACCTAGTCTACAATACCTCATGAAAGATTCGTTCAGTTCTGAACTCTTCCTCTTGTGTGTGTTCTGTATACTAAAGAACTGTAGTTTGATTTAGAACATCAATGGTTTTAGATAACGTGCCTGAACCGATCAACTTTTGATATAGGAAATGTTCAAAACATTATCCAACAATACAAAATTTTATCGTTTCTTTACTAATAAAGAGACTGATATGATTTTGTATATCAGGTTCGGTATCTAACAACATTCGTTCAGAATCAATGTATTGTAATACAGGGTGACAGTGACCGACAGACTTGGCTGCAACACTTGCCCCGTTTTCTGCCACATGAAACTTATCACCCGTTCTCAGTTCTCTACCTATCTGTAGCCCTATGTAACAGATTACATATCTGGGATCCTGATCCGGTATCATATACCCAGGACGTAAAGGATACTGAGAAACAGTTCTGTATAATGAACAAACCCGAAGATGATGCATCAGCATGCACTCTCTTCGTTTGGGCGGCACGGGAATTCTGGTATTCCCCTATTTCCTGCTCTGTCTTATAACAATTATAAGTTGGAGCGGGACCAATGTTCCCCAGCTCAGAATTACAAGCGGGTTCGGTCAATAATCCTTATTATTATCTTGATTAAGGCGTGATATGGTCGCTACCAGGAGAGAGAGAGAAGAAAACACTCAGCGTGCGCTCTGTCAAGAATAGATTGGTTATTATTTTATCTAATCAGGATGGCTCCCACTGCTTTTTATCAAATCTTCCTTCAAACCCTAAAAGGAAAGACTAGCCGGGATTAATTACACACTACAAGTTCGCCAATCTTTCAGCCAGGCCAGTGTCGGTACTTTGAGGGAGGTCCCTCGTGCTTTCGCACGAACCTAATTAATGTAAACCTCGTTTTCCCAGAGGCGTAACCTCGTTGACACCTTTCTAGACACCTACTTGATCGGCTAATTGTAATGTATAAAACTCTCCCAGAAGTAACTCTTACTCGCAGCGGGTATCGGGATCCAACTATCTCATAGAAGGTATGCAATCTCATTGCAAATTTCAACACTTGAAATTCCCGATAATATTTTGCCCCTAGCAGCTATATGACCTTAACATAGTCAACAAATCATAAGTGCTAGTCAAGTTCAACCCGTCATTTCCCGATTGAATTAAACCCACCCGCACAACCCTTAACATAGTCAACAAAGTCGCACGACTACCCTAATCCAATCGCATCATATGCTAATACAGATAACCAATAGTTAGCTACCGCACACTACGCCTTAACATAGTCAACAAACGTAGCACGAATACTAACTAGTACTTATCTGAAATGACGGAGGGCTACGACAGGTTTTTCTGAAAACCTATTGCGTAATGAACTTGATATCGTTGTAGAATCAAATGAATTTTGAAATGGAGTGTTTTTGAGGCTTTTCTAGTTTTGCTAAAGGAGTCACTCCCGGTGAAGGGATCGTCGGTCCTTTCCTCGTCGAATGAGGTGCTGGATATATCATATATATCACTGTGCAAAGCAAAACACTTAAAAGCAATCAAAAAAACAAACCGAGTGTGTAGCATCTGCCAGTTATTGCTAAAGGAGTCACTCCCGGTGAAGGGATCTCGGTCCTTTCCTCATCGAATAAGGTGCAGGATATATCACATATACCTCTGTGCAAAGCAAGAACTGTAGCTACCTGTTTTATTTTGAAATTCGATTCTACAACATCTTAGGTTTCTTTTATTTCATTAATCACATTAATGAAGTCCCATCATTTAAGTACCTAAACATCACAGATAAATACAACGTACACTTATGCCATCCGCATTCGCCTCGATGTCCCCTCGTGCACCGTTAGGTTAGGTAACTAACGACAGAGCGGGGCAGGGCTAGCGCGGGTGTAAAACATAAGTAACGTCTATATAATATATCATATATACTATATACTATATCCATCACAGAAACATCACATGATCTCATCACAGATATCGCAGCAGAAGAATCATATGAAATATTGGATATACTAGGACGTCCGTGTTTTCAATACGAGCCAGTATAAAACACGGATTCCACGGTCGTGATGAATAGCCAAACCCACACCCCTAGACCCCTACGAGAGCGGCAAGCAACCCTACCAATTCTGGAGTTAGGAGACCCGGACTCGACTCCTCGAGTTGGTCTCCCACTGGACTCCAGAACCCGGTTACTTGTGCTCCCCTCCTTGGGTCTATCCTAGTGCGGAAAAGTAAATAATATACAAACGGTGACTACTTCCGCAACCTGGAAGCGCCCCAATAAAAGAATATTACATACAAGTTTTTACATGAATGAAAATGAAAAACACTCATCTCACATAAAAACCCCCGGCTATTCAATCACGACGATCCAATATAACATATCCAGCAACACATAACATCACATGTCATCAACGTAAGTAAATATGTCCATCCCAATTGTCGTTGACATATTGCAACGAAACCGGCGATATCACATATTACACTTACGGTCACAGAAAAGAAAGTGTAAAACTACAACAGTTGGAATCCGCAACCACCTCAGACATCGCATGCCTGACCAAATGAATTCCTTAGACATCGCATGCCTAACAATTATAAACCCCGCATTTTAGTCTCAAAATCGAAAACACTTTTCAATATCAAGTCGGGCAATTCAACAGGATTCCCGACATCCTGATCGAATGCTCGTCGCAAACTTCAGTAGACGGCTGCACCCCCGATACCGTCGACGAAGTGCACCAAGGCGGAACACCGCTGCCGCGAGCACCCGAACGGATGCTTTCGGCGACGGGGTTCTCCTACAGTCACTTGGTCGGGGCTATGGAGTGAGGCTGTCTATTAAGTTTACCCGGCGAGTATCCGCGTACGCTACGTGATTGCGACGGACTTTTGATCACATCAAAATTCCGTGGCAACCGATCAAGTGAGACTAAAGTGCTATGTTTATAACATTCATTTAGTTATCTCATAACTATTGTGAATTCCAATTATTGTATCCCATTCCAGATAAACAGAAAATGTTAAACTTTCCGATCGAACAATCGAACACCCAACTTTTCCCGATACAGATCAACACATGAAATAAGTCTAACAACATTCAGTTCGTACCTCAGTACCAATGGTCCAGCCGTAGAAGGGTCAAGCCAACGCCTCACATGTGGCACGCCGTACTTCCCCAAACCCGAAGGTTCAAAGGGCAGTTCAAGACGGTCACATAATCGAGTTAAGGTTTGTGTCTTCTAGAGGGACCATCGCGTTACTTGCACTACTTAGAATGTCGTTAAACTACGGAAAAATCCAACACTTGGAAATTTCCCGACAGGGGAAAAATTGGGTATTTATATCCGGTCGAACTTTTTAACATATTCTAAAAATTATCCGGAACGACACATAGACAAAGTTTGACAATCCGATCGAATGTATGAACTCCCAATACAACCCAAAATACTCAACTCTTTATTTCAGATTAAAAATTTCCAGGAAAACCAGCACTGAAAAATAGGAGTTACTGTGCAAAATTGAGTGCCTAATAAGACAAAACGGCGGCGGAAGGGCCGCATTAGCACGCTAATGCCGCGGTTCCGCCGCACTTTAGAAAGATCATTAGGTAATTTTTGCATCGTAATTCTTAGATTTACCTGCTTATTTTTCTGCATATTTTTAATTTGCAAAAATCCACGAATTTCAAAAATGTACAGAGAGCATTCTAAGGTTTGGGTTTCGGTTCGATCGGACTTCAAACTCCGTCTACGCTTCGCCTAAGGCTCTAGCTAGGCTCTGATACCAGTGTAGGGTTCCTAGGCACCCTAATGAGGTCTCACAAGGCATCGATCATGCCAAATTAAAATTTTAAGGGTGCCGAGAGACCCGACTACGGATCGTTTGCTAGAAATCTAGGCGAAAAAGCAAACTAGTTAACACTTAACTACAAGATACGGATATACAACCTTTGTAGATCCGGTCCTCCACCTCCACGGCTCCGCAACGAGGTCGTCTCCGCTGTCCAAATCAAATCCGGGCTCTAGAGTCGGCTTCGTCGGAGAATGGGCAAGCTAGGTCGTCGATGTCCATGCCGAAGATGATCTACGTCGAAGCATCGCAAGATCAAGCTCTCACTTCACCAAGTCATGAAACTTGTGAAGAAAACACACTCTACTACTTGGCAAGAGGTAGAGGATGAAGAAATAGGAAGTGGGTAGACTTTAGTTTTGGATTTCTCACTCTTTTCCAACAATCACCATTGATGGACTTCAAGCTTCTTCACTTGAAGCAAGGAAGAAGAAGAAAGAAAATGATATGATAAGTTAAAAGAATAAGAAAAGAAAATGAATTCTTATCATAATTTTAACCATGGTCAAGTGTAGAGAATGAATCATGGTTAGTGTGAATGGTTAGGGTTAAGGATGAGATAAGTATGGTTGACTTTATCAAAGCTTCATGAAGCTTCAACATAAAAGAAAATAAGCCACCATTCTTAAATAATTTCCAAAATGAATATATATAAATAAATGAATAAGATAATCAAAACCCTAATCATTAAGTAAACCATGGTTTAATCTTTACACTTAACCAAGTTAATGATGTATCATCAAACATGATACAATCAAATGCACAAAATCATATCGCATATGTAATGCGCACACCCGAGTGAGAAAATCCATTTAAAGTAAACCGATACTAGTTGATGCAAAGTAATATATCAAATATATAAATATGCATTAAATCATTAAATCAACACTTGATTCAATGACCCGGTTATGTCGCACACAACCGACTAGTATAAAATATATCGGCTTATCGAATCAACGCTTGAATCGATAACTAGGTTATATCGCATACAACCATTCGATATATTTATCGCGAGAATAGAATACGGTATCACATACACGCATTATTCTCGGTCCCGCACATATCTCATATGCGCTCCTATTTCGTTTCGCTTGAGCCAGGAAACCTCTGTGTAGGACTCTAAAGACTCGTCAATACGCCGGCAGCGAATGATGATCATATCAAACACCCACAAGCCGCAAGCGATCTGCTAAACGTAACGGCCAGCCGGGTATTGAGCGATCTGAAGATCGACGAGCAAGCCCGCTCACACTCCAGTGAATCCGACCAGTAACACTACCGTACAGTCCGGTCTGATCGTCTGATATGTCGCATATCTCGCCTAGGGGTGGTAAACGTCAGACCCAAATAGCTCGATAAGTCGTGTCGATATGAGGTCTATAACTATTCGAGAAACTACTGGTAACACTTACCAGTAAATCTCAGCAACCCTGGCCAGGGATTTCCTGTTATAGCCAATCGAACACAGCGCAACATCTAACCCCCTATACCGGGAGAGACGAATCCCCTCCTATCGCTCATTGCCTCCATGTGACTCGGGACTGTACCCAAAAACCACCGTTTTGCACGCCCTCTTGGACGTGGTAAGATGGAAATCAAAGCACAGTGGGAACCACACAAGACTCTATGACGATCTCGGGTCAACAGACTACTCTGTACCAGTGTCACCAGAGAACTGCCATCTGACGTGAGGTATAATACCATCTGGGAGTTCTCGGCGAGTCCGTCCAGTGTACCCAGTCTCTACTGAGAACCCGTATATCATCTCTGATGTCAAACACCAATGGATATGGGATCATCCATCGCCCATCTGTATGGGTCGAGAAGGTACACGCTAGTCTACTCTGGTATATCGATGCCCCGTCTCGATACACCCTCGACTAGGGACTTTGAAGGATGTACTTATGGACTACCATGTCCCCACTAGTATGATCCGCATCATAGTCCAGGTAGTCAAGCACACATCCTAAGGGCTTTACCAACATGTAACAGAGAGACAATCAGTATACACGTTAAGGTAAAGGGTAACCAGATAGCATACTATCATGTCGAGCAAGAAAGTCCTCCCTATATATGTCCCAGCATCCACTACAATATACATCCTATGTACAGTAATGGCCTCTAGGGCATACATATAACTAACAACCACGACAGTTGGCCAGAGATTCTTAGAGGATGTGCTTGAGCGGGACTATTCCGCCATACTTGATTTCGGTATTTTGGGCGATCTATTCGCATGATTGATGTTGACGATTGAGTTTCATGATATTTGCTTTCATGCACCATGGTTGCACCTACTGAGTATTTACGATTTTTGCACAGTTGCTGCACTTGATATCGTTTTCGTGCCTTGGTTTCTCATGTTTATGATTTTATGGATTTCATACAGTTGAGTTGATTTTGTGCATATGTACGCACATGATTTGGGTTTTTGCACTCGGTATAGTTCACATATGCTTGAAGTGCAGTAATACGCATTTTGTGCACTTAGATACACTGGACTTCGATTTCGATGGTGATGCTCAATATTTGTTTTGTGCACCTTGTGCACCTGATTGGATTTTGCGCATGTTCGGCGCTTGATATTGGATTTCATGATTTCGTGCATGATGGATGCACCTGATTTGGATTTTCGCGCATGTTGGGCGCATGATATGAGATACGATTTTGGTGCACACCAGATCCACTAAATCGAGATTCTTCGTGCATGTCAGATGCACCTGATTTTGCTGTCAGGCACACACGTTGCCTATGACAGATGTTTCGTGCACACCCGATGCACCTAGATATTGTTTCTGTGCGCATGTATGGCACATTCATGGATTTTGATTTCCGTGTGCACCAGACGCACGTAGTATTCATATGCACTTTTGGGGTTGATTTCTTATGGAGCAGTACGTTTTTATGATGATTGCTATATGTTTTTATACGGAGCAGGACTAGTCAGAGGACAGTACCTGGATATATTTTGCATGTATTGATAGTTATCGAAGGGATTTCCAAAAGCGAGCTGTAGTCTCAGTATTTACCTACGTGTCTGATATGACACGAAACGTTTAAAACAAGGAAACCCTTCTAAATTGTTTTCTAAACGGCGGAACGTACACATTAAACAAAAGGTATATATACGTATATGGTTATTTTCTTATGATAGACGTCCGCCACTGTGCAGTGTTATGCGCATTGCACAGCGACTTTAAAAGATTTCGCATGCATTTCCTTTAGATATTTACCTGCATAGATTTGTTACTTACATGTATAGTTCCGATTTATAGCATATCGGTTTTACTTTGGATTTGGCATTCATGTCTTTACCTTGACTCCGATGATTGCGGGACGATTGACGGAGTTTTGATTTTGAGTTATTTGCTCATTACTCATGCACATGCATTGCGCTATGATGCGTTTTATGTATTGATGATTTTGGAGCCCGACGACTTGGACATTTTATTGAAATGTTTTAGAATTTGGAGGTTTAAATTTAAATTCGGGGACCGAATTTCTTTAAGGGGGGAAGATTGTAACATTTCAAAAAAATAAAATATTATTTTTGGGAATTTTCATAATTTAATATTAATTTTTAATGAATATTTTAATGTTTCGGTATAATTAAATACCGATAAATGGGGAAAATTTTGGAAAAATTATGGAAAATTCTAAAATAGGGTATTTAGTGGAATTATGCCATTTTTAAGTTTTTACGATTAATTATATGCTAATTTAGTGCTAATCGCGATTAAAAATCGCTAATCGTTTTTAGCATTTTTGTGCAAAACATGCACATATCTTTTTTCTCTACACTTGTGCATTTCTACCATGTTGTTTTGGGGTTACTATTTGTGTGAGAAGAATAAAGGAAAAAAGAAAAGAAAAAGAAAAAAGGGGTTTGAAATTGGAATATAATATGAGGTATGGTGAGAGAGAGAAAGGTATGGGTTTCTTTGACCAAAGACTTAGCCATCCTCTTCAATTCTTCCTCTCATTTCCTCTCTCCCACTTCCTCATCTCCTGCTGCTGCTGCCTCCTCCCCCTTCCCTCCATCTCCAAGCCACACAAACACATCCAAAAACACCCCAAAACCCCATTCCCACTTCACAAAAATTGATCCCAAGCTCACTAGCTACACATTGGATTAAGAAAGAGACGGTTTTGAGGACCTTGAGCAACTCAAGAAAATTCTTGAGTTGCCAAAGGAGGTAATTTCTGCATCTTTAGAGTAGTATTTCGATTCTTTATACATCTATACTTGTTTCATGTCGATATTGTGTCGTTTTGAGGACTTTGGAAAATTCAAGTTAGGATTTAGGGTTTGATCTGAAATCAAAAGTGAAATTGAGGTGTAATTAGAGACTACAACCCCTGGTGTGATGTTGCATTAGACCAAACTAGAGGTTAGAACCCATAATACGGATTTAGTGAATCGATATCGGAAAAAAAACTGTAAATCTATCACTGTTTTTGGAGATCTGCTATCCCCCGAGCTACCTGAAAATAATTCTGGGTTGATTGGGAGATGTGCAGGCACCCTGGAACCACCTTACAAAACCCTAGACCCTATCTCCTTCCACAGGCCGCAGATAAATCCCTTCTGGCCGCAATTTGCGGCCAGACCAGGTTGGAACCCCCTCGTTTTTGATGCAGTGCCCTATTTCCAGTAGACTTGACCCTTGGCATGTGCAATTTTGACTGATTCCACATTGGGTAGAATCTGGTGTAATTTTCATGAGTTGGCGCATGGTTTACGACTTGTTTTAGCATGGAATTTAGTATTTGATGATTCATTTCTGTCGGGTGGCGTTTGAACGTCAACGGTATAGGATTATTGATCATGTTTGCATGCGAGACTATAGGTTTTTACCTATGTGAGTAGCGTGTGCCGTTTTGGTTTCCGATGTGATTTTCATATGCTTTAGTGTTTGTGATATCCTTATAGGTGCCCCACGTGACATCGAGGCGTTGAAGATAAGGATGGCGACATCGGCATCGGCACACAAGAAGCAAGGTGAGTAGATTTATATCTACGAGGAGAAGTCGGGTGGATGGCGTATAGCACCCCCGCAGTTCGTAGTGATGTATACGAATACGTATACATACATATTGATTATATTGTTTGAGGTTATTGATGATAAAGATGGATATTTGGTGTGATTGGGTTGGTTTAGTGTTGCGAAACCCTAGAGTAGTGGTTGCACCAGACACACACACACCCATACTTGCATACATTCTTCTTTCATATGTGCGTATATGGGATATATTTATGTGTTCGTATGGGTATGGGACTATGTGTTCACAGACTGGATTTGAGGACAGTATTTGGGATTTGAGGTGAGTCGATGAGATGTGATTTAAGACCGTGAGATCGGTGATATGGTAGAATTCGTATTTGAGATACGTCATGATGTTATAGCGGATCTTTGGACGACGATACCATGTGAATAGTGATATTAATAAAATGATCGACATGTGATCGAGATATGAGATATGATATACTAGGATATTTATAATAGGTCGCATTAGGCGATGTATACCTTTTTATGATGATATGTGCTAATGATATCGGTTTGTACGAGACTGTCGATCAGTAGTCAGACCATGATTATATTCATGATATTGGTATTGTACTAGACGTAGGTCAGTACCCGGATTATGATCTTGATAAAGAGGATACCAGACGAATAATATGATGAATGTGATATTGACCCGTACCCAGATTTGGGATGCCGTACGACGGATTTACGTACGAGCTTTATATTGATGTTTGATCCGCTCTCTTGACTTGGGAATAGCTGATTATGGATATGGTATCGGATGTGATATTATTGAGGCGGGATCACCGACTAATATATATATATATATATATATATATATATATATATATATATGTATGTATCGACTCAGATGTTAGGCGGTTTCCTTACCCTTAGTTCAGCTTGTTAGTTCAGCCGTATAGTTTAGTGTAGTTGTCAGACTAGATTAGATTCCTACCTATTTCAAAAACTAACGGATCGCGGGTATTTTAAAAGACAGGTCAAGGAATTCTACGAATATTTCAAAAGACGTATCTTTTCTTAAAAACACCGTAGCCCTTATTTTCAAAACACCATGATTTGTGTTATTTCAAATGGCACCACTGTATGACTCATATTATATTAAATGCAGATTAGTTATCATTGTGCTTAGTATTCAGCTCCCGCACATTATTGCTGCTCGCTCCGCATACTTATGTTGTGATTTCATTTTCCATTGTTGATATCGTGCTGTCAGGACACCAGCACCATTACCGATGATGCGTATGTTTCACGTACACTTACTTTCCGGCTCACACACATCATCATCGGTAATTGCCATGTCACGAACACTTTAGAAAATACTATTTCATTGACTTAGGTTGTTAGCTAATAGTTTAGACATGATATTAGTGTACTTGCCTTATATGCTAGTTTAGACATTGTAGTTATTACCTGCTGATTCATGCATGTTATCATTCACTGTTATGCCGCATTCATGGATTTTTATGCCTATATTCACTGTTTAAATGCTATTGAGGATTTGGATTCGGATTTTCATGAGATTTCCTGGATTTGGGGGAAAACCGCAAAAACATTTATAAACTTCTTTTCTCTCTCTATTTAAATGAAAAGCGTGGTTTTCCAATGATGTATGAGTCGTCCACCATGAGTTTGCTGATGGATTTCGAAGCCCGATTCGAGGAGCTGGATGAACCGTTTCGGGTACATGGTGGACCCGGTAAGGTATCCCGAGGCAAGAAGTTCGAGTAGTAGACGATGAGCCTGGCAGGGGAGCACTACCGACCGGTGATTTTACCCGACACGTTGGACATCCGGAGGATACCGTCGTGGTCATGAGATTGATGGTAGGGGCCGGTCTGGATTGACGGCGCCCTAGATAGTGAGATTGAGACATTGAGATTTTGAGATATTGAGGTACTGAGATTTGATGATCCAGGTCAGTCCGGATAGCCGGAGCCTGAGATATTGAGATATTGGGATTTATGTTTTGTGTCGATGCTAGACACTGTTTATGCTGATTTCATTTATGTTACCTCATTTTAAAAATACAGAAATCTCACTAAGTTATGAAAGCAGTTTCTTCAGTACATGTATTCTATTTTCATGCATTCATAAATCATCCATATGATATATTGCTATCAGAGGCACCGACACGAGCACATAGGATTACACTTGGGTTAGATATTTCCCCTTGCCACCTTTTCATGCACCCGATTTGTCATATTTGAGGATTATATATATATTATGATCGTATGACCTAGGATTGCGTCATACATGCGATTTCTATTCGTAGATGTATTCTATTCACGAGTTGGCAACTCACCCCCGTTGTGCCATAGTTCTTGCAGGTTCTGCCGTACAGATTTCATTACGGCTTTGCTGGCACTGCTTCTTTTCGGGTGACTTGCTAGTAGGTGGGTTTACTTGTATCGTACCCATCATTATATTTGTATATTATTATTCTGTTGTATCTAGAAGTTCCATCAACCAAACATGTATTTATTTCAGAGATATAGACCAGTGATATTTATTCTTTCGACCTTAGAGTCACGCGTTAAATTTCTATGGATTTCATGCTGTTTTGAGTTTCCTTTTCTGTTGTGATCCTCGCCTTTCGGCGTTGTATATTATATTGCTTGCGTGGTTGTGACCGTCGATTGACGAAGAGCTAGCTCCCGCTTGAGGATGCATTTTTCATTATATATGCTTTATCAGGTTTTGTACCCGTTTGGGGTCAATTTTTTCAAAGGAAACTCTGCTGAAATTTTTAGAAAAGACTTGCGATTTTAAAATGCACATTTCGGCATGTATTGCAAACTATTTGATTTAAATTGGTTTTCCTTCACTCTACTACTTTTCCTGGTTTGGATTTCTGGGTTTTCGGCTTACTTAGATTACGTACGTCTCGAGACATTTCGTAGTTTATGTGCCGGTCATGTTCCGTACTTTCGGGTCGTGACAAATACCTACCAGTAAAAATGCTGCATTGGCTAAGGACTTCGTGTAATGGCTCTCCTAGACACAGTGCGATCTCACCCCTAATACCGGGAGAGACGAAACCCCTGCCAATCCGCTCACTGCCTACATGTGGCTCAGGACTGTACCCAACTAAAACCTGTTTGCACGACTCCTTTGAGCCGTAGTAGGGTAGTAATCAAAGCACAGTAGGAACTCACATGAGACAAATGACGATCTCAGGTCGATGAACTAACCTGTACACATGTCACCAGGGAACTGCTATCTGACGCTAGATATAAAACTAACTAGCATGTTCCCGGCGAGTCCTGTCCGGTGTATTCATAACCCAATGAGAATCTGTATACGTCTTATGTGAACCAACTGACACCAATGGCTTGTGAGACCTGCCACCGCCCCTCGTCGGGGTCTCGATCCGTATACACCAGTCTACTCTGGAGTATCGATGCCTTGTCTCGAAACTCCCTCGACTAGGGACCTTTTAAGGTTGTGCTTATAGACCCCAGCTCCCACGTATATGATCGCCATCATACTGCTGGCCGTCAAGCAAGAATCCTAAGGGCTCTATCAACGTGCAATAGTGACCTATAATGTCACCTAAAGCATGTACACGATGATAAAGATAAACCAGATAGCATACTATCATCTTGAGTAAGACTGTCCTACCGGTATAGGTCCTCCCTCAATCATTGCAATCACGTGCCTGCGATCCAATAATTAACTTTGAGGGCACTATATCCAACACCTTCGACAAGGAACATTTGAAGGATGTACTTATAGACTACATTGTCCCCACTAGTATGATCTGCATCATAATCTCGGTAGTCAAGTACTCATCCTAAGGGCTTTATCAACATGTAACATAGAGACACTCAGTGTACTTGTTAAGATAAAGAGTAACCAGATAGCATACTATCATATCGAGCAAGAAAGTCTTCCATATATATGTCCAAGCATACACTACAATATGTAGGATTCTTTGGCACAACCACAAGATTTCACAAGGCATCAAATATGCTAATTTAAAATTTTCAAGTGTGCCAAACAACATTACTTACGATCTAGCTAGAGTTTTAGGAGTGATACTGTAACACCCGAGCCCAGTGCTACTTCATTTTCACTTTTAGATCCCGCTTAAAATTTTATTATTTCAATTTCAAATTTTGGACCCAACCCGGACGCGATTTCAATTTCAAATTTTGGACCCAACCCGGGCGCGATTTGGAAATGTTTTACTTTGCGCCAAAATCCCAATTTCTATTATTATATTTTAACTACCGTATATATATATATACTATAACCTTATAATATTTTACATATATACTTATAAATCTTTTAAATATTTCCTAACCTCACAAATCATTTCCCCTCAACCTATCAGCTCTCTCCTTAAACCCCCGTGGGCCCCTTACCTCTCCCGTATCTCTCTCTCTCTCTCTCCCTCTCTCCCGTATATCTCTATCTCTCTCTCTCCCCTATGTCTCTCTCTTCCCCACGTAATATTTTTCCTTAAGAAAACCCAAACCTCCAGCGAACCCTAGCTACTGCCGTGCCCTCGTCGCCTCGCCGCTGCCCATGTTCCCGACCTCGACCCTCACCAACCACCTCCATCACCTCCCTCCTCTCTACACCCGAGCACGCATCACCCAACCCAAGAACCCAAACCGACGCCCGCACCCATCACCTCGCCGTCGACCTCCTCACCCGGTCGCCTGCACCCCGATCCCAGACCTCTCCTCCGCGACCACCTTGTTTCTCTTTCTCCCCTCATCTTTTCTCCTTCCCGCCTCCTCAAGAACCCATACCTATGACCAAGAAACCCTTCCCCTGCACCCTCTTCGCCGGAGCTCCGACCCTGCCGACATCACACCTTCATCACCTCAACCTACTTCCTCTCCACTCTCCTTTCCCGACTCAACCCTACATCCCTGACCCCATCAGCAACCCCGACCAACTTAGGAAACCCTCACTGCCTTGTCGCCGGCAAACCCATCGCCGGAGAAACCCTCGACTCGAGTACCACACCCTATCGCCTCCTCTGAATCCAGAGCACTCACACCCTCCAAACCTTAGCCTTCTCGTCTTCTTCTTCTTCTTCTTTTCTCTTCTCTTTCTCTTTCTTGATCTTGGATTTTCCGGTAATTGCCGGAGCCGTGCCGCTGTCGACAATCCGAGCAACCCTGAGGACGTTCCCAGATAGCACGGTCGAGTTCTGGCCTTACCTGGTTCCATCCTGTGCTCGCATGGACACGTCGCGACAATTCGCCGACGTGGGACGTACCGTGCAGATCCATTTCACTTTCTGATCAAGGCAAGTACCCCTTGCTATATGCTAAATAATATTTACTTATAATTAATGACATCCTAAAACCTGCAGTTTAACTTTAGTATTATAATTTCCCATTTTCGTGTTTAAGATTGATATATATCATTTTATCTTTCAAACTCGTAACCTACCTGTTGCAATTACTGTTTTGGAACCTACTAATCACATTTACATGATTTAATTGCACTTTCACTGATGATGTAGCCTATGGCACCTTTTCTACCGTTTTACTTCATTCGGACACTCGTATACATTTAACCTGCTTAAACTGTGATTTCATTCGTGGAACCTTTATATGCATATAACATTGCATCCATGAAATCTTAACTTGATAACATAATTAAACAGCTATAATTGTCTTACTGCATTCTTATAATGTTGAAATCATCTCTGTGACACAATTGATAACTGTATTACAAATCGAATGAATCTTCCTATTGCTTAATTCATTACTTATATCATGTTGTTGATAACCATGCTTGATTATATAACTAATTGTGATTACACCTATAATATAGCTTGTTCTTGACCTGTCTTGCTACCTGCATATTGATTGACCCGACATGGTACCGTACACTGCTTGACTTGACCTGATGTACCATGACCGGATCCGTTACCTGATCTTGTGTGTAATGCCAACAAACCTGACATGTAGTCCTCATGGACCGTTCCTGTTGTCTATCCAGACAAACCTGTTTACCTGATCCTGTGTTGGCATTAGTTTCTTGACTTCGGAATACCTGACTTGATATACACATATAGCTTGGGGGTATGGGGAAATCAAAGGTGAAACCTGACCCTGACTTGTAACTCAACAGTTCACTACCTGTCTTGAGTGTACACATTCCTGTTTTGTTCCTAGCGGCATGTCTCGGTTTCAGCCGAGAATATTGTGGCCGTGGTCTTGGGTATGTACGGGATACTATCGAGTGTACACATTCCTGTTTTGTGCCTAGCGGCATGTCTCGGCTGCAGCCGAGAATATTGTGGCCGTGGTCCCGGGTATGTACGGGATACTATTGAGTTACATCGATGATTCATCAATTTGGTTTCAAAGACTTCAGAACAGAGAACCTGATAGAACAGTCCAGTTTACCACTGCACACTACCCTGCACTGCTCTGATTTGTATTATTGTTACTCTTGCTTTATTCATGTTTATATTCGCATTGCCTGTTTATTATGTTATTACTTGATGACTTGACGCGCTGACGTCTGGGTTTTGCATGGCCCAGATTCTTCTACCATGCTGCAGATTGATTAGGAGTTTTGCCGCTGTTAGACGAGCGGTGAGGTTCCTGTCGGTACGTAGTTTCACTCCAGGTGTTTCATTTATTGTATCTTTTGGCTTCCGCATATTGTTATCTCTTGACTCTTTTACTCTGGCTTATGGACATGTACTAGATAGTTAGTTTACTTTCCTGTTCTGGATATCTCCACAGCCGTAATGTGACTGTGGAAGGATTTTTCCTATCCACAGGTAGCATGGTTGGCTATGTCACGTGCCCACTTTAACGTACTTTGGGAAGTGGGGCGTGACATGGTTCTTTTGGTATCAGAGCCATAGGTTAGTCTGGTTGATTCTTTTTGTAGTTGGGTATTGTACCCAATACGCGAATCAGAATACCCGTGTTTAGGAAACATGTCCTGCCACCTTGCCGTTTACCATTCTTGAATCACATTCTTCCTGATTATATCTTTTACGATGTGCAAACTTCCTCTGCATATCGACTCGAAACCTGATTCCTTGATATCTCTAGGACTTAGGCGACTTGGGTGGAGTTATGTAATTGTGGCTATGATACCGCGGCATAGTTACAATGCGGCACTCTATTTAAGTATCTTGGAGTTCTAGCCTTGATCTATATTTCGAATCTATCATCATGCTAATGTTGGGTGTTTTGATATGGCCGGTAAGAATTTGAAGACGTACCAGAGGCGTGTGGACGAAGCCGCCATGCTTGGGGTGATAAGAGGAATGCTGGAGAATCAAAAGAAACAGACCGAGCTGATCCAGCAGCAAGCGGAATCGTTTCAGGAAGGTTTGCAGATCGTTCAGCAGTCTGTGAACAGTGTTGGAGATAAACCAGTTGACCGAGTAGGGACCGTGGCAGATTTCAGACGTTTGGGTCCGTCTACATTTTCTGGTTTGGAGGAACCGTTGCCAGCGGAGCAGTGGCTAGTTGACACAGAGAATTTGCTTGTTGCGGTACAGATTCCAGATGAGAAAAGAGTTGATGTGGTACGCATTCAGTTAGTGGACTACGCCCGAGAATGGTGGCTTGTAGAGGAGAACCGTTTGCCCAAGCCGATCAAGTGGGCGGATTTTTCCAAAGAGTTTCCTGGAGAAGTTCTTCCCGCGGACGGAACGGGAGGAAATGAAAGAGAAATTCATAGGGCTAAAACAGAAGGGAGCACCCGTAGATGTGCATGCAGCAGAATGGACAAGACTCAGCAGATTCGCTGGACCTTTAGTTGCCAACGATGCAGACAGGGCACGAAGGTTCATGCGCAGCTTGGACGTGGACATCCAGAGGCAGATTGTCTCCCTGGGTTTGACCACTTTCTCACAAGTACTTGCGGCAGCCCGAGAGCAGCAGAGTTTATCTAGGATGAAGGGGAGTTTGCAGCAGACAGCAGTTGTGGTAAGGAAGCAGTTCTGTCGGGCCAGTCGAGTTTAGGGCTAGGCCGACAAACAATATTATTGCATCAATGGAGGTGATGAAAGTAAAGAGCCGGCTGTTGTTCGTGATTTTATGGACGTGTTTGAAGATATATCGGGATTACCGCCGAAGCGAGACGTGGAATTCGCAATTGATCTTATTCCTGGTGCAGCGCCAGTATCCAAAGCGTATTATCCAATGACACCAGTAGAGTTGGAAAAAGTCAAGTAACAGGTTGCTGAATTACTTGAAAAGGTTGGATTCAAAGCAGTAACTCGCCTTGGGGAGCTCTAGTCCTTCTAGTAAAGAAGAAGGATGGCACAAGAAGGATGTGCATCGACTATCGAGAATTAAACCGGATGACTATTAAGAACAAGTACCCGATCCCTCGCATTGGCGAACTTTTCGAGCAGCTTAGTGGCGCGAGGGTATTCTCGAAGCTGGATTTGCGATCCGGGTATCATCAGGTCCGAGTGAAAGCAGAAGATATTTGCAAGACGACGTTCCGAACTCGATATGGACATTTCGAATACTTAGTGATGCCCTTCGGAGTAACGAATGCGCCGGCAGTATTCATGGACTTGATGAACCGAATCTTTTCACCGTTCTTGGATCAGTTTATCGTGGCTTTCATTGACGATATCCTGGTTTACTCGAAGAGTTTTGAAGAGCAAACTGAGCATTTAAAGATCGCACTGCAAACGTTGAGACAAGAGAAGTTGTATGCGGAGATGAGCAAGTGCGAGTTTTGGCTGGAGGAAGTAAAGTTTTTGGGGCATGTTGTGTCTGGCGATGGAATTGCTGTCGACCCAGAAAAGATTGCAGCAGTTCGTGATTGGCCGATTCCAAAGAATGTTGCGGAGATAAGAAGTTTTCTTGGACTCGCCGGATATTACAGGAGATTTGTGGAGAACTTTGCTCGTCTGGCGGAGCCGTTAACCAAGCTTACGCGCAAGGAGATACCTTTTGTATGGACGGATAAGTGTGCGTTAGCTTTTGAGACGTTGAAGCAGAAGTTGATAACCGCCCCCATTCTGACCGTGCCAGACAATTCCGGAGGATTGGTGATTCACAGCGACGCATCTGGGAAAGGATTGGGATGTGTTTGATGCAGCATGGGAAGGTTGTAGCATACGCATCGAGACAGTTGAAGACCCATGAGAAGAATTACCCAACTCATGACTTGGAACTTGCGGCCGTGATTTTCGCTTTGAAGATTTCGAGACACTACCTTTTAGGCGAAAGGGTCGAAGTTTTTACTGATCATATGAGCTTGAAGTATGGGTTCACACAGAAGGAGCTTATTATGAGGCAGCGTAGATGGTTGGAGCTGATGGCTGACTATGATCTTGATCTTTAGTACCATCCGGGGAATGTTAACGTCGTGCCGGATGCGCTTAGTCGGTTACCAGCAATTCAGGTGTTAACTACGCAGAAGGAGATCGTTGCAGAATTTCGAAAATTTGACTTGGAGGTTGTGCTGCTGCATTCTACGGGACAGTTGATGCAACTGCAAGTACAGTCATCGTTGATCGAGAATATTTAAGCAGCACAATCGCAGGACTCTAGACTGCAAAAGTTTCGAGGACAGGTTGAAGCCGGACTACGAACAAATTTATTGATCCACGAAGATGGTTCGTTGAGGTATGGTTCCCGTTTGTGTGTGCCAAAGGGAGATATTCGTGAAGAGCTTATGAAGGAGGCACACAGTTCAGCTTATTCTGTACACCCAGGAGGCACAAAGATGTATAGAGTTGTTCGACAGCATTTCTGGTAGGAAGGCATGAAACGGGAGATTGCTCGCTTTATGGCTAAGTGCTTAGTGTGTCAGCAAGTTATGGCTGAACATCAAAGGGTTGTTGGTTTATTGTAACCACTTCAGACTCCTCAGTGGAAGTGGGAACATATAACCATGGATTTCGTGACGGCTTTACCGTGGAGTCCAAAAGGCAACAATGCTGTATGGGTGATTGTTGATCGATTGACCAAGGCGGCTCACTTCATTCCTTTCCGGGTTGGTCAATCAACAGAGACTTTGGCAGAGCAGTACATACAAGAGATTGTAAGATTTCATGGAGTACCAGGGAGCATCGTGTCCGATCGGGACACTCGGTTCGTATCACACTTTTGGCGGAGCTTACAGGAAGGTTTGGGGACTAGACTGAAGTTTAGCACAGCTTATCATCCTCAAACTGATGGTCAGTCGGAGAGAACGATCCAAACTCTTGAGGATATGTTGAGAGCATGCATACTGGACTTCAAGGGGTCTTGGGAGGATCGCCTATATTTGGTGGAGTTTTCTTACAACAACAGTTTCCAGGCAACTATCCAGATGGCTCCATTTGAAGCTTTGTATGGTCGTATATGCCGTTCACCTGTCTGCTGGACGATGTCAGTGAACGAAGATTATTGGGACCAGATTTGATTGTGCAGACAGTTGAGAAGGTTAACACTATCAGAAATCATATGAAGGCAGCACAAGACCGACAGAAGAGTTGGGCAGACACGTCAAGAAGACCTCTAGAGTTCGTCGTGGGTGATTTGGTATTCTTGAAGATATCACCGACTAGAGGGGTGATTCGTTTTGGAAGTCGAGGAAAGCTAGTCCTCGATTCGTTGGACCCTTTGAGATCTTGGAGCGTGTTGGTGAGGTAGCATATCATTTGGCGTTACCGCAGTCCTTGGCGAATGTGCACGATGTGTTTCACGTATCTCAACTACGAAGGTATGTTCGAGATGAAACGCACGTATTGGATCATTCAGAGTTAACAGTACGAGAAGACTTGACTTTTGAGGAGCGACCGATTGAAATCGTGGATGAAGGGAAAAGGTTCTTAAGAACAAGGTGATCCTTCTTGTGCTTGTTTCTTGGGGTAATCGCTCGCATGGAGAGTCCACTTGGGAACGAGAAGATGAAATCCGGCAGATGTTTCCTCACCTTTTCTTGTAGTTATCTGTCCTTGTGATCTTGGAATTTCGCGGACGAAATTCTTTTGTAGTTGGGTATAATGTAACACCCGAGCCCAGTGCTACTTCATTTTCACTTTTGGATCCCGCTTAAAATTTTATTATTTCAATTTCAAATTTTGGACCCAACCTGGACGCGATTTCAATTTCAAATTTTAGACCCAACCCGGGCGCGATTTGGAAATGTTTTACTTTGCGCCAAAATCCCAATTTCTATTATTATATTTTAACTACCGTATATATATATACTATAACCTTATAATATTTTACATATATACTTATAAATCTTTTAAATATTTCCTAAACTCACAAATCATTTCCCCTCAACCTATCAGCTCTCTCCTTAAACCCCCGTGGGCCCCTTACCTCTCCCGTATCTCTCTCTCTCTCTCTCCCTCTCCCGTATATCTCTATCTCTCTCTCTCTCCCCTATATCTCTCTCTTCCCCACGTAAAATTTTTCCTTCAGAAAACCCAAACCTCCAGCAAACCCTAGCTACTGCCGTGCCCTCGTCGTCTCGCCGCCGCCTATGTTCCCGACCTCGACCCTCACCAACACCACCTCCATCACCTCCCTCCTCTCTACACCCGAGTACGCATCACCCAACCCAAGAACCCAAACCGACGCCCTCACTCATCACCTCGCCGTCGACCTCCTCACCCGGTCGCCTGCACCCTGATCCCAGACATCTCCTCCTCGACCACCTTGTTTCTCTTTCTCCCCTCATCTTTTCTCCTTCCCGCCTCCTCAAGAACCCATACCTATGACCACGAAACCCTTCCCCTGCACCCTCTTCGCCGGAGCTCCGACCCCGCCGACATCACGCCTTCATCACCTCAACCTACTCCCTCTTCCTCTCCACTCTCCTTTCCGACTCAACCCTACATCCCTGACCCCATCAGCAACCCCGACCAACTTAGGAAACCCTCACTGCCTTGTCGCCGGCAAACCCATCGCCGGAGAAACCCTCGACTCGAGTACCACACCCCATCGCCTCCTCTGAATCCAGAGCACTCACACCCTCCAAACCTCAGCCTTCTCGTCTTCTTCTTCTTCTTCTTCTTTTCTCTTCTCTTTCACTTTCTTGATTTTGGATTTTCCGGTGATCGCCAGAGCCGTGCCGCTGCCGACAATCCGAGCAACCCTGAGGACGTTCCCAGATTGCACGGTCGAGTTCTGGCCTTACCTGGTTCCATCCTGTGCTCGTGTGGACACGTCGCGACAATTCGCCGACGTGGGACGTACCGTGCAGATCCATTTTACTTTCTGATCAAGGCAAGTACCCCTTGCTATATGCTAAACAATATTTACTTATAATTAATGACACCCTAAAACCTGCAGTTTAACTTTGGTATTATAATTTCCCATTTTCGTGTTTAAGATTGATATATATCATTTTATTTTTCAAACTCGTAACCTACCTGTTGCAATTACTGTTTTGGAACCTACTAATCACATTTACATGATTTAATTGCACTTTCACTGATGATGTAGCCTATGGCACCTTTTCTACCGTTTTACTTCATTCGGACACTCGTATACATTTAACCTGCTTAAACTGTGATTTCATTCGTAGAACCTTTATATACATATAACATTGCATCCATGAAATCTTAAATTGATAACATGATTAAATGGCTATAATTGTCTTACTGCATTCTTATAATGTTGAAATCATCTCTGTGACACAATTGATAACTGTATTGCAAATCGAATGAATCTGCCTATTGCTTAATTCATTACTTATATCATGTTGTTGATAACCATGCTTGATTATATAACTAATTGTGAGTACACCTATGATATCGCTTGTTCTTGACCTGTCTTGCTACCTGCATATTGATTGACCCGACATGGTACCGTACACTGCTTGACTTGACCTGATGTACCATGACCTGATCTGTTACCTTATCTTGTTTCTAATGCCAACAAACCTGACATGTAGTCCTCATGGACCGTTCCTGTTGTCTATCCAGACAAACCTGTTTACCTGATCCTGTGTTAGCATTAGTTTCTTGACTTCGGAATACCTGACTTGACATACACATATAGCTTTGGGGTATGGGGAAATCAAAGGTGAAACCTGACTTGTAACTCAACAGTTCAATACCTGTCTTGAGTGTACACATTCCTGTTTTGTGCCTAGCGGCATGTCTCGGTTTCAGCCGAGAATATTGTGGCCGTGGTCCCGGGTATGTACGGGATACTATCGAGTGTACACATTCCTGTTTTGTTCCTAGCGGCATGTCTCGGCTGCAGCCGAGAATATTGTGGCCGTGGTCCCGGGTATGTACGGGATACTATTGAGTTACATCGATGATTCATCAATTTGGTTTCAAAGACTTTAGAACAGAGAACCTGATAGAACAGTCCAGTTTACCACTGCACACTACCCTGCACTGCTCTGATTTGTATTATTGTTACACTTGCTTTATTCATGTTTATATTCGCATTGCCTGTTTATTATGTTATTACTTGATGACTTGACTCGCTGACGTCTGGGTTTTGCATGGCCCAGATTCTTCTACCTTGCTGCAGACTGATTAGGAGTTTTGCCGCTGTTAGACGAGCGGTGAGGTTCCTGTCGGTACGTAGTTTCACTCCATGTGTTTCATTTATTGTATCTTTTGGCTTCCGCATATTGTTATCTCTTAACTCTCTTACTCTGGCTTATGGACATGTACTAGATAGTTAGTTTACTTTCCTGTTCTGGATATCTCCACAGCCGTAATGTGACTGTGGAAGGATTTTTCCTATCCACAGGTAGCATGGTTGGCTATGTGATGTGCCCACTTTAACGTACTTTGGGAAGCGGGGCGTGACAGATACTATAAAGTAAACTACTTTATAACTAAGTGAACTAGGAATACAACCTTTGTAGACCGGTCTTTCACTTCAATAGCTCCTTGTCGTGGTCCCTTCGCTGCGATCATGGTACTCCCGGACTCTTGCATGGCTTCTCAAGGTGAAAGGAACAGTCTTGCTTGAAGTCTTCGAGGCCGAAGATGATCTACGTCGAGGAGACACTAACTCAAGCTACTACTTCACTATTTGAGAGATTAGTGAAGCTAACACCCTATACTAAATTGCTAATCTAGTAGAGGATGATGAAATAGGAAGTGGTCTCACTTTAGTTTTATTTTTCTCACAATATTTTCTCTCTTTAGAAAAACATAGCAAGCTTTTTGCTCGAGGAAGAAGAAGATGAGCAAAAGAAATGAGAGTGAACTAATAAGGTGAGAGAATCAACCATTGGTGAGTTTCTATCATATAGCTAACTCATGTAGAGACATAACCATAGCTAAATTATAATGGTTAGGTTAATAAATATCTTAAGTAAAACAAAATGAGTGGACTTTGTCAATGCATTTACAAGCTTCTACAAGCTTCATGCATGTGAGCAATTATCCACTAATTTGGATTTACTTTAAATACTTAAACCCTACATTATAATTAGTATGGTGTAAGTTTCATACACCCATGTAGTGTGTATCAACAACCATGATACAAAATAAAACACAATTAATATATATCATATATATATTAAGTATTCACATGTGAGAATAATAAATGCTTAAGTGAGCTAATATTAGTTAAAATAAATTAGTATATCATATATACAATTATACACTAAATTATTAAATTAACACTTGATTTAATAATCCGGCTGTATCACATATAACCGACTAATATTAAATGTACCAACTTATCGAATCAACCCTTGATTCGATAACCCAGTTATATCACATATAACCGTACGATACAAATATCACGAGAATAGAATACGGTATCACATACTCGCATTATTCTCAGTCCCGCACATTTCACATATGTGCTCCTACTTCGTTTTTCCTGAGCCAGTTAAACCTCTATGAAGGACTCTAAAGATTCGTCAATACGCCGACAGTATGTGATGATCACATCAAGCACCCACAAGCCGTCAGCGGTACTAGCTGGACGTAACGGCTACCCGGGTATTGAGCGATCAGAAGATCAACAAGCAAGTCCACTCTATCTCCTGTAAAGCCTGTCAGTAACACTACCGTACAGTCTGGTCTCCTCGTCTGATATGTCGCATATCAAGTCTAGGAGTGGTAAACGTCAGACCCCAATAAACGATAAGTCATGCCGATATGAGGCACATAACGGGTCGAGAAACCACTGATAACACTTACCAGTAAATCTCTAAATCCGCCCTGGCCAGGGACTTCCCTGTTATGGCCAATCGAGCACAGCGCAACATCAACCCCCAATACTGGGAGAGACAAAACCCCTCCTATCGCTCCTTGCCTCCATGTGACTCGGGACTGTACCAAAAAATCACCGTTTTGCATGTCCTCTTGAACGTGGTAAGGTGGAAATCAAAGCACGGTGGGAATCACACAAGACTCTATGACGATCTCTTGTCAACAGACTAACCTGTACCAGTGTCACCAGAGACCTGCTATCTAACGTGAGTTATAATACTATTTAGGAGTTCTCGGCGAGTCCATCCAGTGTACCCAGTCTCCACAGAGCACCCGTATACCATCTCTGATGTCAAACACCACTGGATATGGGATCATCCATCGCCCATCTCATGGGTTGAGATGCGTATACGCTAGTCTACTCTGGTATATCGATGCCCTGTCTCGATACACCTACGACTAGGAACATTAAAGGATGAACTTATGGACTACCACGGCCCTACTAGTATGATTTGCATCATAATCCTGGTAGTCAAGTACACATCCTAAGGGCTTTACCAACATGTAACCATAAGACAGTATCAAGAGACAAGTATACATGTTAAGATAAAGAGCAACCAGATAGCATACTATCATGTCGAGCAAGAAAGTAGTCCTCTCTATATATGTCCAATCATCCACTATAATATACATCATATTTACAATAATGGCCCCTAGGGCATACATACAACTAACAATCTCCCAATTGCACTAGGGCCAGCTGCTGTAGTATCGCATACCCAGCATCCCGAAGAGTCTCTCAAACTGTATCTGTGGAATGGCCTCCATGAGTGCATCCGCAGTGTTGTTCTTTGTGTCAACTCTCCTGACCTCGATCTCCCGGCGATCAACTATCTCCCGGATCAGGTGATACCGCCTCAGAATATGCCTGGATCGCTGATGGGACCTGGGTTCCTTGGCCAAAGCCGCTGCTCTATTGTTATCACAATACAAAGGTATTGGATACTCAATGGATGGAACCACTCCAAGTTCAGTTATGAACTTCTTCATCCAGACAGCCTCTTTGGCAACATCGTTGGCAGCGATGTATTCTGCCTCCATCGTCGAGTCTGCCACGGTTTCTTTCTTGGAACTCTTCCAGCATACTGCCCTTCCATTGTGGGTAAAGACAAATCCTGAGTGCGACTTAGAGTCGTCCTTATCACTCTGGAAGCTCGAATCGGTAAAGGACTACACTTGGAGTTCTCCGTTACTATACATCAAGAGCATTTCTTTAGTTCTTCTCAAGTACTTGAGAATGCTCCTCACAGCTTTCCAGTGACTCTCTCTTGGATCTGCTTGATACCTACTCACTACAATTAGTGAGTATGCTACATCGGGTCTGGTACACAGCATCGCGTACATGATAGAGCCTACTGCCGAAGCATAGGGTATCCCTTGCATGCGAGCTCTCTCCAAATCAGTCTTGGGAGACATCTTTTTAGAAAGAGTGAGTCCTGAGATTGTAGGTAAAAACCCACGCTTGGATTCTTCCATACTAAACCTCTTTAGTATGGTGTCAATGTACCTGGATTGGGACAATCCTAGTATCCGCTTAGATCTATCTCTATAGATCTTAATCCCTAAGATGTAGGAGGCATCCCCTAGATCTTTCATTGAGAATCTTTGTGATAAGAAGAGCTTGACCGAGTGCAGCATAGAAACATCATTTCCTATCAAGGGTATGTCATCCACGTACAATACGAGGAAGACAACCTTACTCTCTGCCACCGTCTTGTATATACAAGGTTCAGCTATGTTTTTGACGAAATCAAACTCTTTGATAACGACATCAAAACAGATGTTCCAACTTCGTGATGCTTGCTTTTAGATAGATTTAAGCAGCTTGCACACCTTTCCGCTGCTCCCACTGTCTACGAAGCCCTCTGGCTGAGTCATGTACACGCACTCTTCCAAATCACCATTCAGAAAGGTGGTTTTAACATCTATTTGCCAGATTTCATAGTCATGGTATGCAGCAATGGCGAGTAGGATCCGGATGGACTTAAGCATAGCCACTGGAGAAAAGGTTTCGTCATAATCCATACCTGGTCGTAGACGAAAACCCTTTGCAACAAGTCTAGCTTTGAAAGTCTCAACTTTTCCATCTACACCAAGTTTCTTCTTGAAGATCCACTTGCTCCCAATGGGTTTTACCCCTTCAGGAGCATCTTCCAAAGTCCATACTTTGTTGGTGTACATGGATTCCATCTCAGATCGCATTGTATCCGGACACTTCAGAGAGTCTCCACTCGTGATGGCCTGCTCGAAGCTAGTCGGGTCATCATCCTCCATGATGCAATCCTCGCTTCCACCATCAATGAGAAAACCGTAGTATCTCTCAGGTGGATGAGGAACCCTACTAGATCGGCGGAGAGGCTGAGGTTCGTTGGGAGCTATCGAACCCTATGGTTCTACCAAATCATCTGTTGTAGTTTGTGCTGCTGGAACTTCTTCCAGTTCTATGTCCTTGCCACTAATTTCCTTTACAAGAAATTCCTTTTCTAAAAAGGTGGCAGTTCGAGAAATAAACACTTTTTGTTCTTCGGAACGGTAGAAGATATACCCACATGAATTTTTGGGATATCCAACAAACTTACACAGAACCGACCATGCCTCGAGCTTGTTTGGATTTTGCGTTTTAACATAAGCCGGACAACCCCATATCTTATTATAATTAAGACACGGTCTCTTCCCCTTCCATATCTCATATGGAGTGGTAGGCACAGATTTGGTAGGGACCATATTCAATTGGTGTATGGCTATCACAAGCGCATACCCCCAAAAGGAAATAGGTAACTCAGCGGTGCTCATCATAGAGCGCACCATATCTAATAGGGTGCGATTCCTCCATTCCGATACACCGTTGTGCTGTGGTGTATATGGAGGAGTAAGCTGAGAGAGAATCCTATTCTCTTTTAGAAAACCCAGGAACTCCGTTCTTAAGTATTCACCTCCTCGATTGGATCGAAGGATTTTAATACTTACCCGTTTGGTTCTCGAATTCGGATTTATATTCCTTGAATTTCTCAAAAGCTTCAGACTTGTGTTTCATCAGGAACACATGTCCGTATCTTGAGAGATCGTCAGTGAATATAATGAAGTACGAAGAACCATTCCTGGCATGTGTAGACATGGGAGCACATACATCACTATGTATCAGTCCTAAGAGTTCCGTAACTCTTTCTCCGTGTCCTGTAAACGGAGTTTTGGTCATCTTGCCTTTGAGACATGACTGGCAAGTGTCATAAGATGAAAATTCATACGGATTCAAATATCCATCCTTATGCAACTTAGCTAGCCGTGTCGCATTGATATGACCTAGTCTACAATACCACAAGAAGGATTCGTTTATTTCTGAACTCTTCCTCTTGTGTGTGTTTTGTACATTGAGGACTGTAGTTTGATCTAGAACGTATATGCCATTATTTAACGAGCTTGATCCAATCAACGTTTGATTCAGGATGATGTTTAAAACATTATCCTGTACTACAAAATTATATCCTTCTTTACTTAATAAAGAAACTGATATATGATAGCATATCAGGGTCGGAATGTAATAGCATTCGTTCAGAATCAATGTGTTGCCACTTGGTACACAAGGTGATATTCGCCAACTGCTTTGGCTGCAACATTTTCCCTATTCCATACTCTTACGGAATGATCACCTACTCCCAGTTCTTTACCTTTCCTTAGCCCATGTAACATATTACATATGTGGGATCCCGATCCGGTATCTAATATCCAGGACGTAGAGTGAACCGAGAAACAGTTCTCAACAACTAACACACCCGAAGATGATGATCAGCATGCTTATTCTTCGTGCGGGCGGCGTGGGAATCCAGATATGTCCCTATTGGCTGCTCAGTCTTATAACAATTATAAGAAATAACGGAACCAACGTTCCCCTGCACAGTACAACATGCGGTTTCGGTCAATACATCCATATTATTATCTTGATTAAGACATGACATGGTCACTACCTGGAGAGAAAGAGAAGAAAACACTTTAGCGTATGCTCTTGCAAGATCAGATTGGTTATTATTTTATCTAATCAGGATGGCTCCCACTGTTTTTATCAAATCTTCCTTCAAACCCTAAAAGGAAAGACTAGCCGGGATTAATTACACCTTACAATTTCGCCAATCTTTCAGCCGGGCTAGTGCCGGTACTTTGAGGGAGGTTCCTCGTGCTTTCGCACGGACCTAATTAAAATAAACCTTATTTTCCCAGAGGCATAACCCCGTTGACACCTTTCTAGACACCTACTTGATCGGCTAATTGTCCTGTGTAAAATTCTCCCTGGAGTAACTCTTACTCGCAGTGGGTATCGGGATCCAACTATCTCACAGAAGGTATGCAATCTCATTGCAAATTTCAATACTTGAAATTCTCGATAATATTTTTCCCCTAGCAACCTATGACCATGACGAAAGCCAACAAACCATAGGCTGCTAGTCAAGTTCAACCCGTACATTTCTTGATTGAATTGAACCCATCCGTACGACCCTTGACGAAGGCCAACAAAGTCGCACGACTACCCTAATCCAATCAGCATCATATGCTATAAGAAGAAAAGTACTAATCAGCTACCGCACACTACGCCTTGACGAAGGCCAACAAACGTAGCACGAATACTAACTAGTGCTTATCTGAAATGACGGAGGGCTATGACAAGTTTTTCAGAAAACCTATTGCGTAATGAACTTGATATCGTTGTAGAATCGAGTGATTTTGAAAAGGAGTGTTTTTGAGGTTTTTACTAGTTTCGCTAAAGAGGTCACTCCCGGTGAAGGGATCTTGGCTCTTTCCTAATCGAATAAGGTGCGGGATATATCACATATATCATTATGCAAAGCAAGAAACTTTAAAAGCAATCAAAAGACAAACCGAGTGTTGTAGCATCTGCCAGTTATTGCTAAAGAGGTCACTCCCGGTGAAGGGATCTCGGCTCTTTCCTTATCGAATAAGGTACGGGATATATCACATATATCACTATGCAAAGCAAAAAAACTGTAGCTACCCTTTTTTTTTGAAAATTTGATTCCACAACATCTTTTAGGTTTCTTTCTTTTCATTAATCTCATTAATGAAGTCCCATCATTTAAGCTTACTAAACATCACAGAAAATGAAAAGAAAATACAACGTACGCTTATGCCATCCGCATTCGCCACAGTGTCCCGTTATGCACTGTTAGGTTACTTAACTAACAGCATACCGTGACAGGACTAGCGTGGGTGCAAAACATAAGCAACGTCTACTATATATCTCATATATAATGTATATCGATTCGTCTCAGAATCCACAGTGATCACATCACAGAGCAGCAGAAGGAACATATGAAATATTGGATATACTAGGAGGTCCGTGTTTTATTTTGAGCCTGTATAAAACACGGATTCCACGGTCGCGATGAATAGCCAAACCCATATCCCTAGACCCCTATAAGAGAGGCAAGCAACCCTACCAATTCTAGAGTTAGGAGACCCGGACTCGACTCCTCGAGTTTGTCTCCCACTGTACTCTAGAACCCGGTTACTTGTGCTCCCCTCCTTGGGTCTATCCTAATGCGGAAAAGTAAATAATATACAATAATGGTGACATCATCCTCAACCCGGAAGTGCCCCAATAAAATAATATTACATACAATTAATTTTACATGAATGAAATGAAAAACTCTCATCTCACATAAAACCCCCGGCTATTCAAAACACGACGATCCAATATAACATATACAGCAATACATAACATCACATGTCATGAAATAGCTAGACGATGTTAAACCTTTCGATCGAATCAAAGAATTCCTAAAATTTCCCCAAAGAACTCAATACTTGATCAATATCAAAAATACCCAGAAGCATACCCCAGTAGCTACGGACCAACCGTAGAAGTATCGACCCAAACCTCACACATGGCGCCGCGGAACCGCCGCCAAACCCATGGTTTGGCCACGGTTCCACGGTCATGTTGTCGAGTTAGGGTGTCATTCTTCTAGAGGGTCCATAGTTTTACCTGCACGATTTTCTGAGGATTTTTAATTTGAAAAATTCCAACATTTTGAAAAAATTCCAGAAAGTGGGCTATTTCGGGTTTTCGGAGTTCGTTCGAACTTCTAACTTCGCCTAGAAGACTCCTAATGCTCTAGCAAGGCTCTGATACCACTGTAGGGTTCTTTAGTACAACCACAAGGTTTCATAAGGCATCAAACATGCTAATTTCAAATTTTCAAGTGTGCCAAATGTAGGGTTCCTAGGCATCCCAAGGAGGTCTCACAAGGCATCGAACATGCCATATTAAAATTTTACGGTGCCTACAAACCCTAAACTACGGATCGTTTGCTAGATTTCTAGGCGAACAAGAACTAGTTAACACTTAACTATTGGGAATACGGAAATACAACCTTTGTAGATCCGGTCCTCCACCTCCACGGCTCCGCAACGAGGTCGTCTCCGCTGTCCAAATCAAATCCGGGCTCTAGGATCGGCTTCGTCGGAGAATGGGCAAGCTAGGTCGTCGATGTCCATGCCGAAGATGATCTACGTCGAGGCATCGCTAGATCAAGCTCACAACTTCACCAAGTCATGAAACTTGTGAAGTAAACACACTCTACTACTTGGCAAGAGGTAGAGGATGAAGAAATAGGAGTTGGGTTAACTTTAGAATTGGATTTCTCACTTGTTTGCTCAATTCACCATTGATGGAGGTGAAGCTTTTCTTCTTGTAGTCAAGGAAGAAGAAGAAGAAGCTTATGATAAGTTAATTAGAAAAAGAAAAGAAATAATCAAAACTTATCATAACTAAACCATGGTAAAGTGTAGAGATTGAACTAGGGTTAAAATAAATGGTTAGGTTAAGCATGAGATAAGAATGGTGGACAAAGTCAAAGGTTCATGAATCTTCAACTACAATCCAAAACAAGCCACCATTCTTCTCATTTCATTTTCCAAAAAGAAAATAAATAAATAAATAAATAAATAGATATGAAAAAAAAAACCCTAACCATTTGAATAACCATGGTTTAATCTTTACACAAACTCAAGTTAGCATGCATCATCAAACATGATACATACAAGTGCACAAAAACATATCGCATATGCAATGCGCACGAACCAAGTGAGAAAATCCGTCTAAAGTGAACCGATACTAGTTAATGCAAGGTAATATATCAAATATATAATTATACATTAAATCATTAAATCAACACTTGATTTAATGATCCGGTCATGCGCACATAACCGACTGGTATCATTAGTAACATCTTATCGAATCAACACTTGATCCGATAACCCGGCTATATCGCATATAACCGATCAATGTCACATCGCGAGAATCGAATACAGTATCACATACTCGTATTATTCTCGGTCCCGCACATATCTCATATGCGCTCCTATTTCGTTTCGCTTGAGCCAGGAAACCTCTGTGTAGGACTCTAAAGACTCATCAATACGCCGGCAGCAGATGATGATCATATCAAACACCCACAAGCCGCAAGCGGTCTGCTAAACGTAACGGCCACCCGGGTATTGAGCGATCTGAAGATCGACGAGCAAGCCCGCTCACACTCCAGTGAATCCGACCAGTAACACTACCGTACAGTCCGGTCTGATCGTCTGATATATCGCATATCTCGCCTAAGGGTGGTAAACGTCAGACCCCAATAGCTCAATAAGTCGTGTCGATATGAGGTCTATAACTGTTCGAGAAACTACTGGTAACACTTACCAGTAAATCTCAGCAACCCTGGCCAGGGATTTCCTGTTATAGCCAATCGAACACAGCGCAACATCAACCCCATATACCGGGAGAGACGAATCCCCTCCTATCGCTCATTGCCTCCATGTGACTCGGGACTGTACCCAAAAACCACCGTTTTGCACGCCCTCTTGGACGTGGTAAGATGGAAATCAAAGCACAGTGGGAACCACACAAGACTCTATGACGATCTCGGGTCAGCAGACTACTCTGTACCAGTGTCACCAGAGAACTGCCATCTGACGTGAGGTATAATACCATCTGGGAGTTCTCGGCGAGTCCGTCCAGTGTACCCAGTCTCTACTGAGCACCCGTATATCATCTCTGATGTCAAACACCGATGGATATGGGATCATCCATCGCCTATCTGTATGGGTCAAGAAGGTATACGCTAGTCTACTCTGGTATATCGATGCCCCGTCTCGATACACCCACGACTAGGGACTTTGAAGGATGTACTTATAGACTACCATGTCCCCACTAGTATGATCCGCATCATAGTCTAGGTAGTCAAGTACAGATCCTAAGGGCTTTACCAACATGTAACAGAGAGACAATCAGCATACACGTTAAGGTAAAGGGTAACCAGATAGCATACTATCATGTCGAGCAAGAAAGTCCTCCCTATATATGTCCCAGCATCCACTACAATATACATCCTATGTACAGTAATGGCCTCTAGGGCATACATATAACTAACAATCTCCCACTTGCACTAGGGCCATCTGTAGCAGTGGTTGCAGTATCTCATACTCAACCATCCCATAAAAATCTCTCTCTGGGAACAGGCCTTTGTGAGTGGATCCGCTGTGTTGTCCTCTTAGTCTACTCTCCAAACCTCGATCACCCTGGAGATCAACCATCTCCATGATCAGGTGTTACTGCCTTAGAATAAGTCTGGATCACTGATGGGACCGGCGTTCCTTGGCATAATCCACAACTCCATTGTCTCACAATGGTAGGAACATAGTTCATCTCATGAACCACTATACACCCAAACAGCTTCTAGGGTAGCATCTTAAGTAGCGATGTATCCAGCCTTTATCGTCTAGTATGCCACGGTATCTAGCTTGGAACTCTTCCAACATACCGTCCCTCTACTGAGGGTAAAGACAATGCCTGCGACTGACATTCAGTCGTCTTTATCACCCTGGAACCATTCCAGTGATTCTCCCCAGGGTCGATTGATACCATCTCACTACAACTAGCGAGTATCCTAACATCCAATTAGATCTATCTCATAGATCCAAAACCCAGGATTTAGGAGGTATCACTTTGATCCTATGTGGAGAATCATTGTGATAAGCGGAGATTGATCGAGCGTAGCATAGGAAACTCTTTCCCTATCAAGAGTATGTCATCCACGTACTCTACGAGGATCGTCACCATACTCCCTATTACTTTTTTGTTTATACAAGGTTCATCTACCATTTTGATGATGTCAAACTCTTTGACTAACTCATCAAAACTGATGTTCCAACTCCGCGATGCCTGCTTTATCCTATAAAGCATCTTGCACACGTTTCCGCTGCTCCCACTGTCTACGAAGCCCTCTGGCTGTGTACTTATAGACACTCTCTTCTAAATCATCATTTAGAAAAGCAGTCAAGACACCCAACCACCAGATATCGCAGTCATGGTATGTAGCCGTGGCAAGTAGGATCTGGATGGACTTAAGCATAGCTACTTGAAAAGGTTTCATCATTATCCACGCCTGGTCGATGACGAAAAGCATTAACAAGTCTAGCTTTGAAAGTCTCAACTTTTCCATCTACACCAAGTAATCTTCTCAAGATATACTTGCTCCTGATGGGGATTTAACCCTTCAGATCTAGCAGCTTAAGTCCATACTTTGCTGGTGTATAAGGATTCCATCTCAGATCACTAAGCATCCAGCCATTCTTACAGAGTCACACTCCTGATGGCCAGCTCGAAACTAGTTGGGTCATCATCTCATGATGCAATCCTCGCTCCCACTGTCATACAGAAACTGAAGTATCTCTCAGGTGGGTGAGGAACCCTACTAGATCGGCGGAGAGGCTGAGGTTCGTTGGTATCTACTGAATACTTTGGTTCTATCAAATCATCTTCTGTAGCTTGTATAGTTGGAACCTTTCCAGTTCTACATAACAGACCTTGCCTCGAGCTTGTCCGGATTTTGCTTTTAGACATAGGCCGGACAATCCCCAAATCTTAACTAACTTAAGACATGGGTTCTTCCCATTCCATATCACATATGAAGCGGTAGGCAACTGATTTGATTAGAACCCTATTCAATAGGTATGCAGCTTCTCAAGTGCATAACACCCTAAAGGAAACAGGTAACTCAGTAGTACTCATCATAGAGCACACCATATCAAATAGGGTGTATCTGCTCCGCCCCGATATACCATCGTGCTATGGTGTATACGGAGGAGTAATGCCGAGAGAGAATCTCATTCTCCTTTAAAATAGTCCAGGATTTCCGTGCTCAAGTATTCTCCTCCTAGATCACATCATAGGACATAATACTTATACCCTTATTATGGTTCTCTACTTCTAACTTATATTCTGTGAATATCTCAAAAGGTTCGGACTTGTGTTTCAACAAGAACATATGTCTGAATCTAAAGAGATCATCAGAGAACGTAATGAAATATAAAGAACCGGTCCTGGCATGTGTAGACAGGGGACCTTACATACATCAACATGTATCATCCCAAGAGTTCATTAACTCTTTCTCTGTTTCCAGTAAACGGAGCTATGGTCATCTTATCTTTGTGACATGACTGGCGAGTTTCACAAGATGTAAATTCAAACTAATTTAAATATGCATCTTTATGTAACTCTAGCCAGTCGGGTCGCATTGATCTGACCTAGTCTACAATACCTCAAGAAGGATTCGTTCATTTCTGAACTCTTCCTCTTGTGTGTGTTCCATATACTAAGAACTGTAGTTTAATTTAGAACGTCAATGCTTTTAGATAACGTGCCTGAACCGATCAACTTTTGATATAGGAAATGTTCAAAACATTATCCAACAATACAAAATTTTATCGTTTCTTTACTAATAAAGAGACAGATATGATTTTGTATATCAGGTTCGGTATCTAATAACATTCGTTCAGAATCAATGTATCGGTAATACAGGGTGACAGTGACCAACAGACTTGGCTGCAACACTTGCCCCGTTTTCTGTCTCATGAAACTTTATCACCCGTTCTCAGTTCTTTACCTTTCTGTAGCCCTATGTAACAGATTACATATCTGGGATCCTGATCTGGTATCACATACCCAGGACGTAAAGGATACTGAGAAACAGTTCTCTGTAATGAACACACCCGAAGATGATGCATCAGCATGCACTCTCTTCGTTTGGGCGGCACGGGAATTCTGGTAATCCCCAATTTCCTGCTCTGTCTTATAACAATTATAAGTTGGAGCGGGACCAACGTTCCCCAGCTCAGTATAACAAGCGGGTTCGGTCAATAATCCGTATTATTATCTTGATTAAGGCGTGATATGGTCGCTACCTGGAGAGAGAGAGAAGAAAACACTCAGCGTGCGCTCTGTCAAGAATAGATTGGTTATTATTTTATCTAATCAGGATGGCTCCCACTGCTTTTTATCAAATCTTCCTTCAAACCCTAAAAGGAAAGACTAGCCGGGATTAATTACACACTACAAGTTCGCCAATCTTTCAGCCAGGCCAGTATCGGTACTTTGAGGGAGGTCCCTCGTGCTTTCGCACGAACCTAATTAATGTAAACCTCGTTTTCCCAGAGGCGTAACCCCGTTAACACCTTTCTAGACACCTACTTGATCGGCTAATTGTAATGTATAAAACTCTCCCAGGAGTAACTCTTACTCGCAGCGGGTATCGGGATCCAACTATCTCATAGAAGGTATGCAATCTCATTGCAAATTTCAACACTTGAAATTCCCGATAATATTTTGCCCCTAACGTGCTATGACCTTGACGAAAGCCAACAAACCATAGCCCGTTAGTCAAGTTCAACCCGTACATTTCTTGATCGAATTAAACCCACCCGCACGATCCTTGACGAAAGCCAACAAAGCCGCACGACTACCCTAATCCAATCGCATCGTATGCTAGCAGATAAGCAGCATATAGCTACCGCACACTGCATCTTGACGAAAGCCAACAAATGCAGCACGAATACTATATACAACTTATCTGAAATGACGGAGGGCTACGACAGGTTTTTCTGAAAACCTATTGCGTAATGAACTTGATATCGTTGTAGAATCAAATGATTTTAAAATGGAGTGCTTTTGAGGCTTTTCTAGTTTTGCTAAAGGAGTCACTCCCGGTGAAGGGATCGTCGGTCCTTTCCTCGTCGAATGAGGTGCGGGATATATCATATATATCACTGTGCAAAGCAAAAACACTTAAAAGCAATCAAAAGACAAACCGAGTGTGTAGCATCTGCCAGTTATTGCTAAAGGAGTCACTCCCGGTGAAGGGATCTCGGTCCGTTCCTCATCGAATAAGGTGCAGGATATATCACATATACCTCTGTGCAAAGCAAGAACTGTAGCTACCTGTTTTATTTTGAAATTCGATTCTACAACATCTTAGGTTTCTTTTATTTTCATTAATCATATTAATGAAGTCCCATCATTTAAGTACCTAAACATCACAGATAAATACGACGTACACTTATGCCATCCGCATTCGCCTCGATGTCCCCTCGTGCACCGTTAGGTTAGGTAACTAACGGCAGAGCAGGGCAGGGCTAGCACGGGTGTAAAACATAAGTAACGCCTATATAATATATCATATATACTATATACTGTATCTATCACAGAACATCACATGATCACATCACAGATATCGCAGCAGAAGAATCATATGAAATATTGGATATACTAGGACGTCCGTGTTTTCAATACGAGCCAGTATAAAACACGGATTCCACGGTCGTGATGAATAGCCAAACCCACACCCCTAGACCCCTACGAGAGCGGCAAGAAACCCTACCAATTCTGGAGTTAGGAGACCCGGACCCGACTCCTCGAGTTGGTCTCCCACTGGACTCCAGAACCCGGTTACTTGTGCCCTCCTCCTTGGGTCTATCCTAGTGCGGAAAAGTAAATAATATACAACAGGTGACAACTTCCGCAACCTGGAAGCGCCCCAATAAAAGAATATTACATACATGTTTTTACATGAATGAAAATGAAAAACACTCATCTCACATAAAAACCCCCCGGCTATTCAAACACGACGATCCAATATAACATATCCAGCAACACATAACATCACATGTCATCAACGTAAGTAAATATGTCCATCCCAATTGTCGTTGACATATAGCAACGAAACCGGCGATATCACATATTACACTTACGGTCACAGAAAAGAAAGTGTAAAACTACAACAGTTGGAATCCGCAATCACCTCAGACATCGCATGCCTAACAATTATAAACCCCGCATTTTAGTCTCAAAATCGAAAACACTTTTCAATATCAAGTCGGGTAATTCAACAAGATTCCCGAAAAACTGATCGAATGCTCGTCGCAAACTTCAGTAGACGGCCGCACCCCCGATGCCGTCGACGAAGTGCACCAAGGCGGAACACCGCTGCCGCGAGCACCCGAACGGATGCTTTCGGCGACGGGGTTCTCCTACAGTCACTTGGTCGGGGCAATGGAGCGAGGCTGTCTATTAAGTTTACCCGGCGAGTATCCGTGTACGCTACGTGATTGCGACGGACTTTTGATCACATCAAAATTCCGTGGCAACCGATCAAGTGAGACTAAAGTGCTATGTTTATAACATTCATTTAGTTATCACATAACTTTTTGTGAATTCCAATTATTGTATCCCATTCCAGATAAATAGAAAATGTTAAACTTTCCGATCGAACAATCGAACACCCAAGTTTTCCCGATATAGATCAACACATGAAACAAGTCTAACAACATGCAGTTCGTGCCTCAGTACCAACGGTCCAGCCGTAGAAGGGTCAAGCCAACGCCTCACATGTGGCACGCCGTACTGCCCCAAACCCGAAGGTTCAAAGGGCAGTTCAAGACGGTCACATAATCGAGTTAAGGTTTGTGTCTTCTAGAGGGACCATCGTGTTACTTGCACTACTTAGAACGTCGTTAAACTACGGAAAAATCCAACACTTGGAAATTTCCCGACAGGGGAAAAATTGGGTATTTATATCCGGTCGAACTTTTTAACATATTCTAGAATTTATCCGGAAAACCAAATAGACAAAATTTGATACCCCGATCGAAACACCGAATCCCCAAAACAACTGCAGAAAATTCAACTCTTGAATAAAATTTCAAAACATCCAGAGAACTCAGAACCAAAAACAATGAATTACAGTGTAAAAATTTAGGGCTGACGTCATCAATGTGCGGCTGATCCGCCGCAGAATGCAGGTATCTGCCGCTCTTCCGCGCCATTATGAACAGTTCATGACCCCAATTTTCCACCGTAATTCTTATATTTTTCTACTGAGTTCTCTGCATATTTTTAATTTGGAAAAATCACTGTTTTTGAAAAAAGTACAGAGAGCAATTTCCCGGGTGAGGTTTCGGTTCGATCGGACTTCAAATCGCGTCTAGACTTCGCCTAAGGCTCTAGCTAGGCTCTGATACCACTGTAGGGTTCCTAGGCATCCCAAGGAGGTCTCACAAGGCATCGAACATGCCATATTAAAATTTTACGGTGCCTACAAACCCTAAACTACGGATCGTTTGCTAGATTTCTAGGCGAACAAGAACTAGTTAACACTTAACTATTGGGAATACGGAAATACAACCTTTGTAGATCCGGTCCTCCACCTCCACGGCTCCGCAACGAGGTCGTCTCCACTGTCCAAATCAAATCCGGGCTCTAGGATCGGCTTCGTCGTAGAATGGGCAAGCCAGGTCGTCGATGTCCATGCCGAAGATGATCTACGTCGAGGCATCACTAGATCAAGCTCACAACTTCACCAAGTCATGAAACTTGTGAAGTAAACACACTCTACTACTTGGCAATAGGTAGAGGATGAAGAAATAGGAGTTGGGTTAACTTTAGAATTGGATTTCTCACTTGTTTGCTCAATTCACCATTGATGGAGGTGAAGCTTTTCTTCTTGTAGTCAAGGAAGAAGAAGAAGAAGCTTATGATAAGTTAATTAGAAAAAGAAAAGAAATAATCAAAACTTATCATAACTAAACCATGGTAAAGTGTAGAGATTGAACTAGGGTTAAAATAAATGGTTAGGTTAAGCATGAGATAAGAATGGTGGACAAAGTCAAAGGTTCATGAATCTTCAACTACAATCCAAAACAAGCCACCATTCTTCTCATTTCATTTTCCAAAAAGAAAATAAATAAATAAATAAATAAATAGATATGAAAAACAAAACCCTAACCATTTGAATAACCATGGTTTAATCTTTACACAAACTCAAGTTAGCATGCATCATCAAACATGATACATACAAGTGCACAAAAACATATCGCATATGCAATGCGCACGAACCAAGTGAGAAAATCCGTCTAAAGTGAACCGATACTAGTTAATGCAAGGTAATATATCAAATATATAATTATACATTAAATCATTAAATCAACACTTGATTTAATGATCCGGTCATGCGCACATAACCGACTGGTATCATTAGTAACATCTTATCGAATCAACACTTGATCCGATAACCCGGCTATATCGCATATAACCGATCAATGTCACATCGCGAGAATCGAATACAGTATCACATACTCGTATTATTCTCGGTCCCGCACATATCTCATATGCGCTCCTATTTCGTTTCGCTTGAGCCAGGAAACCTCTATGTAGGACTCTAAAGACTCGTCAATACGCCGGCAGCAGATGATGATCATATCAAACACCCACAAGCCGCAAGCGGTCTGCTAAACGTAACGGCCACCCGGGTATTGAGCGATCTGAAGATCGACGAGCAAGCCCGCTCACACTCCAGTGAATCCGACCAGTAACACTACCGTACAGTCCGGTCTGATCGTCTGATATGTCGCATATCTCGCCTAGGGGTGGTAAACGTCAGACCCCAATAGATCAATAAGTCGTGTCGATATGAGGTCTATAACTGTTCGAGAAACTACTGGTAACACTTACCAGTAAATCTCAGCAACCCTGGCCTGGGATTTCCTGTTATAGCCAATCGAACACAGCGCAACATCAACCCCATATACCGGGAGAGACGAATCCCCTCCTATCGCTCATTGCCTCCATGTGACTCGGGACTGTACCCAAAAACCACCGTTTTGCACGCCCTCTTGGACGTGGTAAGATGGAAATCAAAGCACAGTGGGAACCACACAAGACTCTATGACGATCTCGGGTCAACAGACTACTCTGTACCAGTGTCACCAGAGAACTGCCATCTGACGTGAGGTATAATACCATCTGGGAGTTCTCGGCGAGTCCGTCCAGTGTACCCAGTCTCTACTGAGCACCCGTATATCATCTCTGATGTCAAACACCGATGGATATGGGATCATCCATCGCCCATCTGTATGGGTCAAGAAGGTATACGCTAGTCTACTCTGGTATATCGATGCCCCGTCTCGATACACCCCCGACTAGGGACTTTGAAGGATGTACTTATAGACTACCATGTCCCCACTAGTATGATCCGCATCATAGTCTAGGTAGTCAAGTACAGATCCTAAGGGCTTTACCAACATGTAACAGAGAGACAATCAGCATACACGTTAAGGTAAAGGGTAACCAGATAGCATACTATCATGTCGAGCAAGAAAGTCCTCCCTATATATGTCCCAGCATCCACTACAATATACATCCTATGTATAGTAATGGCCTCTAGGGCATACATATAACTAACACCAAACAACCTCACCTACGATCTAGCTAGAGTTTTAGGAGTGATACTATAAAGTAAACTACTTTATAACTAAGTGAACTAGGAATACAACCTTTGTAGACTGGTCTTTCACTTCAATAGCTCATTGTAGTGGTCCCTTCGCTGTGATCATGGTACTCCCGGACTCTTGCATTGCTTCTCAATGTGAAAGGAACAGTCTTGCTTGAAGTCTTCGAGGCCGAAGATGATCTACGTTGAGGAGACACTAACTCAAGCTACTACTTCACTAATTGAGAGATTAGTGAAGCTAACACCCTATACTAAATTGCTAATCTAGTAGAGGATGATGAAATAGGAAGTGGGCTCACTTTAGTTTTATTTTTCTCACAATATTTTCTCTCTTTAGAAAAACCTAGCAAGCTTTTTGCTCAAGGAAGAAGAAGATGAGCATAAGAAATGAGAATGAACTAATGAGGTGAGAGAATCAACCATGGATGAGTTTCTATCATATAGCTAACTCATGTAGAGACATAACCATAGCTAAATTATAATGGTTAGGTTAATAAATATCTTAAGTAAAACAAAATGAGTGGACTTTGTCATTGCATTTACAAGCTTCTACAAGCTTCATGCATGTGAGCAATTATCCAATTATTTGGATTTACTTTAAATACTTAAACCCCACATTATAATTAATATGGTGTAAGTCTCATACACCCATGTATTGTGTATCAACAACCATGATACAAAATAAAACACAATTAATATATATCACATATATATTAAGTGTTCACATGTGAGAATAATAAATGCTTAAGTGAGCTAATAATAGTTAATGTAAATTAGTATATCATATATACAATTATACACTAAATTATCAAATCAACACTTGATTTAATAATCCGGCTGTATCACATATAACCGACTAATATTAAATGTACCAACTTATCGAATCAACACTTGATTTGATAACCCGGCTATATCACATATAACCGTACGATACAAATATCGCGAGAAAAGAATATGGTATCACATACTCGCATTATTCTCTATCCCGCACATATCATATATGTGCTCCTACTTAGTTTTGCCTAAGCCTGTGAAACCTCTATGTTGGACTCTGAAGACTCATCAATACGCCGGCAGTAGGTGATGATCACATCAAGCACCCACAAGCCGTCAGAGGTACTAGCTGGACGTAACGACTACCCGGGTATTGAGCGATCAGAACATCAACAAGCAAGTCCGCTCTATCTCCTGTAAAGCCTGTCAGTAACACTACCATACAGTCTGGTCTCCTCGTCTGATATGTCGCATATCAAGTCTAGGGGTGGTAAACGTCAGACCCCAATAACTGATAAGTCATGCCGATATAAGGCACATAACGGGTCGAGAAACTGCTGATAACAATTACCAGTAAATCTCTAAATCAGCCCTGGCCAGGGCTTCCTTGTTCTGGCCAATCGAGCACAGTGCAACATCAACCCCCAATACCGGGAGAGACGAAACCCCTCCTATCGCTCATTGCCTCCATGTGACTCGGGACTGTACCCAAAACCACCGTTTTGCATGTCCTCTTGAACGTGGTAAGGTGGAAATGAAAGCACAGTAGGAATCACACAAGACTCTATGACGATCGGGTCAACAGAATAACCTGTACCAGTGTCACCAGAGAACTGCCATCTGACGTGAGGTATAATACCATCTAGGAGTTCTCGGCGAGTCCGTCCAGTGTACCCAGTCTCCACTGAGCACCCGTATACCATCTCTGATGTCAAACACCAATGGATATGGGACCATCCATCGCCTATCTCATGGGTTGAGAAGCGTATACGCTAGTTTACACTGGTATATCGATACCCTGTCTCGATACACCCACGACTAGAAACAATAAAGGATGAACTTATGGACTACCACGGCCCTACTAGTATGATCTGTATCATAATCCTAGTAGTCAAGTACACATCCTAAGGGCTTTACCAACATGTAACCATAAGACAGTATCAAGAGACAAGTATACGTGTTAAGATAAAAAACAACCAGATAGCATACTATCACGTCGAGCAAGAAAGTCCTCTCTATATATGTCCAAGCATCCACTATAATATACATTATATGTACAATAATGGCCCCTAGGGCATACATACAATTAACACAATATACATCGTATGCACAGTAAAAGCCTCTAGGTCATACATATAACTAACATATCTATCGTGAGATAGCAGTTCTCAGGCGACACTGGTACAGGTTAGTCTGTAGACCCAAGATCGCCATAGAGTCTTGTGTGTCCTCCCACTGTACTTTGATCTCCACCCTACCACGGCTCTACTGAGTTGTGCAAACAGGTGGACTTTGGGTACAGTCCCGAGGCACATGGAGGCAATGAGCGATAGGAGGGGTTTCGCCTCTCCGGTATTGGGGGTTGATGTTGTGCTATGCTCGATTGGTTATAACAGGAAGTCCCTGGCCAGGGCGGCTGAGATTTACTGATAAGTGTTATCAGTAGTTTCTCGATCTGTTATGAGCCATACACCGGCATGACTTATTGAGTTATTGGGGTCGACGAAACCATCCTTAGACTCGATATGCAGCATATCTGACGAAGAGACCGGACTATACAGTAAGTGTTTCCAGTTGGCTCGATGGGAGTTTTGACAGCTTCGTTGGTTTTCTTCTAATCGCTCAATACCCGGGTGGCCGTTACGTTTAGCTGACCGCTTGCGGCTTTGCAACACCTTAGATTTGCGATTAGTGTTAATTAGGCGATAATGCGGGTTTTCTGTAAAAAGTTTACTAAATCGGTTTCCTCACATTTTATAACATTTAATTAATAATTTATTATTATTTGTTATGGCTTGCACACACTTGTGCATGTTAATGTGTGGGTGTGTTTGTGTTAATCTTGTTTAGTGACCATGACAACTTAACCAAATCCTAATCCTTGCTTTGCTTTAACCCTAAACCAAAGATATTTGTTTCTGGAGAGATATTTCCTTGTGTTTTCTTTTGGGAGGAGGTGGCTTGTGAGTCATGAGAGGCATGGCTTGCATTAATGAGAGAGTTAATGCAATGGTGCACTCACCCTCTCACCCTTTATTCTCACATCTCTCTCTCTCTCTCTCTCTAACTCACTCATTCACTTTCTTTCTCTCTTACTTGATCTCATTCTCATTTCTCTTCATTTCCCACAACCCTCAACTGAACACTTACCTTCCAATCACTAAACCTACACTAAACTTCATCAAATCTTCACCAAATCATATCGTAAGCCTTGTTTTGCCTCTTAGATGCCTTGGAGCTTGGAAAGCAAGGATTTTTGAGCTTGTAGGAGTAGGTAATAAACTCTATCTGTTAAGTAAGATGTTATAGTGTTGTGTATCTTGTTCATTTCAGTTTGGAACGCTTAAAGTTAAGTTTCATGCACATATCATATTTTTAGTGTCATTATATGATATCTGTGATCTGCTGTGACCCAGAGTGTGTACTAGAAAATCTAGCAGTGTAGTTGTGTTGTACCTGAGACCCTAAGATTTCACCTGAAGCACGAACCACTTCTGCTCGGATTTGGCCGGCAACATTAGGTGAATTTCCGGCGACCTCGGCCATTTAGAGGAGTTAGGGCTTGGTTTTTCTAGGGTAGCTGTCTGCATCTATTTTAGTGTGTTTGGTACTGTTTGATTTTTGAGTTTTGGCTGTATACAAAATCTGGGATCACTTTGCTTTTTTCTAGTGTTACAACTACGCGTGTTACGTTATACGACACGGTTCATGATCTTGTGCAGCTTTGGCTCTTGTGTTGGTTTCGTAGTGTCGCTATGCACGTTAGCTACTAAACGAACACTTGAGAGTATTTTGGAGTTGGTGCGTCGGTCAAACGTAGTTGATACGATTATTGGTCGATTGCTAATGCGAACTTGTTATATTGGTGTTTTATGATCTTAGGGACGCGGGCGAGGACTTCGGACGCTGCGAAGAAGGGAAAGCGAGCGGTTGGCTTTACTTAGCCAAGATCATCGGTGAGTAGATTTAACATCTACAGGGGAATCGCCCGCATGGCGTTATGCGTCTGGGCTAGATTAAATGATATGATTCTTGATATTAAGTATATGGACATTGATAGTGCACGTGTACCTTTGTTGCATACCTCATTTTCCTATTTGCATATAGATATAGTATAAATGAGACACAACACCATTATTGACAGTTCATGTTACGCGAGCACTAATTGTATGCTACACACACTCCGTCGATAATTGCCATGACACGCACAACCCATATATATACGAGATATAGCTGACATTTATACATACGTGATATTGTATTGGTTAGGGATATTGAGACATTGATTTATATTCCTTTGTGCATATGATATATAGCATACCTGTATACCTACATGCTTATGCATGTGTCTTGCCATGCCTACATGCTAGCTACCCCTATACCTATATGGTATTGTACCAGTAGTGATAGGTATATACACATATGAAACTTAGCTACATGTACACCTTGCACACATACTTACATGTACACCTTGCACACATACTTACATGTACACCTATTTACCTGATTAGAGCTACATATACCCCTATGTGGTATTGTTTTGTCACCGACATGCAGACATAGATCCTTATGCTATTGCGCATATGAGATGCATTATACATACAGGCTTACATATAGATACACATATCTTGCTATACCGACATGGTTACGCATACCTGGCTATAGCTACATATTCACCTTTATATGATGTTGTATGGATTTCGGAGAAATTAGGAACCGCATGATATATTTAATAACTTGTTGCAGTTAAATAGCGGTTTTTCCTTTATATGCTCATATTACTGTTTCATGTTGCATAAATTATATTTCATGGATTTCGCATTGATATATGGATTTCATATGATGTTTTCTGGATGTTTTACTCCTGGGTATATATATCAGTAGTGTAGGACGCTGATATATATACATGTATATATATATCAGTGGTATGGGACGCTGTTATATATGTACACCTATATAATATATATCATCATAATGATCTATGCAAATATTCTTATTCATTACTTGATATTTTCTGGATTTGAGGACCGTGATAGTTTCATGAAATTATGCATTATTTTAAAAAACCGGTTTCTTTTGATATGATATTTCGATGCGTCCACCATGAGATTTCTCGGTTCTGAGATTTGTGATATATATACCCGATGTGAGGAGTGGAGTGGGCCATGTGCGGGTACATGGTAGGGCCCGGAGGTACCCCGGAGCAAGATGATCGCAGATGATGGCGATGAGCTCAAGGCAGTGGTGTACTACCTTACCGGTGACAGTACCTGGCTTCGGCGGTTATCGTGGGGATACCGACCGGAGTCGTGTACGTATGGATACGGGAAATTTCGAGTTTTGAAGCTGGGCACTCGGGTTTCCGAGAGACGTATGATACGTATATATTAGGGCCAGTCGTAGTGACGGCACCTGATAGATGAGTATTTATGTGTCGATACTAGACACTAGTTTTCATGATGTTTTCGGGTGTCGATGTTAGAGACTAAGGTTCCATGAGACTTAAAGTATATGTTTTATTTCATACTCCGCATTTATTTGATATGCATTGCTTCATGTTTTAGTATTACCTGATAGAGTACCTTTCATGACTGTTGCATTTACATATTGCCATTTATTGCTATCAGCTTGCATGTGTTAGACCATCGCATTACGTGCATACTTGTGATTACCTGCATATGTTATTTATTAATCCTGAGTTGGCAACTCACCCCCGTTGTACCACAGTGTTTTGCAGGTAGTCTCTCAGGGCAGTCACGGCAGGGCTTCTTCTTCCTATCGTATCATCTTTTGCAGCGGATACCGCTACGGCTGTCTGTGAGCAGTTTTGCTAGGTGGGTTTTGCGGTTATCCAATGATACTCATTGGTATATTCGTTGTATCCTGTACTCTCCATCTACTACTTCATGTATTGACTTAGAGACAAGTTGTGAGGACGATATTGTATATTATTTTGTAGCTTTGGAGGTTTTTTTTATGATGTTTCACTTTATATCGTCTTTTTCTTCGCTACGGCGTCGTATATCTGCTTATGGTGGTTTTTTCCGCCTTTGGGAGTGGATTTGCTCCCGTTGGGGATGCTTTACTTATATTTTTGTTAGTTGTATGTATGCCCTAGAGGCCAGTATTGTACAGATTATGTATATTATATTGGATGCTTGGACATATATAGAGATGACTTTCTTGCTCGACATGATAGTATGCTATCTGGTTGCCATTTATCTTAACATGTACACTAGTCTCTTTATACTGTCTTATAGTTACATGTTGGTAAAGCCCTTAGGATTTGTACTTGACTACCTGGACTATGATGCAGATCATACTAGTGGGGACATGGTAGTCCATAAGTACATCCTTCAAGGTCCCTAGTCGTGGGTGTATCGAGATGGGGCATCGATATACCAGAGTAGACTAGCGTATACGCTTCTCGATCCATGTGATGGGCGATGGATGATCCCATATCCATTGATGTTTGACATCAGAGATGGTATACGGGTGCTCAGTGGAGACTGGGTACACTGGACGGACTCGCCGAGAACTCCCAGATGGTATTATACCTCACGTCAGATGGCAGTTCTCAGGTGACACTTGTACAGGTTAGTCTGTAGACCCGAGATCGTCATAGAGTCTTGTGTGATTCCCACTGTGCTTTGATCTCCACCTTACCACGTCCATGAGGGCATGCAAAACGGTGGTCTTTGGGTACAGTCCCGAGTCACATGGAGGCAATGAGCGATAGGAGGGGTTTCGTCTCTCCCGGTATTGGGAGTTGATGTTGTGCTGTGCTCGATTGGCCGTAGCAGGGAAGTCCCTGGCCAGGGCTGATCAGAGATTTACTGGTAAGTGTTACCAGTAGTTTCTCGACCCGTTACGAGCCTCACATCGGCACGACTTATCGGGTTATTGGGGTCTGACGTATACCACCCCTAGACTTGATATGCGACGTATCAGACGAAGAGACTTGACTGTATGGTAAGTGTTACTGGTCGGATTCGCAGGAGTGTGAGCGGGCTAGCTCGTCGATCTTCTGATCGCTCAATACCCGGGTGGCCGTTACGTTTAGCAGACCGCTTGCGGCTTGTGGGTGCTTGATATGATCATCATCTGCTACCGGCGTATTGACGAGTCTTTAGAGTCCTACACAGAGGTTTCCTGGTTCAAGCGAAACGAAATAGGAGTGCATATGAGATATGTGCGGGACCGAGAATAATGCGTGTATGTGATACCGTATTTGATTATCGCGATTAATGTTTCGATTGGTTGTATGTGATATAACCTTGTTATCGAATCGAAGATCGATTCGATAAGTCGATACATTGAATACTAGTCGGTTATGTGCGACATGACCGGATCATTGAATCAAGTGTTGATTTAATGATTTAATGTATAATTATATATTTGATATATTACTTTGCATTAACTAGTATTGGTTCACTTTAAACGGATTTTTCTCACTTGATGTGCACATTGTATATGTGATATACTTCTGTGCAATTACATGTATCATGTTTGATGATGCATGTTGTTTTGGCTTTGTGTAAAGAATGCAACCATGGTTATGAGAGTGGTTAGGGTTTAAGATTTATTCTCTTATTATTAAATCCTTTTATTATTTATTAAATAGATTTATGGAAACAAAAGGGTTTCATTTTATCATGAAGTGTGGTGAAGCTTCATGAAGCTTTTTGTAATGATGCCATTTTGTCTCCTTGCTTAAACCTAACCACTCCCACTAACCATGGTCAATTCTCTACACTTGACCATGGTTAGAAGATGATAAGAATTCCATTATTATTCATTTTAGAAATAACTTATCATAAGTTTTTCTATCATCTTCTTCTTCTTCTCAAAGTGAGAAAGCTTGCTACTTTAATGGCAAGTTGTGATCTAGTGAGCAAAATCCAAATCTAATGTGAACCCATCTCCTATTTCTTCACCCTCTACCTCTAGCCAAGTTGTAGAGTGTGTTTTCTTCACAAATTTCATTACTTTGTGAAGTCGGAGCTTGAACTTGCGATGCCTCGACGTAGATCGTCTTTGATACGAAGCCGGCGATCTAGCTCACCCGTTTCTCCGACGAAGCCGACGTTTGAGCCCGGAGCTCGACTAGGACAGCGAGGAGACGTCGTTGCGGAGCCGTGGAGGTGGACATCCGGATCTACAAAGGTTGTATTTCCGTTTAAACTATAGTTAAGTGTTAACTAGCTTTCTATTTCGCCTAGACATCTAGTCTAAGATCCGTAGTCTAGGGTTTCTCGGCACTAAAAATTTTAATTTGGCATGTTCGATGTCTTGTGTGACCTCATTAGGGTGCCTAGGAACCTTTCACTGGTATCAGAGCCTAGCTAGAGCCTTAGGCGAAGTCCCGACGACGTTTGAAACCCGATCGAACCGAAATCCAAAACCTAAAAATGCTCTCTGGACTTTTTCTAAAAATTCGGATTTTTGTCAATTAAAAATATGTAGAAAATCAAGCAGGGTGTTATTAGAATTACTGTGAAATACGAGGGGGTAATTCCACTTTTCCACCGCGGAAGGGCGGCACATGCTAGGCATGTGCTGCGCTTCCGCGGCGTTACTGTTCCCTTAAATAATTATTTCTTCACAGTAACTGATATAATTCAATGCTGTGTATTCTGGGATATTTTTATTGTGACTTTACAGAAGAGTATTTTGGGGTACTATTGGGAATCAGTATTTCGATCGGATTATCAAATTTCGTTTTTAGTGTTTTTCCAGATAATTGTAGAATATGTTAAAGAGTTCGACCGGATATAAAAATACCCAGGTTTTCCCCTGCCGGAATATCCAAGTGTTGGATTATTGTGTGGTTAAAAGACGTTCTGAGTAGTGCAAGTAACGCGATGGTCCCTCTAGAAGACACAAACCTTAACTCGATTATGTGACCGTCTTGAACTTCCCTTTGAACCTTCGGGTTTGGGGCAGTACGGCGTGCCACATGTGAGGCGTTGGCTTGACCCTTCTACGGATGGACCGTTGGTACTGAGGTATGAAGTGAATGTCTTTGAACCTATTTCATGTGTTGATCGGTGTCGGGAAAAATTGGGTGTTCGAAAGTTCGATCGGAAAGTTTGATATATTCTATTTATCCGGAATTGGATACAATAATTGGAATTCACAAAAGGTTATGAGATAACTGGATGAATGTTATAGATCTAGCAGTTTAGTTTCACAAGATATCGAAAAGAGTTTTCGATGATGGGACTAAAATGCGGGATTTATAACTGTTAGGCATGTGATGTCTAAAGAGATTGCGGATTCCAATTGTTGTAGTTTTACACTTTCTTTTCTGTGACCGTAAGTGTAGTATGTTCATATCGCCGGTTTCGTTGCTATACGTCAACGACAATTGGGGTATGCATACTTACTTACGTTGATGACATGTGATGTTATGTGTTGCTGGATATGTTATATTGGATCGTCGTAATCGAATAGCCGGGGGTTTTTATGTGAGATGAGTGTTTTTCATTTTCATTCATGTAAAAACTTGTATGTAATATTCTTTTATTTGGGGCACTTCCAGGTAGCGGAAGCCGTCACCCTTTGTATATTATTTACTTTTCCGCATTAGGATAGACCCAAGGAGGGGAGCACAAGTAACCGGGTTCTGGGGTCCAGTGGGAGACCAACTCGAGGAGTCGAGTCCGGGTCTCCTAACCCTAGAATTGGCAGGGTTGCTTGCCGCTCTCGTAGGGGTCTAGGGGTGTGGGATTGGCTATTCATCACGACCGTGGAATCCGTGTTTTATACTGGCTCGTATTGAAAACACGGACGTCCTAGTATATCCAATATTTCATATGTTTATTCTGCTGCGATATCTGTGATGTGATCATGAGATGATTCTGTGATGGATATAATATATAGTATATATGATATATTATATAGACGTTACTTATGTTTTACACCCGCGCTAGCCCTGCCCTGCTCTGTCGTTAGTTACCTAACCTAACGGTGCACGAGGGGACATCGAGGCGAATGCGGATGGCATAAGTGTACGTCATATCTATCTGTGATGTTTAGGTATTTAAATGATGGGACTTCATTAATGTGATTAATGAAAGATAAGAAACCTAAGATGTTGTAGAATCAGATTTTAAATAAAACAGGTAGCTACAGTTCGTGCTTTGCATAGCGGTATATATGATATACCCCGCACCTTATTCGATGAGGAAAGGACCGAGATCCCTTCACCGGGAGTGACTCCTTTAGCAATAACTGGCAGATGCTACACACTCGGTTTGTTTTTTGACTGCTTTTGCGTTTTTGCTTTGCACAGCGATATATATGATATATCCCGCACCTCATTCGACGAGGAAAGGAAACGAGATCCCTTCACCGGGAGTGACTCCTTTAGCAAAACTAGAAAAGCCTCAAAATCACTCCATTTCAAAACATCATTTGATTCTACAACGATATCAAGTTCATTACGCTCATGGTTTTCAGAAAAACCTGGCGTAGCCCTCCGTCATTTCAGATGAGTAGTAGTTAGTATTCGTGCTACGTTTGTTGGCCTGCGTCAAGGCGTAGTGTGCGGTAGCTAACTAGTATTTATCTGCTTATGCATATGATGAAGATTGGATTAGGGTAGTCGTGCGACTTTGTTGGCCTGCGTCAAGGGTCGTACGGGTGGGTTTAATTCAATCAGGAAATGACGGGTTGAACTTGACTAGCGCACTATGGTTTGTTGGCCTGCGTCAAGGTCATAGCACGCTAGGGGCAAAATATTATCGGGAATTTCAAGTGTTGAAATTTGCAATGAGATTGCATACCTTCTATGAGATAGTTGGATCCCGATACCCGCTGCGAGTAAGAGTTACTCCTGGGAGAGTTTTATACATTACAATTAGCCGATCAAGTAGGTGTCTAGAAAGGTGTTAACGAGGTTACGCCTCTGGGAAAACGAGGTTTACAGTAATTAGGTTCGTGCGAAAGCACGGGGGACCTCCCTCAAAGTACCGACACTGGCCTGGCTGAAAGATTGGCGAACTTGTAGTGTGTAATTAATCCCGGCTAGTCTTTCCTTTTAGGGTTTGGAGGAAGATTTGATAAAAAGCAGTGGGAGCCATCCTGATTAGATAAGATAATAACCAATCTGATCTTGCACGAGCTTACGCTAAAGTGTTTTCTTCTCTCTCTCTCCAGGTAGCGACCATTTCATGCCTTAATAAAGATAATAATATGGATGTATTGACCGAACCCGCATGTTATACTGTGCTGGGGAACGTTGGTTCCGTTCCTTCTTATAAGAGTTATAGGAATGAACAGGAAATAGGGGAATACCAGGATTCCCATGCCACCCGAATCAAGAAAGTACATGTTGATGCATTTTCTTCGGGTGTGTTCGTTACTGAGAACTGTTTCTCCATTTGCTCTACGTCCTGGGTATTGGATACCGGGTCAGGATCCCATATATGTAATCAGTTACATGGGCTTAGGAAAGGTAGAGAACTTGGAGAAGGTGATAAAGACATTAGAGTCGGAAATGGTGCAATTGTTGCAGCTAAGACTGTCGGGGAATATCACCTTGTATTACCAACTGGTAATACATTGGTCCTGAACGAATGCTATTACATGCCGAACCTGATATGCAACATTATATCAGTCTCTTTATTAAGTAAAGAGGGATATAATTTTGTATTACAGGACAATGTTATGAACATTTTCCATAACCAAAAGTTGGTTGGATCAGGCACGTTGTGCAATGGCATTTATGTTCTAAACCAATCAATAGTCCTCAGTATAACAAACACACACAAGAGGAAGAGTTCTGAACTCAATGAATCCTTCTTGTGGCATTGTAGACTGGGTCACATCAATGCGACACGACTAGCTAAGTTGCATAAAGATGGATATTTAAATTCGTTTGAATTTTCATCTTATGACACTTGCCAGTCATGTCTCAAAGGCAAGATGACCAAGACTCCGTTTACGGGACACGGAGAAAGAGTTACCGAACTCTTAGGACTGATACATAGTGATGTATGCGGTCCCATGTCTACACATGCCAGGGATGGTTCTTCATACTTCATTACATTCACTGACGATCTCTCTAGGTTCGGGTATGTGTTCCTGATGAAACACAAATCAGAAGCTTTTGAGAAATTTAGGGAATATAAACAAGAAGTCGAGAACCAAACCGGAAAAAGTATTAAAATCCTACGATCTGATCGAGGAGGAGAATACTTAAGCAATGAATTCCTGGACTTCCTAAAAGAGAATGGGATTCTCTCTCAGCTGACTCCTCCATATACACCACAGCACAACGGTGTATCAGAACGAAGGAACCGCACCCTATTAGATATGGTGCGCTCTATGATGAGCACAGCTGAGTTACCTATTTCCTTCTGGGGATATGCACTGGAAACAGCTGCAGACCTATTGAATATGGTTCCCACCAAAACCGTGCCGACCACTCCATATGAGATATGGAAAGGAAAGAGACCATATCTTAATTATGTTAAGATATGGGGTTGTCCGGCCTATGTAAAAACGCAAAATCCGGACAAACTCGCGGCAAGGTCCATTCTGTGTAAGTTTATTGGATATCCCAAACATTCGCGAGGGTATATCTTCTACCACCCTGAGGAACAAAGAGTGTTTGTTTCTCGGCATGCCACCTTTTTAGAAAAGGAATTTCTTGAAAAAGAGATTAGTGGTCATGAGGTAGAACTGGAAGAGGTTCCAGCTGCTCAAGCTACAACAGAAGATCTGGTGGAACCAGAGGATTCCATAGTTCCCGATGAACCCCAGCCACTCCGCCGATCTGGTAGGGTTCCTCGCCAACCTGAGAGATACTACGGTTTTCTCATGGACGGTGGGAGCGAGGATTGCATCATGGAGGATGATGACCCAACTAGCTTCGAGCAGGCCATCACGAGTGGGGACTCAGTGAAATGGCTGGATGCTATGCGGTCCGAGATGGATTCCATGTACACCAACAAAGTATGGACTTTGGAAGTTGCTCCTGAAGGGGTAAAACCCATTGGGAGCAAGTGGATCTTCAAGAAGAAACTTGGTGTAGATGGGAAAGTGGAGACTTTCAAAGCTAGACTTGTAGCAAAGGGTTTTCGTCAAAGACCAGGTGTGGACTATGACGAAACCTTTTCTCCAGTGGCTATGCTTAAATCCATCCGAATCATGCTTGCCATTGCTGCCTTTCATGACTACGAAATCTGGCAAATGGATGTTAAGACCGCCTTTCTAAATGGTGATTTAGAAGAGTGCGTGTACATGACTCAGCCAGAGGGCTTCATAGACAGTGGGAGCAGCGGGAAGGTGTGCAAGTTGCTTAAATCCATTTATGGATTAAAGCAAGCATCGCGGAGTTGGAACATCTGCTTTGACGTCGTTATCAAAGAGTTTGATTTCGTCAAAAATCCAGATGAACCTTGTATTTACAAGAAGGTGGCAGAGAGTAAGGTTGTCTTCCTCGTATTGTACGTGGACGACATACTCTTGATAGGAAATGATATTCCTATGCTGCAATCGGTCAAGCTCTTCTTATCACAAAGATTCTCAATGAAAGATCTTGGTGATGCCTCCTGCATATTGGGAATCAGGATCTATAGAGATAGATCCAAACGGATTTTGGGATTGTCCCAATCCAGGTACATTGACACCATACTAAAGAGGTTTAGTATGGAAGAGTCCAAGCGTGGGAACTTACCCACGATCTCTGGAGTCACTCTCTCCAAAGAGATATCTCCCAAGACTGATTTGGAGAGAGCTCGCATGCAAGGGATACCCTATGCTTCGGCAGTAGGCTCTATCATGTATAATATGCTATGTACAAGACCCGATGTAGCATACTCACTAAGTGTAGTGAGCAGGTATCAAGCTGATCCTGGAGAGAGTCACTGGACAGCTGTGAAGAGCATTCTCAAGTACTTGCGAAGGACTAGAGATATGTTCTTGGTGTATGGTAACGGAGAGCTCCAAGTGGAGTCCTTTACCGATTCGAGCTTCCAGAGTGATAAGGACGACTCTAAGTCGCAGTCGGGCTTTGTCTTTACCCTTTACGGAGGGGCGGTTAGCTGGAAGAGTTCCAAGCAGGAAACCGTGGCAGACTCGACGATGGAGGCTGAATACATCGCTGCCAACGATGCTGCTAAAGAAGCTGTCTGGATCAAGAAGTTCATTACTGAACTTGGTGTGGTTCCATCCATTGAGCATCCAATACCTTTGTATTGCGATAACAATGGAGCAGTGGCTTTGGCCAAGGAACCCAGGTCCCATCAGCGGTCCAGGCATATTCTGAGGCGGTATCACCTGATCCGGGAGATAGTTGATCGCCGGGAGATCGAGGTCAGGAGAGTTGACACGAAGAACAACACGGCGGATCCACTCACGAAGGCCATTCCCCAGATACAGTTTGAGAGACTCTTCGGGATGCTCGGTATGAGATACTACAGCAGCTGGCCCTAGTGCAAGTGGGAGATTGTTAGTTGTATGTATGCCCTAGAGGCCAGTATTGTACAGATTATGTATATTATATTGGATGCTTGGACATATATAGAGATGACTTTCTTGCTCGACATGATAGTATGCTATCTGGTTGCCATTTATCTTAACATGTACACTAGTCTCTTTATACTGTCTTATAGTTACATGTTGGTAAAGCCCTTAGGATTTGTACTTGACTACCTGGACTATGATGCAGATCATACTAGTGGGGACATGGTAGTCCATAAGTACATCCTTCAAGGTCCCTAGTCGTGGGTGTATCGAGATGGGGCATCGATATACCAGAGTAGACTAGCGTATACGCTTCTCGACCCATGTGATGGGCGATGGATGATCCCATATCCATTGATGTTTGACATCAGAGATGGTATACGGGTGCTCAGTGGAGACTGGGTACACTGGACGGACTCGCCGAGAACTCCCAGATGGTATTATACCTCACGTCAGATGGCAGTTCTCAGGTGACACTTGTACAGGTTAGTCTGTAGACCCGAGATCGTCATAGAGTCTTGTGTGATTCCCACTGTGCTTTGATCTCCACCTTACCACGTCCATGAGGGCGTGAAAAACGGTGGTCTTTGGGTACAGTCCCGAGTCACATGGAGGCAATGAGCGATAGGAGGGGTTTCGTCTCTCCCGGTATTGGGAGTTGATGTTGTGCTGTGCTCGATTGGCCGTAGCAGGGAAGTCCCTGGCCAGGGCTGATCAGAGATTTACTGGTAAGTGTTACCAGTAGTTTCTCGACCCGTTACGAGCCTCACATCGGCACGACTTATCGGGTTATTGGGGTCTGACGTATACCACCCCTAGACTTGATATGCGACGTATCAGACGAAGAGACTTGACTGTATGGTAAGTGTTACTGGTCGGATTCGCAGGAGTGTGAGCGGGCTAGCTCGTCGATCTTCTGATCGCTCAATACCCGGGTGGCCGTTACGTTTAGCAGACCGCTTGCGGCTTGTGGGTGCTTGATATGATCATCATCTGCTACCGGCGTATTGACGAGTCTTTAGAGTCCTACACAGAGGTTTCCTGGTTCAAGCGAAACGAAATAGGAGTGCATATGAGATATGTGCGGGACCGAGAATAATGCGTGTATGTGATACCGTATTTGATTCTCGCGATTAATGTTTCGATTGGTTGTATGTGATATAACCTTGTTATCGAATCGAAGATCGATTCGATAAGTCGATACATTGAATACTAGTCGGTTATGTGCGACATGACCGGATCATTGAATCAAGTGTTGATTTAATGATTTAATGTATAATTATATATTTGATATATTACTTTGCATTAACTAGTATTGGTTCACTTTAAACGGATTTTTCTCACTTGATGTGCACATTGTATATGTGATATACTTCTGTGCAATTACATGTATCATGTTTGATGATGCATGTTGTTTTGGCTTTGTGTAAAGAATGCAACCATGGTTATGAGAGTGGTTAGGGTTTAAGATTTATTCTCTTATTATTAAATCCTTTTATTATTTATTAAATAGATTTATGGAAACAAAAGGGTTTCATTTTATCATGAAGTGTGGTGAAGCTTCTTGAAGCTTTTTGTAATGATGCCATTTTGTCTCCTTGCTTAAACCTAACCACTCCCACTAACCATGGTCAATTCTCTACACTTGACCATGGTTAGAAGATGATAAGAATTCCATTATTATTCATTTTAGAAATAACTTATCATAAGTTTTTCTATCATCTTCTTCTTCTTCTCAAAGTGAGAAAGCTTGCTACTTTAATGGCAAGTTGTGATCTAGTGAGCAAAATCCAAATCTAATGTGAACCCATCTCCTATTTCTTCACCCTCTACCTCTAGCCAAGTTGTAGAGTGTGTTTTCTTCACAAATTTCATCACTTTGTGAAGTCGGAGCTTGAACTTGCGATGCCTCGACGTAGATCGTCTTTGACACGAAGCCGGCGATCTAGCTCACCCGTTTCTCCGACGAAGCCGACGTTTGAGCCCGGAGCTCGACTAGGACAGCGAGGAGACGTCGCTGCGGAGCCGTGGAGGTGGACATCCGGATCTACAAAGGTTGTATTTCCGTTTAAACTATAGTTAAGTGTTAACTAGCTTTCTATTTCGCCTAGACATCTAGTCTAAGATCCGTAGTCTAGGGTTTCTCGGCACTAAAAATTTTAATTTGGCATGTTCGATGCCTTGTGTGACCTCATTAGGGTGCCTAGGAACCTTTCAATTTTATGTTGTACCCTTTTTGGGGCTAGTTTTTACAAAGGAGGTGCTGCCAAAATCTTAATAGAAGTAAAAGTTGGACTTTAAAAAATTTGTATTTGAGATTTCAAAAGTTTTAACAATGTTCTTATCACTTACTACTTTTGATGGTTTAGATTGCTAGGTTTTCGGCTTACTTAGATTGCGTTACGCCTGTGGACGTTGCGTGGTTTAAGGGCCGTCACGTGTCCATTTTGGGTCGTGACAAAGTTGGTATCAGAGCAATAGGTTTTACCTTTCGGAGTGTAGGATGACCTTGGTATGATGGAGTAGGTAGCTTAAGCAGATTGGCGTAGTGTGTGTATGTCCGCGGCATACTAACGACACGGTACTCTGCCTAAGTGACCTAAGTACTAATTGCTCGAAATTCCTTCCGTGATTATACATACCCTTGTGATTCGATTTCCGTGGTTTTATCGAATCCCATTTCCATATATTGCCTTTTGCCGCCGATGACTATGAAGGCTCAGAGAGATGCAGCGAGAGCCGAGGTTAGAGTTGACTCGTTTGGGATGAGGACTGACCAGGACGGTACGCTCGTTACACAGGAACAGATTGATCCGCCTTCGATAGATCGTATCGCTATGCTAGAGGCAGATATGCAGGACTTGCGCGAGATGATGAGGTCGTTGGTTGAAGCCAGTCGAGCGCAGCGATAGGAGGTTGCCACCCCTGTTACCCAGTTATTCCTTGCTATTAGCACACAATATTGTGTCACGTATACAGCAGTAGTGGATGCAGCCCATTTAGCTGAGGAGCGTCTTCCCGAGACTTTGGGAGTTCCAAGACCGAGGAGGGCTCGTGTACGTGTACCAGCCCAGAGACAGAGGTTCAGTCGCCATGATAGGTTTCGTGCACGTCGCGGGAGTAGCAGAGGCTTTGGATGAGGACAGTTGTTTAGTTCTTATCCCCAGGAGGGTCAGCAGCCATCGTATAGATGTTTTCGATGTGGGAGCCTTCAACACTTCGTCAGACATTGTTCCTTGATCCGCATCAGATTTATGTTCAGAGAGGTCGTGGTCGCGGAGGATTTGTTCCGAGAGTACAGGAGGGTAGAGGAGGAAGACAGCCAATTGCAGATAGAGGGCAGACACGAGCGTTTGCTTCTACTCATCGGAACGCGCGGGCGTCCAATACAAAGTTTTCAGGTATTCATTTTCGTTTGTTCTTTTGTTGTGCATGTTTGTTTAATTCGGGATCTAGGCACTCATTGTTGTACACACTTCATGTCGTGGTTGGGCCGGGAGTCGTGTTTGCTAGATCAGCCGTTTGTTCTGTTTAATCCTGTTAGCGATTCTTTTGTTGCGCAACACGTATTTCGGTCGTGTGCCAATTGGTTTGGAGATAGAGATTCTTCCGTCGATTTGATCCTTCTAGAGATGTTGGACTTTGACGTTCTCCTAGGCACGGACTGGTTAGCTACGTGCTATGCGTCTATGGACTGCCGCGAGAAGACAGTTAGGTTTTGTCTTCCCGGCGAGTCAGTTCTTGTTGTGCAGGGGGAACTGTGGTGCTGCCCCTCACAGTTTGATTTCAGCCTTATTCGCTAGTCGGCTTTTGAGGAGAAGATGTCGAGGATTCTTGGCTTTAATTAGTGATACCGGAGCCACAGTGGATTCGTTGGGCCGGGTTCCTATCATGTGAGAGTTTTCCGACTTTGTTCCAGATGAGCCGGCGGAGCTTAAGGATCAGCTGCAGAGTTGCTAGATGGGGGGACTTGTACGTCCAAGTGTTTCGCTTTGGGGAGCTCCTATTCTGTTCGTCAAGAAGAAGGACGGCAGTTTGAGGTTGTGTATTTATTGATCGTCAATTGAATCGAGTTACGGTGTGGATAGGTATCATTTACCTCGTCTTGACGATTTCTTTGCTTAGCTCCAGGATGCGGGACATTTTTCTAAGTTTGTTTTGGGATCTGGTCATCATTAGTTATGGGTTCGGAGTGATGACATTCCGAAGACTGCTTTTTGTGCGCGCTATGGGCTTTATGAGTTTTGGTGGTGTCGTTGGACACACCAGTGCCCTAGCACCATTCTTGGATGTGATGAACCGGGTTTCTCAGGCCATTCCTCGACCAGTTTATTGTTGTTTTATTGATGACATTTTGGTCTTTTCCAAGAGTCGTGGAGAACAAGAGTAACACTTGAGGATTTCCTTGCAGACGTTGAGAGAGCACTGGCTGTTTGCTAAATTCTTAAAGTGTTCCTTCAGGCTTGATAGTGTTGACTTCCTATGTCATGTGGTTACGGGAGACGGTATTTGTATGGACCCGAGAGAGATCGAGGCCGTACAGCTTTGGCCATCAGGGACAGAGGTCCGTAGATTTTTGGGCTTAGCCGGTTTTTACCGCCGTTTCTTGCAGGATTTTTATGTTTCGCTGCACTGTTGACCGTACTGAAAAGGATGGGGGTTCATTTTATTTCAACTGAGGCATGCGCGCTGAGTTTTCAGTGGTTGAAGACTTGGTATACGACCGCGTCGGTTCTATCTTTGCTTTCTGGATCGGGCGACTTTGTTGTTTACTGTGGTGTTTCGTGAGTGGGGCTCGATTGTGTACTGATGTAACATGATAGAGTTATCGCTTATGCTTCCTGAAAGTTGGAGGAAGTACGAGTAGGATTATCCCACTCATGATCTAGAGATGGCCGCGGTGGTCTTGCGCTGGAGGTTTAGGGACACTACTTGTATGGTGAGTCGTATCAGATTTTCATGGACCACCAGAGCTTAATGTTCATCTTCCTGCAGCGGGATCTGAAGTTGAGACAGCGCTGTTGGATGGAGCTTGTGAAGGATTGTGTTTGTGTGATCCTTTATTGCTCGGGGTAAGGCGATTGTGGTAGCTGATGTTTTGAGTCGTAGGCCCGGGATTAGCTTGTTCCAGTTGTGCACAATTCAAAGACTGTCTTTTGCAGACTTACAGTTCTTGTGCGACTGTTGAGTACAGCTTAAGTTCACCTCTACTGAGGGGAAAACTTGCTCATGTCCGCGCCCATCCACTTTTACTTAATCGTTTTTCGTTAGCCACAGCCCTCCGATGCTCGTTTGTTTGAGATTCTGAGCATGTTCGGTAGGGTAATGATTCAGAGTTTTGATTGATGACCAGGGTGTGCTACGTTTCGGGACTCGTTGGTGTGTATATGATACTGATGGGTAGAGACACGAGGTCCTAGAAAAGGCACATCAGTCAGCTTTCTGTGTTCACCCCAAGTGCCACCAAGATGTAACTCGACTTGAAAGTTAGTTACAGGTGGGCAGGGATGAAGAATGAAGTTTCAGATTTCATTTCGAAGCGCTTGGATTGTTGGCGAGCTAAGGTTGAGCATTTGAGACCGGCTGGAGAGTGGCAACCTTTTAACCGTTCTGGAGTGGGAATGGGAGCATATCTCCATATGATTCGTTGTGGGTCTACCCAGGTCTAGTCGAGGGTATGACTCCATTCGGGTGATTGTTGTCCGGTTATGCTCAGTATGCTCAGTTTGCTCAGTTGCTCTTTGTTAAGTTTATGCGTTTATACGGAGTTCCTTCATGCGTTGTATTCCAATAGAGTCACCCAGTTCGCTAGCCGTCGTTGGCAGAAGCTTCAGGAAGCCTTGGGTACTGGTTGAGCTTTATCTCCGCTTTTCCATCTGTAGGACGATGGTCAGACAGAGTGGACTATACAGACTCTGGAGGATATGATTGTGCATACGTACTAATTGTTTGTTGGCAGTTGGGATCGTCACTTGCCCTTGATGGAGTTATTCTACGATAACAGTTATCAGGCGACATTTCAAATGGCAACTTTTAGGCCTTGTGTGTAGGTTGTGTCGATCGCCAGTCTGTTTTACTGGCTCTGGAAGAGCGGGATTTTTGGACTCCAACTAGTCGAGAGGCTTCGGAGAAGATCCAGTTGATTTAGGTCAGGATGAGAGCAGCCCAGTGCAGACAGAAGTCTTATACCGACCGTGGTGGTCGCAGACTTGAGTTCGCAGTGGGAGATCATGTATTCCTATGGATTTTTCCGATAAATGGCATGTTGAGTTTTGGGAAGCTTAGTCCAAGAGTGTAGGTCCTTTTGAGATCCTTGAAGCGAGTTAGTACCGTTGCCTATAATTTGGCACTTCCGCCCAGATTTTTGAGTATTCACCCCGTATTCCGTGTGTCGATAATTTGCAAATACCTTCATGACCTTTCTCATATGATTCAGCATCTGACCATTTAGCTTTGACGTGATCTTTTCGTTCACCGGCAGCCGATAGTGTTAGTGGATCGGCAGGTGGAGAAAATTCGGTCAAGGGTCTTGCCATCTGTGGAGGTTTTCTTTGGCGTAGCTGTCTAGTGAGGAGATCACTTGGGAGGCTGCGAGCGAGATGTGGGAGTTTTGCGCTCATCTCTTTGAAAGTACGTATGGTAAGGATTTTAATTCGGGGACGAATTTTCTTTAGGTGGGAGATTGTAACACCTTAGATTTGCGATTAGTGTTAATTAGGCGATAATGCGGGTTTTCTGTAAAAAGTTTACCAAATCGGTTTCTTCGCATGTTATATTCAATTAATAATTTATTGTTATTTGTTATGGCTTGCACACACTTGTGCATGTTAATGAGAGGGTGTGTTTGTGTTAATCTTGTTTAGTGACCATGACAACTTAACCAAATCCTAATCCTTGCTTTGCTTTAACCCTAAACCCTAGATATTTGTTTGTGGAGAGATATTTCCTTGTGTTTTGTTTTGGGAGGAGGTGGCTTGTGAGTCATGAGAGGCATGACTTGCATTAACGAGAGAGTTAATGCAATGGTGCACTCGCCCTCTCACTCTTTATTCTCACCTCTCTCTCTAACTCATTCATTCACTTTCATTCTTTCTCACTTGATTTCATTCTCATTTCTCTTCATTTCCCTCAACCCTCAACTGAACACTTACCTTCCCATCACTAAACCTACACTAAACTTCATCAAATCTTCACCAAATCACATCCTAAGCCTTGTTTTGCCTCTTAGATGCCTTGGAGCTTGGAAAGCTAGAATCTTTGAACTTGTGGGAGTAGGTAATAATCTCTATCTGTTAAGTAGGATGTTATAGTATTGTGTATCTTATTCATTTCAGTTTAGAAAGCTTAAAGTTAAGTTTCGTGCACATATCGTATTTTTAGTGTCATTATATGATATCTATGATCTACTGTGACCCGGAGTGTGTACTAGAAAATCTAGCAGTGTAGTATTTGAGACCCTAAGATCTCACCTGAAGCACGAACCACTTCTGCTTGGATTTGGCCGGCGACCTTGGCCATTTAGAGGAGTTAGGGCTTGGTTTTTATAGGGTAGCCGTCTGCATCTATTCTAGTGTGTTTGGTACTGTTTGATTTTTGAGTTTTGGCTGTATACAAAATCTGGGATCATTTTGCTTATTTCTAGTGTTACGACTACGCGTGTTATGTTATCCGACACGGTTCGTGATCTTGTGTAGCTTTGGCTCTTGGGTTGGTTTCGTAGTGTCGCTATGCACGTTAGTTACTAAACGAACATTTGAGAGTATGTTTGGAGTTGGTGCGTCGGTCAAATGTAGTTGATATATTTTATTGGTCGATTGCTAATGTGAACTTGTTATATTGTTGTTTTATGATCTTAGGGACGCAGGCGAGGACTTCGGACGCTGCGAAAAGGGGAAAGAGAGTGGTTGTCTTTACTTAGCCAAGATCATCGGTGAGTAGATTTAACATTTACAGGGAAATCGCCTGCATGGCATTATGCGTCTGGGCTAGATTAAATGATATGATTCTTGATATTAAGTATATGGACATTGATTATGCATGTGTACCTTTGTTGCATACCTCATTTTCCTATTTGCATATAGATATAGTATAATGAGACACAACACCATTATTGACGGTTCATGTTACACGAGCACTAATTATATGCTACACACACTCCGTCGATAATTGCCATGACACACACAACCCATATACATACGAGATATAGCTGACATTTATACATACGTGATATTGTATTGGTTAGGGACATTGAGACATTGATTCATATTCCTATGTGCATATAACATATAGCATACCTGTATACCTACATGCTTACACATATGTCTTACCATGCCTACATGCTAGCTACCCCTATACCTATATGGTATTATACCATTAGTGATAGGTATATACACATATGAGACTTAGCTACATGTACATCTTGCACACATACTTACATGTACACCCATTAACCTGACTAGAGCTACATATACCCCTATGTGGTATTGTTTTGTCACCGACATGGAGACAGAGATCCTTATGCTATTGCGTATATGAGATGCATCATACATACATGCTTATATATAGATACACATATCTTGCTATACCGACATGGTTACGCATACCTGGCTATAGCTATATGTTCACCTTTATATGATGTTGTATAGATTTCGGAGAAATTAGGAACCGCATGATATATTTAATAACTTGTTGCAGTTAAATAGCGGTTTTTCTTTTATATGTTCATATTACTGTTTCATGTTGCATATATTATATTTCATGGATTTCTCATTGATATATGGATTTCATATGATGTTTTCTGGATGTTTTACTCCTGGGTATATATATTAGTGGTATGGGACGCTGTTATATATGTACACCTATCTAATATATATAATCATAATGATCTATGCAAATATTCTTATTCATAACTTGATGTTTTCTGGATTTGAGGACCGTGGTAGTTTCATGAAATTATGCATTATTTGAAAAATCCGGTTTCTCTTGATATGATATTTCGATGCATCCACCATGAGATTTTGAGATTTTGAGATTTGTGATATATATACCCAAAGCGTGGAGTGGAGTGTGTAGGGTTACTAGGCACTCTAACAAGGGTTAAGAAAGCATCAAACATGCCTGTTTAAAATTTTAGCCGTGCCGAATACCCTAAGCAAGATCGTTACTAGAAAATTAGGGTTTCAAATGCAAGTAAACTATGTTTACAACTAAGTGAATACGATATACAACCTTTGTAGATCGGTCTTTCACTTCTATTGCTCCTTATTGAAGTCCCTTCGCTGCGATCGTGGTTCTCCCAGACCCTTGCATGGCTTCACGAGGCGAAAGACGCGTCCTTACTTGAAGTCTTCGAGGCCGAAGATGATCTACGTCGAGGGGATGCCAACTCAAGCTTCTACTTCACTAACTTGAGAATTAGTGAAGCAAACACCCTAAACTAAAGTGCTAGTCTAGTAGAGGATGGAGAAATAGGAAGTGGGTTCTCTTTAGAATTTTATTTCTCACAAGTTTTCTCACTTTTGATCAAACCCTAGCAAGCCTTTTCTTTTAGCAAATGAAGAAGAAGATGAACTAAAGAAAGAGAAGAGGATAATGATCAAGTGAGAAGGCTAACCATGGTGAGTGAGTATTATATACTAACTCTTGTAGAGCCATAACCATAGCTAATTGATTATGGTTGGGTTAAAAAAAAATCTAAGGTGAAGACAAAGGTAGTGGACTTTGTCAAAGCAAAGCAAGCTTCTACAAGCTTCATGCTCTTTCCAAAATTCCACCAATTTAGTAATTACCTTAAATAATTATAACCCACCATAAAAAAAGAATGGTGTATGTCTTGTACACCCATGTCTTGTGTATCATCAACCATGATACAAAAAAGAAAACACATTTTAATATATATCATATATACATTAAAATTGTGTTCATGTGAGGAAAAAAAAAACCTAAAGTGAACAAGTGTTAGTAAATATAAACTAGTATATCTTATATACAATTATACACTTAATTATTAAATCAACACTTGACTTAATAATCCGGTCATATCTCATATAACCGACTAACATCCATTGTATCGACTTATCGATTCAACACTTGATTCGATAACCCGGCTATATCATATATAACCGACAGATAGAAAAAGTCGCGAGAATAGAATACGGTAACACATACACGCATTATTCTCGGTATCGCACATTTCACATACGTGCTCCTATTTCGTTTTGCCTGAGCCAGTAAAACCTCTATGTAGGACTCTAAAGACTCGTCAATACGCCGGCAGTAGGTGATGATCACATCGAGCACCCACAAGCCGTCAGTGGTACTAGCTGGACGTAATGGCTACCCGGGTATTGAGCGATCAGAAGATCAGCAAGCAAGCCCACTCCAACTCCTGTAAAAGCCTGCCGGTAACACTTCCCGTACTGTCCGGTCTCCTCGTCTGATATGTCGCATATCAAGTCTAGGGGTGGTAAACGTCAGATAAGTCGTGCCGATGTGAGACTCATAACGGGTCAAGAAACTACTGGTAATACTTACCAGTAAATCTCTAAATCAGCCCTGACCAGAGACTTCCCTGTTACGGCCAATCGAGCACAGCGCAACATCAACCCCCAATACCGGGAGAGACGAAACCCCTCCTATCGCTCATTGCCTCCATGTGATTCGGAACTGTACCCAAAAACCACCGTTTTGCATGCCCTCATGGACATGGTAAGGAGGAAATCAAAGCACAGTGGGAATCACACAAGACTCTATGACGATCTCGGGTCTACAGACTAACCTGCACAAGTGTCACCAGAGAACTGCCATCTGACGTGAGGTATAATACCATCTGGGAGTTCTCGGCGAGTCCGTCGAGTGTCCCCAGTCTCCACTGAGCACCCGTATACCATCTTTGATTTCAAACACCAATGGATATAGGATCATCCATTGCCCATCTCATTGGTCGAGAAGCGTAAACGCTAGTCTACACTGGTATATCGATTCCCCGTCTCGATACACCCACGACAAGGGACCTTGAAGGATGTACTTATGGATTACCATGTCCCACTAGTATGATCCGCATCATAGTCCAGGTAGTCAAGTACACATCCTAAGAGCTTTACCAACATGTAACTATAAGACAGTATAAAGAGACAAGTATACATGTTAAAGTAAAGTGCAATCAGATAGCATACTATCATATCGAGCAAGAAAGTCCTCTCTATATATGTCCAAGCATCCAATATAATATACATCATCTGTACAATACTGGCCTCTAGGGCATACATACAACTAACAATCTCCCACTTGTACTAGGGCCAGCTGCTGTAGTATCGCATACCAAGCATCTCGAAGAGTCTCTCAAACTGTATCTGGGGAATGGCCTTCGTGAGTGGATCCGCTGTGTTGTTCTTCGTGTCAACCCTCCTGACCTCGATCTCCCGGCGATCAACTATCTCCCGGATCAGGTGACACCGCCTCAGAATATGCCTGGATCGCTGATGGGACCTGGGTTCCTTGGCCAAAGCCACTGCTCCATTGTTATCGCAATACAAAGGTATTGGATGCTCAATGGATTGAACCACTCCAAGTTCAGTAATGAACTTCTTGATCTAGACAGCCTCTTTGGCAGCATCGTTGGCAGCGATGTATTCAGCCTCCATCGTCGAGTCTGCCACGATTTCCTGCTTGGAACTCTTCCAGCTAACCGCCCCTCCGTAAAGGGTAAAGACAAATCCCGACTGCGACTTAGAGTCGTCCTTATCACTCTGGAAGCTTGAATCGGTAAAGGACTCCACTTGGAGTTCTCCGTTACCATACACCAAAAGCATCTCTTTAGTCTTTCGCAAGTACTTGAGAATGCTCTTCACAGCTGTCCAGTGACTCTCTCCAGGATCAGCTTGATACCTACTCACTACACTTAGTGAGTATGCTACATCGGGTCTGGTACATAGCATCGCGTACATGATAGAGCCTACTGCCGAAGCATAGGGTATCCCTTGCATGCGAGCTCTCTCCAAATCAGTCTTGGGAGACATCTCTTTGGAGAGAGTGAGCCCTGAGATCATGGGTAAAAACCCACGTTTGGAATCTTCCATACTAAACCTCTTTAGTATGGTGTCAATGTACCGGGATTGGGACAATCCCAATATCCTTTTAGATCTATCTCTATAGATCATAATTCCCAATATGCAGGAGGCATCACCAAGATCTTTCATTGAGAATCTTTGTGATAAGAAGAGCTTGACCGATTGCAGCATAGGAATGTCATTTCCTATCAAGAGTATGTTGTCCACGTACAATACGAGGAAGACAACCTTACTCTCTGCCACCTTCTTGTAGATACAAGGCTCATCTACGTTTTTGACGAAATCAAACTCTTTGATAAGGACGTCAAAGCAGATGTTCCAACTCTGCGATGCTTGCTTTAATCCATAAATGGATTTAAGCAGCTTGCACACCTTCCTGCTGCTCCCACTATCTACGAAGCCCTCTGGCTGAGTCTTGTACACGCACTATTCTAAATCACCGTTTAGAAAGGCGGTCTTAACATCCATTTGCCAGATTTCGTAGTCATGAAATCTAGCGATGGCAAGCATGATCCGGATGGATTTAAGCATAGCCACTGGAGAAAAGGTTTCGTCATAGTCCACACCTGGTCTTTGACGAAAACTTTTTGCAACAAGTCTAGCTTTGAAAGTCTCCACTTTCCCATCTACACCAAGTTTTTTCTTGAAGATCCACTTGCTCCCAATGGGTTTTACCCCTTCAGGAGCATCTTCCAAAGTCCATACATTGTTAATGTACATGGATTCCATCTCGGAACGCATTGCATCCAGCCATTTCACTGAGTCCCCACTCGTGATGGCCTGCTCGAAGCTAGTTGGGTCATCATCAACCATGATTCAATCCTCGCTCCCACCATCCATGAGAAAACCGTAGTATCTCTCAGGTGGGTGAGGAACCCTACTAGTTCGGCGGAGAGGCTGAGATTCGTTGGGAACTACCGAATCCTCCGGTTAAACCAAATCTTCTGTCGTAGTCTGTATTGATGGAACCTCTTCCAGTTCTACCTCCATGCCACTAATCTCTTTTTCAAGAAATTCCTTTTCTAAAAAGGTGGCATGTCGAGAAACAAATACTTTTTGTTCCTCGGTTTGGTAGAAGATATACCCGCGCGAATGTTTGGGATATCCAATAAACTTACACAGAATAGACCTTGCCACGAGTTTGACCAGATTTTTCGTTTTTACATAGGCCGGACAACCCCATATCTTAACATAATTAAGACATGGTCTCTTTTCTTTCCATATCTCATATGGAGTGGTTGGCACAGATTTGGTGGGAACCATATTCAAAAGGTCTGCAGCTATTTCCAGTGCATACCCCAAGAAGGAAATAGGTAACTCAGCTGTGCTCATCATAGAGCCCACCATATCTAATAGGGTGCGGTTCCTCCGTTCCGATACACCGTTGTGCTGTGGTGTATATGGAGGAGTTAGCTGAGAGAGAATCCCATTCTCTTTTAGGAAGTCCAGGAATTCATTGCTCAAGTATTCTCCTCCTCGATCAGATCGAAGAATTTTAATACTTTTTCCGATTTGGTTCTCGACTTCTTGTTTATATTCTCTAAATTTCTCAAAAGCTTCTGATTTGTGTTTCATCAGGAACACATATCCGAATCTAGAGAGATCGTTAGTGAATGTAATGAAGTACGCAGAACCATTCCTGGCATGTGTAGACATGGGGCCGCATACATCACTATGTACCAGTCCCAAGAGTTCCGTAATTCTCTCTCCATGTCCCGTAAACGGAGTTTTGGTCATCTTGCCTTTGAGATATGACTGGCAAGTTTCATAAGATGAAAATTCAAACGGATTCAAATATCCACCTTTATGCAACTTAGCTAGTCGTGTCGCATTGATGTGACCCAGTCTACAATGCCACAAGAAGGATTCGTTCACATCTGAACTCTTCCTCTTGTGTGTGTTTGTTATGCTCAGAACTGTTGATTGATTTAGAACATAAATGCCATTGCACATCGTGCTTGATCCAACCGACTTTTGGTTTAGAAAAATGTTCATAACATTATCCTGTAATACAAAATTATATCCTACTTTACTCAACAAAGAAACCAATATAATGTTGCATATCAGGTTCGGCATGTAATAGCATTCATTCAGAATCAATATATTACCAGTTGGAAATACAAAGTGATATTCCCCGACGGTTTTAGCTGCAACAATTGCACCATTTCTAACCCTTATGTCTTTATCACCTTCTCCAAGTTCTCTACCTTTCCTAAGCCCATGTAACTGATTACATATGTGGAATCCTGACCCGATATCTAATACTCAGGACGTAGAGGAAATGGAGAAACAGTTCTCTGTAACAAACACACCCGAAGAAAATGCATCAACATGTACTTTCTTCTTTCGGGTGGCATGGGAATCCTGGTATTCCCCTATATCCTGTTCCGTCTTATAACTCTTATAAGAAAGAACGGAACCAACGTTCCCCAGCACAGTATAACATGCGGGTTCGGTCAATACATCCATATTATTATCTTGATTAAGGCATGCTATGGTCGCTACCTGGAGAGAGAGAGAAGAAAATACTTTAGCGTATGCTCTTGCAAGATCAGATTGGTTATTATTTTATCTAATCAGGATGGCTCCCACTGTTTTTATCAAATCTTCCTTCAAACCCTAAAAGGAAAGACTAGCCGGGATTAATTACACCTACAATTTCGCCAATCTTTCAGTCAGGCCAGTGTCGGTACTTTGAGGGAGGTTCCCCGTGCTTTCGCACGGACCTAATTAAAGTAAACCTCGTTTTCCCAGAGGCGTAACCCCGTTGACACCTTTTTAGACACCTATTTGATCGGCTAATTGTCCTGTGTAAAACTCTCCCGGGAGTAACAATTACTCGCAGTGGGTATCGGGATCCAACTATCTCATAGAAGGTATGCAATCTCATTGCAAATTTCAACACTCGAAATTCCCGATAATATTTTGCCCCTAGCGTCACATGACCTTGACGCAGGCCAACAAACCATAGTGCGCTAGTCAAGTTCAACCGATCATTTCTTGATTGAATTAAACCCACCAGTACGACCCTTAACGCAGGCCACCAAAGTCGCACGACTACCCTAATCCAATCTGCATCATATGCATAAGCAGATAAATACTAGTTAGCTACCGCACACTACGTCTTGACGCAGGCCAACAAACGTAGCACGAATACAAAGTAGGACTTATCTGAAATGACGGAGGGCTACGACAGGTTTTTCTGAAAACCTATTGCGTAATGAACTTGATATCGTTGTAGGATCAAGTGAATTTTGAAATGGAGTGATTTTGAGGCTTTCATTAGTTTTGCTAAAGAGGTCACTCCTGGTGAAGGGATCTCGGCTCTTTCCTTATGAAATAAGGTGCAGGATATATCATATACATCACTATACAAAGCAAAACTCCAAAAACAATCAAAAGCAAACCGAGTTTTGTAGCATATGCCAGTTTTGCTAAAGTGGTCACTCCCGGTGAAGGGATCTCGGCTCTTTCCTCATCGAATAAGGTGCAGGGTATATCATATATACCGCTATGCAAAGCAAAACAGTAGCTACCCTTTTTGAAAAATTTGATTCTACAACATCTTTTAGGTTTCTTTTATTTCATTAATCACATTAATGAAGTCCCATCATTTAAGTCACCTAAACATCACAGATAAATACGACATACACTTATGCCATCCGCATTCGCCTCGATGTCCCCTCGTGCACCGTTAGGTTAGGTAACTAACGGCAGAGCGGGGCAGGGCTAGCGCGGGTGTAAATCATAAGTAACGCCTATATAATATATCATATATACTATATACAGTATTTATCACATCACATCAAATGATCACATTGTAAGTCCACGTTGCCCACCCCGGTACTTGCGGAGAGGCGGAAAACGGAATAAAAATCGGATTTTATCAACTTAGGCAACATGGACTAGACTATGAAGGATCTTTGCTAAACAAAAACAAGCTAAAGCTAACTAGAAACTAGCTAAGTGCTAGAAAGGTTATACCTTGGGCTTTATGTCCTTCTCTCCTTGCTCCTTGGAGTGGTGGAAGGAGGTCACCTTAGTCGTCTTCTCACGTCGAAGAAAGATCCACCCGAAAGCATCGACCTTTGGCTTCAACTCCAAGCTAGAAGTAACTAAGGTGCAAGAAGTGCTAATCCTTGAACCCTAGATGAGAGTAGAGATTATCAAGAGAGGGTTTTTCTCAAGCTCAAGTGTTTCTCAACACATGAGAGGAGAGAGCTTGAGGGAGAGGAAGAACAAGAGAGAGAAAGTAAATGATAGAATGAGAGAATAATAACCATTCTCACATATATGTGTGAATTATTGTAATTAGATAATTAGCTAGATAATTGTCACGGTTAATCAAGACATGACCATTATCATTTCATTTTTAATGCAATTTGCAAGGATCAAAGAGCATCTTCCAAATGAAATGATGATGGTCAAAGTGTCAACCAAGGTCAATAAGTCAAGAAGGTCAAATGGTCAACAAGCATAACCATGCACAATTATTAAACTAATATCAATTAACAATAATACACACATAAGCATTAGGGTTAATAAAATGACAATAGTCATTAACCCTAATCAAAGTCCTCTCCCTATGTCTCAAGCAACTGTGGATACGCACCCGTATTCGTGATCCGAGGAACATGAATACAAGGAGAAAAACCAATCCCAAATCATATACTAGGATCCGTCTTAAACCAAAGCCCGCTAGTATAAGCTGTCCGGACAGTAAACGTGCACAAGTGCGCGGATGCGAACGAACCCTGTCGCAAAACCATGCGACCTCTACTCATTTTGCCTAAAGGCGAATAGCTCTCTGTGTGGGACTCTAAAGACTCGACACTACGCTGGCAGTGGGTTTAACCACAGACCGCAAGCGGCACTAGCTGTACGTAACGGTCCCCAGGTAGATGTCGATAAGAAGACTGACGAGGTGAACCCCATCTGAACTCCTACTGAGCCTGTATGTGACAATCTCCGTACAGTCCGGTCTGTTCGTCTGATACATCGCATGGCGGGCCTACGGGGCGGTGAACGTCAGTCCCCTAATAGCGGTACAAGTCGTGTCGGAGTGTAGCCCAGAACACCCTGAGATAACACTGGAAACCTACCAGTATATCTCGCTTGCCCTGGCCAGGGACTACTCGTGTAATGGCTCTCCTGGACACAGCGCGATGTCAACCCCCAATACCGGGAGAGACGAATCCTGTATAACCGTCACTGCCTCCAAGTGCTTCGGGACTGCACCCAAAAACTACCTGTTTGCACGACTCCTTTGAGCCGTGGTAGGGTAGCAATCAAAGTGCAGTGGGAACACACTCGAGGCGAAGTAACAGTGTCAAGTCAGCGGACTAAGCTGTACTCATGTCACCTGGGAACTGATAACTGACGATAGGTATAATACCAACCAACAGTTCCCGACGAGTCCTGTCCAGTGTATTCGTAACCTAACGAGCACCCGCATACTATCTCAAGTACGACGTACTGACGGCTGTGGGACAGACCGTCTCCCACACTGGGATGAGAAGTGCATACGCTAGTATACTCCGAAGTATCGATGCCCTGTCTCGATAGTCCAACGACTAGGGACCTGTATAAGGATGTGCTTATAGATCACCCAGCTCCCACGAGTGTGAGCGCCATCACAACGCTGGTAATCAAGCAAAGATCCTAAGGGCTCTACTAATATGTATATCAGCAATATGCTAAAAGAAACACATGCACATATTAAAGCAGAGACAAACCAAGTAGCATACTACCATTTAGAGAAAGATTGTATATACAACTGTGAATATCCTAAGCTTCCATTAAGTAATATACAAAACTAGTATGATACAGTAATGGCCTCTAGGGCATGTACACTAACAATTTCCCACTTGCACTAAGGCCATGTACTGGCGTATCGAAGACCTATCATCTCGATCAGCCGCTCGAACTGAGTCTGGGGCAAGGCCTTGGTGAATGGATCTGCTGTGTTATCTTCTGAAGCAACCCTCCGAACCTCGATTTCCTGGCGATCCACGATCTCCCTAATCAGGTGATACCGCCTCAAGATGTGTCTGGATTTCTGATGGGACCTGGGTTCCTTCGCTAAAGCTATAGCCCCGTTGTTGTCTCAATACAGAGGTATTGGGTCAACAATGGACGGAACCACCTGAAGTTCTCTCAAGAACTTCCTCATCCAGACAGCTTCTTTTGCGGCATCAGATGCAGCGATGTATTCCGCTTCCATAGTCGAGTCAGCAACGATTTCCTGTTTGGAGCTTTTCCAACACACCGCCCCTCCATTGAGGGTAAAGACAAAACCCGACATGGACTTGGAATCATCCTTGTCACTCTGGAAGCTGGAGTCAGCAAAGACCTCAATCTGCAGGTCTTTTCCGCCATACACCAAGAACATCTCCTTAGTCCTTCTCAGGTACTTGAGAATGTTCTTTACCGCTATCCAGTGTTTCTCCCCTTGGTTTGACTGATACCGGCTTACAACGCTCAATGCGTATGCTACATCTGGTCTGGTACACAACATCGCATACATTATAGAGCCTACCGCAGAAGTGTAGGGTATGATAGACATGCGATCCCTTTCCAAATCAGTCTTGGGAGACATCTCTTTGGAGAGGGTGATCCCGTGACAAGCCGGTAAATTACCGCGCTTGGAATCTTCCATACTGAACCTTTTTAGTATGGTGTCAATGTACCTTGACTGTGAAAGTCCCAACATCCTCTTAGATCTATCATGATAGATCTGGATCCCCAGAATGTAGTTGGCATCGCCCAGGTCCTTCATGGAGAACCTCTGCGACAAGAATCCTTTGACTGACTGTAGCATAGGAATATCATTTCCTATTAGGAGAATGTCATCCACGTACAAGACGAGGAATACCACAGTTCTCCCTACAATCTTACTGTAAATGCATGGTTCATCTGGATTTTTGATAAAGTCGAATTCTTTGACAGTATCATCAAAGCAGATGTTCCAACTCCGCGATGCCTGCTTAAGTCCATAAATGGACTTGAGCAACTTGCACACTCTACCGCTACTCCCACTCTGATTGAATCCCTCTGGCTGATCCATATAGACGCACTCTTCCAAATTTCCATTTAGGAAAGCCGTCTTTACGTCCATCTGCCAGATTTCATAATCGTGGAAGGCAGCAATGGCAAGAAGGATCCGAATGGATTTCAGCATAGCCACTGGAGAAAAGGTCTCGTCATAGTCCAAACCAGGTCTTTGACGAAAACCCTTTGCAACAAGTCTAGCTTTATAGGTCTCAACCTGCCCATCTACACCAATCTTCTTTCTGAAGATCCATTTGCAGCCTACGGGTTTTACCCCTTCTGGAGCAAAGTCCAAAGTCTAAACTTTGTTGGTGTACATAGACTCCATCTCGGCCCGCATTGCATCCAGCCATTTTACCGAGTCACCACTCTGAATGGCTTGCTGGAAGCTAGTAGGCTCACCATAATCCATAGTGCAATCCTCTCTATCTCCGTCAATGAGAAAACCGTAGTATCTCTCGGGCGGATGAGACTGCCTACTACTCCTGCAGAGTGGCGCTGGGATGTCCTGTTCTCTCGAACCCTCTGGTTCTACCAAGCTTTCAGTAATAGCTTGTGGTTCTGGAATTTCTTCCAGTTCTATTGCGCTCCCACTTATCTGATTTTCCAAAAACTCAGTTTCTAAGAAGAGGGCATGACGAGAAACAAAAACCTTTTGTTCCTCTGCGTAATAGAAAAGATACCCCTTGGAGTTCTTTGGGTATCCTACAAACTTACACTGTACTGAACGTGCCTCGAGCTTGTCCGCATGCTGCTTTTTTACAAAAACTGGACACCCCCATGTCTTAAAGTGTTTAAGACTGGGTTTCTTCCCACTCCACATCTGATATGGTGTGGTAGGCACTGACTTAGTAGGAACTTGGTTCAAAAGATATGCAGCTGTTTCTAGTGCATAACTCCAGAAGGATTGCGGCAACTCAGCCTTACTCATCATGGAACGAACCATATCCAATAGGGTTCGATTCCTTCTTTCCGATACACCGTTGTGTTGTGGTGTGTATGGAGGAGTAAGTTGAGAGAGAATTCCATTCTCTTTTAAGAAGCCCAGAAACTCGGCACTCAAGTATTCGCCACCTCGATCAGATCTTAGTGTCTTGATACATTTGCCTGTTTGTTTTTCAACTTCATTCTTGTATTCCTGAAATTTCTCAAAGGCCTCGGATTTGTGCTTCATTAAGAAGACATGCCCATACCTAGAGAAATCATCTGTGAAAGTAATGAAGTATGAATAACCACTTCGCGCATGTGTAGACATTGGACCACACACATCACTGTGTATGAGTCCCAAGAGCTCGCTCGCTCTTTCTCCGTGTCCAGTGAACGGAGTCTTTATCATCTTTCCTATGAGACATGATTCACAAGTGGCATAAGACTGGTACTTGAACGGATCCAAGTATCCTTCTTTATGTAACTTTGTCAACCGTGTCTCATTAATGTGACCCAGTCTACAATGCCATAAGAAAGCCTGATTTAATTCCGGAGACTTTCTTTTAAGTGTGTTCTGGACACTGAAGACCTGAGCTTGATTCAAAACGTATATACCGTATTTCAATGTACCTGACCCAATCAGCACTTGATTTAGGTGGATGTTTACTACATCGCTTACAAAAGTAAAATCATATCCTTCCTTAGAAAGTAAGGATACAGATATGATGTTACAAGTCGCACCTGGCACATAAAAATAGTCACGCAGAATCAATATCTGCCCAGTTGTCAGTCCTAGATGATATTCCCCTACGGATTCAGCATACATGCTCATTCCGTTAGCAACCCTGAGAGTCATATCACCTTTCCTGATAACCCTACGGTTTCTCAAAGCCTGTAACGAATTACAGATATGAGATCCTGATCCGGTATCCAATACCCAGGAGGTAGGGTTAACTGACATACAGTTCTCAATCACAAACACACCCGAAGCCGAAGCCACAACATGCTTCGAATTCTGGCTACTGGCTTTACAAGCCCTGCAATCCTTCTGCCCATGTTCATTCCCGTAACAATAGGAACATCCTTCTTTTACTACATCTGTTCCTGAAACTTCTGCCCTTCCCTTTCTTTCTACTTCCCTAGTTTCCTTTAGGGTAGTAGGTAGAGACTGTTGAACTGAGTCAGCATCTGACCCGTTCTTCAACGTGGTTTTCAGGTCCGAGAGCTCAAAAGAGCTGGTCTCTGTAAGGACGTTGCCCCCTACAGATGACCCGATAGCCAACCTCGATGGAAGCAATTCGTTCGAGGTCTCATATCTTGCGATACGAGATTGCTCTCCATATAAAACTTTGTTATGGAGGAAGATAGAAGCTGAGTCCATCTTCTCGTGCTGCCTCTGGTATATACCATCAACTGAGGCTAACACGAGGCACTTGGCTTTCGCACAGTCTTCTTCCGATGTCCTACGAATATCAATATCCGTGACAGGGGAAACTGGACCTGAGACGGCAGGGGTTGGATCAGTCAAGAGGTGTCCCAGCTTGTCCTGGGCAATGGACATCTGGACAGACCTTTGCCAGTTATAACAGTCAGATTCAGTCATCTTATTATCTAGATGTAACCTAGGTGCGGTCACTGGGTCGCTACAATTAAGAGAGAGAGAAGAAAACACTTAGCATGACGCTCTTGCAAGTTTAGATTGGTTTTTAATTTATCTAAACAGGATGGCTCCCACTGTCTCTCAAATCCCTTCTCAAACCATAAAGAAAGGATTAGTCAGGATCAATCTCACCGTACAATACTTGCTTAACCGTTCAGCCAGGCCAGTGTCGGTACTTCGAGGGAGGTTTTCCAAGCTTTCGCGAAGTTCCTTAATTAAGTAACCTCTTTTCCCTGTGGGCGTAGCCCCGCTAACACCTTTCTAGACACCTACTAAGTTTATAGCATTGATCGTTGAGTGAGAGTTTTCCCGAGGAGTAGCATATACTCACAGTAGGATCGGGATCCAAATATCATCGCGTGATAAAACCGAAGGAATCCTACCAGAATCATCACACTCCAAATGGTATGCAGCTCTAGCAAGTTTCAGTACTTTTGAAACTCCCGATATAGATTTTTTCCCCATGCTCTTATGACCTTGACTAAGGCCAACAAATCATAAGGCACATGTCAAGTTCTACCCGTCGTTATCCAGGTTAATTTGAACCCACCCGTATATACCCTTGACTATGGCCAACAAAGCAATACGACTGTCCCAAACCAATGCATTCTATCTATGCAACATATGAATACCCACCAGCTACCAAACACTGTGCCTTGACTAAGGCCAACAAACACAGCTTGAATACTGTTGAATATTCATATGAAACGACGGAGGGCTACGGATGGTTTTGGCGAAACCGTGAACGTAGTGAACTTGATATAGTCGATGGAACGAGATAGCTTTTAATAGGAGTGGTTCAAGTTCCGCGTTTAAAATGCTTGTTTTTGAAAAGAACCGAGTGGTTTTCAAAGTGTTCCAACGACTTTTACTTGGTTTATTTTCTTGCATTAGTTCTTTTAATGCGTCCCATCATTTAATCCTACCATTGCAGAAAACAACCAAAATATGACGTACGCTTATGCCATTCGCATTCGCCACGGGGCCCCGTCATCACCCGTTAAGTTACTTAACTAACGACAGAGCGGGGGCTGGGCTAGCGCAGCTGTAAAACATAAGCAACGCCTAAATAGTTATCATTTATAAATATATAGCAATGATAGACATTACAGATCACAGATGAATACATTGGATATACTAGGAATCCGCAATCCGTTCGAGCCTGCAACGAAAAGCGGATTACACGGTCGCGGTGAATAGCCAATACCCCACCCAAGACCCCTACGGGTGCGGCAAACTACCCGCCAAGTACCCGAAGCGAAGCAACCTCCCTCACCACCGTGAGTAGGCCACTCGGCACTTCGAGATACCCGGTAGTTTGTGCACCCCCTCCATGGGTCTATCCTAGGAGCAAAAACAGTAAAAAGAATTATACAATGACGGCTACAACCCCGACCCGGTTGTGCGGCCAAACAAATAATAATATTACATCAATTTACATATTACAATGAATGAAAGAAAAAGCAACACTCATCTCACATCCACCCCGGCTATTCATCCGCGACAATCCAACCCATTCATATACACATACCATCATCAATTACAGATCACAGATATGTATAACCCCGACTAATCGACATATAGCGATTTGCCGACGTTCAATACATATAAACATCACAGATATAACCTTTTAGTCAAAGTGTATTGAAGTTCGAAAAAAAATACGGATTTATAGGCCCCCAAAAACGAATTTCTATTCTGGAAAATCTGGGCACATATAAACCATCTTAAAAATCCTAAAACCAAGCCAGAAATACACTGCACCAAACTCGACCCAGAGAAGAGCCAAGATGGCCGCGGTTGCGCAGCAATAGCTTGCTATTGCCGCGGAACCGCGGCTCTTTGGTCGAATCTTTGGATCGTTTTTGGTGGCTTTCTTCACAAAACCCTGAGATGAATTTTGGAGTACAACAAATTTTATTTTGAACAAAAAAAATTTAACAGAAATTTAGGGTTTTGAAAACTCGTTTTTTCGATTTTTCCGATTCGAACTTCGATACACTCTACTACCTAGCTAGTTTATGTTTAGTTAGGCTCTGATACCACTGTAAGTCCACGTTGCCCACCCCGGTACTTGTGGAGAGGCGGAAAACGGAATAAAAATCGGATTTTATCAACTTAGGCAACATGGACTAGACTATGAAGGATCTTTGCTAAACAAAAACAAGCTAAAGCTAACTAGAAACTAGCTAAGTGCTAGAAAGGTTATACCTTGGGCTTTATGTCCTTCTCTCCTTGCTCCTTGGAGTGGTGGAAGGAGGTCACCTTAGTCGTCTTCTCACGTCGAAGAAAGATCCACCCAAAAGCCTCGACCTTTGGCTTCAACTCCAAGCTAGAAGTAACTAGGGTGCAAGAAGTGCTAATCCTTGAACCCTAGATGAGAGCAGAGATTATCAAGAGAGGGTTTTTCTCAAGCTCAAGTGTTTCTCAACACATGAGAGGGGAGAGCTTGAGGGAGAGGAAGAACAAGAGAGAGAAAATAAATGATCGAATGAGAGAATAATAACCATTCTCACATATATGTGTGAATTATTGTAATTAGATAATTAGCTAGATAATTGTCATGGTTAATCAAGTCATGACCATTATCATTTCATTTTTAATGCAATTTGCAAGGATCAAAGAGCATCTTCCAAATGAAATGATGATGGTCAAACTGTCAACCAAGGTCAACAAGTCAAGAAGGTCAAATGGTCAACAAGCATAACCATGCACAATTATTAAACTAATATCAATTAACAATAATACACACATAAGCATTAGGGTTAATAAAATGACAATAGTCATTAACCCAAATCAAAGTCCTCTCCCTATGTCTCAAGCAACTGTGCATACGCACCCGTATTCGTGATCCGAGGAACATGAATACAAGGAGAAAAACCAATCCCAAATCATATACTAGGATCCGGCTTAAACCAAAGCCCGCTAGTATAAGCTGTCCGGACAGCAAACGTGCACAAGTGCGCGGATTCGAACGAACCCTGTCGCAAAACCATGCGACCTCTACTCATTTTGCCTAAAGGCGAATAGCTCTCTGTGTGGGATTCTAAAGACTCGACACTACGCTGGCAGTGGGTTTAACCACAGACCGCAAGCGGCACTAGCTGTACGTAACGGTCCCCAAGTAGATGTCGATAAGAAGACTGACGAGGTGAACCCCATCTGAACTCCTACTGAGCCTGTATGTGACAATCTCCGTACAGTCCGGTCTGTTCGTCTGATACATCGCATGGCGGGCCTAGGGGGGCGGTGAACGTCAGTCCCCTAATAGCGGTATATACAACTGTGAATATCCCAAGCTTCCATTAAGTAATATACAAACTAGTGTGATACAGTAATGGCCTCTAGGGCATGTACACTAACACACATCACAGATATCGCAGCAGAAGAAACATATGAAACATTGGATATACTAGGACGTCCGTGTTTTATTTTGAGCCTCTATAAAACACGAATTCCACGGTCGCGATGAATAGCCAAACCCACACCCCTAGACCCCTACGAGAGCGGCAAGCAACCCTACCAATTCTAGAGTTAGGAGACCCGGACTCGACTCCTCGAGTTGGTCTCCCACTGGACTCCAGAACCCGGTTACTTGTGCTCTCCTCTTTGGGTCTATCCTAGTGCGGAAAAGTAAATAATATACAAATGGTGACATCGACCTCATCCCGGAAGTGCCCCAATAAAAGAATATTACATGCATTTAATTTTACATGAATGAAAATAAAAACTCTCATCTCAAATAAAAAAACCCCGGCTATTCAAAACGCGACGATCCAATATAACATATCCAGCAACACATAACATCACATGCCATCAACGTAAGTAAATATGCGCATCCCAATTGTCGTTGACATATAGTAACGAAACCGGCGATATCACATATTACACTTACGGTCGCAGAAAAGAAAGTGTAAAACTACAACATTTGGAATCCACAATTTCTTTAGACATCGTAAATCCGAAATATCACATATTTCGCATTTCATGTTTAACGGTATGAATTCCACATATTGTATCACATTCCTGATAAATAGACAATATTAAACTTTCCGATCGAATAATCAAATACCCAAGATTTCCATGATAGCTCAACACTTGAACGGAGTTCAAAAATTCCAGAATACGTCACAGTAGCAACGGTCCAGCCGTAGAAGGGTCAAGCCAACGCCTCACATGTGGCACGCTGTACTGCCTCAAACCCTAAGGTTCAAAAGGCAGTTCAAGACGGTCACATAATCGAGTTAAGGTTTGTTGTCTTCTAGAGGGTCCATCGCATCACATGCACGTTTTTCCGAAAGATTTAAACCCGAGAAAAATTCAACACTTGAATGTTTTTCGTGCCGGGAAAAATTGAGTTAATGATATCCGTTCGAACATTGTAATACTTTCTAACTTATCCGGAATAACATAACAAAATTAAATTCTCCGATCGAATCGACGATTACAAAATAAACCCCAAAATACTCAACACTTAAGTCAGATTTAAAAATACCCAGAAAATAGCATTATCTTATAGTAGTATTACTGTGCAAACACCAAAGCATACACACACTGTACGGCCGCGGATCCGCGGCACAAGCAGGCTATTGCCGCGGTTCCGCGGCTATCTGTACAGCTTACGTCACCAATTTTGCACCGTAATGCTTAGAAAACCCTGCTGAATTTTTTAGGTATTTTTAATTCTGAAAAAACCGAGTTTTTAAAAAATGACCAGAGAGGGGTATAATTTGACGTTTTCGGGTTCGATCGGGGTTTTAACTTCGTTAACACATCGCGTAATGCTCTAGCTTGGCTCTGATACCACTGTAAGGTTACTAGGCACTCTAACAAGGGTTAAGGAAGCATCAAACATGCCCGTTTAAAATTTTAGCCGTGCCGAATACCCTAAGCAAAATCGTTACTAGAAAATTAGGGTTTCAAATGCAAGTAAACTATGTTTACAACTAAGTGAATACGATATACAACCTTTGTAGATCGGTCCTTCACTTCTATTGCCCCTTGTTGAAGTCCCTTCGCTGCGATCGTGGTTCTCCCGGACCCTTGCATGGCTTCACGAGGCGAAAGACGCGTCCTTGCTTGAAGTCTTCGAGGCCGAAGATGATCTACGTCGAGGGGATGCCAACTCAAGCTTCTACTTCACTAACTTGAGAATTAGTGAAGCAAACACCCTAAACTAAAGTGCTAGTCTAGTAGAGGATGGAGAAATAGGAAGTGGTTTCTCTTTAGAATTTTATTTCTCACAAGCTTTCTCACTTTTAATCAAACCCTAGCAAGCTTTTTCTTTTAGCAAATGAAGAAGAAGATGAACTAAAGAAAGAGAAGAGGATAATGATCAAGTGAGAAGGCAAACCATGGTGAGTGAGTATCATATACTAACTCTTGTAGAGCCATAACCATAGCTAATTGATTATGGTTGGGTTAAGAAAAAATCTAAGGTGAAGACAAATGTTGTGGACTTTGTCAAAGCAAAGCAAGCTTCATGCTCTTTCCAAATTTCCACCAATTTTGTAATTACCTTAAATAATTATAACCCACCATAAAAAAAGAATGGTGTATGTCTTGTACACCCATGTCTTGTGTATCATCAACCATGATACAAAAAAGAAAACACATTTTAATATATATCCTATATACATTAAAATTGTGTTCATGTGAGAAAAAAAAAACCTAAAGTGAACAAGTGTTAGTAAATGTAAACTAGTATATCTTATATATAATTATACACTTAATTATTAAATCAACACTTGACTTAATAATCTGGTCATATCTCATATAACCGACTAACATCAATTGTATCGACTTATCGATTCAACACTTGATTCGATAACCCGGCTATATCATATATAACCGACCGATTCAAAAAGTCGCGAGAATAGAATACGGTATCACATACACGCATTATTCTCGGTGTCGCACATATCACATACGTGCTCCTATTTCGTTTTGCCTGAGCTAGTAAAACCTCTATGTAGGACTCTAAAGACTCGTCAATACGCCGGCAGTAGGTGATGATCACATCAAGCACCAACAAGCCGTCAGCGGTACTAGCTGGACGTAACGGTTACCCGGGTATTGAGCGATCAGAAGATCAGCAAGCAAGCCCGCTCCAACTCCTGTAAAAGCCTGTCGGTAACACTTCCCGTACAGTCCGGTCTCCTCGTCTGATATGTCGCATATCAAGTCTAGGGGTGGTAAACGTCAGACCCCAATAACCGATAAGTCGTGCCGATGTGAGGCTCATAACGGGTTGACAAACTACTGGTAATACTTACCAATAAATCTCTAAATCAGCCCTGGCCAGGGACTTCCCTGTTACGGCCAATCGAGCACAGCGCAACATCAACCCCCAATACCGGGAGAGACGAAACCCCTCCTATCGCTCATTTCCTCCATGTGACTCGGGACTGTACCCAAAAACTACCGTTTTGCACGCCCTCATGGACGTGGTAAGGTGGAAATCAAAGCACAGTAGGAATCACACAAGACTCTATGACGATCTCGGGTCTACAAACTAACCTGCACAAGTGTCACCAGAGAACTGCCATCTGACGTGAGGTATAATACCATCTGGGAGTTCTCGGCGAGTCCGTCCAGTGTACCCAGTCTCCACTGAGCACCCGTATACCATCTCTGATGTCAAACACCAATGGATATGGGATCATCCATCGCCCATCTCATGGGTCGAGAAGCGTATACGCTAGTCTACACTGGTATATCGATGCCCCGTTTCGATACACCCACGACTAGGGACCTTGAAGGATGTACTTATGGACTACCATGTCCCCACTAGTATGATTCGCATCATAGTCTAGGTAGTCAAGTACTCATCCTAAGGGATTTACCAACTTGTAACTATAAGACAGTATAAAGAGACAAGTATACATGTTAAAGTAAAGTGCAACCAAATAGCATACTAGCATATCGAGCAAGAAAGTCCTCTCTATATATGTCCAAGCATCCAATATAATATACATCATCTGTACAATACTGGCCTCTAGGGCATACAAACAACTAACAGAGTGGGCCGTGTGCGGGTACATGATAGGGCCCGGAGGTACCCCGGAGCAAGAAGATCGCAGATGTTGGCGATGAGCTCGAGGCAGGGGAGTACTACCTTACCGGTGACATTACTTAGCTTCGGCGGTTATCATGGGGATACCGACCGGAGTCGTGTACGTATGGATACGGGAAATTTCGAGTGTCGAAGCTGGGCACTCGGGTTTCCGAGAGACGTATGATAAGTACATATCAGGGCCAGTCATGGTGACGGCACCTGAAAGATGAGTATTTATGTATCGATGCTAGACACTAGTTTTCATGATGTTTTCGGGTGTCGATATTAGACACTCAGGTTCCATGAGACATACAAGATATGTTTTATTTCATACTCCGCATTTATTTGATATGCATTGCTTCATGTATTAGTAGTACCTGATAGAGTACCTTTCATGATTGTTGCATTTACATATTGCCATTTATTGCTATCAACTTGCATGTGTTAGACATTTCATTACGTGCATACTTGCAATTACCTGCATATGTTATTTAGTATTCACGAGTTGGCAACTCACCCCCGTTGTGCCACGGTGTTTTGCAGGTAGTCCCTCAGGGCAGTCACGGCAGGGCTTCTTCTTCCTATTGTATCATTTTTTGCAGCGGATATCGCTACGGCTGACTGTGTGCAGTTTTGCTAGGTGGGTTTTACGGTTATCCGATGATGCTCATTTGTATATTCGTTGTATCCTGTACTCACCATCTACTACTTCATGTATTGACTTAGAGACGAGTTGTGGGGACTATATTGTATATTATTTTGTAACTTTGGAGGTCTTTAATGATGTTTCACTTTATATCATCGTTTTCTTCGCTACAGCGTCGTATATCTGCTTATAGTGGGTTTTTTCCGCCTTTGGGCGTGGATTTGCTCCCGTTGGGGATGCTTTACTTATATTTTATGTTGTACCCTTTTTGGGGCTAGTTTTTACAAAGGAGGTGCTGCCAAAATTTTAAAGGAAGTAAAAGTTGGGCTTTAAAGAATCTGTATTTGAGATTTCAAAAGTTTTAACAATGTTCTTATCACTTACTACTTTTGATAGTTTAGATTGCTGCGTTTTCGGCTTACTTAGATTGCGTTACGCTTGTGGACGTTGCGTGGTTTAAGGTCCGTCGCGTGCCAATTTCGGGTCATGACAGACTTGTAGGTGTTTGATATGATCATCACCTACTGCCGGCATATTGACGAGTCTTAGAGTCCCACAAAGGAGTTTCTTAGCTTAAGCGAAAAGATGTGGTGTGCATATGAGATATGCGTGGGGACCCGATTAAATACATGTATGTGATACTGTATATTAATCGGGCATTTTTCTATCAGTCGGGTCGTATGTGATATGACCGGTTTGTTAAATCAAGTGTTGATTTAACATTTGACTTTTAGATTATTTATTTATTAAACCCTTTTCTATTTTCTATGCATGCATGTATGCATATGTCTTCATGTGTAGTACTTTGTTGGATAGGCCCGTGCATTTATGTTGATGCACATGATGATGTGCATGCACACATACATGCATACATTGTATCATGGTTGATGATACACTTGTGGTGGCAATGCAAGACTCACATGGAAGTATTTATCTATATAATTATTTTTGAGTTAATGCAAATAGAAATTAATTCATGGTTGAGATTTATTCATCATTCTCCACTTAACCTTGCATTAAGCATGAGTTAATTTTCTGTGGCTCTCATTACCCCAAAATAAATATCTAGATATTTATTAACCCATGGTTTGAAGTGAGAAGGATTTTATATATATATATATATATATATATATATATATATATATATATATATATATATATATATATTCATTCTCATTTTGATGATTATCACAACAAAAGAGCTCTTGAGTTGCTATCATCTTCTTCCTCATTCTCTGGCTCTCTTGAGTTTTCCATAGAGTGGGCTAGTAAAAAAGAAAGGGTTTTGAATAGAGAATACAAACCATATCATCATTCTACACATCTCTAACCCATTTGTGTAGGGTGTTTGCTACACTTCTTTCAAAGATATGTAAAGTAAGGAGTTTTGGGCAAAGGAACTTCGGGTGGATCATCGTAGACTAGGAAGACCTCTATCGATCCGTTTCAAACTCTCAAAGTGCCAAGGAGTCATCAAGGGAAGTCTACAAAGGTTGTAATCTCTTCACTTAGTGTTAAATTGCTTCTTACATGTGATGCTTATTGATTGTTACCCTAAAATTCTAGTTAAGATCCTAGGTTAGTTTACTTAGCACCTCATAAAATTTAATTATGGCATGTGTGATGCTTCCAAACCCTAGATGAGGTGGTGAGGAAACCCAACAGTGGTATCAGAGCCAAGCTAGAGCTTTAGTGTAACCTAGATGACCTTAAAAACCTCGAACGAACGAAATTCGATACCCAAAACATGCTCACCGGAAATTTTTCAAAACGTTGGATTTTTCCACATTAAAAATACTCAGAAAATCGTGTAGGGTATTGTATGGGCCCACAAGAAGAACGAAGCCCTACTCGACTTAACGACCGCGGAACCGCGCCCTAAAGGCTCTTTTGCGGCGGTTCCACAGCGCCGTTGGCGAGGCTTGGACTGTGCCTTCTTGTGCTGGCCTGTATGTGCTTATAGCAGTTTCTGGTGTATTTTAAAATTGCTTAAGTGTTGAGCTTTCTGAGAATTCTTTGGGTGATTGATCGTTCGATCGAACATTTTAACTGCGTCTAATAAATGAGAATGTGATACAATAATTGGAATCTACAAATTTGTTTGTTGCTTGTAAATCTAACATTTCGGTCTCGGGTATAATCGGAAATCTTGTTGAATTATCCGACTTAATTTGAAAAGGTGTTTTCATAGGTGAGACCTAAATGCGAGCTTTACATTGTTAGGCATGAAATCTTTGATATGTGATATCACGGGTTTGTGTTGTCTAAGGGAGGTTACGATTCCAATTGTTGTATTTTTTCATTTCTTTTCTGCGACCGTAAGTGTAGTATGTGGTGTATTGTCGGTTTCGTTTCTATACATCAATAACAATCAGGGTACGCATACTTACTTACGTTGATGATATGTGATATTATGTGTTGCTGAGATATGATGTGCAGGATTGTCGTGATTGAATAGCCGGGGGTTTTATGTGAGTTGAGAGTTTTATTTTCATTCATGTAAAAAAATCAAATGTATGTAATATTCTTTTATTTTGAGCAATTCCGGGTTGAGGATGATGTTGCCATCATTGTATATTATTTACATTTCTGCATTAGGATAGACCCAAGGAGGGGAGCACAAGTGACCGGGTTCTAGGGTTCAGTGGGAGGCCATCTCGAGGAGTCGAGACTGGGTCTCCTAAACTCTAGAATTGGTAGGGTCACTTGCCGCTCTTATAGGGGTCTAGGGGTGTGGGCTTGGCTATTCATTACGACCGTGGAATCCGTATTTTCTATTGTTGGTTAAATACAAAATACGAACATCCTAGATATCCTTTTATTTTTATATGTGCTTCTGCTGTTGATATTCTGTGATGTGATTACTTAATATTTGAAACGAATGGATTATTATTATATATATGATATATAATAAACGTTTCTTATGTTTTACACCTGCACTAGTCCCGTCCCGCTATGCCGTTAGTTAAGTAATCAAACGGTGCATAACGGGACACTGTGGCGAATGCAGATGGCATAAGTGTACATTCTATTTTCGTTTCTTTTCTGTGATGGCTTAGGAACTTAAATGATTGTCACGCCCTGCTTCCCAGAGTACGCTAGATTGGGCACGTGACATAGCCAACCATGCTACCTGTGGGTAGGAAGTATCCATCCACAGTCACATTACGGCTGTAGAGATATCAAGAACAAGATAAAACTATCTAAAACATGTCCATAATCCAGAATAACAGGAGTCAATAATAAATAAATGCGGAAGCAAATGATCCAATACAAATAACTGAAAAGTGTGTCCCATAATGCGGGCTCACATCAGGAAATAAATGCAGGAAATAAAACTAACTACTACTGAACTCACAGCTCAGCCTGCTGGCTGAAGTACTCCTGCTCGGACTGCGACAGCGGTACAGAATCTGGGCCATGCAAAACCCAGACGTCAGCGCGTCATGTCAACCAGTAATATAATATGAACAATGTAACAGGCAATGCAAAATAAACATGAATAAAGCAATAATGTGAAACAAGCAGTGCAGGGTAGTGTGCAGTGGGTAACTAAACTGTTCTATCAGGTTTTCTATTCTAAAGTCTTTGAAATCAATTGATGAATCGTTGATGTAACTCAATAGTATCCCGTACATACCCGGGACCACGGACACAATATTCTCGGCTGCAGCCGAGACATGCCGCTAGGCACAAAACAGGAATGTGTACACTCGATAGTATCCCGTACATACCCGGGACCACGGCCACAATATTCTCGGCTAAAACCGAGACATGCCGCTAGGCACAAAACATGAATGTGTACACTCAGGACAGGTAATGAACTGTCGAGTTACAAGTCAGATTTCACCTTTGACTTCCCCTTACCCCCAAGTTATGTATGTCAGGTCAGGTATTCAGTAATCAAGAACTAATGCCAACACAGGATCAGGTAAAAGCAGGTTTGTCTGGATAGACAACAGGAACGGTCCATGAGGACTACATGTCAGGTTTGTTGGCATTAGGCACGAGATCAGGTAACAGGTCGGGTCAGGGTACAACAGGTCAAGTCAATGTTAGTTATATGTATGCCCTAGAGGCCATTACTGTACATAGGATGTATATTGTAGTGGATGCTGGGACATATATAGGGAGGACTTTCTTGCTCGACATGATAGTATGCTATCTGGTTGCTCTTTACCTTAACGTGTACACTGATTGTCTCTCTGTTACATGTTGGTAAAGCCCTTAGGATGTGTACTTGACTACCTGGACTATGATGCGGATCATACTAGTGGGGACATGGTAGTCCATAAGTACATCCTTCAAAGTCCCTAGTCGTGAGTGTATCGAGACGGGGCATCGATATACCAGAGTAGACTAGCGTATACCTTCTCGGCCCATACAGATGGGCGATGGATGATCCCATATCCATTGGTGTTTGACATCCGAGATGATATACGGGTGCTCAGTGGAGACTGGGTACACTGGACGGACTCGCCGAGAACTCCCAGATGGTATTATACCTTACGTCAGATGGCAGTTCTCTGGTGACACTGGTACAGAGTAGTCTGTTGACCCGAGATCGTCATAGAGTCTTGTGTGGTTCCCACTGTGCTTTGATTTCCATCTTACCACGTCCAAGAGGGCGTGCAAAACGGTGGTTTTTGGGTACAGTCCCGAGTCACATGGAGGCAACGAGCGATAGGAGGGGATTCGTCTCTCCCAGTATAGGGAGTTGATGTTGCGCTGTGTTTGATTGGCTATAACTGGAAATCCCTGGCCAGGGTTGCTGAGATTTACTGGTAAGTGTTACCAGTAGTTTCTCGAATTGTTATAGACCTCATATCGACACGACTTATCAAGCTATTGGGGTCTGACGTTTACCACCCCTAGGCGAGATATGCGACATATCAGACGATCAGACCGGACTGTACGGTAAGTGTTACTGGTTGGATTCACTGGAGTATGAGCGGGCTTGCTCGTCGATCTTCTGATCGCTCAATACCCGGGTGGCCGTTACGTTTAGCAGACCGCTTGCGGCTTGTGGGTGATTGATATGATCATCACCTGCTGCCGGCGTATTGACGAGTCTTTAGAGTCCTACACAGAGGTTTCCTGGCTCAAGCGAAATGAAATAGGAGCGCATATGAGATATGTGCGGGACCGAGAATAATGCGTGTATGTAATACCGTATTCCATTCTCATGATAAATGTATCGATTGGTTGTATGCGATATAACCTAGTTATCGATTCAAGCATTGATTCGATAAGCCGATACATTGAATATTAGTCGGTTATATGCGATATGACCGGGTCATTAAATCAAGTGTTGATTTAATGATTTAATGCATAATTATATATTTGATATATTACTTTGCATTAACTAGTATTGGTTCACTTTAAATGGGTTTTCTCACTTCATTTGCACATTGTATATGTGATATACTTTTGTGCACTTGATTGTATCATGTTTGATGATACATGTTTGCTAGGGTTTTTGTGTAAAGATCAAACCATAGTTACATGATAATGGTTAGGGTTTTGTTTTATTCACTTATTTATTTATCTATTGTTTTTGGAAAATGAAAAGCATAAAGAGAAAATGGTGGCTAACTTTGTTGTATATTGAAGCTTCATGAAGCTTTGACTATGTGACCATTTTGTCTCATGCTTAACCCTAACCATTCCCACTAACCCTAGTTTAGTCTCTACACTTGACCATGGTTGGATTGTGATAAGTATTCTTTTTATTTTCTTTTTGAAAAACAACTTATCATAACTTCATCATCTTCTTCTTCTTCTTCTTCAAGAAGAAGCTTGCCTCCATCAATGGCAACTTGAGCAAATGAGTGAGAAATCCAATTCTAAAGTGAACCCACTTCCTATTTCTTCATCCTATACCTCTTGCCAAGTAGTAGAATGTGTTTTCTTCACAAGTTTCATGACTTGGTGAAGTGGGAGCTTGATCTTGTGATGCCTCGACGTAGATCATCTTCGGCACGAAGCCGACGACCTTGCCCGCCCATTTCTCCGATGAAGGTGACGCTAGAGCCCGGGTTTCCATTTGGACAGCGAGGAGACTTCATTGCGGAGCTATGGAGGTGGAGGACCGGATCTACAAAGGTTGTATTTCCGTTCACTTAGTTAAGTTGTTAACTAGCTTCTCTTTTCGCCTAAATTTCTAGTTAACGATCCGTATTAGGGTTTCTCGGCACTTGTAATTTTTGAAATTGGCATGGTTGATGCCTTGTGAGACCTCTTGGGAGTGCCTAGGATTCCTACAGTGGTATCAGAGCCTAGCTAGAGCCTTAGGCGAAGCGTAGACAGAGTTTGAAGTCCGATCGAATCAAAACCCTAACCCGAAACATGCTCTCTGGACTTTTTTCAAAAACTGGGTTTTTTCCAGATTAAAAATGCTTAAAAAATTCAGCAGGAAAATCTATGAATTACGATTCAAAAATTATCATGTGATACGGATAAACGGCGGCGAAACCGCGGCAGAAGCATGGCTTCTGCGGCTGTTCCGCGGCCACATAGTGAGATCTGCCAATAGTTTTTGCACAGTAATTTATCAATTCAGGTGCTGAGTTCTCTGGGTATTTTTAAATTTTATTCAAGAGTTGAATTTTCTAGGGTTGTTTTGGGGATTCGGTGTTTCGATCGGAGTATCAGATTTTGTCTATGTGGCTTTCCGGATAAATTTTAGAATATGTTAAAAAGTTCGACCGGATATAAATACCCACTTTTTCCCCTTTCGGGAAATTTCCAAGTGTTGGATCTTTCCGTAGTTTAACGACGTTCTAAGTAGTGCAAGTAACGCGATGGACCCTCTAGAAGACAACAAACCTTAACTCGATTATGTGACCGTCTTGAACTGCCCTTTGAATCTTTGGGTTTGGGGCAGTACGGCGTGCCACATGTGAGGCGTTGGCTTGACCCTTCTACGGCTGGACCGTTCGTACTGAGGCACGAACTGAATGTTGTTAGACTTATTTCATGTGTTGACCTGTTTCGGGAAAACTTGGGTGTTCGAATGTTCAATCGGAAAGTTTAACATTTTCTGTTTATCCGGAATGTGATACAATAATTGGAATTCACAAGTTGTTATGAGATAACTGAATGAATGTTATAAACATAGCACTTTAGTCTCACTTGATCGGTTGCCACGGAATTTTGATGTGATCAAAAGTCCGTCGCAATTATGTAGCATACGCGGATACTCGCCGGGTAAACTTAATAGACAGCCTCACTCCATAGCCCCGACCAAGTGACTGTAGGAGAACCCCGTCGCCGAAATCATCCGTCCGGGTGCTCGCGGTAGCGGTGTTCCACCTTGGTGCACTTCGTCGGAAGCATCGGGGGTGCGGCCGCCTACTGAAGTTTGCGACGAGTATTCGATCAGGATGTCGGGAATCTTGTTGAATTGCCCAACTTGACATTGAAAAGTGTTTTCGATTTTGAGACTAAAATGCGGGGTTTATAATTGTTAGGCATGCGATGTCTAAAGAATTCATTTGGTCAGGCATGCGATGTCTGAGGTGGTTGCGGATTCCAACTGTTGTAGTTTTACACTTTCTTTTCTGTGACCGTAAGTGTAATATGTGATATCGCCGGTTTCGTTGCTATATGTCAACGACAATTGGGATGCGCATATTTACTTACGTTGATGACATGTGATGTTATGTGTTGCTGGATATGTTATATTGGATCGTCGTGTTTGAATAGCCGGGAGTTTTTATGTGAAATGAGTGTTTTTCATTTTCATTCATGTAAAAACTTGTATGTAATATTCTTTTATTGGGGCACTTCCGGGTTGCGGAAGTTGTCACCCTTTGTATATTATTTACTTTTCCGCACTAGGATAGACCCAAGGAGGGGAGCACAAGTAACCGGGTTCTGGAGTCCTGTGGGAGACCAACTCGAGGAGTCGAGTCCGGGTCTCCTAACTCTAGAATTGGTAGGGTTGCTTGCCGCTCTTGTAGGGGTCTAAGGGTGTGGGTTTGGCTATTCATCGCGACCGTGGAATCCGTGTTTTATACTGGCTCGTATTGAAAACACGGACGTCCTAGTATATCCAATATTTCATATGATTCTTCTGCTGCGATATCTGTGATGTGATCATGTGATATATTCTGTGATGGATACTTTATATAGTATATATGATATATTATATAGACGGTGCTTATGTTTTACACCCGCGCTAGCCCTGCCCCGCTCTGCCGTTAGTTACCTAACCTAACGGTGCACGAGGGGACATCGAGGCGAATGCGGATGGCATAAGTGTACGTCGTATTTATCTGTGATGTTTAGGTACTTAAATGATGGGACTTCATTAATGTGATTAATGAAATAAAAGAAACCTAAGATGTTGTAGAATCGAATTTCAAAATAAAACAGGTAGCTACAGTTCTTGCTTTGCATCGCGGTGTTCCTTGTAGAACATCCTGCACCTTATTCCATGAGGAAAGGACCGAGATCCCTTCACCGGGAGTGACTCCTTTAGCAATAACTGGCAGATGCTACACATTCGGTTTGTCTTTTGATTGCTTTTAAGAGTTTTTGCTTTGCACAGTGATATATATGATATATCCCGCACCTCATTCGACGAGGAAAGGACCGACGATCCCTTCACCGGGAGTGAATCCTTTAGCAAAACTGGAAAAGCCTCAAAAGCACTCCATTTTAAAATCATTTGATTCTACAACGATATCAAGTTCATTACGCAATAGGTTTTCAGAAAAACCTGTCGTAGCCCTCCGTCATTTCAGATAAGTCCTATTGAGTATTCGTGCTACGTTTGTTGACCTCCGTCAAGGCGTAGTGTGCGGTAGCTAACTAGTATTTATCTGCTTATGCATATGATGCAGATTGGATTAGGGTAGTCGTGCGGCCTTGTTGACCTCCGTCAAGGGTCATGCGGGTGGGTTTAATTCGATCAAGAAATGACGGGTTGAACTTGACTAGTAGCCTATGGTTTGTTGACCTCCGTCAAGGTCATAGGACGCTAGGGGCAAAATATTATCGGGAATTTCAAGTGTTGAAATTTACAATTAGATTGCATACCTTCTATGAGATAGTTGGATCCCGATACCCGCTGCGAGTAAGAGTTACTCCTGGGAGAGTTTTATACATTACATCTAGCCGATCAAGTAGGTGTCTAGAAAGGTGTCAACGGGGTTACACCTCTGGGAAAACGAGGTTTACATTAATTAGGTTCGTGCGAAAGCACGGGGGACCTCCCTCAAAGTACCGACACTGGCCTGGCTGAAAGATTGGCGAACTTGTAGTGTTTAATTAATCCCGGCTAGTCTTTCCTTTTAGGGTTTGAAGGAAGATTTGATAAAAAGCAGTGGAAGCCATCCTGATTAGATAAAATAATAACCAATCTATTCTTGCAAGAGCATACGCTGAGTGTTTTCTTCTCTCTCTCTCCAGGTAGCGACCATGTCACGCCTTAATCAAGATAATAATACAGATTATTGACCGAACCCGCTTGTTATACTGAGCTGGGGAACGTTTGTCCCGCTCCAACTTATAATTGTTATAAGACAGAGCAGGAAATTGGGGATTACCAGAATTCCCTTGCCGCCCAAACGAAGAGAGTGCATGCTGATGCATCATCTTCGGGTGTGTTCATTTTACAGAGAACTGTTTCTCAGTATCCTTTACGTCCTGGGTATGTGATACCAGATCAGGATCCCATATATGTAGTCTGTTGGATAGGGCTACAGAAAGATAGAGAACTGAGAACGGGTGATAAGTTTCATGAGGCAGAAAACGGGGCAAGTGTTGCATCCAAGTCTGTTGGTCACTGTCACCCTATATTACAAATACATTGATTCTGAACGAATGTTATTAGATACCGAACCTGATATACAAAATCATATCAATCTCTTTATTAGTAAAGAAAGGATATAATTTTGTATTGATGGATAATGTTTTGAACATTTCCTATATCAAAAGTTGATCGGATCAGGCATGTTATCTAAAAGCATTGATGTTCTAAATCAAACTACAGTTCTTAGTATACAGAACACACACAAGAGGAAAAGTTCAGAAAAGAACGGATCCTTCTTGAGGTATTATAGACTAGGTCATATCAATGCGACCCGACTAGCGAAGTTACAAATAGATGCATATTTAAATCAGTTTGAATTTACATCTTCTGAAACTTGCCAGTCATGTCACAAAGATAAGATGACCATAGCTTTGTTTATTGGAAACAGAAAAAGAGTTAGTGAACTCTTGGGATGATACATGTTGATGTATGTAAGGTCCCCTGTCTACGTATGCCAGGACTGGTTCTTTGTACTTCGTTACATTCTCTGATAATCTCTCAAGATTCAAACATATGTTCCTGTTGAAACACAAGTCCGAACCTTTTGAGATATTCACAGAATATAAGATAGAAGTAGAGAACTAATACGGGTATAAGTATTATGTCCTTTGATGTGATCAAGGAGGAGAATACTTGAGCACGAAAATCCTGGATTATTCTAAAGGAGAATGAGATTCTCTCTCAGCATTACTCCTCCGTATACACCATAGCACGATGGTATATCGGGGCGGAGCAATCACACCATATATGATAAGGTGTGCTCTATGATGAGTACTACTGAGTTACCTATTTCCTTTTTGGGAGTTATGCACTTGAGAAGCTGCATACCTATTGAATAGGGTTCAAATCAAATCAGTTGCTTACCACTTCATATGTGATATGGAAAGGGAAGAGCCCATATCTTAAGATGGTTAAGATTTTGGGTTGTCCGGCCTATGTCTAAAAACAAAATCCGGACAAGCTCGAGGCAAGGTCTGTTATGTAGAACTGGAAAGGTTCCAGCTATGCAAACTGAAGCAGCTAATTTGGTAGAACCAAAGGATTCAGTAGATTCCAACGAACCTCAGCCACTCCGCCGATCTAGTAGGGTTCCTCACCCACCTGAGAGATACTTCGGTTTCTCGATGACAGTGGGAGCGAGGATTGCATCATGAGATGATGACCCAACTAGCTTCGAGCTGGCCATCAGGAGTAAGACTCTGTAAGAATGGCTGGATGCTTAGTGATCTGAGATGGAATCCTTATACACCAACAGAGTATGGACTTTGGTTGCTATATCTGAAGGGTTAAATCCCCATCAGGAGCAAGTATATCTTGAGAAGATTACTTGGTGTAGATGGAAAAGTTGTGGCTTTCAAAGCTAGACTTGTTAAAGGTTTTCGTCATCGACCAGGCGTGGATAATGATGAAACCTTTTCCAGTGGCTATGCTTAAGTCCATCCAGATCCTACTTACCACGGCTACATACCATGACTACGATATCTGGTGGTTGGGTGTCATGACGGCTTTTCTAAATGATGTTTTAGAAAAGGCAGTCTATAAGTACACAGCCAGAGGGCCTCATAGACAGTGGGAGCAGCGGAAACGTGTGCAAGATGCTTTATAGGATAAAGCAGGCATCGCGGAGTAGGAACATCTGTTTTGATGGATTAGTCAAAGAAGTTGACATCATCAAAATGGTAGATGAACCTTGTATAAACAAAAAGGTAGTAGGGTGTATGGTGACGATCCTCGTAGAGTACGTGGATGACATACTCTTGATAGGGAAGGAGTTTCCTATGCTACGCTCGATCAATCTCCGCTTATCACACTGATTCTCCACATAAGATCAAAGTGATACCTACTAAATCCTGGGTTTTGGATCTATGAGATAGATCTAAATGGATATTAGGATTCTCACTAGTTGTAGTGAGATGGTATCAATCGACCCTGGGGAGAATCACTGGAATGGTTCCAGGGTGATAAAGACGACTGAATGTCAGTCACAGGCATTGTCTTTACCCTCAGTGGAGGGACGGTATGTTGGAAGAGTTCCAAGCTAGATACCGTGACATACTAGACGATTAAAGGCAAGATACATCGCTACTTAAGATGCTACCAAAGAGGCAGTCTGGATGTATACAAGTTCATGAGATGAACTTAGTTCCTCCCATTGTGTGACAATGGAGTTGTGGCTTATGCCAAGGAACGTCCGTCCCATCAGTGATCTAGACATATTCTGAGGCAGCATCACCTGATCATGGGGATGGTTGATCTCCAAGGAGATCGAGGTTAGGAGAGTAGACTAAGAGGACAACACGGCGGATCCACTCACAAAGGCCTTTTCCCAGAGAGAGACTTTTATGGGATGGTTGTGTATGAGATACTACAACCACTGCTATTAGATGGCCCTAGTGCAAGTGGGAGATTGTTAGTTATATGTATGCCCTAGAGGCCATTACTGTACATAGGATGTATATTGTAGTGGATGCTGGGACATATACAGGGAGGACTTTCTTGCTCGACATGATAGTATGCTATCTGGTTGCTTTTTACCTTAACGTGTACACTGATTGTCTCTCTGTTACATGTTGGTAAAGCCCTTAGGATATGTACTTGACTACCTGGACTATGATACGGATCATACTAGTAGGGACATGGTAGTCCATATGTACATCCTTCAAAGTCCCTAGTCGTGGGTGTATCGAGACGGGGCATCGATATACCAGAGTAGACTAGCGTATACCTTCTCGACCCATACAGATGGGCGATGGATGATCCCATATCCATTGGTGTTTGACATCGGAGATGATATACGGGTGCTCAGTGGAGACTGGGTACACTGGACGAACTCGCCGAGAACTCCCAGATGGTATTATACCTTACGTCAGATGGCAGTTCTCTGGTGACACTGGTACAGAGTAGTCTGTTGACCCGAGATCGTCATAGAGTCTTGTGTGGTTCCCACTGTGCTTTGATTTCCATCTTACCACGTCCAAGAGGGCGTGCAAAATGGTGGTTTTTGGGTACAGTCCCGAGTCACATGGAGGCAATGAGCGATAGGAGGGGATTCGTCTCTCCCGGTATAGGGAGTTGATGTTGCGCTGTGTTCGATTGGCTATAACCGGAAATCCCTGGCCAGGGTTGCTGAGATTTACTGGTAAGTGTTACCAGTAGTTTCTTGAATTGTTATAAACCTCATATCGACACGACTTATCAAGCTATTGGGGTCTAACGTTTACCACCCCTAGGCGAGATATGCGACATATCAGACGATCAGACCGGACTGTACGGTAAGTGTTACTGGTTGGATTCACAGGAGTATGAGCGGGCTTGCTCGTCGATCTTCTGATAGCTCAATACCCGGGTGGCCGTTACGTTTAGCAGACCGCTTGCGGCTTGTGGGTGATTGATATGATCATCACCTGCTGCCGGCGTATTGACGAGTCTTTAGAGTCCTACACAGAGGTTTCCTGGCTCAAGCGAAACGAAATAGGAGCGCATATGAGATATGTGCGGGACCGAGAATAATGCGTGTATGTGATACCGTATTCCATTCTCGCGATAAATGTATCGATTGGTTGTATGCGATATAACCTAGTTATCGATTCAAGCATTGATTCGATAAGCCGATACATTGAATATTAGTCGGTTATATGCGATATGACCGGGTCGTTAAATCAAGTGTTGATTTAATGATTTAATGCATAATTATATATTTGATATATTACTTTGCATTAACTAGTATTGGTTCACTTTAAATGGGTTTTCTCACTTCATTTGCACATTGTATATGTGATATACTTTTGTGCACTTGATTGTATCATGTTTGATGATACATGTTTGCTAGGGTTTTTGTGTAAAGATCAAACCATGGTTACATGATAATGGTTAGGGTTTTGTTTTATTCACTTATTTATTTATCTATTGTTTTTGGAAAATGAAAAGCATAAAGAGAAAATGGTGGCTAACTTTGTTGTATATTGAAGCTTCATGAAGCTTTGACTATGTGACCATTTTGTCTCATGCTTAACCCTAACCATTCCCACTAACCCTAGTTTAGTATCTACACTTGACCATGGTTGGATTATGATAAGTATTCTTTTTATTTTATTTTTGAAAAACAACTTATCATAACTTCATCATCATCTTCTTCTTCTTTTTCAAGAAGAAGCTTGCCTCCATCAATGGCAACTTGAGCAAATGAGTGAGAAATCCAATTCTAAAGTGAACCCACTTCCTATTTCTTCATCCTCTACCTCTTGCCAAGTAGTAGAGTGTGTTTTCTTCACAAGTTTCATGACTTGGTGAAGTGGGAGCTTGATCTTGTGATGCCTCGACGTTGATCATCTTCGGCATGAAGCCGACGACCTTGCCCGCCCATTTCTCCGATGAAGCCGACGCTCGAGCCCGGGTTTCCATTTGGACAGCGATGAGACTTCATTGCGGAGCTATGGAGGTGGAGGACCGGATCTACAAAGGTTGTATTTCCGTTCACTTAGTTAAATTGTTAACTAGCTTCTCTTTTCGCCTAAATTTCTTGTTAACGATCCATATTAGGGTTTCTCGGCACTTGTAATTTTTGAAATTGGCATGGTTGATGCCTTGTGAGACCTCTTGGGAGTGCCTAGGATCCCTACAGTCAATAGTACACGGTACCATGTCAGGTGTATCAATATATATATGTAGCCATGTCAGGTCAAGATATAAACAATATCGTGGGTGTGCTCACAATCAGATATAAGCAAACATCAAGATCTAATCAATGCGTAAAGCAATAAAGCGGATTTATTATCTAGCGGTACAGTTTTCAATCGTGTTAAATAGATGGTGCCAATATAACGTGAATACAGAATGGTAAATGCAACTACTGGAATTAGGTTAATAAAACATTGAGTGCAACTACATGTGTAATCTGTTTAAAGAATGCAAACATAATTTGACCGGTTTAAGTTGTACATGAATATCTGATAGTCTAAACTGGAATAAAAGTACCATAGCAGTAAACCAAAATGTAATCTATCATGTACGGGGGTTGTTAGGTATGTATAATTCGATGCGAGATTAAGTCTCAGGTTCGGAAACATAAAGGTACAGCGGAGCCTGATACGGTTAATTGGAACTCCACTGTTATCACTTCTAAATAGGGATTTAACAGGAAAATAATTAATTTGGCATGCAACTAGGGTTAAACAGGAAGCAATGTATGTAAGGTGATTTACTAAATAATACATTATTAGATCATGGATAAATATTAAGGCAAGTTTAAAGTTTCAATAGCATGTAAGCAAGTATCGAATACTTGCCTCGAAAATGACGATCACGAAAACGGAGGCGCGAACCCACGCGACACGATATCAGCAAGGGCTCTACTGGGATCAAGGTGGTGCTCGGTCCGATCTCCGAGATGAAGGGACGATGATGGAGATATGCAGGTACAATTTATCATTCTTTAGTTTGATTACTCACACCTCATCTCTATCTCATTTTCGCTTGTGTAACATATGCTTGTTCCATTACCAATATTGTCTTTCATTGTCTCTACTGCTATCACCCTGATGCCAGTTTTGTTTCCTGATTCATCTATTCTCTGGAATTTTGAATGGCAGAGAGAATCGTTTTATTCAAGGGTGAGGTCAACAAGGGAGAACCCAGTGGCTGTGTACAGAAACAACAATCACAGTGCTGCTACTTACAGGGCTCCTTCAACATCTTCCAGCAGAACTGGTGGCGGCGGTTATTTTCCGTCTGTGCCGGACCCTACGGAGCATATACTGCCGCATCACCTGTTTCATCATCCTCACGCTGTTGCCGCTGCGGTGGCGGCGAATTCATCGATTGACGCATCGAGGACTACCACGTCGTCAAGGGATGAGGCAGCATCGATATCAGTGAGCAATGCGAGTGATGTGGAGGTGAGGAGGTGCGGGCGACGTCTCAGGCGACTGCAGGGAAGATTGCAGGTGGCCGCGGCTGTGCAGGGTGCGTGGGGGAAGAGGACGAGGGTTGAGGTTGAGAGGAGGAGGCAGAGGCGAGGGTGACGGTGACGCTGGCGTCGGCGTCGGGCTGCGGCGGCGACGGTGAAGGTGGCTAGGGTTGAGGGCTCACGATGGGTTTCAGGTGGCGTTCTAGAAAAATATGGGAGGGGAAAAATATTTAAAAGGAAGAGAGGGAGAAGATTTGAGGGTAGAGAGAGAGAGAGAGAGAGAGAGAGAGAGAGAGAGATACGTAGGAATTAAGTGGGGGCCCAGGGAAGAGATTATTGATTGGCTGGAAACATGCTGTTAGAAAAATTTATATAAAGATTTGATTTTTTGTTAGAAATTTTATATGGTTGAAATATAAAATATACGGTAGTTTTAAATATATTTAAATTTGGAATTTTGGCGCAAAGTAAAACATTTCCAAATCGCGCCCGGGTCGGGTCCAAAAATTTGAAATTGAAATAATAGGATTTTAGGCGGGATCTAAAATTTTAAATGAACTGTTTTAAGATTAAAAAGCATACCCCCAAAACGGACACCTGTACGCGTGCGTAGCCGTCCAAACTCGCCCGTTTCACCGAACGGGACGAGAACTCGATGCACGGACGCTACCATAAGGCTAGGGGTGTCGAGTAGGCCAAGATGGATATTTTTAATTTCATTTTAGATGCTAAAATTTTTTATATGCAGAAATGACCTTGCCAGATAAAATTTTTACAGTAACCCACAAATAAGCAAGATAAATGAAATGAGTACCACCTAATGCTCAAACAGTAACAGAAATTAGTAGTATTGGGCTCGGGTGTTACAATGATGGAACTACATTAATAAGATTAATGTAAAGAAAAATAAACCTAAAAATGTTATAGAATCAGATTTGAAACCCACTCGGCCTTTTTATGAAAAATGCAAGTTTCAAAAGATGCGGAACTTAAGCCACTCCTTTTCTAAACTGTTTTGATTCTACAACGATATCAAGTTTAAAGAGTTAAAGGTTTTCATAAGAACCATCCGCAACCCTCCGTCATTTTAGGAAGTAGAATACTTAGTATTCGTGGTACGTATGTTGATTATAGTCAAGGCGTAGTGTACGGTAGCTAAGTGATGTCTTCCTACAAAGCATATGATGCGATCAGCTAGGACATTCATATGATTATGTTGATCATAGTCAAGGGTCATATGGGTGGGTCTAGTTAATCTCGAAATCATGGGTAGAACTTGACTAGTGCTTATGATATGTTGACTATAGCCAAGGTCATAAGCAGCGAGGGGTAAAAACCATATCGGGAGTTTCAAGAGTTGAAATTTGCAATGAGATTACATACCATCTATATGATGGCTGGATCCCGATCCCACTGTGAGTAAGAGTTACTCCCAGGAGAATTTTGTACTTTACAATTAGCTAATCCAGTAGATGTCTAGAAAGGTGTCAACGGGGTTTGACCTCTGGGAAAACGAGGTTTATTTTAATTAGGTCCGTGCGAAAGCACGGGGAACTTCCCTCAAAGTACCGACACTGGTCTGGCTGACCAGTTAGCGAAACTGTAGAATGTAATTAATCCAGGCTTGTTTTCTTTTAAGGTTTTGAAAGAAAATTTGATAACAGCAGTGGGAGACATCGATTAGATACGATAATAACCAATCTAATTCTTTGCAGGAGCATTTCGCTGAGTGTATTCTTTTCTCTCTCCTAATGGCTGATACCGATGAAGGGACTTAAGCTTCTTTTCGAGAAAAACAAACTGACAGTACCAAATTATAAAGAATGGTTGAGGAACTTGAACAATGCACTCATATATGATAAAGTATCATATGTCCTCACTGCCAAGCCCCATCCATCCCGGTCCTGAATTATCTGTTTCGGATAAGAAGATCCGAAAAACATGGGATATTGATTGTGACATGGCCAAGTGCCTCGCGCTTGCTTCTATAGACAATATACATCAGAAGCAGCACGAGAAGATGGATGTTCAATCCATCTTTCTTCATACAAAGGAGTTGTATGAAGAACAATCTCGGACTTTGCGATACGAGACATCTCGAAAGTTGTTTCAGATGCGGATGGCCCCTGGCACATCAGTAGGAGAACATGTTTTGAAGATGATTGGTCTTATAGAAGAACTTGAGAAACTGTGATGGACTATGGATAATGAGCAATATACTGATATTGTTCTGCAGTCTCTCCTCCCTGCCTTTGCTCCATTCATTGTGAATTTCAATATAAACGATTTGGAGAAATCATTGCCTGAACTTCTTAATATGTTGAGAAGTGCAGAGAGCACGCTTAAGACAGCGAAAACTCCCGCTCTGCTTGCTGGGCCATCTTCCTCTTCTGTCCCAAAATCCAAGGCCAAGGGAAAGAAAAAGAAGAAACCCATCAAACCGAAAGGCGGAGTTCAAAAGGCAAAGGGGAAAGACAAATCTGGGGCCGCGGGAAGTGGAAAAGGAGAATGTTTTTACTGCCATAAGTCGGAACATTGGAAACGCAACCGTGCTCTGTATCTTGTTGATCTCAAGAAGAAGAAGCATATTGATGCTTCCGCTTCAGGTGTGTTTGTAACTGAAAACTGTTTGTCTATAAACTCTGCATCATGGGTATTAGATACCGGTTCAGGTTCTCACAACTGCAATTGTTTGCAGGGATTAAGAAACAATAGAGTTTTGAAGACTGGTGACCATACTCTGCGGGTTGGAAATGGTTCCAATGTACATGATGTATACGTAGGAGAGTATCATCTGGGGTTGCCTTTGGGTTGTATTTTGGTTTTGAACCCTTGTTATTATGTACCTAGTATCTATGTAATATAATATCCGTTTCTTTGTTGGACAATGAAGGATATCATTTTGTTTTGTAGAATAATGTTATGAACATTAACTTGAATCAACAGTTGATTAGGTATGGTACACTAAATAACGGTATTTACGTCTTGAACCCACACACAGTTTTCAATATACAACATACTAATAAAAGAAAATTTTCAAATATAAATGAAGCTTTTCTTTGGCATTGTAGACTTGGTCATATTAATGATACAAGACTAAACAAGCTACATAAAGATGTATATTTGAATCCTTTTGAATATAAATCTTATGCGACTTGTCAGTCCTGTATCAAAGGTAAAATGACCAAAACTCCATTTACTGGACACGGAGAAAGAGCTATAGAACTCTTAAGCCTCATACATACAGATGTATGCGGACCAATGTCTACACATGCTAGAGGCGGTTTTCTTTACTTCATTACTTTTACTGATGATTTCTCAAGATTCGGACACGTGTTTTTGATAAAGCATAAATCCGAAGCTTTCGAGAAATTCAAGGAGTATAAACTTGAAGTAGAAAAATAAATAGGCTTGAGTATCAAGAAACTTCGATCAGATCGAGGTGGAGAGTATTTGAGTACAGAGTTTTCAGACTTCCTAAAAGAGAATGGGATTCTCTTTCAGCTCACTCCCCCTTACACACCACAGCACAACGGTGTGTCAGAACGGAGGAATCGTACCCTATTAGATATGGTACGGTCCATGATGTGTGATGCTGAGTTACCGCTTTCCTTTTGGGGACATGCATTGGAGACAGTAATGTATCTGTTAATCAGGGTTCCAACCAAGAACGTGTCTACCACTCTATATGAGATATGGAGTGGAAAGAGACCATCTCTTAAAAGAGTTAGGATATGGGGTTGTCCGGCTTTTGTCAAAAAGCAGAATCCAGAAAAACTCGAGATACGATCGGTCATATGTAAATTTATGGGATATCCAAAACATTCATATGGATATCTATTCTACCACAATGAGAAACAAAAAGTGTTTGTTTAGCAACATGCCACATTTTTAGAAAATGAGATTTTTACAAAAGGTGATGATGGCAATGCGGTAGAACTAGACGAGGTTTTAGAGACACAAATTACTCATGACGAATTGGTTGAAACTGATGTTGCCGTAGAACTTCAAGAACCTCAGCCGCTCCGGAGATCTAGTAGAACTTCTCGACCACCGGAGAGATACTATAGGTTTCTCATTTATGGTGATAGAGAAGACTGCATCATGGATGATGATGATCCTACTAGTTTTCAGCAAGCTATCATGAGTGGTGACTCGGTGAAGTGGCTGGATGCCATGAGATCCGAAATGGAGTCCATGTACACCAACAAAGTATGGACTTTGGACGTTGCACCCCATGGGATAAAACCCATAGGTTGCAAATGGATCTTTAAGAGAAAGATTGGTGTAGATGGATAGGTAGAGACCTATAAAGCAAGGCTTGTAGCGAAAGGTTTTCGTTAAAGACCGGGATTGGACTATGATGAAACTTTCTCTCCAGTAGCAATGCTTAAATCCATTCGGATCCTACATGGTATTGCTGCTCACTACGACTATGAAATCTAGCGGATGGACGTTAAAACTGCATTTCTAAATGGTGATTTAGAAGAATGCTTTTATATGGATCAGCCAGAGGGCTTCATTGACAGTGGGAGTAGCAGGAAGGCATGTTGGTTGCTTAAATCCATTTATGGATTAAAGCAGGCCTCACGGAACTGGAACATCTACTTTGATGATATAATCAAAGAGTTTGATTTTTTCAAAAATGTGGATGAGCCATACATTTATAAGAAGATTGTAGAGAGTACTGTCACATTCCTTGTGTTGTACATGGATGACATTCTCTTGATAGGAAATGATATTCCTATGCTACAATCGGTAAAACTATTATTATCACAAAGGTTCTCCATGAAGGACCTGGGTGATGCCTCTTGTATTTTTGGCATTAGGATCTATAGAGATAGATCCAAGAGGTTATTGGGATTGTCCCAATCAAAGTACACTGACACCATCCTAAAAAGGTTTAGTATGGAAGATTCTAAGCGTGGTGCCTTATCCGCTTGTTATGGAATCACTCTTTCCAAAGACTTCTGTCCGAAGACTGATGAAAAGAGAGCTCGCATGAGCATTATATAATGTATGCGATGTTATGTACTCGCCCTGATGTAGCTTATGCACTAGCTGTAGTAAGCAGATATCAATCCAACCCAGGGGAGAAATATTGGATAGCAGTGAAGAACATTCTTCAGTACTTACGAAGGACTAAAGAACTGTTCTTGGTGTATGGTAATGGGGATCTTCAATTGGAGGCCTTTACCGATTCCAGCTTCCAAAGTGATAAGGATGACATCAAATCTATCTCAGGGTTTGTATTTACCCTTAATGGAGGGGCAGTTAGTTGGAAGAGTTCCAAATAGGACACCGTTGCAGACTCCACGATGGAAGCTGAGTATATTGCTGCAAATGATGCTGCCAAGGAAGCCGTCTGGATGAGGAAGTTCATCGCGGAACTAGGAGTAGTTCCATCCATTATTGATCCAATACCATTGTATTGTAATAATAATGGAGCTATGGCGTTATCTAAATAACCGAGGTCCCATCAGAAGTCCAGACACATTCTGAGGCAATATCGTTTGATCCGGGAGATAGTAGATAGCCACGAGATCGAGATTCGGAGAGTAGATACAAAGAACAATACCGTGGATCCACTCACCAAGGCCCTTCCACAGCCGCAGCATGAGCGACTTTTTGAGATGTTGGGTATGAGATACGCCAATAATTGGCCTTAGTGCAAGTGGGAGATTGTTAGATATATATATGTATGCCCTAGGCCATTATATGTATAGTGGATGCTTGGACATGTATATATGTATATAGATGACTTTCTTGCTCGACATGATAGTATGTTATCTGGTTTACTTTATCTTTACATGTTCATTTGATCATGCATCTTACTCATTTGGTACATGTTGATAAAGCCCATAGGATATTTGCTTAACTACTATGACTATGATACAGATCATACTAGTGGGATACGTGTAGTTTATAAGCATATCCTTGAACTGTTCCTAGTTGTGGGTGTATCGAGACGGGGTATCGATATTCCAGAGTAGACTAGCGTATACCATTCTTGTCCCATGTGATGGGCGATGGATGATCCCATATCCATCTGGTGTGGTGACACCAAAGATTGTATGCGGGTGCTCGGTGGAGACTGGGTACACTGAACGGACTCGTCATGAACTCCTATGTGGTATTATATCTATCGTCGGATAGCAGTTCTCAGGTGACACTGGTACAGGTTATTATGTAGACCCAAGATCGTCATAGAGTCTTGTGTGTCCTCCCACTGTACTTTGATCTCCACCCTACCACAGCTCTACTGAGTCGTGCAAACAGGTAGACTTTGGGTATAGTCCCGTGGCACATGGAAGCAATGAGAAATAGGAGGGGTTTCGTCTCTCCCTGTATTGGGAGTTGATGTTGTTCTATGCTTGATTTGCTATAACAGGAATTCCCTCGCCAGGGCCGCTGAGATTTACTGATAAGTTTTATCGGTAGTTTCTCGATCTGTTATGAGCTATACACCGGCATGACTTATTGAGTTATTGGGGTTGACGAAACCAACCCTAAACTCGATATGCATCATATCTGACGAAGAGACCGGACTGTACAGTAAGTGTTGCCAGTTGGCTCGACGGGAGTTTTGACAGCTTCGCTGGTTTTCTTCTGATCGCTCAATACCCGGGTGGCCGTTACGTTTAGCTGACCGCTTGCGGCTTATAGGTGTTTGATATGATCATCACCTACTGCCGCCGTATTGACGAGTCTTAGAGTCCCACAATGGGGTTTCCTAGCTCAGGCGAAAAGATGTGGTGTGCATATGAGATATGCGTGGGGACTCGATTAAATACATGTATGTGATACTGTATATTAATCGGGCATTTTTCTATTAGTCGGGTTGTATGTGATATGACCGGTTTGTTAAATCAAGTATTGATTTAACATTTGAATTTTAGCTTATTTCTTTATTAAACCCTTTTCTATTTTGTATGCATGTATGTATGCATATGTTTATGTTGATGCACATGATGATGTGCATGCACGCATACATGGATACATTGTATCATGGTTGATGATACACTTGTAGTGGCAATGCAAGACTCACATGGAAGTATTTATCTACAAAATTATTTTTGAGTTAATGCAAATAGAAATTAATTCATGGTTGAGATTTATTCTTCATTCTTCACTTAACCTTGCATTAACCATGAGTTAATTTTCTATGGCTCTCATTACTCCAAAATAAATATCTAGATATTTATTAACCCATGGTTTGAAGTGAGAAGGATTTAATATATATATATATATTCATTCTCAATTTGATGATTATCACAACAAAAGAGCTCTTGAGTTGCTATCATCTTCTTCCTCATTCTCTTGCTCTCTTGAGTTTTTCATAGAGTGAGCTAGTAAAAAAGAAAGGGTTTTGAATAGAGAATACAAACCACATCATCATTCTACACATCTCTAGCCCATTTGTGTAGGGTGTTTGCTACACTTCTTTCAAAGATCAAGTAAAGCAATTAGTTTTGGGCAAAGGGACTTCAGGTGGATCATTGTGGACTAGGAATACCTCTATCGATCTGTTTCAAACTCTCAAAGTGCCAAGGAGTCACCAAGGGAAGTTTAAAAAGGTTGTAATCTCTTCACTTAGTGTTAAATTTCTTCTTGCATGTGATGCTTATTAATTGTTACCCTAAAATTCTAGTTAAGATCCTAGGTTAGTTTACTTAGCACCTCATAAAATTTAATTATGGCATGTGTGATGCTTCCAAACCCAAGATGAGGTGGTGAGGAAACCCAACACTATGTACTTGGATTGGGACAATCCCAAATCCATTTAGATCTATCTCTATAGATCTATATCCCTAGGATGTAGGGGACATGAGTTAGATCTTTCATGGAGAACCTGTGTCATAAGGGGTGCTTGACAGAGTGTAGCATAGGGACACCCTTTCCTATCAAGAGTATGCCATCCACGTATAATACGAGTAAAACCACCATATTCTCTACAACCTTCTTATTTATACATGGTTCGTCTAACTTTTTGATGAAGTCAAACTCTTTAACAGCGTCATTAAAACAGATGTTCCATCTCCGCGATGTCTGCTTTAACCCGTAGATGGATTTAAGCAGCTTGCACATGCTTCCGCTTCTCCCACTGTCTATGAAGGCCTCTGGCAGTGTCATATACATGCTCTCTTCTAAATAACCATTTAGAAAAGCGGTTTTGACGTGCAGTCTGTCAGATATCGTAGTCATGGTATGCAGCAATGGCAAGTAGGATCCTGATGGACTTAAGCATAATTTTGAAAGTCTCAACTTTTCCATCTACACCAAATTATCTTTCTCAAAGATCCTCTTGCTCCTGATGGGTTTTACCCCTTCAGGAGCAACATGCAAAGTCAACACTTTGCTGGTGTATATGGATTCCATCTTAGATCGCATAGCATCCAACCATTTCACATAGTCTCCACTTGTGATGGCCTACTCGAAACTAATTGGATCATCATCTCCATGCAATCCTTGCTCCCACTGTCTACGAGAAAACCATAGTATCTCTCAGGTGGATGAGGAACCTAACTAGATCTGCGGAGTGGTTTCGGTTCGTCTGGGACTATTGAATCCTCCGGTTCCACCAAATCGTCAGTTATAGTTTCTGTTGCTGGAACTTCTTCCAGTTCTACCTCATTGCCACTAATTTCTTCCACAAGAAATTCCTTTTCTAAAAAGGTGGCATGTCGAGAAACAAAACATCTTTTGTTCCTAAGTGTGGTAGAAGATATTCCCTCGCGAATGTTTGGGATATCCTACAAACTTGCACAGAACTGACCTTGCCTCAAGGTTGTACGGATTTTGCTTTTCAACATAAGCCGGACAACCCCATATCTTAACTCGTTTAAGAGATGGTCTCTTCCCATTCCATATCTCATATGGAGTGGTAAACAACGGATTTGATCGGAACTCTATTCAATAGGTATGCATCTTCTCAAGTGCATGTCTATCAAAGGAAATAGGAAACTCAGCAGTACTCATCATAGAGCGCACTATATCTCATAGGGTGCGATTTCTCCACCTCGATATATCGTTGTGCTGTGGTGTATACGGAGGAGTAAACTGAGAGAGAATCTCATTCTCTTTTAAATAGTCTCGGAATTCCATGCCCAAGTATTCTCCTCCCCGATCATATCGAATGATTTGAATACTTTTACCTATCTGGTTTTCAATTTCGTACTTACATTCCTTGAATTTCTCAAAAGATTCAGACTTATGTTTCAACAGGAACACATGTCCGTATCTTGAGAGATCATCGGTGAATAAAGTACGAGGAACCATTCCTGGCATGTAGACATAGGACCGCATACATCAGCATGTATCTGTCCAAGAGTTCAGTAGCTCTTTCTCCGTTTCCAGTAAACGGAGATTTGGTCACCTAGACTTTGAGACATGACTGGCAAGTTTCATAAGATGTAAATTCGAACGGATTCAAATATGCATCCTTATGGAACTTTAGCTAGTCTTGTTTCATTGACATAACCTAGTCTACAATGCCATAAGAAGACATCGTTCATTTTTGAACTGTTCCTCTTGTGTGTGTTCTGTACGTTAGAACTGTATTTTGATTCAGAACGTGTATACTGTTATACAACGTACTTTACCCAATCAACACTTGATCCAGGAAAATAATCACAATATTATTGGTACGAAATAACAGTAGCTAAGAATCAATGTATTACCAGTTGGTAAGACCATGTGATATCTGCCAACTGCTTTAGCTGCAACAATTGAACCATTCTCTACTACTAGAGACATATCACCCTTTCCCAGTTCTCCACCTGTCTATAGACCATGTAACCAATTACATGTGTGGGATCCTGATCCGGTATCCAATACCCAGGACGTAGAGGTAACTGAGAAACAGTTCTTGGTTACGAAAACACCCGAAGACAATGCATCAACATGCTTATTCTTCGTTTAGGTGGCGTGGGAATCCGTATATTCCCCTATTTCTTGCTCAGACTTATGACAATCATAAGGTAGAGCAGAACCTAGCCCAGTATAATAAGTAGGTTCGGTCAATACATCCATATCATTATCTTGATTAAGGCATTTCATTGGTCGCTACCAGGAGAGAGAGAAGGGTAATCACTTTGCGTGCGCTCTTTGCAAGATTAGATTGATTATTATCTTATCTAATCAGGATGGCTCCCACTATTTTTATCAAATCTTCCTTCAAACCCTAAAAGGTAAGATTAGCCGGGATTAATTACACTCTACAGGTTCGCTAATCGTTCGGCTAGGCAGGTATCGGTACTCCGAGGGAGGTTCCCCATGCTTTCGCACGGACCTAATTAAAATAAAGCTCATTTTCCAAGAGGCATAACCCCGTTTGACATCTTTCTAGACACCTACTAGATTAGCAAATTGTAAAGTGCAAAATTCTCCCAGGAGTAACTCTTACTCGCAGTGGGTATCAGGATCCAACTATCATATAGAAGGTATGCAATCTCATTGCAAATTTCAAAACTTGAAATTCCCGATAATGGTTTTTACACCTAACGTCCTATGACCTTGACAAAGGCCAACAAACCATAAGGCGCTAGTTAAGTTCAACCCGTCATTTCCTGATTGAATTAAAACCACCCGCACGACCCTTGAAAAAGGCAAACAAGGTCGCACGATTACCCTAATCCAATCGCATCATATGGTTGCAGATAAGCACTAATCAGCTACCACACACTACTCCTTGACAAAGGCCAACAAACGCAGCACGAATACTAAATGGTACTTATCTGAAATGACGGAGGGCTACACAGGTTTTTAAGAAAACCATGAGCATAATAAACTTGATATCGTTGTAGAATCTAGTGATTTAGAAAAAGGAGTGTTTTTGAGGCTTTTTCTAGCTTCGCTAAAGAGGTCACTCCCGGTGAAGGGATCTCGGCTCTTTCCTCATCGAATGAGGTACCGGATATTCATGAATACCACTATGCAAAGGTAGAACTAGAGAAGCAATCAAAAGACAAAACCGAGTGGGTTGTAGCATCTGCTTGTTTCGCTAAAGAGGTCACTCCCGGTGAAGGGATCTCGGCTCTTTCCTCATCGAATTAGGTGCTGGATATTCATCAAGGAATACCACTGTGCAAAGCAAAAACTAGAGCTACCCTTTTTTTGAAAATTTGATTCTACAACATCTTTTGGTTTCTTTCTTTTAATTAATCTCATTAATGAAGTCCCATCAATTAATGTTTCCTAAACATTACAGAAAAATGAAACGAAAATAGAACGTATGCTTATACCATCTGCATTCGTCATGGGGCCCCGTCATACACCGTTAGGTTACTTAACTACCGGCAGAGCGGGGGCTAGACTAGCACGAGTGTAAAATATAAGCAATGTTTATTATATATCATACATATAATAGTACATTCGTCTCACGCAGTTATCTGATCAACATCACAGAATCAAGCAGCAGAACCAATATATGAAATATTGGATATACTAGGATGTCCGTGTTTTAAATTTAGCCAGTAATGTAAAACACGGATTCCATGGTCGTGATGAATAGCCAAACCCACATCCCTAGACCTCTACGAGAGGGACAAGTAACCCTGCCAATTCTAGAGTTAGGAGACCCGGTCTCAACTACATGAGATGGTCTCCCACTGGACTCTAGAACCCGGTTACTTATGCTTCCCGCCTTAGGTCTATCCTAATGAGGAAAAGTAAATAATATACAACAATAGTGACATCATCCTCAACCCGGAAGTGCTCCAATAAAAGAATATTATATACAGATTTTACATGAATGAAAATAAAAACTCATATAGAACCCGGCTATTCTTTCACGACGATCCAATAAATCATATCAACAGCAACACATGATATCACATATCATCAGTGTAAGAAAATAAGCGTATCCCTAAACCTCGTTGACATTTAGCAACGAGATTGGGATACCCCACATATTACACTTACGGTTGCAGAAAAGAAAACAGAAAACTACAATAATTAGAATCCGCAATATCCTTAGACATCATAAACCCGGAATATCTCATATTCCAGATTTCATGCCTAACTTATAAAACTTGCATTTTAGTCTCAAATTGAAAACTCTTTTCAATTGGTTTTTGGATAATTCAACAAGATTCCTGACTTAGTGATCGCATACAATACACAATTGCGATGGAGTTTTGATCCGAATCAGAACTTCGTGGCAATCGATCAATTGAGACTAAACAGCTAGGTTTACAATATACTAACTAGTTTTCATAAAAATAATTAATCCGGATTCTAATAATTGTATCACACATTATAAAGCTTGTATAGTAACCACGACATTAGTATTCCGCACGCAATTAGCAAACTAAACCAAATTTTCCAAAACTTTGAAAAATAGAGTGAGCTAAAGTTCCAAAAACGACCGTTTTAAGCCAATCTGGGAGTCAAAAAGAACTCGAAACCCGCCCGAATCTTCGTGAAAGCGAAGATACCAAAATTAACTGTCGAATGGGGGGAATCGAAGGGGTACCTACCCCTGGGGCCTACGAAATGGCCCCCTAGGGTAGGCATACTTGAGAGCACCCAGTTGGAGAGCTCTCAGGTCACCCACCCTTAAGGCCACCTTGTGGTGGTCTTGGGGTGTGGGCCCGGCATCTGGTCCTCCCGGTGTTTCCCCGGGGTGCACACGCTCCACCCCATGGCTTCTTGGTTCAAACCGTGAGCCCGCAGGGTGTGCAAACAATTTAAAACATCATTTTTGAAACTGTTTTTATCGGCAGTTTTTACGCGAAAACGGCGGATTTCTAACGTCACTACAAGCTACCCTATTGTTCTAGCTTGGTTCTGATACCATGAAATTCTGGCAGCCACCCCATCCAATGGGATCGTCGTGGCACCTATAGGTCCCTCAGCAGCTAGTTTTTACGCATGCCTCCTCGCGAGATCTCCAACCCGCCGGAATACCTTCCGGTCTCGAGACAACCTGGGGGTAAGAGTGTTAGTTATATATATGCCCTAGAGGCCGTTGTTGTACGTATGATGTATATTATAGTGGATGCTTGGATATATATAGAGAGGACTTTCTTGCTCGATATGATAGTGTGCTATCTGGTTTTACTTTGTCTTAACATGTTGGCTTGTATTAGTTTACTGTCTTGCTCTCACATGTTGATAAAGCCCTTAGGATATGTACTCGACTACTGGGACTATGATGCTGATCATACTAGTGGGGCCAGGATAGTCCAAGTGTACATCCTATATCTGTTCCTAGTCGAGGGTGTATCGAGACAGGGCATGGATACTCCAGAGTAGACTAGCGTATACGCATCTTGATCCATATGATGGGCGATGGATGATCCTATATCCATCTGGTGTGGTGACACCAAAGATGTTGTACGTTTGCTCGGTGGAGACTGGGTACACTGAACGGACTCGCCGAGAACTCCTAGATGGTTTTATACCTATCGTCAGATAGCAGTTCTCTGGTGACACTGGTACAGGTTAGTCTGTAGACCCGAGATCGTCATAGAGTCTTGTGTGATTCCCACTGTGCTTTGATTCCCACCTTACCACGTTCACGAGAACATGCAAAACGGTGGCTTTTAAGTACAGTCCCGAATCATATGGAGGCAATCAGCGATAGGAGGGGTTTCGTCTCTCCCGGTATTGGGAGTTGATGTTGCGCTATGTTCGATTGGTTATAATTGGAAGTCCCTGGCCAGGTCTGTTATGGAGATTTACTGGTAAGAGTTATCAATAGTTTCTCGACCCGTTATGAGGCACACATCTACATGACTTATCGGTTACTGGGGTCTGACGTTTACCACCCCTAGACTAGATATGCGACATATCAAACGAAGAGACCGGACTGTACGGGAGTGTTACTGATTGGATTCATAAGAGTATGTACAGGCTTGCTTTTTGATCTTTTGATCGCTCAATACCTGGGTGGCTTTTACGTTTAGCTTACCGCTTGCAGCTTGTGGGTGTTTGATATGATCATCACCTACTGCCAGCGTATTGACGATTCTTTAGAGTCCTACACAGAGGTTTCCTGGCTCAGGCAAAACGGAGTTGGAGCACATATGTGATATGTGCAGGATCGAGATTAATACGATATGCGATACCGTATTCCATTCTCGCGATATGTGATATCGGCCGGGTATATGTGATAAAGCCGGGATATCGGATCAAGTGTTGATTCGATAAAATGATACATGTTATATTAGTCGGTTATATGTTATATAGCCGGATTATTGGATCAAGAGTTGATTCGATAATTTAATGTATAATTATATATGTGATATATTAAATTACATTAACTAATACAAGCTCACTTAAATGATTCTTTTTCTCACTAGATGATACATTGATATATATGTGATATATGTTAATTGTATTATTTTCTTTGTTACATTATATATTATATATATGATATATAATATTGTAACATGTTAGGGTTACAAATGCAACTAGGGTTTAGAGGATTAAACCATAAGGTTTAAGATTGGGTTAACATTTTCTTTATGGTTTATTCTTTTTGTTTGGATTAAGTTGTAGATGAGCTTTGAGGAAGCTTCATGACACTTTGACTTAGTCCACCCTCCTTAATATTTTGCTAGATATTTGTTAACCTAACCTCTTAATCCTAGCCTATAGTTTGTTCTCTACAAGGGTTAAGCATGCCATGCTTAACCTTGGTTGCATTTCTAACCTCAACAATAATTCATTATCATCACAACTTCATCTTCTTCTTCCTCTCTCCAAAAGCTTTCTAGCTTTTACTTAGTGATGATTGTGTGTGAGAAATAGAAAACAAAAGAGAGAAAAATTCCTACTTCATCATCCTCATCTATTCTAGCCGCTTAGATTAGGGTGTTTGTTTCACTAATACTTGATTAATGAAGTGAGAGCTTGGGTTTGTGATTCTTCAAGGTAGATCATCTTAGATTTTGAAGATTACTAGCAAGGATGCATCATTCTCTTCATGGAGCCTCTGTAGAGTCCGGTAGCATGATGATCGCAGCGAAGGGACCTCAATCCAGAGCTTATGAAGAGAAGGAACGGACTACAAAGGTTGCAATCCCTAACTCTTAGATGTTAAGTTGTTAACATGTTAGTTTAGTTTGATTCTCTAGTTAAAGATCTTATGTTTGGGTTATTTATAATGGAATTTTTTTTAACTTGGTATGGATGATGCCTCTCGAAACGTTGTTGCCGTTGTAAGTATCTCAACAGTGGTATCAGAGACTGGCTAGAGAATTTGACGGATAAGTGTAGGATTACGAAACTGAAATAACTCCGAAACACCCGACGAAAAACCCTAGTTTCTATAAATTTTTCAGAGTGTCAAAAAAATTTTCAAACAGTTGCAAAGTGATGTATGTGATAAAATATGAAAACCGTACAAATTTCATCCAAATCCCTCGGAAAATGGCCGATATCATCACCCCCAAAACCGGCCAGATCGGATCCTACTGGGTTGAAATTTGCACAGTGTTTAGAGCTCTGGGTTTTGATACTTTAGGTGTTGTTTGTGTTTTCTAATTTTGCATGTGATGTAATCTTTTAGCAAAGGCAATTCGGAGTGTTTCGTATTCGTAATTCTAGCTTTTGTTTCGGTTATTTTAGACGGTGTTAAAAAATTCGAACGGATATCAAATACCCACTTTTTCCCTTGCTGAAATTCTTTCAAGAGTTGGATCTTTTTCATAGTTAATGAACATTCAAATATCGTGCAAGTGATGCGGTGAACCCTCTAAAAGCATAAAACTTTAACTCGATTTTGTGACCGTCAAAACCGCCTCTAAACCCTAGGGTTTGTGGTAGTTTAGCGGTGCCACAAGTGAGGCATTGGTTGACCCTTCTACGGCTGGTTCATTGCTACTGTAGCATGTGATGGATAATTTTAAACTACGTTCAAGTGTTGAGCTTTTTGGAAATTTTGGGTGTTTGTTGATTCGATCGGAATGTTTAATATCGTCTACCTTTTTCTATAATGTGATACAATATATGGAATTCATATAGTTAGGCATGAAATCCGTAATATGTGATATTTCGGGTTTACCATGACTAAGATGATTGTGGATTCCAAATGTTGTAGTTTTTCATTTTCTTTTTCTGCGACCATAAGTATAATATGTGGTGTATCGCCGGTTTCATTGTTATACATCAACGACAATTGGGATACGCATATTTACTTACGTTGATGACATGTGATGTTATGTGTTGCTGTGATATGTTATATTGGATCGTCGTGTTTTGAATAGCCGGGGGGGTTTATGTGAGATGAGGGTTTTTATTTTCATTCATGTAAAATTCATTGTATGTAATATTCTTTTATTGGGGCACTTCCAGGTTGAGGATGCTGTCACCATTGTATATTAATTACTTTTCCGTATTAGGATAGACCCAAGGAGGGGAGCACAAGTAACCGGGTTCTAGGGTCCAGTGGGAGGCTGTCTCGAGGAGTCGAGACCGGGTCTTCTAACCCTAGAATTGGGAGGGTTACTTACCGCCCTCGTAGGGGTCCAGGGATGTGGTTTTGGCTATTCATCGCGACCGTGGAATCCGTGTTTTATACAGGCTCAAAATAAAACACGGACCTCCTAGTATATCAAATATTTCATATGTTTCTTCTGCTGCTGATATACTGTGATGTGATCATTTTATATGCGTGAAACGAATGCTTTATTATTATATATGAGATATTTAGTAGACGTTGCTTATGTTTTTCACTCGCGCTAGTCCCGTCCCGGTATGCCGTTAGTTAAGTACCTAACGGTGCATAACGGGACACTGTGGCGAATGCGGATAGCATAAGCGTACGTTGTATTTTCGTTTCTTCTGTGATGCTTAGGAAGCTTAAACGATGGGATTCATTAATGAGATTAATGAAAGAAAAGAAACCTAAAAGATGTTGTAGAAACAAATTTATAAAAAGGGTAGCTTTAGTTTTGCTTTGCATAGCGGTATTCCTTGTGGAATATCCAGCACCTTATTCGATAAGGAAAGAGCCAAGATCCCTTCACCGGGAGTGACCTCTTTAGCGAAACTAGCAGATGTTATAACTCACTCGGTTTTGTTTTTGATTGCTTCTATAGTTCTTGCTTTATATAGTGGTATTTATGAAATATATGTTGGAGATAGTGTCCTCAAAGTCAATTATTGGATCGCAGGTACGTGATTGCAATGATTGAGGCAGGACCTATACTGATATGACAGTCTAGCTCGAGATGATAGTATGCTATCTGGTTTGTCTTTATCATCGTATACATGCTTTAGTTCGCTATTGCATGATGATAGAGCCCATAGGATTCTTGCTTGACTACCAGCAGTATGATGGCGATCATATACGTGGGAGCTGGGGTCTGTAAGCACATCCTTAAAGAGTCCCTGGTCGTGGGAGTTTCGAGACAGGGCATCGATACTCCAAAGTAGACTAGTGTATACTGTCGAGACCCCGACGAGGGGCGGTGGCCGGTCTCACAAGCCACTGGTGTCAGTAGGATCACCTAAGATGTATACAGGTGCTCATTAGGTTATGAGTACACCGGACAGGACTCGCCGGGAAGATGCTAGTTGGTATTATACATATCGTCAGATAGCAGTTCCCTGGTGACATGTGTACAGGTTAGTTCATCGACTTGAGGTCGTCATTTGTCTCGTGTGAGTTCCCACTGTGCTTTGATTTCTACCCTACCACGGTTCAAAGGAGTCGTGCAAACAGGTCTTTTTTGGGTACAGTCCCAAGCCACATGGAGGCAAGTGAGCGGATCGGCAGAGGATTCGTCTCTTCCGGTATTGGGGGTGAGATCGCGCTGTGTCTAGGAGAGCCATTACACAAAGCCCTCGGCCGAGGCAGGAGATTTACTGGTAGGTACTCCAGTAGTATCTCAGGGTGTTTTGGGCTACTCTTTGACACGACTTATACCGCTATTGGGGGTCTGACGTTACTAGCCCCCTAGGCAGATATGCGATACTCATAGACGAACAGACCGGACTGTATGTATATTGTCACTGTTAGGCTCAGTAGGGTTTATGGATGAGTTCGCTCGTCAGCTTCCCTTCCAATCAATAAATAGGCAACCGTTACGTACAGTCAGTACCTCTGACGTGCTAGTGGTTATACCCAATGCCAGTGTGTTGAATAGTCATTAGAGTCCCCCACAGACATTTTCCCAAGTTCGGGCGAAACGTTGTAGAGGTCGTATGGTTTTATGGCAGGGTTCGGAAAATGCACGTGCGTTTACGCACGTGTCATATTTCGGGCAGATAATACTGGTCGGTTTCGGTTTAAGCCGGATCCGAGTATTATGCTGTGTAGATATAATATCTTTGTCTCAGATGCATTTTTATTCGGTCGTAATACAAATGCGGGTATGTTTATACCATTACGGGGTTATCCTGAAATTCGTTTCAGGATCACTTTTGGAAGTTGCCAGTTTCCAGTTTTCTATTAGCCGTATTTAACATTCGATTAAATGCGGATTTATCTTTTCTTGAGATGAGTGTGGAAGCTTCTAGAAGGTGACTAGGATGATGACTAAGCTTGTGAGTCATTGATGCATTAAGTGTTCATTTAATGTTGTGATGACTAGGTTTATTATCATTGGTTTGCATTAAATGAGTTCATACTAGGTGTTTAGATGACTCATCTCTTCTTTAATCTTATTGTCACCTTCCCCTCTCCTACACTCACCCCCCTCTCTCTATAAGTGGCCGGAGAGAGAAAGATGAGAATTTAAGTGTATGGAAATTTGATAGATACTGATTTCTCATTCCACCCGATCCAAAAGGCAACTTCATTAACCGTTCGTCCATAACTTTGGACGTAATGAGACAAAGTGTTCTACTCATTCTCTACATCATCTTGGTCGTCTCTTTTAGCAAACTTGAAGATCGAGTTGCCTCGGTTCAGAGGCGGGAGCCCGTTTAAAGATCCGTCGACGTGGTGCCACCTGGACGAGAAGACTGGAGATTCAGGAGATCGGAGCAGCCGCAACAAAGCGTGGGATGATGGTTGACGACCGAAGGACTCGGATCGTTCGGTATAACTCTTCTACCCACTTGGTAGTTTGTTAGTTTAGCTTTAATGGCAGATCCGGGTTATAGTACGCGATAGCGCCAGCTGTAAAAGTTTTTGTTCCGCATTTGGCGCCTGTTAGACGGCCGGGGCGCTACCGTGGACTTACAGTGGTATCAGAGCCTCACCATTAAGCTATACTAACTTGTGCTAACGCGTTTAAAAGATCGATCGAACGGAATTTCTGAAATCACAATTTTCAAGTGCTTAAGTTTCTGTCGATTTTTAAAAGGGTCTAAAAATAATTTTACATATCACAGAAATCTAAGCAGGGTTTTCTGAGCTATCTATAGAAAGTTGGTCACGTGACCCCACCAGACCACCGCGGATCCGCGGTCAAACCTAGGGTTTGACCGCGCATCCGCGGCCAATCTGTGGGACCAGTGGTCCAAATTTCTGCAGTGGGTTCTTTTGTGGAATTTTTGGTTTTTGGTATAGTTCTTTTGGGCCCAGATTTTATTACTGTACAGCAGATGTACGTGGGGCCCACTTCGGGAAATTTTGTCGATCGAAATTTTAAATTTGTTAGTTTACAGTACTTACTTTATATCTCCGACCGGGAATGTCATTTGATCGGTAAACCGTGTCTAATTGCTATAGTTCTTTTAGACGGGTTTGCGAACGTGACATTCGCGTTGATGTTATGTGTTTTGCCGTGATGTTGCGGATATGTCATGGTGGATAGCACGGTGCAATGATAGTGCAGTTTGGATTTATTTGTACATTTGATATTGCGGGGCGAGCGTCCAACATGTGGACAGCCGTCACTGCCTGTTTGTATAATATTCTTTTGGGACACGACCGGGTTGAGGTCGATGTACCCATTGTACATATTTTTATTTCTGTACTATGTTTATCCCGCAAAGGAGTGCACGGATGGCCGGGTTCTGGAGGTCAACGGGTCCGTATCTCATGGCTTTGAAAGGCAAAGGGACCTCACTCTAGAATTAGCAGACTATTCGCCGCACTCGTAAGGGGTACAGGTTGACCCAAGGAGGGGTGCTCAATTTACCGGATTCCGTGGAGTGACGGTTGTTCCATTCACTATGTTGTGGGGACTACCTCGCTTAAGGTTTTGGCGGGTAACTTGCCGCACCCGTAGGGGTCTAGGTTTCATTGCACAGGCTATCCACATGACCAGGGGAACGTCAGGTTTCAGCAGGGGCTCTGTGAAACCCGGGGATCCCAGTTTATCTGTATTGTTCTGTGATGCTTATTACTTTTCTGTAATGTTGCATATTATCACGCCTGGAGCGATTATTGTATATTGATATATATACTATTAGATGTTGTATATATTTTACGCCCGCGCTAGTCCAGCCCCCGCTCTGTCGTTAGTTAAGTAACCTAACGGGTGATGACGGGACCCAGTGGCGAATGCGGATGGCATATACGTACATTTTATTTTCGTTCTTTTCTGGTGTGATTGATTGATGGGACTGCATTGATTCTTATAAATGCAAGGATAAAACAAACCTATATTTGATGTTGTTGGAACAAATTTTAAAAAGGTGTTATTACAAAGATGTTTCCTTTTGTTTTGCATAGTGATATTCAGTTGAAATATCCCGCACCTCATTCAACGAGGCAAGGGCCGAGATCCCTTCACCGGGAGTGGCCCCTTGGGCATAAGTTTACGTCAGGGTAATAACTTCACTATAGTCGATTACAAGTTGCTTTGCATCGCGGTATTCAGTTGGAATATCCTGCACCTCATTCCACGAGGAAAGAGCCAAGATCCCTTCACCGGGAATGACCTCTTTAGCAAAACGTTTTCGCCACTATATTTTTATAAAAAGCTATCAGTTTCCTTCAACGAGATCAAGTTCATTACGTTAAAGGTTTTTCGCCAAAAACCAGCAGTAGCCCTCCGTCATTTCTTATGGGTATTCAGTAGTATTCAAGCTATGCATTTGACCAACGCCAGGGCATAGTGTTTGGTAGCTGCTGAAGTATTCATCTGTTGCATAAATAGATGAGTTGGTTTGGGACAGTCGTTCTGTCATACCTGGCCAATGTCAGGGGCATGTGCGGGTGGGTTCAAATTGACCTGGACAATGACGGGTAGAACTTGGCATGTGACTTATGATATTTTGACCAACGCCAAGGTCATAAGAGCATGGGGCAAAAATTATATCGGGACTTTCTAAAGAAACTGAAACTTGCCAAGTATGCACATACCTTCTGGAGTGATAACTTGAGTGGCTTCCATCAAGTTATCATGCGATGATAGTTGGATCCCGATTCTCACTGATGAGTTGGTATACTCTTCAGGTGATCCCGACTAATTCTTCTTTCAGGTTTGGAGGAGAATTTGAGATAACAGTGGGAGGTTTCCTGATTAGATAAATTGATAACTATTCTGATCTAGGTTAGAGTGCACGCAGAGTGTTTCTTTTCTCTCTTTTTGGCAGCGACCTTTGACCGACCCTAGACTATGACTCAAGGACCAAGTTGACTGAACCTTCTTAAAATACTGGATTTTGGATTGTCTGAGTTAGATAAGTCATTGCCGTTCCTTCTTTTACCCTTTGCATTTCTTAGAACACCCCGTATTACTACGGATATCCACTTCCATTGGATAGATCCATCATATGGTTATATACGAACTCGAAGGGACTTCTTCGAGGATGGATCCAGGTTAAGGAGAAATAGAATTGGTTTATTCAGTTGTCTTTTATTATCACCTTCTCTAAGGTTACGAGGGCTCGTTGGTTTAGGAGAGTACACCTATTAGGCTTATTGGATAGTCTTATTCCAAACCATAGGCTGGTGCCGAAAGGTAGGGAATGAAGAAAACCTATTAGCCTAAGTAGGGTGTACAGAAGGTAATATGTAAAGACAAAATAAAGGGATTAGAAAGAGGGCAAAGTAAATTGCGACTGTTATCATTCACGACCAAACCGCGTACTTCATCGCCACTCCTAATTTCACCTTTGCTTTTTCCCCAGTTCGGGAGAAATAGAATAAGGTATTATTCAGTTGTCTTTTATCGTCACCTTCACTCAAGTTGCGAGTACTCCTAGGATTAGGAGAGTACACCTATTATGCTTACTGGATAGTCTTCTTCCAAACCATAGGCTGGTGCCGAACGGTAGGGAAGGAAGAAAACCATTTAGCCTAACGAAGGTGTACAGAAGGTAACGACTAAAGACAAATAAAGGGATTTGGAGAGATGGCAAAGAGATATACGGTTATAATCATGAATTGGATTATGGAAAAGGCATTACTAGGAATACCAGGATACCCCTTTGAGACATTTTGATGTTTCAGTTTCACTGAGTATTGTTAAAAGAAAACTGTTTTCCCAATTAGATACTTACTCAAGGGTATGTGTTTACCAGGTTTCATTCTCATATCTGTATAGTTTTTACAGATGATGAGTAGGAGTAAGTTATTGGGAATTTGGTGATCATCCTCATTATATCGGAATTCATTGTAATTGGTGATATTTGAGGAAATCGCCTGGGTACAGTTTTCAACCTACGATGCACAAGTTTTGAGTTATTCAACTCAGCGGACTTATACAGAGTATTGTATGTTGTCCAGTGTTCGTCAGGACAAAGGGGCAGGTCCTCGTACTATGTTCTGTTTACTTATGACTTCTCTAGTTTTTAGACAAGTGTTTCGTAGAAATACAATGTCTAAGTTTTGAGAAGTTGTGGTATAAGAATAAAGTAGAGAACCAGGTGTCACAAGTATCGGGATTCTTCAAAGAGATTGAAGATATAGATTCTTATGATTGGTATTCAGATGATAGTAATGGTTTTGAGAAACTTGTTTCTCTTTCAGGTTACTCATAATTGGATGGATTCCTAAGTAGAGTAATGCTGATTAGCCTCTCTCATTTAAGTTGATATGCACTGGAGACAGCTGCATGATTTGAATCTGGTTCCAATTAAATTTGTGCCTCTATTTCTATATTGTATATAGATTGGTTCATATCTTAACGATGTTAAGGTACGGGGAGTTGTCCAACTTATGCTTAAAACCAGACACTGGATAACTCAAGGCACATTTCTGTAATGGAAGTTTGTGGGTTGACCCTGGCTTCGACGAAGGTTGACTTTTCTACCATCTGGAAGATCAATAGTGATATTATTCTTGACTCGCCACAGTTTTAGTAAAATGGACTTTTTCAGAAAACAGTAGTGTGAGTATGGTAGAATTGGAAGTGATTCCAGAACCGCAAACGATTACGGAAAATTTAATAGGACCTATATATTCAATCAGGTTTGACATTCCATTAGCCACTCCGCAGATATGGTGGGTAACCTCAGACACCCGAGAGGTACTCCGGTAGCCTTAAGGACTGTGACAGGGAGGTTCTTATTTATCCAGACTTGACACTACTGTTGTTCCAGACTATGAGACTCGGCAAGAGGATAAGAATAACGTCGTTCTAAACATGCTTTAGAAGTGTACGTAGATATTATTCTACAAGAGGGTTGTCGTAGTCAGTGGGAGCAGCGAAAGTATAGTAGGCAAGTAGCTTATGTCTATTGATAGACATGAGCAGATATAGCGGAGATAAGATCATCTAATTTTGATGTGACAGTCATAGGTTTGACTTCATCAGAATAGGGAATGGATCTGTTAAGAAGGTAGTAGGGTGTAATGTCCTGGTATTTGGATGACATACACAGCGTAGGAAGTAAAATTCCTATACTACGATCGGTTGTACTATGGTCGTCACACAGTTGTTTCTCCAGACAGGACATGGATATAATATCAGACATTCTGGTTACTAGATCTAGATTTGAGTAGTTTCCCAATGTGGATACTTTGACAGTATTCTAATAGTATTTTAGAATAGATGACTCCTGGCATGGTGGTGTACCTGCAGGTGATGGAGTCACCCTCTCTAAAGGTGTCTTAGAGACTAAAGGGGAGAGGGATGAGCATGATTGGCAGATCACTTGCTTAGGCAATTGAGTCAATCGTAAGATGTCAAGTAACACACCAGATGTTGTTTTTGCACTTGATGCGATAAGTTTATATTAATCCAATCCTGAAGAAACATAAGAAAGAAGTTTTAGAACATAAGTGCATGTTCTACGGATTTGATAATGGCAGCCTCTTTCGGGAGACGGTTATCATTCCAGGCTTCAAAGGTGACATGGATGACAGAGTGATTGTCAGAGTTATAGTTTTCCCTCTGACGAGGGACAGTATTATAGACAGTTGGTCCAAGAGGATACTGTGGGAGGCATGGTGTTGGATACTGATTAGGTTCAGTGAACGATACAGTCTAAGAAGTTTGGATTTGGAGTTCATTTATGAACTAGGTCCCATCAGATATTCAGACATATTCTAAGACAAGTATTACTCGATTCGGGAGATGGATTTCTCCGCGAACTTGAGATTAAGAGAGACATAAAATGAAACATCAGGGCGGATCCACTCATTGAGGCTATTTCTCGAACACAAGAGTTTTACAAACTAGCTTTGAGAAACTGATTAGTAGAGGAGTTGGATGTTCGGTATCATACGGGCTGTGAGTATGCGACATCGCAATAATTATCCTTAAGTACAAGTGGGAGATTGTTGCAGATAGTGCCTTCAAAGTCAATTATTGGATCGCAGGTACGTGATTGCAATGATTGAGGCAGGACCTATACCGATATGACAGTCTTGGTCGAGATGATAGTATGCTATCTGGTTTGTCTTTATCATCGTATACATGCTTTAGTTCGCTTTTGCATGATGATAGAGCCCATAGGATTCTTGCTTGACTACCAGCAGTATGATGGCGATCATATACGTGGGAGCTGGGGTCTGTAAGCACATCCTTAAAGAGTCCCTAGTCGTGGGAGTTTCGAGACAGGGCATCGATACTCCAGAGTAGACTAGTGTATATAGTCGAGACCCCGACGAGGGGCGGTGGCCGGTCTCACAAGCCACTGGTGTCAGTAGGATCACCTAAGATGTATACAGGTGCCCATAAGGTTATGAGTACACCGGACAGGACTCGCCGGGAACATGCTAGTTGGTATTATGCATATCGTCAGATAGCAGTTCCCTGGTGACATATGTACAGGTTAGTTCATTGACCTGAGGTCGTCATTTGTCTCGTGTGAGTTCCCACTGTGCTTTAATTTCTACCCTACCACGGCTCAAAGGAGTCGTGCAAACAGGTCTTTTTTGGGTACAATCTCGAGCCACATGGAGGCAAGTGAGCGGATCGGCAGGGGATTCGTCTCTCCCGGTATTGGGGGTGAGATCGCGCTGTGTCTAGGAGAGCCATTACACAAAGCCCTCGGCCGAGGCAGGAGATTTACTGGTAGGTACTCCAGTAGTATCTCAGGGTGTTCTGGGCTACTCTCTGACACGACTTATACCGCTATTGGGGGTCTGACGTTACTAGCCCTCTAGGCAGATATGCGATACTCATAAACGAACGGACCGGACTGTATGTATATTGTCACTGTTAGGCTCAGTAGGGTTTATGGATGAGTTCGCTCGTCAGCTTCCCTTCCAATCAATACATAGGCAACCGTTACGTACAGTCAGTACCTCTGACGTGCTAGTGCTTATACCCAGTGCCAGTGTGTTGATGAGTCATTAGAGTCCCCCACAGATATTTTCCCAAGTTCGGGCGAAACGTTGTAGAGGTTGTAAGGTTTTATGGCAGGGTTCGGAAAATGCACGTGCGTTTACGTACGTGTCATCTTTCGGGCAGATAATACTGGTCGGTTTTGGTTTAAGCCGGATCCGAGTATTATACTGTGTAGATATAATATCTTTGTCTCAGATGCATTTGTATTCGGTCATAATACAAATGCGGGTATGTTTATAGCATTACGAGGTTATCCTGAAATTCGTTTCAGGATCACTTTTGGAAGTTGCCAGTTTCCAGTTTTCTATCAGCCGTATTTAACATTCGTTTAAATACGGATTTATCTTTTCTTGAGATGAGTGTGGAAGCTTCTAGAAGGTGACTAGGATGATGACTAAGCTTGTGAGTCATTGATGCATTAAGTGTTCATTTAATGTTGTGATGACTAGGTTTATTATCATTGGTTTGCATTAAATGAGTTCATACTAAGTGTTTAGATGACCCATCTCTTCTTTAATCTTATTGTCACCTTCCCCTCTCCTACACTCACCCCCCCTCTCTATAAGTGGTCGGCAACTTCATGTGGTGTGGATGATGGTTGCTTGAGAGAAAAAGATGAGAATTTAAGTGTATGGAAATTTGATAGATACTGATTTCTCATTCCACCCGATCCAAAAGGCAACTTCATTAACCATTCGTCCATAGCTTTGGACGTAACGAGACAAAGTGTTCTACTCATTCTCTACATCATTTTGGTCATCTCTTTTAGCAAACTTGACGATCGAGTTGCCTCGGTTCAGAGGCGGGAGCCCGTTTAAAGATCCGTCGATGTGGTGCCACCTGGACGAGAAGACTGGAGATTTAGGAGATCGGAGCAGCCGCAACAAAGTGTGGGATGATGGTTGAAGACCGAAGGACTCGGATCGTTCGGTATAACTCTTCTACCCACTTTGTAGTTTGTTAGTTTAGCTTTAATGGCAGATCCGGGTTATAGTACGCGATAGCGCCAGCTGTATAAGTTTTTGTTCCGCATTTGGTGTCTGTTAGACGGCCGGGGCGCTACCGTGGACTTACAGTATCCTGCACCTTATTCGATAAGGAAAGAGCCGAGATCCCTTCACCGGGAGTGACCTCTTTAGAGAAACTAGTAAAAGCCTCAAAAACACTCCTTTTCAAAATCACTTGTTTCTACAACGATATCAAGTTCATTACGCTCATGGTTTTCTGAAAAACCTGCGTAGCCCTCCGACATTTCAGACATGTAATATTCAATATTCGTGCTACGTTTGTTGGCTTTCATCAAGGCGTAGTGTGTGGTAGCTACTTACTTCTAACATTTCAAAATAATAAAATATTATTTTGGGGAATTTTTATAATTTAATAATAAAATATTGAATATTTTAAATAAGGCGGTATAATTAAGTACCGATAAATTGGGAAAATTTTTGGAAAATTATGGAAAATTCTAAAAGAGGGTGTTTTATGTGAATTATGCAAATTTTAAGTTTTTATGATTAATTATATGCTAATTTAGTGCTAATCGCGATTAAAAATCGCTAATCGCACTTTAAGCGTATTTTTTGCAAACATGCACCATATCTTTTCTTTAACACTTGTTGCATTTTCCTACATGTTTTGGGTGCATGGCTTGTTATTTTGGGGTTACTATTGAGGTGAGAAGGAATTAGAAAAGAAAAGAAAAGAGTATTATATGGAGGTATGATTAGAGAGAGAAAAAGTGGGTGAGAGGTCAACCCTTGTTATGAGCCATCCCCCATCATTTCTTCCTTTCATTTCTCACCCCTCTCTTCCCTTGTTGCTGCTGCTGCTGCACCCCCCTCCTCCTCCATCTTCAAGCCACAAAACACCATGAAAAACACTCCAAAACCTCATACCCATTTCACAAAAATGATGCACAAGCTCACTAGCTACCCCATGGACCAAGAAAGAGAAGATTTTGAGGACTTTGAGCAACTCAAGAAAATTCTTGAGTTGCCAAAGGAGGTAATTTATGCACCATTAGTGTAGTGTTTCAATTCCTTATGCATCTATACATGTTTCATGTCGATATTGAGTGGTTATGTGGACTTAGAAAATTCTAGTTAGGGTTTGAGGGAACTTTGGGTTGTGATGGGTAATTAAGCTCAGTAGAGACCACACAAACTCCCTAGTGCTAGAATCCAGACCTAAACCAGAGACTAGAAACCCGGAATACAGATTAGAAAAGCCGATATCTGGAAATTTTGGAATCTGTGAGGGTTAAATGGAATCTACTATCACCCCGAGACTCTGAAAATTATTTTGCAAACACAGAAAGATGTGCAGGCACCCTGGAAGCTAACCCTAAAACCTTAGCCCCTAATTCCCTAAAATGGCAACAGATTTAATCCAATTGGCCGCAAATTGCGACCTGGGTCCCACCATTTTGGCTCGTGTTGGTTCTGAAGCTTTATTTCATGTAAACTAGACCCTTGGCATATGTAAAATTGACCAATTTGACCTAGGGTGAAATCTGGGACCCTTTTCCAATAGTTGTTGTTTTGATTCGTGTTTTCGTATTTAGTATTTTAAATCCTGGATTTGTATAATTGCGTTTTACCTCGATTACTTGGCGTTTGTACGACGATATCGAGAATTGTTTGATGGTTTGAAAGCGTACCTATAGTTTCTAACCTATAAGCTTTTAAGCGTATCGTTTTGGTTTTCGCATGTCGTTTTGGTTTCGATTTGGTTTTAATGCGATGTGATACATGTGACATGTAGGTACTGTAGGGTTACTAGGCACACTAACAAGGCTCTATAAGGCAACGACCATGCCAAAATAAAAATTTTATGTGCCGAACAACCCTAAGCAAGATCGTATACTAGAGTTTAGGCGAAACTAATAGTAAGTAAACAACTTTACACTAAAGGGAATGCGAAATACAACCTTTGTAGATCGGTCCTTCACTTCTTTAACTCCTTGATGAAGTCCCTTCGCTGCGATCGTGGTTCTCCCGGACCCTTGCATGGCTTCACGAGGCGAAAGGTGCGACCTTGCATGAAGTCTCCGAGGCCGAAGATGATCTACGTCGAGGGAATTCCGACTCAAGCTTCTACTTCACTAACTTGAGAATTAGTGAAGCAAACTCCCTAAACTAAAGTGCTAGTCTAGTAGAGGATGGAGAAATAGAAAGTGGGTTCTCTTTAGAATTTTGTTTCTCACAATCTATCTCACTTTGGATCAAACCCTAGCAAGCTTTTTCTTTCTTGTTATGAAGAAGAAGAAGAAAAGAAAGAGATGAGGATAATGATCAAGTGAGTATGCTAACCATGGTGAGTAAGTATCATATACTAACTCTTGTAGAGACATAACCATAGCTAATTCTAAATGGTTGGGTTAAACAAAGATCTAAGGTAAAATAAAACAAGTGGACTTTTTCAAAGCATCCACAAGCTTCTACAAGCTTCATGCTTATGAAAAAATTCCACTAATTTGTAATTACCTTTAATAAATGTAAACCGTCATTTAAAAATAGAATGGTGTGTGTCTTGTACACCTATGTGTAGTGTATCATCAACCATGATACAAAAGAAAACACTTTTAATATATATATCATATATATATATTCAAGTGTGCAAGTGTGAGGAAAAACCTAAAGTGAACAAGTGTTAGTAAATGTAAACTAGTATATCTAATATACAATTATACACTTAATTATTAAATCAACACTTGACTTAATAATCCGGTCATATCTCATATAACCGACTAACATTCATTGTATCGATTTATCGAATCAACACTTGATTCGATAACCCGGCTATATCATATATAACCGACCGATACAAAGAGTCACGAGAATAGAATACGGTATCATATACACGTATTATTCTTGGTCCCGCACATATCACATACGTGCTCCTATTTCGTTTTGCCTGAGCCAGTAAAACCTCTATGTAGGACTCTAAAGACTCGTCAATACGCCGGCAGTAGGTGATGATCACATCAAGCACCCACAAGACGTCAGCGGTACTACCTGGACGTAACGGCAACCCGGGTATTGAGCGATCAGAAGATCAGCAAGCAAGCCCGCTCCAACTCCTGTAAAAGCCTACCGGTAACACTTCCCGTACAGTCCGGTCTCCTCGTCTAATATGTCGCATATCAAGTCTAGGGGTGGTAAACGTCAGACCCCAATAACCGATAAATCGTGCCGATAAGAGGCTCATAACGGGTCGAGAAACTATTGGTAACACTTACCAGTAAATCTCTATATCAGCCATGGCCAGGGACTTCCCTGTTACGGCCAATCGAGCACTGCGCAACATCAACCCCCAATACCCAGAGAGACGAAACCCCTCCTATCTCTCATTGCCTCCATGTGACTCAGGACTGTACCAAAAAACCACCGTTTTGCACGCCCTCATGGACGTGGTAAGATGGAAATCAAAGCACAGTGGGAATCACACAAGACTCTATGACGATCTCGGGTCTACAGACTAACCTGCACAAGTGTCACCAGAGAACTGCCATCTGACGTGAGGTATAAGACCATCTGGGAGTTCTCGGCGAGTCCATTCAGTGTACCTAGTCTGCACTGATCACCCGTATACCATCTCTGATGTCAAACACCAATGGATATGGGATCATCCATCGCCCATCTCATGGGTGGAGAAGCGTATACGCTAGTCTACTCTGGTATATCGATGCCCCGTCTCGATACACCCACGACTAGGGACCTTGAAGGATGTACTTATGGACTACCATGTCCCCACTAGTATGATCCGCATCATAGTCCAGGTAGTCAAGTACACATCCTAAGGGCTTTACCAACATGTAACGATAAGACAGTATAAAGAGACAAGTATACATGTTAAAGTAAAGAGCAACCAGATAGCATACTATCATATCGAGCAAGAAAGTCCTCTCTTTATATGTCCAAGCATCCAATATAATATACATCATCTGTACAATACTGGCCTCTAGGGCATACATACAACTAACAATCTCCCACTTGCACTAAGGCCAGCTGCTGTAGTATCGCATACCGAGCATCCTGAAGAGTCTCTCAAACTGTATCTGGGGAATGGCCTTCGTGAGTGGATCCGCAGTGTTGTTCTTCGTGTCAACCCTCCTGACCTCGATTTCCCGACGATCAACTATCTCCCGGATCAGGTGATACCGCCTCAGAATATGCCTGGATCGCTGATGGGACCTGGGTTCCTTGGCCAAAGCCACCACTCCATTGTTTTCGCAATACAAAGGTATTGGATGCTCAATAGATGGAACCACTCCAAGTTCAGTAATGAACTTCTTGATCCAGACAGCCTCTTTGGCAGCATCGTTGGCAGCGATGTATTCAGCCTCCATCGTCGAGTCTGCCACGGTTTCCTGCTTGGAACTCTTCCAGCTAACCGCCCCTCCGTAAAGGGTATAGACAAATCCCGACTGCGACTTAGAGTCGTCCTTATCACTCTGGAAGCTTGAATCGGTAAAGGACTCCACTTGGAGTTCTCCGTTACCATACACCAAGAGCATCTCCTTAGTCCTTCGTAAGTACTTGAGAATGCTCTTCACAGCTGTCCAGTGACTTTCTCCAGGATCAGCTTGATACCTACTCACTATACTTAGTGAGTATGCTACATCGGGTCTGGTACAAAGTATCGCTTACATGATAGAGCCTACTGCAAAAGCATAGGGTATCCCTTGCATGCGAGCTCTCTCCAAATCAGTCTTGGGAGACATCTCTTTGGAGAGAGTGAGCCCTGAGATCGTGGGTAAAAACCCACGTTTGGACTCTTCCATACTAAACCTCTTTAGTATGGTGTCAATGTACCTGGATTGGGACAATCCCAATATCCGTTTCGATCTATCTGTAGGGTTCCTAGGCACCCTAATGAGGTCTCACAAGGCATCAACCATGCCAATTTCAAAAAAACTAGGTGCCGAGAAACCCGACTACGGATCGTCGGCTAGATGTCTAGGCGAAAATGCAAACTAGTTAACACTTAACTAAGAGATACGGAAATACAACCTTTGTAGATCCGTTTGTCCACCTCCATAGCTCCATGAAGAAGTCATCTCCGCTGTACAAATCCGATCTTGGACTCTCGCGTTCGCTTCATCGGAGAATAGGCGGGCTAGGTCATCGACGACGTGCCGAAGATGATCTACGTCGAAGCATCACTAGATCAAGCTCCACCTTCACCGAGCCATGAAAACTTGTGAAGGAAACACACTCTACTACTTGGCAAGAGGTAGAGGATGAAGAAATAGGAAGTGGGTAGACTTTAGAATTGGATTTCTCACTTGTTTCCATCAATCACCATTGATGGAGCTTGCTTTCTTCACTTGAAGAAAGGAAGAAGAAGATGAAATTGTTATGATAAGAATAAATAAAATAGAAAAGAAAATCCATTCTTATCATAAGCAAACCATGGTTAGGTGTAGAGAATTAACTAAGGTTAGATGAGTGGTCAGGGTTAGAGAAGAGACAAGAATGGTGGACTTGTTCAAAGCTTCAAGAAGCTTCAAATAAAACAAAACTAGCAACCATTCTTTTCTCTTTATCTTTTCTAAATGAAATAAATAGATAAATAAATAAGAAAAGGAAATGAAACCCTAACCACTTAAGTAACCATGGTTTAATTCTTTACACAAACCCAAACTAGCATGTATCATCAAACATGATACAATCAAGTGCACAAAACTATATCGAATATACAATGTGCACTTCCGAGCGAGAAAATCCATTTAAAGTGAACCGATACTAGTTAATGCAAAGTAATATATCAAATATATAATTATACATTAAATAATTAAATCAACACTTGATTCAATGATCCGGTCATGTCGCACACAACCGACTAGTATACAATGTATCGGCTTATCGAATCAATCCTCGATTCGATAACTAGGTTATATCGCATACAACCATTCGACACATTCATCGCGAGAATAGAATACGGTATCACATACACGCATTATTCTCAGTCCCGCACATATCTCATATGCTCTCCTATTTCGTTTCGCTTGAGCCAGGAAACCTCTGTGTAGGACTCTAAAGACTCGTCAATACGCCGGCAGCAGATGAAGATCATATCAAACACCCACAAGCCGCAAGCGGTCTGCTAAACGTAACGGCCACCCGGGTATTGAGCGATCAAAAGATCGACGAGCAAGCCCGCTCACACTCCAGTGAATCCAACCAGTAACACTACCGTACAGTCCGGTCTGATCGTCTGATATGTCGCATATCTCGCCTAGGGGTGGTAAACGTCAGACCCCAATAGCTCGATAAGTCGTGTCGATATGAGGTCTATAACATTTCGAGAAACTACTGGTAACACTTACCAGTAAATCTCAGCAACCCTGGCCAGGGATTTCCTGTTATAGCCAATCGAACACAGCGCAACATCAACCCCCTATACCGGGAGAGACGAATCCCCTCCTATCGCTCATTGCCTCCATGTGACTCGGGACTGTACCCAAAAACCACCGTTTTGCACGCCCTCTTGGACATGGTACGATGGAAATCAAAGCACAGTGGGAACCACACAAGACTCTATGACGATCTCGGGTCAACAGACTACTCTGTACCAGTGTCACCAGAGAACTGCCATCTGACGTGAGGTATAATACCATCTGGGAGTTCTCGGCGAGTCCGTCCAGTGTACCCAGTCTCTACTGAGCACCCGTATATCATCTCTGATGTCAAACACCGATGGATATGGGATCATCCATCGCCCATCTGTATGGGTCGAGAAGGTATACGCTAGTCTACTCTGGTATATCGATGCCCCGTCTCGATACACCCACGACTAGGGACTTTGAAGGATGTACTTATAGACTATCTTGTCCCCACTAGTATGATCCGCATCATAGTCCAGGTAGTCAAGCACACATCCTAAGGGCTTTACCAACATGTAACAGAGAGACAATCAGTGTACACGTTAAGGTAAAGAGCAACCAGATAGCATACTATCATGTCGAGCAAGAAAGTCCTCCCTATATATGTCCAAGCATCTACTACAATATACATCCTATGTATAGTAATGGCCTCTAGGGCATACATATAACTAACAATCTCCCACTTGCACTAGGGCCATCTGATAGCAGTGGTTGCAATATCTCATACTCAACCATCCCATAAAAGTCTCTCTCTGGGAACAGGCCTTTGTGAGTGGATCCGCTGTGTTGTCCTCTGAGTCTATTCTCCTAACCTCGATCTCCCTGGAGATCAACTATCTTCATGATCAGGTGATACTGCCTTAGAATATGTCTGGATCACTGATGGGACCTGCGTTCCTTGGCATAAGCCACAACTCCATTGTCACACAATGGGAGGAATATAGTTCATCTCATGAACCAATATACACCCAAACAGCCTCTTTGGTAGCATCTTAAGTAGCGATGTATCCTGCCTTTATCGTCTAGTATGTCACGGTATCTAGCTTGGAACTCTTCCAACATACCGTCCCTTTACTGAGGGTAAAGACAATGCCTGTGACTGATATTCAGTCATCTTTATCACCCTGGAACCTTTCCAGTGATTCTCCCCAGGATCAACTGATACCATCTCACTACAGCTAGTGAGTATCCTAACATCCATTTAGATCTATCTCATAGATCCAAAACTCAGGATTTAGCAGGTATCATCATGATCCTATGTGGAGAATCATTGTGATATGCGGAGATTGATCGAGCGTAGCATAGGAAACTCCTTCCCTATCAGGAGTATGTCATCCACGTACTCTACGAGGATCATCACCATACTCCCTACTACCTTTTTGTATATACAAGGTTCATCTACCATTTTGATGATGTCAAACTGTTTGACTAATCCATCAAAACAGATGTTCCAACTCCGCGATGCCTGCTTTATCCTATAAAGCATCTTGCACACGTTTCCGCTGCTCCCACTGTCTACGAAGCCCTCTGGCTGTGTACTTATAGACGCTCTCTTCCAAAATATCATTTAGAAAAGCAGTCATGACACCCAACCACCAGATATCGTAGTCATGGTATGTAGCCGTGGTAAGTAGGATCTGGATGGACTTAAGCATAGATACTTGAAAAGGTTTCATCATTATCCATGCCTGGTTGATGACGAAAACCTTTAACAAGTCTAGCTTTGAAAGTCTCAACTTTTCCATCTACACCAAGTAATCTTCTCAAGATATACTTGCTTCTGATGGGGATTTAACCCTTCAGATATAGCAACCAAAGTCCATACTTTGTTGGTGTACATGGATTCCATCTCAGATCGCTAAGCATCCAGCCATTCTTACAGAGTCCCACTCCAGATGGCCAGCTCGAAACCAGTTGGGTCATCATCTTATGATGCAATCCTCGCTCCCACTGTCATAGAGAAACAGAAGTATCTCTCAGGTGGGTGAGGAACCCTACTAGATCGGCGGAGAGGCTGAGGTTCGTTGGTAACTATTGAATCCTTTGGTTCTTTCAAATCATCAGCTGCAGTTTGTATAGCTGGAACATTTCCAGTTCTACATAACAGATCTTGCCTCGAGCTTGTCCGGATTTTGCTTTTAGACATAGGCCGGTCAACCCCAAATCTTAACTAGCTTAAGACATGGGCTCTTCCCTTTCCATATCACATATGAAGTGCTAGGCAACTGATTTGATTGGAACCCTATTCAATAGGTATGCAGCTTCTCAAGTGCATAACTCCCAAAAGGAAAAAGGTAACTCAGCAGTACTCATCATAGAGCACACCATATCATATAGGGTGTATTTGCTCCGCCCCGACATACCATCGTGCAATGGTGTATACGGAGGAGTAATGCTGAGAGAGAATCTCATTCTCCTTTAGAATAGTCCAGTATTTCCGTGCTCAAGTATTCTCCTCCTTGATCTCATCATAGGACATAATACTTATACCCGTATTCTGGTTCTCTACTTCTCGCTTATATTCTGTGAATATCTCAAAAGGTTCGGACTTGTGTTTCAACAAGAACATAGGTCTGAATCTCGAAAGATCATCAGAGAATGTAATGAAGTATAAAGAACCAGTCCTGGCATGTGTAGACATGAGACCTTACATACATCATCATGTATCAGTCCCACGAGTTCATTAACTCTTTCTCTGTTTCCAGTAAACGGAGCTATGGTCATCTTATCTTTGTGACATGACTGGCGAGTTTCACAAGATTTAAATTCAAACTGATTTAAATATGCATCTATATGTAACTCTAGCTAGTCGGGTCACATTGATCTGACCTAGTCTACAATGCCTCAAGAAGAATTCGTTCATTTCTGAACTCTTCCTCTTGTGTGTGATCCGTATATTAAGAACTGTAGTTTGATTTAGAACATTAATGCTTTTAGATAACGTGCCAGAACCGATCAACTTTTGATATAGGAAATGTTCAAAACATTATCCAACAATACAAAATTTTATCATTTCTTTACTAATAAAGAGACTGATATGATTTTGTATATCAGGTTCACTATCTAATAACATTCGTTCAGAATCAATGTATTGTAATACAGGGTGACAGTGACCAACAGACTTGGCTTCAACACTTGCCCCGTTTTCTGCCTCATGAAACTTATCACCCGATCTCAGTTCTCTACCTATCTGTAGCCCTATGTAACAGATTACATATCTGGGATCCTGATCTGGTATCACATACCCAGGACGTAGAGGATACAGAGAAACAGTTCTTTGTAATGAACACACCCGAAGATGATGCATCAACATGCACTCTCTTCGTTTGGGCGGCACGGGAATTCTGGTAATCCCCAATTTCCTGCTCTGTCTTATAACAATTATAAGTTGGAGCGGGACCAACGTTCCCCAGCACAGTATAACAAGCGGGTTCGGTCAATTATCCGTATTATTATCTTGATTAAGGCGTGATATGGTCGCTACCAGGAGAGAGAGAGAAGAAAACACTCAGCGTGCGCTCTAGCAAGAATAGATTGGTTATTATTTTATCTAATCAGGATGGTTCCCACTGCTTTTTATCAAATCTTCCTTCAAACCCTAAAAGGAAAGACTAGCCGGGATTAATTACACACTACAAGTTCGCCAATCTTTCAGCCAGGCCAGTGTCGGTACTTTGAGGGAGGTCCCCCGTGCTTTCGCACGAACCTAATTACTGTAAACCTCGTTTTCCCAGAGGCGTAACCCCGTTGACACCTTTCTAGACACCTACTTGATTGGCTAATTGTAATGTATAAAACTCTCCCAGGAGTAACTCTTACTCGCAGCGGGTATCGGGATCCAACTATCTCATAGAAGGTATGCAATCTCATTGCAAATTTCAACACTTGAAATTCCCGATAATATTTTGCCCCTAACCTCCTATGACCTTGACAAAGGCCAACAAACCATAGGATGCTAGTCAAGTTCAACCCGTCATTTCCTGATTGAATTAAACCCACCCTCACGGCCCTTGACAAAGGCCAACAAGGTCGCACGACTACCCTAACTCAATCTGCATCATATGCATAAGCAGATAAGCACCAGTTAGCTACCGCACACTGCGCCTTGACAAATGCCAACAAACACAGCACGAATACTAACTACTACTTATTTGAAATGACGGAGGGCTACGACAGGTTTTTCTGAAAACCTATTGCGTAATGAACTTGATATCGTTGTAGAATCAAATGATTTTGAAATGGAGTGTTTTTGAGGCTTTTCTAGTTTTGCTAAAGGAGTCACTCCCGGTGAAGGGATCGTCGGTCCTTTCCTCGTCGAATGAGGTGCGGGATATATCATATATATCACTGTGCAAAGCAAAAACTCTTAAAAGCAATCAAAAGACAAACCGAGTGTGTAGCATCTGCCAGTTATTGCTAAAGGAGTCACTCCCGGTGAAGGGATCTCGGTCCTTTCCTCATCGAATAAGGTGCAGGATATATCACATATACCTCTGTGCAAAGCAAGAACTGTAGCTACCTGTTTTATTTTGAAATTCGATTCTACAACATCTTAGGTTTCTTTTATTTCATTAATCATATTAATGAAGTCCCATCATTTAAGTACCTAAACATCACAGATAAATACGACGTACACTTATGCCATCCGCATTCGCCTCGATGTCCCCTCGTGCACCGTTAGGTTAGGTAACTAACGGCAGAGCGGGGCAGGGCTAGCGCGGGTGTAAAACATAAGTAACGCCTATATAATATATCATATATACTATATACTGTATCTATCACATAACATCACATGATCACATCACAGATATCGCAGCAGAAGAATCATATGAAATATTGGATACACTAGGACGTCCGTGTTTTCAATACGAGCCAGTACAAAACACGGATTCCACGGTCGCGATGAATAGCCAAACCCACACCCCTAGACCCCTACGAGAGCGGCAAGAAACCCTACCAATTCTAGAGTTAGGAGACCCGGACTCGACTCCTCGAGTTGGTCTCCCACTGGACTCCAGAACCCGGTTACTTGTGCTCCCCTCCTTGGGTCTATCCTAGTGCGGAAAAGTAAATAATATACAAACGGTGACAACTTCCGCAACCTGGAAGTGCCCCAATAAAAGAATTGTAACGTTTTGAAAATCGTTTCGGTGAAATTTCGAAAAAATCGGTAAAATAAGGGGGTTTTCTGTAAAAAGTCAAAATACAAATATCTTATTATAAAAATTAAATATATATATTCTAGCTATGTAATTGCTATTATTTGGTGTTTATTGAGCCGCTGGGGAAATTTCAAATTTTCTGAAAAAAATATTATTTTATTATTATTTTAAGCCGTCACTAATACATTCAATTAGGGAAAATTATAAATTGGAATGAGTTGAAACAAATTTTGTGCATCATAAAACATTAAATAAAATTTTATCATGTGGTTTTTGGAACGAAATCATTTGCCAAAACGGTTTAGAAATTATTGAAGAAAAAATGCTTTTTTTTAGCGTAAATGGATGTTTGGGGTATTGTATTTATCATTTTTCATCACCCCACACCCGTACCCACACCCACACACCCCCATTCACTTCTCCCCATGGCTGAATTCAGCAGCCACCATCTTTTTCCCCACTTGAATTTCAAAGGAAATGAAATGAAAGAAAAGAAAAGAAAATGGATAAATTAGTTAGACTTTTGACTTTGCTTTAACCTTGACTTTCTCCCCCCACTTTCTCTAACTCCCTCTCTCTCCTCTCCCCCTCCCATTCCAGCCGACCCCCCCTCCTTCTGCAGCAACAGCCCCCCCCCCCATTTCCCTTCTCTTTTCTGTTCAAAACTTCATCAAAAATTGCCCCAAAATCCATCAAAAAAATCCCAAAACCCAAATCCGACTCCTACCCATTTTAGCTTAGCCCGTATAGCATGGATCCTTGTGAAAAGAGAGCATTTTGGAGGGCCATGGATGCTTGTGGATCTTCAAATGTTTTTGGGTATAATTCTAAACTTTTTGCTTAGTTTGTTACTCAATTTCTTAAAGCTAAGTTAATTAAGTGTTAATTTGGGTTATGTGAGTTTAATTGCATGATTAAAGATTTCAAGTTAGGGTTTGTTGTGGAAATGAGTTGTGTTTGATTGTGTATGGTTTAGTGAGGTGGATTAACATATTTAGTTTTGTAGAAAACTAATCTAGTTGTTAATTACAAGTTGTTACTTGAAAAATGTCCAAATTAAGCTTTTTGTTGCAAACTAGTTTTTTTGATTTAATTCGAAATATGAGATTAAAAATATGGTTAGGGTTTTTATCATATTATTAACTTTATTAAGTGTAGTTTAACACTTTAGTTCATGGAAATCCAACCTAAATTGTAGTTGTGCATTTTTGCTATGAAATTGTTAAAAAGGGTATTTTGTAAACTAGAATATTAGGGTTTTTGGAATTTAATGAGATTAAATTCCGGGAATTGTTTCTATGACTTATTTAAGATATTTAATAAGTATATTGGCCGCTACATTCATTTAAACATCATGTTTTGTACAAAAACGGCGAATTGTGCTTGCTAGATTTTCGGAAAAACGACTTTTTAAGTGAAATTGGGGTTTTTGGGAATTGTAAGCTATTTTATATTATAATTAGTGCTTGTAATTGTGCAAATGAGTGTGATTGGATTTGTCTCGATGGTTTGACGTTTGTACATCGACATCGAGGGTTGGTTTGACTATTCTTGCATACGTAGGCGATAGGTTTGGACCTACGCGTGATACGCGTGCCGATTTGATTTTCGTATGCCGTTTCGATTTCTTAATGCGATACGGTGCGTTATGATATATAGGTACCCCATGTGGACTTCGAGACGACAAGCAAGTGCGTGGCGATGTCGGCACCGGCTAGCGAGTACCAGGTGAGTAGATTTATATCTACGGGGAGAAGTCGGATGAATGGCGTATAGCACCCCCGCAGTCCGTAGTGATGTATACGGATGCGTATACACACCAACAATTTATGATATGTTGTTAGGATTTATTATTGATGATTTTAGATGGATATTGGTGTTGGATTGGTGCATGGTTACGAAACCTTAGGTAGTGGGTGCACTACACTTACACATACACACATATACATACTTGCATACATTCCTTATTTCATATGTGCGTGTATGGGAATATATATTTATGTGTTCACATGGGTATGGGGCTATGTGCTCATATACTGGATTTGAGGATAGTATTTGGAATTTGAGATGAGTCGATGAGATTGGGCTTGAGGCCAGGAGATCGGTGACGTGATTTGGTTCGTATTGAGATACGACATGATGTTTTAGCGGGTCTTCTGACGTAGTAATTCTTACACCCGCATGCATACATAGATGGCATCAATATTGTACTAGACGTAGGACATTATTCCGGATCATGATATTTGATAAAGAAGATACCAAATGAATAGTGTGATTGATGTGACTTTGACCCGTACCCAGATTTGGGGATGCCGTACAACGGATTTACGTACGAGCTATATATTGATGATTGATCCGCACTCTTGACTTGGGATGTCTGATTATAGATATGGTATCGGATATGATATTATTGAGGCAGGATCACCGACTAATATATATACAGGTATGTATATACATCGACTCAGATGTTAGGCGGTTTCCTTACCTGTAGTCCAGCTGGTTAGCTTAGCCCTTTAGTTTAGTTTAGTTGTTAGATTAGATTCGATTCTTACCTATTTCAAAAACTAACGAATCGTGGGTATTTTAAAAGACAGCCCAAGGGATCCTACGGATATTTCAAAAGACGTATCTTTTCATAAATACACTGTAGCCCCTATTTTCAAAACCCCATGATTCATATTATTTCAAAAGGCACCATTTGTAGGACTTATATTAGGTTAATGCAGATTAGTTATAGTTGCGTCTAGTATTCAGCTCCCGCTCTTTATTGTGGTTTGCTTCGCATCGCATGCTTATATTATGTTTCATACTCCATTATTGATATCATGCTGTTAGGACACCAGCACCATTACCGATGATGCGTATGTACCACGTACACTTACTTGCCGGCTCACACACATCTTCATCGGTAATTGTCATGCCACGTACACGTTAGAAATACTATTGCATTGACATAGGTTGTTAGCTAATAATTTAGACATGACGTTAGTGTACTCGCCTTATATGCTAGATTAGACATTGTAGATATTACTTGTTACTTCATGCATGTTAATATTCATTGTTATGCCGCATTCATGGATTTTTATGCCGATATGCACTGTTTACATGCTATTGAGGATTGGATTCGGATTTCTATGAGATTTTCTGGTTTTGGGGGAAAACCGCAAAACTTATATAAGCTTCTTTCTCTCTTTAAAATAAAAAGTGCGGTTTTCCCATGATGTATGAGTCGTCCACCATGAGTTTGCTGATGGATTTCGAGACCCGATTCGAGGAGGCAGATGAACCGTTTCGGGTACATGGTGGACCCGGTAAGGTACCCCGGGGCAAGAAGCGCGTGATGATGACGATGTGAGCCTGGCAGGGGAGCACTACCTACCGGTGATTTTACCCGACGCGTCGGATTTCCGAAGGATACCGTCGTGGTCTTGAGATGGATGGTAGGGGCCGGTCTGGACTGACGGCGCTCTAGATATTGTGATTAAGACATTGAGATTTCGAGATATTGAGGTACAGAGACTGTGATACAGAGATATCGAGATATTGGGATTACGTTTTGTGCCGATGCTAGGTACTGTTTTATGCTGATTTCATTATGATACCTCATTTTAAAAATACAAAGGAAATCTCACTAAATTATGAAAACAGTTCTTCATTTACATGTATTCTGTTTTCATGCATTCATACCTCATTCATATGATATATTGCTACCTGAGGCACTGACACGGGCACATGAGATTATACTCGGGTTAGATATTTACCCTAGCCTTGTTATAGGCTGCATGTTATATACTTTTTTGAGGATATATTATGATCGTATGACCTAGGATTGCGTCATACATGCGATTTCTGTGCGTAGATGTTTTTCTATTCACGGGTTGGCAACTCACCCCCGTTGTGCCCCAGTTTCTTGCAGGTTTGCCGTACAGGTTTCATTACGGCTTTGCGGGCTCAGTTTCATTCGGGTGACTTGTCAGTAGGTGGGTTTTTCTTGTATCGTACCCATCCTATTACCTTGTATAATATTATTCCGTTGTATCTAGTAAATTCCATCAACCAAACATGTATTTATTTTGAGATAGAGACCAGTGATGTTATTCCTTCGACCTTAGAGTCGCGCGTTATTTTTCTGCGGTTTTCTTGTGGATTTGAGTTTCCTTTTGAATTTTGATCCTCGCCGTTGGCGTTGTATATTATATTGCTTGTGTGGTTGTGACCGTCGATTGACGAAGAGCTAGCTCCCGCTTGGGGATGCCTTTTTATTGATTTCGTATACTTTTCATGTTGTATCCCGTTTGGGAGCCAGTTTTTACAAAGGAGATTCTGCCGAAATTTTCAGTAAATTTTGATGTTCTTAAAAACCGCATAATTCGGCTTATGCTATTAAAACTACTTGTTTTAAATTGGTTTTCCTTCACTCTACTTCTTTTCTTGGTTTGGATTTCTGGGTTTTCGGTTTACTTAGATTACGTACGCCTCGAGACGTTTCGTAGTTTAAGTGCCGGTCATGTTCCGTACTTTCGGGACGTGACAAAGTTGGTATCAGAGCGTTAGGTTTTAACCTTCGGAGCGTAGGATGACCCTTGGTTGATGGAATAGGTGACTAAAGTAGAGTGACGTACCGTTGGTATGTTTCGCGGCATATTTACGACACGCCACTCCACTTATGAAGCCTTAGGATGTACATTTCCTTGTTCAGTATTATATTCCTTCCTGATCTACCCTCATCGGTACCAGTTTGGTTTTGCTGCTACGGTTACGGGCAGGGAGAGCTACGGCTAGAGTTGCGGTCAGCACAAGTTGCGGTCAGCACAAGCTCGTTACGAACGAGGACTGACCAGGGCGAAATTCCGGCGACACACGATTGCAGAGATGTGTCTTTTTACTGTGTTTCCGCGCCACGAGCGTTTGGCGGATCGCCTTTATGAGGTTACTCGGAGGTGCTGATCGACACTAGAGAATTGAGCTAATGATGGAGGCCAGCCAGATTTTGATGACCGTTGGTGTGTTGCTTACTCCTGATGATTGAGGCACGGTTCAGCATGCAGACGAGTGAGCCAGTTATTGCTGCGAACGACGAGATATCGCCCCAGATGTTGGAGCTATTGCAGTATAAGTTGTACTAAGAGATGATAGAAGGTCGCTAGTCATCGAGGATGAATGACTAGGACATGTGGATCGTTCGCCTACCCCGATGCGAGGTCATCAGATAGATTGATTCCAGCTAAAGACGACTTCACGCGGATACGTTGGGAGTCGACAGAGACGATCGAATGTGAGAAACCTATTATTCCAAGTTTAAGATAGTCGGAAAGACATGCAGGCAATTCTATGGTCCCTCTAGAAGAATGAAACCCTAACTCGACTTAATGACCGTGTGAAAGCCTTTGAACCTTAGGGTTTGCGGCAGTTCTGCGGCGCCATTAGTGAGGCTTGGGTTTGCCCTTCTACGGCTGGACCACCGATGCTGTGGTATGTACTCGATACTATTAAACTGTACCCAAGATGTTGAGCTCTTGGGGGATTATGAGGTTTTGACGAATCGATTGGATGGCTCGACTTAATTCGGATGCTAGGTGGTGAGATGCATTCTTGGGAGACTCCAGATACGAGGATAGTCGTTGGAGCTCAGTCCATGCGGCCGCGACGAGAAGAGTCCAAAGCAGACGACATTAGAGAAAAGTGGAGTAAGAGGTTCGTACCAGATCTAGATGAGATGACGTTCCACTCCGCCGACATCAGAGATGCGATGCGCATGCCGAGGCATGGTACTTGGACTTACCTTCCAGAAGGAGTCGCGATAAGTATGCAGTCGTTCCAGAGCAAGATGCAGATATAGGAAAGGACAACGACTTCCGGACAGTTGGCAGAGATGAGGCATGGAATAGACCGTGAGCAGGATTCCTTCCAGGCCACTGATGCAATGATATTTGCACCCAGGATCAGATGTGTCATGTGCATTTAGAGAGCCAGAGGCCGACGCCAGTGATATGCTGCCTTGACAGGGCCGATGAGCCGATGGATTGTGAGATTGGTAATCCACGGAGAAGACTTGGACCCAGGAGTGGTCATGTTACGCACACCAGCAGGCCAGAGTTCATGATCATCGACAAGACGTCCCACTAGCGACCACGGCAGTTGGCCCGAGATTCTTAGAGGATGCACTTGAGCGGTACTGTTCCGCCATTATTGATTTCGATGTTTTGGGTGATTTATTCGTATGATTTGATTTTGATGATTGAGGATTTACGATCTTTGCACAGTGTTGCACTTGATATCGTTTTCGTGCTTTAGTTTCACATGTTTGTGATTTTACGGTTTTAAACAGTTGAGTTGGTTTTGTGCGTATGCATGCACACGAATTGGTTCCTGCACTCTGTATAGTTATTATATGCTTGCAGTGTGCACTGGACTTCGATTTCGATTGTGATACTCGATATTTGTTTTGTGCACCTTGTGCACCTGATTGATTTTGCGCACGTTCGGTGCTTGATATTGGATTTCATGATTTCGTGCACGATGGATGCACCTGATTTGGATTTTCACGCATGTTGGGCGCATGTTTTGAAGGGTGATTTTGGTGCACACCAGAGGCACTTAATTGAGAATTTTTCGTGCATGTCAGGTGCACCTGATTTTGCTGTCAGGCACACATGTTGCCTACGACAGATGTTTCGTGCACACCCGATGCACTTAGATGTTGTTTCTGTGCGCATGTATGGCACATTCATGGATTTTGATTTCCGTGCGCACCAGACGCACGTAGCATTCATGTGCATATTTTGGGATTGACTTCGTATAGAGCAGTACGTTTTTATGATATTGCTATGTGTTTTCGTACAGAGCAGGACTAGTCAGAGGACAGTACCTGAATATATTTTTGCATGCATTGATAGTTATTGAAGGGATTTCCAAAAAGCGAGCTATAGCCTCAGTATTTACCTATGTGTCTGATATGACACGAAATGTTTAAAACAAGGAGACCCTTCTAAATTGTTTTCAAAATGGCGGAACGTACATTTCAAACAAAGGTATATATGTATATAGTTATTTTCTTATGATAGACGTCCGCCACTGTGCAGTGTTATACGCGTTGCACAGCGACTTAAAGAGATTTGGCATGCATTTCCTTCAGATACTTACAGATATAGATTCGATATATACATGTATAGTTTCGAGTTATGTCATATTGGTTTTGATTTGGATTTGGCATTGATGTCTTCTCCATGACTCCGATGATTGCGGGATGCTTGACGGAGTTTTGATTTGAGTTATATGCTCATTTTTCAAGCGCATGCGCTGCGCTACGATTTGTTTTATGTATTTAAAATTTCGGAGCCCCGACGACTTGATGGGTTTTCTTAGATGTTTTAGTATTTGGGGGAGTTTGAATTTAAATTCGGGGACCGAATTTCTTTAAGGGGGAAGATTGTAACGTTTTGAAAATCTTTTCGGTGAAATTTCGAAAAAATCGGTAAAATAAGGCGGTTTTCTGTAAAAAGTCAAAATACAAATATCTTATTATAAAAATTAAATATACATATTCTAGCTATGTAATTGCTATTATTTGGTGTTTATTGAGCCGCTGGTGAAATTTCAAATTTTCTGAAAAAAATATTATTTTATTATTATTTTAAGCCGTCACTAATACATTTAATTAGGGAAAATTATAAATTGGAATGAGTTGAAACAAATTTTGTGCATCATAAAACATTAAATAAAATTTTATCATGTGGTTTTTGGAACGAAATCATTTGCCAAAACGGTTTAGAAATTATTGAAGAAAAAATGCTTTTTTTTAGCGTAAATGGATGTTTGGGGTATTGTATTTATCATTTTTCATCACCCCACACCCGTACCCACACACCCCCATTCACTTCTCCCCATGGCTAAATTCAGCAGCCACCATCTTTTTCCCCACTTGAATTTCAAAGGAAATGAAATGACAGAAAAGAAAAGAAAATGGATAAATTAGTTAGACTTTTGACTTTGCTTTGACCTTGACTTTCTCCCCCCACTTTCTCTAACTCCCTCTCTCTCCTCTCCCCCTCCCATTCGAGCCGCCCCCCCTCTCCTACTGCAGCAACAGCCCCCCCCCCCATTTCCCTTCTCTTTTCTCTTCAAAACTTCATCAAAAATTGCCCCAAAATCCATCAAAAAAATCCCAAAACCCAAATCCGACTCCTACCCATTTTAGCTTAACCCGTATAGCATGGATCCTTGTGAAAAGAGAGCATTTTGGAGGGCCATGGATGCTTGTGGATCTTCAAATGTTTTTGGGTATAATTCTAAACTTTTTGCTTAGTTTGTTACTTAATTTCTTAAAGCTAAGTTAATTAAGTGTTAATTTGGGTCATGTGAGTTTAATTGCATGATTAAAGATTTCAAGTTAGGGTTTGTTGTGGAAATGAGTTGTGTTTGATTGTGTATGGTTTAGTGAGGTGGATTAACATATTTAGTTTTGTAGAAAACTAATCTAGTTGTTAATTACAAGTTGTTACTTGAAAAATGTCCAAATTAAGCTTTTTGTTGCAAACTAGTTTTTTTGATTTAATTCGAAATATGAGATTAAAAATATGGTTAGGGTTTTTATCATATTATTAACTTTATTAAGTGTAGTTTAACACTTTAGTTCATGGAAATCCAACCTAAATTGTAGTTGTGCATTTTTGCTATGAAATTGTTAAAAAGGGTATTTTGTAAACTAGAATATTAGGGTTTTTGGAATTTAATGAGATTAAATTCCGGGAATTGTTTCTATGACTTATTTAAGATATTTAATAAGTATATTGGCCGCTACATTCATTTAAACATCATGTTTTGTACAAAAACGGCGAATTGTGCTTGCTAGATTTTCGGAAAAACGACTTTTTAAGTGAAATTGGGGTTTTTGGGAATTGTAAGCTATTTTATAATATAATTAGTGCTTGTAATTGTGCAAATGAGTGTGATTGGATTTTTCTCGATGGTTTGACGTTTGTACATCGACATCGAGGGTTGGTTTGACTATTCTTGCATACGTAGGCGATAGGTTTGGACCTACGCGTGATACGCGTGCCGATTTGATTTTCGTATGCCGTTTCTATTTCGAATTTAGTTTTAATGCGATACGGTGCGTTATGATATGTAAGTACCCCATGTGGACTTCGAGACGACAAGAAAGCGCGTGGCGACGTCGGCACCGGCTAGCGAGGACCAGGTGAGTAGATTTATATCTACGGGGAGAAGTCGGGAGGATGGCGTATAGCACCCCCGCAGTCCGTAGTGATGTATACGGATGCGTATACACACCAACAATTTATGATATGTTGTTAGGATTTATTATTGATGATTTTAGATGGATTTTGGTGTTGGATTGGTGCATGGTTACGAAACCTTAGGTAGTGGGTGCACTACACTTACACATACACACATATACATACTTGCATACATTCCTTATTTCATATGTGCGTGTATGGGAATATATATTTATGTATTCACATGGGTATGGGACTATGTGTTCATATACTGGATTTGAGAATAGTATTTGGAATTTGAGATGAGTCGATGAGATTGGGCTTGAGGCCAGGAGATCGGTGACGTGATTTGGTTCGTATTGAGATACGACATGATGTTTTAGCGGGTCTTCTGACGTAGTAATTCTTACACCCGCATGCATACATAGATGGCATCAATATTGTACTAGACGTAGGACATTATTCCGGATCATGATATTTGATAAAGAAGATACCAAATGAATAGTGTGATTGATGTGACTTTGACCCGTACCCAGATTTGGGGATGCCGTACGACGGATTTACGTACGAGCTATATATTGATGATTGATCCGCACTCTTGACTTGGGATGTCTGATTATAGATATGGTATCGGATATGATATTATTGAGGCGGGATCACCGACTAATATATATACAGGTATGTATATACATCGACTCAGATGTTAGGCGGTTTCCTTACCTGTAGTCCAGCTGGTTAGCTTTGCCCTTTAGTTTAGTTTAGTTGTTAGATTAGATTCGATTCTTATCTATTTCAAAAACTAACGAATCGTCGGTATTTTAAAAGACAGCCCAAGGGATCCTACGTGTATTTCAAAAGACGTATCTTTTCATAAAAACACCGTAGCCCCTATTTTCAAAACCCCATGATTCATATTATTTCAAAAGGCACCATTTGTAGGACCTATATTAGGTTAATGCAGATTAGTTATAGTTGCGTCTAGTATTCAGCTCCCGCTCTTTTTTGTGGTTCGCTTCGCATCGCATGCTTATATTATATTTCATACTCCATTATTGATATCATGCTGTTAGGACACCAGCACCATTACCGATGATGCGTATGTACCACGTACACTTACTTGCCGGCTCACACACATCTTCATCGGTAATTGTCATGCCACGTACACTTTAGAAATACTATTGCATTGACATAGGTTGTTAGCTAATAATTTAGACATGACGTTAGTGTACTCGTCTTATATGCTAGATTAGATATTGTAGATATTACTTGTTACTTCATGCATGTTAATATTCATTGTTATGCCGCATTCATGGATTTTTATGCCGATATGCACTGTTTACATGCTATTGAGGATTGGATTCGGATTTCTATGAGATTTTCTGGTTTTGGGGGAAAACCACAAAACTTATATAAGCTTCTTTCTCTCTTTAAAATAAAAAGTGCGGTTTTCCCATGATGTATGAGTCGTCCACCATGAGTTTGCTGATGGATTTCGAGACCCGATTCGAGGAGGCGGATGAACCGTTTCGGGTACATGGTGGACCCGGTAAGGTACCCCGGGGCAAGAAGCGCGTGATGATGACGATGTGAGCCTGGCAGGGGAGCACTACCTACCGGTGATTTTACCCGACGCGTCGGATATCCGGAGGATACCGTCGTGGTCTTGAGATGGATGGTAGGGGCCGGTCTGGACTGACGGCGCTCTAGATATTGTGATTGAGACATTGAGATTTCGAGATATTGAGGTACAGAGACTGTGATACAGAGATATCGAGATATTGGGATTACGTTTTGTGCCGATGCTAGGTACTGTTTTATGCTGATTTCATTATGATACCTCATTTTAAAAATACAAAGGAAATCTCACTAAATTATGAAAACAGTTCTTCATTTACATGTATTCTGTTTTCATGCATTCATACCTCATTCATATGATATATTGCTACCTGAGGCACTGACACGGGCACATGAGATTATACTCGGGTTAGATATTTACCCTAGCCTTGTTATAGGCTGCATGTTATATACTTTTTTGAGGATATATTATGATCGTATGACCTAGGATTGCGTCATACATGCGATTTCTGTGCGTAGATGTTTTTCTATTCACGGGTTGGCAACTCACCCCCGTTGTGCCCCAGTTTCTTGCAGGTTTGCCGTACAGGTTTCATTACGGCTTTGCGGGCTCAGTTTCATTCGGGTGACTTGTCAGTAGGTGGGTTTTTCTTGTATCGTACCCATCCTATTACCTTGTATAATATTATTCCGTTGTATCTAGTAAATTCCATCAACCAAACATGTATTTATTTTGAGATAGAGACCAGTGATGTTATTCCTTCGACCTTAGAGTCGCGCGTTATTTTTCTGCGGTTTTCTTATGGATTTGAGTTTCCTTTTGAATTTTGATCCTCGCCGTTGGCGTTGTATATTATATTGCTTGTGTGGTTGTGACCGTCGATTGACAAAGAACTAGCTCCCGCTTGGGGATGCCTTTTTATTGATTTCGTATACTTTTCATGTTGTATCCCGTTTGGGAGCCAGTTTTTACAAAGGAGATTCTGCCGAAATTTTCAGTAAATTTTGATGTTCTTAAAAACCGCATAATTCGGCTTATGCTATTAAAACTACTTGTTTTAAATTGGTTTTCCTTCACTCTACTTCTTTTCTTGGTTTGGATTTCTGGGTTTTCGGTTTACTTAGATTACGTACGCCTCGAGACGTTTCGTAGTTTAAGTGCCGGTCATGTTCCGTACTTTCGGGACGTGACAAGAATATTACATACAAGTTTTTTACATGAATGAAAATGAAAAACACTCATCTCACATAAAAAACCCCGGCTATTCAAACACGACGATCCAATATAACATATCCAGCAACACATAACATCACATGTCATCAACGTAAGTAAATATGCGCATCCCAATTGTCGTTGACATATAGCAACGAAACCGGCGATATCACATATTACACTTACGGTCACAGAAAAGAAAGTGTAAAACTACAACAGTTGGAATCCGCAATCACCTCAGACATCGCATGCCTAACAATTATAAACCCCGCATTTTAGTCTCTTTATCGAAAACACTTTTCAATACCAAGTCGGGCAATTCAACAGGATTCCCGACATTTTGATCGAATGCTCGTCGCAAACTTCAGAAGGCGGCCGCACCCCTAACGCCGTCGACGAAGTGCACCAAGGCGGAACACCGCTGCCGCGAGCACCCGAACGGATGCTTTCGACGACGGGGTCCTCCTACAGTCACTTGGTCGGGGCAATGGAGTGTAGCTGTCTATTAAGTTTGTCCGGCGAATATCCGCGTACGCTACGTGATTGCGACGGACTTTTGATCGCATCAAAATTCCATGGCAACCGATCAAGTGAGACTAAAGTGCTATGTTTATAACATTCATTCAGTTATCACATAACTTCTTGTGAATTCCAATTATTGTATCCCATTCCAGATAAATAGAAAATGTTAAACTTTCCGATCGAACAATCGAACACCCAAGTTTTCCCGATATAGATCAACACATGAAATAAGTCTAACAACATTCAGTTCGTGACTCAGAACCAACGGTCCAGCCGCAGAAGGGTCAAGCCAACGCCTCACATGTGGCACGCCGTACTGCCCCAAACCCGAAGGTTCAAAGGGCAGTTCAAGACGGTCACATAATCGAGTTAAGGTTTGTTGTCTTCTAGAGGGTCCATCGCGTTACTTGCACTACTTAGAACGTCGTTAAACTACGGAAAAATCCAACACTTGGAAATTTCCCGACAGGGGAAAAATTGGGTATTTATATCCGGTCGAACTTTTTAACATATTCTAAAATTTATCCGGAAAACACATAGACACAGTTTGATAATCCGATCAAATATACGAACTCCTAAAACAAACCCAGAAAACTCAACTGTAGAAAAAATATTAAAAATTCCCAGGAAAAGCACCACAGGAAACTAAGAATTACTGTGCAAACAACTTTAAATAATGTGGCCGTAAAGCCGCGGAACCGCCGCATCAGCTTTGCTAATGCCGCGGATCCGCGGCTCCTTAGTGGAATTTGACTGTCGAATTTCACAGTAGCTCTTAGATGTTTGTGATGTGTTCTCTGCATATTTTTAATTTTGAAAAAGACCAGATTTAAGAAATTGTCCAGAGAGCATGATCCGGGTTCGGGTTTTGGTTCGATAGGACTTCAAATTGCGTCTAGATTTCGCCTAAGGCTCTAGCTTGTCTCTGATACCACTGTAGGATTCCTAGGCACCCTAATGAGGTCTCACAAGGCATCAACCATGCCAATTTCAAAAAAACTAGGTGCCGAGAAACCCGACTACGGATCGTCGGCTAGATGTCTAGGCGAAAATGCAAACTAGTTAACACTTAACTAAGAGATACGGAAATACAACCTTTGTAGATCCATTTGTCCACCTCCATAGCTCCATGAAGAAGTCATCTCCGCTGTACAAATCCGATCTTGGACTCTCGCGTTCGCTTCATCGGAGAATAGGCGGGCTAGGTCATCGACGACGTGCCGAAGATGATCTACGTCGAAGCATCACTAGATCAAGCTCCACCTTCACCGAGCCATGAAAACTTGTGAAGGAAACACACTCTAATACTTGGCAAGAGGTAGAGGTGTTAGTTATATGTATGCCCTAGAGGCCATTACTGTACATAGGATGTATATTGTAGTGGATGCTGGGACATATGTGGGGAAGACTTTCTTGCTCGACATGATAGTATGCTATCTGGTTACCCTTTACCTTAACGTGTATGCTGATTGTCTCTCTGTTACATGTTGGTAAAGCCCTTAGGATCTGTACTTGACTACCTGGACTATGATGCAGATCATACTAGTGGGGACATGGTATTCTATAAGTACATCCTTCAAAGTCCCTAGTCGTGGGTGTATCGAGACGGGGCATCGATATACCAGAGTAGACTAGCGTATACCTTCTCGACCCATATAGATGGGCGATGGATGATCCCATATCCATCGGTGTTTGACATCAGAGATGATATACGGGTGCTCAGTAGAGACTAGGTACACTGGACGGACTCGCCGAGAACTCCCAGATGGTATTATACCTCACGTCAGATGGCAGTTCTCTGGTGACACTGGTACAGAGTAGTCTGTTGACCCGAGATCGTCATAGAGTCTTGTGTGGTTCCCACTGTGCTTTGATTTCCATCTTACCACGTCCAAGAGGGCGTGCAAAACGGTGGTTTTTGGGTACAGTCCCGAGTCACATGGAGGCAATGAGCGATAGGAGGGGATTCGTCTCTCCCGGTATAGTGAGTTGATGTTGCGCTGTGTTCGATTGGCTATAACAGGAAATCCCTGACCAGGGTTGCTGAGATTTACTGGTAAGTGTTACCAGTAGTTTCTCGAATAGTTATAGACCTCATATCGACAGGACTTATCGAGTTATTGGGGTCTGACGTTTACCACCCCTAGGCGAGATATGCGACATATCAGACGATCAGACCGGACTGTACGGTAGTGTTACTGGTTGGATTCACTGGAGTGTGAGCGGGCTTGCTCGTCGATCTTCAGATCGCTCAATACCCGGGTGGCCGTTACGTTTAGCAGACCGCTTGCGGCTTGTGGGTGTTTGATATGATCATCACCTGCTGCCGGCGTATTGACGAGTCTTTAGAGTCCTACACAGAGGTTTCCTGGCTCAAGCGAAACGAAATAGGAGCGCATATGAGATATGTGCGGGACCGAGAATAATGCGTGTATGTGATACCGTATTTCATTCTCGCGATCAATGTGTCGGATGGTTGTATGCGATATAACCTAGTTATCGATTCAAGCGTTGAATCGATAAGCCGATACATTGAATACTAGTCGGTTGTGTGCGACATGACCGGATCATTGAATCAAGTGTTGATTTAATGATTTAATGCATATTTATATATTTGATATATTACTTTGCATCAACTAGTATCGGTTTACTTAAGATGGATTTTCTCACTCGGTTGTGCGCATTGCATATGCGATATGATTTTGTGCACTTGCTTGTATCATGTTTGATGATACATGCCTTTTGGTTAAGTGTAAAGAATTAAACCTTGGTTAATGAAATGATTAGGGTTTACTATTTCCTTATTCATTTATTCATTTATTTATTCTTTTGGAAATAGAAAAGAAAAAGAGAAAAATGGTTGCTTTTTTTGTTCTTTCTTTAAGCTTCATGAAGACTTTGACCAAGTGACCATGTTGTCTCATGCTTAAACCTAACCATCCCACTAACCATGATTTATTCTCTACACTTGACCATGGTTTGGTTATGATAAGTATTCTTTTATTTTTCTTTTTGGAATTAATCTTATCATATCATTTCTTCTTCTTCTTCCTTCAACTCAAGAAGAAAAACCTAGACTACATCAATGGTGGATTGATGATATGAGTGAGAAATCCAAATCTAAAGTCTACCCACTTCCTATTTCTTCATCCTCTACCTCTTGCCAAGTAGTAGAGTGTGTTTCCTTCACAAGTTTCTTGACTTGGTGAAGTGAGAGCTTGATCTTGCGATGCTTCGACGTAGATCATCTTCGGCATGGACATCGACGACCTAGCTCGCCTATTCTCCGATGAAGCCGACGCTAGAGCCCAGGATTTGTGTAGGACAGCGAGAGGACTTCATTGCGGAGCTATGGAGGTGGAGCACCGGATCTACAAAGGTTGTATTTCCGATTCTCATAGTTAAGTGTTAACTAGTTAGCTTTTTCGCCTAGTTTTCTAGCAAACGGTCCGTATTAGGGTTTCTCGGCACCTAGATTTTTTGAAATTGGCATGGTTGATGCCTTGTGAGACCTCATTAGGGTGCCTAGCAACCCTACAGTGGTATCAGAGCCTAGCTAGAGCCTTAGGCGAAGTCCAGACGAAGTTTGAAACCCGAACGAACCCGAAACCCCAACTCAAATGTGCTCTCTGTACTTTTTCTAAAAACAGGGATTTTTCAGTATTAAAAATATGTAGAAATATCAGCAGGAAAATATAAGAGTAACTGTGCAATTCGTAACCCTAATTCCATTAAAGCGCCGCGTTTCCGCGGCACGAGCATGGCTCGTGCGGCGGAACCGTGGCCTGTTTGTCGTTTTGTGAGGTGATGTTTGCACAGTAACTTCTATTTAACAGTGCTGGAGTTTCTGGGTATTTTTAAAATTTATTCAAGAGTTGAATTTTCTGGAGTTGTTTTGGGGATTCGGTGTTTCGATCGGGGTATCAAATTTTTTCTATGTGGCTTTCCGGATAAATTTTTAGAATATGTTAAAAAGTTCGACCGGATATAAATACCCAATTTTTCCCCTGTCGGGAAATTTCCAAGTGTTGGATTTTTCCATAGTTTAACGACGTTCTAAGTAGTGCAAGTAACGCGATGGTCCCTCTAGAAGACAACAAACCTTAACTCGATTATGTGACCGTCTTGAACTGCCCTTTGAACCTTCGGGTTTGGGGTAGTACGGCGTGCCACATGTGAGGCGTTGGCTTGACCCTTCTACGGCTGGACCGTTGGTACTTAGGCATGAACTGAATATTGTTAGACTTATTTCATGTGTTGATCTGTATTGGGAAAACTTGGGTGTTCGATTGTTCGATCGGAAAGTTTAACATTTTCTATTTATCTAGAATGTGATACAATACTTGGAATTCGCAAATTGTTATGAGATAACTGAATGAATGATATAAACATAGCAGTTTAGTCTCACTTGATCGGTTGCCACGGAATTTTGATGTGTTCAAAAGTCCGTCGCAATCACGTAGCGTACGCGGATACTCGCCGGGTAAACTTAATAGACAGCCTCACCCCATAGCCCCGACCAAGTGACTGCATGAGAACCCCATCGCCAAAAGCATCCGTTTGGGTGCTCCCGGCAGCGGTGTTCCTCCTTGGTGCACTTCGTCGACGGCGTCGGGGGTGCGGCCGTCTACTGAAGTTTGCGACGAGCATTCGATCAGGATGTCGGGAATCTTGTTGAATTGCCCGACTCGATATTGAAAAGTGTTTTCGATTTGGATACTGAAATGCGGGGTTTATAATTGTTAGGCATGCGATGTCTAAGTAATTCATTTGGTCAGGCATGCGATGTCTGAGGAGGTTGCGGATTCCAACTGTTGTAGTTTTACACTTTCTTTTCTGTGACCGTAAGTGTAATATGTGATATCGCCGGTTTCGTTGCTATATGTCAACGACAATTGGGATGCGCATATTTACTTACGTTGATGACATGTGATGTTATGAGTTGCTGGATATGTTATATTGGATCGTCGTGTTTGAATAGCCGGGGGTTTTTATGTGAGATGAGTGTTTTTCATTTTCATTCATGTAAAAACTTGTATGTAATATTCTTTTATTGGGGCACTTCCAGGTTGCGGAAGTTGTCACCGTTTGTATATTATTTACTTTTCCGCACTAGGATAGACCCAAGGAGGGGAGCACAAGTAACCGGGTTCTGGAGTCCAGTGGGAAACCAACTCGAGGAGTCAAGTCCGGGTCTCCTAACTCCAGAATTGGTAGGGTTGCTTGCCGCTCTCGTAGGGGTCTAGGGGTGTGGGTTTGGCTATTCATCGCGACCGTGGAATCCGTGTTTTATACTGGCTCGTATTGAAAACACGGACGTCCTAGTATATCTAATATTTTATATGATTCTTCTGCTGCGATATCTGTGATGTGATCATGTGATGTTCTGTGATAGATACAGTATATAGTATATATGATATATTATATAGATGTTACTTATGTTTTACACCCGCGCTAGCCCTGCCCCACTCTGCCGTTAGTTACCTAACCTAACGGTGCACGAGGGGACATCGAGGCGAATGCGGATGGCATAAGTGTACGTCGTATTTATCTGTGATGTTTAGGTACTTAAATGATGGGACTTCATTAATGAGATTAATGAAATAAAAGAAACCTAAGATGTTGTAGAATCGAATTTCAAAATAAAACAGGTAGCTACAGTTTTTTGCTTTGCATAGCGGTATATGTGATATATCCTGCACCTTATTCGATGATGAAAGGACCGAGATCCCTTCACCGGGAGTGACTCCTTTAGCAATAACTGGCAGATGCTACACACTCGGTTTGTCTTTTGATTGCTTTTAAGTGTTTTTGCTTTGCATAGTGATATATATGATATATCCCGCACCTCATTCGACGAGGAAAGGACCGACGATCCCTTCACCGGGAGTGACTCCTTTAGCAAAACTAGAAAAGCCTCAAAAGCACTCCATTTTTTAAAATCATTTGATTCTACAACGATATAAAGTTCATTACGCAAAAGGTTTTCTTAAAAACCTGTCATAGCCCTCCGTCATTTCAGATAGGTAATAGTTAGTATTCGTGCGGCGTTTGTTGACTCAGTCAAGGCGTAGTGTGCGGTAGCTGATTATTGCTTATCTGCAAAGCATATGATGCGATTGGATTAGGGTAGTCGTGCGGCCTTGTTGACTCAGTCAAGGGTCGTGCGGGTCGGTTTAATTCAATCGAGAAATGACGGGTTGAACTTTACTTGCGGTCTATGGTTTGTTGACTCAGTCAAGGTCATAGATCGCATGGGGCAAAATATTATCGGGAATTTCAAGTGTTGAAATTTGCAATGAGATTGCATACCTTCTATGAGATAGTTGGATCCCGATACCCGCTGCGAGTAAGAGTTACTCCTGGGAGAGTTTTACACATTACAATTAGCCGATCAAGTAGGTGTCTAGAAAGGTGTCAACGGGGTTACGCCTCTGGGAAAACGAGGTTTACATTAATTAGGTTCGTGCGAAAACACGGGGGACCTCCCTCAAAGTACCGACACTGGCCTGGCTGAAAGATTGGCGAACTTGTAGTGTGTAATTAATCCCGGCTAGTCTTTCCTTTTAGGGTTTGAAGGAAGATTTAATAAAAAGCAGTGGGAGCCATCCTGATTAGATAAAATAATAACCAATCTATTCTTGCAAGAGCGCACGCTGAGTGTTTTCTTCTCTCTCTCTCCAGGTAGCGACCATATCACGCCTTAATCAAGATAATAATACGGATAATTGACCGAACCCGCTTGTTATACTGAGCTGGGGAACGTTGGTCCCGCTCCAACTTATAATTGTTATAAGACAGAGCAGGAAATTGGGGAATACCAGAATTCCCGTGCCGCCCAAACGAAGAGAGTGCATGCTGATGCATCATCTTCGGGTGTGTTCATTACAGAACTGTTTCTCAGTATCCTTTACGTACTGGGTATGTGATACCAGATCAGGATCCCAGATATGTAATATGTTACATAGGGCTGCAGAAAGGTAGAGAACTGAGAACGGGTGATAAGTTTCATGAGACAGAAAACGGGGCAAGAGTTGCAGCCAAGTCTGTCGGTCACTGTCACCCTGTATTACCAATACATTGATTCTGAACCAATGTTATTAGATACCGAACCTGATATACCAAATCATATCACTCTCTTTGTTAGAAAAGAAAGGATATAATTTTGTATTGATGGATAATGTTTTGAACATTTCCTATATCAAAAGTTGATCGGTTCAGGCACGTTATCTAAAAGCATTGATGTTCTAAATCAAACTACAGTTCTTAGTATACAGAACACACACAAGAGAAAAAGTTCAGAAATGAACGGATTCTTCTTGAGGTATTGTAGACTAGGTCATATCAATGCGACCCGACTAGCTGAAGTTACATTTAGATGCATATTTAAATCCGTTTGAATTTGCATCTTATGAAACTTGCCAGTCATGTCACAGAGATAAGATGACCAAAGCACTGTTTATTGGAAACAGAGAAAGAGTTAGTGAACTCTTGGGATGATACATGTTGATGTATGTAGGTCCCCTGTCTACACATGCCAAAACTGGTTCTTTGTACTTCATTACATTCTCTGATAATCTCTCAAGCTTCAGACATATGTTCCTGTTGAAACATGAGTCCGAGCCTTTTAAGATATTCACAGAATATAAGTGAGAAGTAGAGAACCAAAATACGGGTATAAGTATTATGTCCTTTGATGTGATCAGGGAGGAGAATACTTGAGCACGGAATTCCTGAACTATTCTAAAAGAGAATGAGATTCTCTCTCAGCATTACTCCTCCGTATACGCCATTGCACGATGGTATGTCGGGGCGGAGCAGATACACCCTATCTGATATGGTGTGCTCTATGATGAGTACTACTGAGTTACCTATTTCCTTTTTGGGAGTTATGCACTTGAGAAGCTGCATACCTATTGAATAGGGTTCGAATCAAATCAGTTGCCTACCACTTCATATGTAATATGGAAAGGGAAGAGCCCATGTCTTAAGCTAGTTAAGATTTGGGGTTGTCCGGCCTATGTCTAAAAGCAAAATCCGGACAAGCTCGAGGCAAGGTCTGTTATGTAGAACTGGAAAGGTTCCAGCTACACAAACTACAGCACAAGATTTGATAAAACCAAAGGATTCAGTAGATTCCAACGAACCTCAGCCTCTCCGCCGATCTAGTAGGGTTCCTCACCCACCTGAGAGATACTTCGGTTTCTCTATGACAGTGGGAGCGAGGAATGCATCATGAGATGATGACCCAACTAGTTTCGAGCTGGCCATCAGGAGTGGGACTCTGTAAGAATGGCTGGATGCTTAGTGATCTGAGATGGAATCCTTATACACCAACAAAGTATGGACTTTGGTTGCTATATCTGAAGGGTTAAATCCCCATCAGGAGCAAGTATATCTTGAGAAGATTACTTGGTGTAGATGGAAAAGTTGAGACTTTCAAAGCTGTACTTGTTAAAGTTTTTCGTCATCGACCAAGCGTGGATAATGATGAAACCTTTTTCAAGTAGCTATGCTTAAGTCCATCCAGATCCTACTTGTCACGGCTACATACCATGACTACGATATCTGGTAGTTGGGTGTCATGACTGCTTTTCTAAATGATGTTTTAGAAGAGTGCGTCTATAAGTACACAGCCAGAGGGCTTCGTAGACAGTGGGAGCAGCGGAAACGTGTGCAAGATGCTTTATAGGATAAAGCAGGCATCGCGGAGTTGGAACGTCTGTTTTGATGTGTTAGTCAAAGAAGTTGACATCATCAAAATGGTAGATGAACCTTGTATAAACAAGAAGGTAGTAGGGAGTATGGTGACAATCCTCGTAGAGTACGTGGATGACATACTCTTGATAAGGAAGGAGTTTCCTATGCTACGCTCGATCAGTCTCCGCTTATCACTATGATTCTCCGTATAGGATCAAAATGATACCTCCTAAATCCTGAGTTTTGGATCTATGAGATAGATTTAATTGGATGTTAGGATTCTCACTAGTTGTAGTGAGATGGTATCAATCGATCCTGGGGAGAATCAATGGAAGGGTTCTAAGGTGATAAAGACGACTGAATGTCAGTCGCAGGCATTGTCTTTACCCTCAGTAAAGGGACGGTATGTTGGAAGAGTTCCAAGCTAGATACCGTGACATACTAGACGATAAAGGAAGGATACATCGCTACTTAAGATGCTACCAAAGTGGCTGTCTGGGTGTATATTGGTTCATGAGATGAACTTAGTTCCTCCCATTGTGTAACAATGGACTTGTGGCTTATGCCAAGGAACGTCCGTCCCATCAGTGATCCAGACATATTCTAAGGCAGTATCACCTGATCATGGAGATGGTTAATCTCCAGGGGATCGAGGTTAGGAGAGTAGACTCAGAGGACAACACAGCGGATCCACTCACAAAGGCCTGTTCCCAGAGAGAGACTTTTATGGGATGGTTGAGTATGAGATACTGCAACCACTGCTACAGATGGCCCTAGTGCAAGTGGGAGATTGTTAGTTATATGTATTCCCTAGAGGCCATTACTGTACATAGGATGTATATTGTAGTGGATGCTGGGACATATATAGGGAAGACTTTCTTGCTCGACATGATAGTATGCTATCTGGTTACCCTTTACCTTAACGTGTATGCTGATTGTCTCTCTGTTACATGTTGGTAAAGCCCTTAGGATCTGTACTTGACTACCTGGACTATGATGCGGATCATACTAGTGGGGACATGGTAGTCTATAAGTACATCCTTCAAAGTCCCTAGTCGTGGGTGTATCGAGACGGGGCATCGATATACCAGAGTAGACTAGCGTATACCTTCTCGACCCATATAGATGGGCGATGGATGATCCCATATCCATCGGTGTTTGACATCAGAGATGATATACGGGTGCTCAGTAGAGACTGGGTATACTGGACGGACTCGCCGAGAACTCCCAGATGGTATTATACCTCACATCAGATGGCAGTTCTCTGGTGACACTGGTACAGAGTAGTCTGTTGACCCGAGATCGTCATAGAGTCTTGTGTGGTACCCACTGTGCTTTGATTTCCATCTTACCACGTCCAAGAGGGCGTGCAAAACGGTGGTTTTTGGGTACAGTCCCGAGTCACATGGAGGCAATGAGCGATAGGAGGGAATTCGTCTCTCCCGGTATAGGGAGTTGATGTTGCGCTGTGTTCGATTGGCTATAACAGGAAATCCCTGGCCAGGGTTGCTGAGATTTACTGGTAAGTGTTACCAGTAGTTTCTCGAATAGTTATAGACCTCATATCGACATGACTTATCGAGTTATTGGGGTCTGACGTTTACCACCCCTAGGCGAGATATGCGACATATCAGACGATCAGACCGGACTGTACGGTAGTGTTACTGGTTGGATTCACTAGAGTGTGAGCGGGCTTGCTCGTCGATCTTCAGATCGCTCAATACCCGGGTGGCCGTTACGTTTAGCAGACCGCTTGCGGCTTGTGGGTGTTTGATATGATCATCACCTGCTGCCGGCGTATTGACGAGTCTTTAGAGTCCTACACAGAGGTTTCCTGGCTCAAGCGAAACGAAATAGGAGCGCATATGAGATATGTGCGGGACCGAGAATAATACGTGTATATGATACCGTATTTCATTCTCGCGATCAATGTGTCGGATGGTTGTATGCGATATAACCTAGTTATCGATTCAAGCGTTGAATCGATAAGCCGATACATTGAATACTAGTCGGTTGTGTGCGACATGACCGGATCATTGAATCAAGTGTTGATTTAATGATTTAATGCATATTTATATATTTGATATATTACTTTGCATCAACTAGTATCGGTTTACTTAAGATGGATTTTCTCACTCGGTTGTGCGCATTGCATATGCGATATGATTTTGTGCACTTGCTTGTATCATGTTTGATGATACATGCCTTTTGGTTAAGTGTAAAGAATTAAACCTTGGTTAATGAAATGATTAGGGTTTACTATTTCCTTATTCATTTATTCATTTATTTATTCTTTTGGAAATAGAAAAGCAAAAGAGAAAAATGGTTGCTTTCTTTGTTCTTTCTTGAAGCTTCATGAAGACTTTGACCAAGTGAACATTTTGTCTCATGCTTAACCCTAACCATCCCACTAACCATGATTTATTCTCTACACTTGACCATGGTTTGGTTATGATAAGTATTCTTTAATTTTTATTTTTGGAATTAATCTTATCATATCATTTCTTCTTCTTCTTCCTTCAACTCAAGAAGAAAAACCTAGACTACATCAATGGTGGATTGATGATATGAGTGAGAAATCCAAATCTAAAGTCTACCCACTTCCTATTTCTTCATCCTCTACCTCTTGCCAAGTAGTAGAGTGTGTTTCCTTCACAAGTTTCTTGACTTGGTGAAGTGAGAGCTTGATCTTGCGATGCTTCGACGTAGATCATCTTCGGCATGGACATCGACGACCTAGCTCGCCTATTCTCCGATGAAGCCGACGCTAGAGCCCAGGATTTGTGTAGGACAGCGAGAGGACTTCATTGCGGAGCTATGGAGGTGGAGCACCGGATCTACAAAGGTTGTATTTCCGATTCTCATAGTTAAGTGTTAACTAGTTAGCTTTTTCGCCTAGTTTTCTAGCAAACGGTCCGTATTAGGGTTTCTCGGCACCTAGATTTTTTGAAATTGGCATGGTTGATGCCTTGTGAGACCTCATTAGGGTGCCTAGCAACCCTACAAGAGAATGAAGAAATAGGAAGTGGGTAGACTTTAGAATTGGATTTCTCACTTGTTTCCATCAATCACCATTGATGGAGCTTGCTTTCTTCACTTGAAGAAAGGAAGAAGAAGATGAAATTGTTATGATAAGAATAAATAAAATAGAAAAGAAAATCCATTCTTATCATAGGCAAACCATGGTTAGGTGTAGAGAATTAACTAAGGTTAGATGAGTGGTTAGGGTTAGAGAAGAGACAAGAATGGTGGACTTGTTCAAAGCTTCATGAAGCTTCAAATAAAACAAAACTAGCAACCATTCTTTTCTCTTTATCTTTTCTAAATGAAATAAATAGATAAATAAATAAGAAAAGGAAATGAAACCCTAACCACTTAAGTAACCATGGTTTAATTCTTTACACAAACCCAAACTAGCATGTATCATCAAACATGATACAATCAAGTGCACAAAACTATATCGAATATACAATGTGCACTTCCGAGCGAGAAAATCCATTTAAAGTGAACCGATACTAGTTAATGCAAAGTAATATATCAAATATATAATTATACATTAAATAATTAAATCAACACTTGATTCAATGATCCGGTCATGTCGCACACAACCGACTAGTATACAATGTATCGGCTTATCGAATCAATCCTCGATTCGATAACTAGGTTATATCGCATACAACCATTCGACACATTCATCGTGAGAATAGAATACGGTATCACATACACGCATTATTCTCGGTCCCGCACATATCTCATATGCGCTCCTATTTCGTTTCGCTTGAGCCAGGAAACCTCTGTGTAGGACTCTAAAGACTCGTCAATACGCCGGCAGCAGATGATGATCATATCAAACACCCACAAGCCGCAAGCGGTCTGCTAAACGTAACGGCCACCCGGGTATTGAGCGATCAGAAGATCGACGAGCAAGCCCGCTCACACTCCAGTGAATCCAACCAGTAACACTACCGTACAGTCCGGTCTGATCGTCTGATATGTCGCATATCTCGCCTAGGGGTGGTAAACGTCAGACCCCAATAGCTCGATAAGTCGTGTCGATATGAGGTCTATAACATTTCGAGAAACTACTGGTAACACTTACCAGTAAATCTCAGCAACCCTGGCCAGGGATTTCCTGTTATAGCCAATCGAACACAGCGCAACATCAACCCCCTATACCGGGAGAGACGAATCCCCTCCTATCGCTCATTGCCTCCATGTGACTCGGGACTGTACCTAAAAACCACCGTTTTGCACGCCCTCTTGGAAGTGGTAAGATGGAAATCAAAGCACAGTGGGAACCACACAAGACTCTATGACGATCTCGGGTCAACAGACTACTCTGTACCAGTGTCACCAGAGAACTGCCATCTGACGTGAGGTATAATACCATCTGGGAGTTCTCGGCGAGTCCGTCCAGTGTACCCAGTCTCTACTGAGCACCCGTATATCATCTCTGATGTCAAACACCGATGGATATGGGATCATCCATCGCCCATCTGTATGGGTCGAGAAGGTATACGCTAGTCTACTCTGGTATATCGATGCCCCGTCTCGATACACCCACGACTAGGGACTTTGAAGGATGTACTTATAGACTATCTTGTCCCCACTAGTATGATCCGCATCATAGTCCAGGTAGTCAAGCACACATCCAAAGGGCTTTACCAACATGTAACAGAGAGACAATCAGTGTACACGTTAAGGTAAAGAGCAACCAGATAGCATACTATCATGTCGAGCAAGAAAGTCCTCCCTATATATGTCTAAGCATCCACTACAATATACATCCTATGTATAGTAATGGCCTCTAGGGCATACATATAACTAACACTATCTCTATAGATCATAATTCCCAATATGCAGGAGGCATCACCAAGATCTTTCATTGAGAATCTTTGAGATAAGAAGAGCTTGACCGATTGCAGCATAGGAATGTCATTTCCAATCAAGAGTATGTCGTCCACGTACAATACGAGGAAGACAACCTTACTCTCTGCCACCTTCTTGTAGATACAAGGTTCATCTACATTTTTGACGAAATCAAACTCTTTGATAACGACGTCAAAGCAGATGTTCCAACTCCGTGACGCTTGCTTTAATCCATAAATGGATTTAAGCAGCTTGCACACCTTCCCGCTGCTCCCACTATCTACGAAGCCCTCTGGCTGAGTCATGTATACGCACTCTTCTAAATCACCGTTTAGAAAGGCGGTCTTAACATCCATTTGCCAGATTTCGTAGTCATGATATGCAGCGATGGCAAGCATGATCCGGATGGATTTAAGCATAGCCACTGGAGAAAAGGTTTCGTCATAGTCCACACCTGGTCTTTGACGAAAACCCTTTGCAACAAGTCTAGCTTTGAAAGTCTCCACTTTCCCATCTACACCAAGTTTTTTCTTGATGATCCACTTGCTTCCAATGGGTTTTACCCCTTCAGAAGCAACTTCCAAACTCCATACTTTGTTGGTGTACATGGATTCCATCTCGGACAGCATTGCATCCAGCCATTTCACTGAGTCCCCACTCGTGATGGCCTGCTCGAAGCTAGTTGTGTCATCATCAACCATGATGCAATCCTCGCTCCCACCATCTACGAGAAAACCATAGTATCTCTTAGGTGGGTGAGGAACCCTACTAGATCGGCGGAGAGGCTGAAGTTCATTGGGAACTACCGAATCCTCTGGTTCCACTAAATCTTCAGTTTAAGTTTGTGTTTATGGAACCTCTTCCAGCTCTACCACTTTGCCACTAATTTCTTTTACAAGAAATTCCTTTTCTAAAAATGTGGCATGCTGAGCAACAAACACATTTTGTTCCTCACTGTGGTAGAAAAAATATCCATATGAATTCTTTGGATATCCCACAAATTTGTAAAGAACTGACCGTGCCTCAAGTTTGTCCGGATTTTGTTTTTTGACATAGGCCGGACAACCCCATATCTTAACTCGTTTAAGATATGGTCTCTTCCCACTCCATATCTCATATGGTGTGGTAGGTACAGATTTAGATGGAACTTGATTCAATAGTTATGCTGCTGTCTCCAGCGCATACCCCCAGAAGGAAATAGGTAACTCAGCTGTGCTCATCATAGAGCGCACCATATCTAATAGGGTGCGGTTCCTCCGTTCTGATACACCGTTGTGCTGTGGTGTATATGGAGAAGTCAGCTGAGAGAGAATCCCATTCTCTTTTAGGAAGTCCAGGAATTCATTGCTCAAGTATTCATCTCCTCGATCAGATCGAAGGATTTTAATACTTTTCCCTGTTTGGTTCTCGACTTCTTGTTTATATTCTCTAAATTTCTCAAAAGCTTCTGATTTGTGTTTCATCAAGAACACATATCCGAATCTAGATAGATTGTTAGTGAATGTAATGAAGTACGCAGAACCATTCCTGGCATGTGTAGACATGGGGCCACATTCATCAGTATTTACCAGTCCCAAGAGTTCCGTAACTCTTTCTCCGTGTCCCGTAAACGGAGTTTTCATCATCTTGCCTTTGAGACATGACTGGCAAGTGTCATAAGATGAAAATTCAAATGGATTCAAATATCCATCTTTATGCAACTTAGCTAGTCGTGTCGTATTGATGTGACCCAGTCTACAATGCCACAAGAAGGATTCGTTCAGATCTGAACTCTTCCTCTTGATTGTGTTTGTTATGCTCAGAACTCTTGATTGATTTAGAACATAAATACTATTGCACAACGTGCCTAATCCAACCAACTTTTGGTTTAGGAAAATGTTCATAACATTATCCTGTAATACAAAATTATATCCCTCTTTACTCAACAAAGAAACCGATATAATGCTGCATATCAGGTTCGGCATGAAATAGCATTCGTTCAGAATCAATGTATTTCCAGTTGGCAATACAAGGTGATATTCCCCGACGGTTTTAGCTGCAACAATTGCACCATTTCCAACCCTTATGTCTTTATCACCTTCTCCAAGTTCTCTACCTTTCCTAAGCCCATGTAACTGATTACATATATGGGATCCTGACCCGGTATCTAATACCCAGGACGTAGAGCAAATGGAGAAACAGTTCTCTGTAACGAACACACCCGAAGAAAATGCATCAACATGTACTTTCTTCATTCGGGTGGCATGAGAATCCTGGTATTCCCCTATATCCTGTTCAGTCTTATAACTCTTATAAGAAAGAACGGAACCAACGTTCCCCAGCACAGTATAACATGCGGGTTCGGTCAATACATCCATATTATTATCTTAATTAAGGCATGATATGGTCGCTACCTGGAGAGAGAGAGAAGAAAACACTTTAGCGTATGCTCTTGCAAGATCAGATTGGTTATTATTTTATCTAATCAGGATGGCTCCCACTGTTTTTATCAAATCTTCCTTCAAACCCTACAATTTCGCCAATCTTTCAGCCAGGCCAGTGTGGGTACTTTGAGGGAGGTTCTAAACCTCGTTTTCCCAGAGGCGTAACCCCGTTGACACCTTTCTAGACATCTACTTGATCGGTTAATTGTCCTGTGTAAAACTCTCCCGGGAGTAACAATTACTCACAGTGGGTATCGGGATCCAACTATCTCATAGAAGGTATGCAATCTCATTGCAAATTTCAACACTTGAAATTCCCGATAATCTTTTGCCCCAAACGATCTATGACCTTGACAAGGTCAACAAACCATAGACCGTAAGTCATGTTCAACCCGTCATTTCTTGATTGAATTAAACCCACCCGCACGACCCTTGATAAGGTCAACAAGGCCGTACGACTACCCTAAAACAATCTGCATCATATGCATAAACAGATAAATACTGGTCAGCTACCGCACACTACGCCTTGACAAGGTCAACAAACGCAGCACGAATACTAAGCAGGACTTATCTGAAATGACGGAGGGCTACGACAGGTTTTTCTAAAAACCTATTACGTAATGAACTTGATATCGTCGTAGAATCGTGTGAATTTTGAAATGGAGTGATTTTGAGGCTTTCATTAGTTTTGCTAAAGAGGTCACTCCCGGTGAAGGGATCTCGGCTCTTTCCTTATGGAATAAGGTGCAGGATATATCATATATATCACTATAAAAAGAAAAACTCCAAAAGCAATCAAAAGCAAACCGAGTATTGTAGCATCTGCCAGTTTTGCTAAAGAGGTCACTCCCGGTGAAGGGATCTCGGCTCTTTGCTCATCGAATAAGGTGCGGGATATATCATATATATCGCTATGCAAAGCAAAACTGTAGCTACCCTTTTTTATTAAAATTTGATTCTACAACATCTTTTAGGTTTGTTTTCTTTCATTAATCACATTAATGAAGTCCCATCATTTAAGTCACCTAAACATCACAGGTAAATACGACGTACACTTATGCCATCCGCATTCGCCTCGATGTCCCCTCGTGCACCGTTAGGTTAGGTAACTAACGGCAGAGCAGGGCAGGGCTAGCGCGGGTGTAAAATATAAGTAACACCTATATAATATATCATATATACTATATACAGTATTTATCACAGCACATCAAATGATCACATCACAGATATCGCAGCAGAAGAAACATATGAAACAATGGATATACTAGGACGTCCGTGTTTTATTTTGAGCCTCTATAAAACACGGATTCCACGGTCACGACGAATAGCCAAACCCACACCCCTAGACCCCTACGAGAGCGGCAAGTAACCCTACCAATTCTGGAGTTAGGAGACCCGGACTCGACTCCTCGAGTTGGTCTCCCACTAGACTCCAGAACCCGGTTACTTGTGCTCTCCTCCTTGGGTCTATCCTAGTGCGGAAAAGTAAATAATATACAAAAGGTGACATCAACCTCATCCCGGAAGTGCCCCAATAAAAGAATATTACATACATTTTAATTTTACATGAATGAAAATGAAAACTCTCATCTCACATAAAACCCCCGGCTATTCAGAACGCGACGATCCAATATAACATATCCAGCAACACATAACATCACATGTCATCAACGTAAGTAAATATGCACATCCCAATTGTCGTTGACATATAGCAACGAAACCGGCGATATCACATATTACACTTACGGTCACAGAAAAGAAAGTGTAAAACTACAACATTTGGAATCCATAATCTTCTTTAGACATCGTAAATTCGAAATATCACATATTTCGCATTTCATGCCTAACTGTATGAATTTCACATATTGTATCACATTCCAGATAAATAGACAGTATTAAACTTTCCGATCGAATAATCAAATACCCAAGATTTCCTAAATAGCTCAACACTTGAGCGGAGTTCAAAAATTCCAGAATACGTCACAGTAGCAACGGTCCAGCCGTAGAAGGGTCAAGCCAACGCATCACATGTGGCACGCCGTACTGCCCCAAACCCTAAGGTTCAAAGGGTAGTTCAAGACGGTCACATAATCGAGTTAAGGTTTGTTGTCTTCTAGAGGGTCCATCGCATCACATGCACGCATTTCCGAAAGATTTAAACCCGAGAAAAATTCAACACTTGAATGTTTTTCGTGCCGGGAAAAATTGAGTTAATGATATCCGTTCGAACATTTTAGTACTTTCTAAATTATCCAGAATAACAGAAAAAAATTAAATTCTCCGATCGAATCGACGATTACAAAATAAACCCCAAAATACTCAACACTTGAGTTAATTTAAAAATACCCATAAAATACAAATAACAGAACTGAACATTACTGTACAAACAGAAAACACCAATGTCACAGTACGGCCGCGGTTCCGCGGCACAAGGAGGGATCTGCCGCGGAAACGCGGTCGTCCGTACGATTCAAGTGCTCGTTTTGCACACTAATGCTTATAAAACCCTGCTAAATTTTTTAGGTATTTTTAATTCAAAAAAATCACAGATTTGAAAAAATGTCCAGAGAGGGGTTGATTTTGACGTGTTCGGGTTCGTTCTGAGTTTTAACTTTGTTAACACATCGCCTAATGCTCTAGCTAGGCTCTGATACCACTGTAGGGTTACTAGGCACACAAACAAGGCACTACAAGGCAACGACCATGCCAAAATAAAAATTTTATGTGCCGAACAACCCTATGCAAGATCGTATACTAGAGTTTAGGCGAAACTAATAATAAGTATGTTGGAGTTAGTGCCCTCAGAGTCAATTATTGGATCACAGGCACGTGATTGCAATGATTAAGGGAGGACCTATCCCGGTAGGACAGTCTTACTCGAGATGATAGTATGCTATCTGGTTTATCTTTATCATCGTGTACTGCTTTAGGTGACTTGACATGTCGCTATTACACGTTGATAGAGCCCCTAGGATTCTTGCTTGACGACCAGCAGTATGATGGCGATCATATACGTGGGAGCTGGGGTCTATAAGCACATCCTTAAATGGTCCCTAGTCGTAGGAGTTTCGAGACAGGGTATCGATACTCCATTAGTAGACTAGTGTATACAGTCGAGACCCCGACGAGGGGCGGTGGCCGGTCTCACAAGCCACTGGTGTCAGTTGGTTCACCTAAGATGTATACAGGTGCTCATTGGGTTATGAGTACACCGGACAGGACTCGCCGGGAACCTGCTAGTTGGATTTATACCAGACGTCAGATAGCAATTCCCAGGTGACATGTGTACAGGTTAGTTCATCGACCTGAGATCGTCATTTGTCTCGTGTGAGTTCCCACTGTGCTTTGATTACTACCCTACCACGGCTCAAAGGAGTCGTGCAAACAGGTTTTAGTTGGGTACAGTCCCGAGCCACATGGAGGCAGTGAGCGGATCTGCAGGGGTTCGTCTCTTCCGGTATTGGGGGTGAGGTCGCGCTGTGTCTAGGAGAGCCATTACGCAAAGCCCTCGGCCGAGGCAGGAGATTTACTGGTAGGTATTCCAGTAGTATCTCAGGGCGTTCTGGGCTACGCTCCGACACGACTTGTACCGCCTTTGGGGGTCTGACTTTTACCAACCTCCTAGGCCCGCCATGCGATACTCATAGACGAACGGACCGGACTGTACGGATATTGTCACTGACAGGCTCAGTTGGGTGTCGGGGTGAGCTTCCTCATCGACGTCCCTTTTGGTCAATAGCTGGTGGCCCGTCACGTATTGGCTTATACCTCTGACGTGCCAGTGGTTAAATCCACAGCCATAGTATTGACGAGTCTTTAGAGTCCACCACACTTTCAGTTACTCAGCTTTCGGGCGAAACGCTGTAGAGGCCGTATGGAGATATGGAAGGGTCCGATCAGATACGTGCGGTATTGTACGGATCAGGATCGGACAGTTTTGTACTAGTGGCCGTATAGTTATATGGCAGGGTTCGATCAGATACGTGCGGTATTACACGGATCAGGATCGAACGGTTTTTACTAGCCGGCTTTGGTTTAAGCCGGTACTAGTTTAGTACAGTGTAGATTTTGTCTCATTGCATTTGTATCCGGTCGGAATACAGATGCAGGTGTGTATGCACAGTGTCGGGGTTTACCTGTAATTTATTACGGGACCAGTTTTCTGGAGTTGCCAGTTTGCATTCCGTTCCGGCCGGTTTTCCTTTGTTCTTTCCCGGCCGGACTTTTCCGATGGAGGGGGTTATTTGCAGTTTTGCAAATAACACTTTGTGGAGGGGTTTTCTTGCATATATATTGATTATGACACCTTTCATTTCTTGCACCTTGACTTGTGATAAAGTGAGGGTATGGGTTTGATTTGATAAGGGTATGGTTGTTTGTTTTCTTGTCTCTTGATGTGGTCACCACTTCCTTCATCCTACACTCACCTCCCTTCTAGCTTCATATTGTTTTTCCTCCACCCTTTATTCTCACTTGATGAATAAGTCTTTCATGGTTATGAGAAAGAAAAGAAAAAGAAAGAGAGGAAGAAAAAGAAAGAGAGAGTTCATCTTTGTTATGGGAGGAATTCTTCATCTCCTTCTTCTTCTTGTTTCGGAAAAATGAAAGCACCATTTTTCCTAACCCCAATCCTCCATCATGGCAACTACAAACCCCAAATGAGACTAGCATCATCTACACTACATTCTACAGCACTTCTTGAGCATGTCGAGTTGCCGGCTTCATGCTCGAGTTGCCTCGGTATTGAGGCGGGAGCCCGTAAAAGACGAAGGCGATGTGGTGCCTTTTCCGGCGAGGAGGCGACGATATGGAGACTACACTTTCCGCGGGAGATCGGGGCGATGATGAGAAGACCGGAGGACTCGGATCTCTTGGTATACTTCTTATCCCATCTCTTGTTTGCTAGTTAGGTTAATGGTAAACGATCCGGGTTTTCTTTGTCCGCGGTAGCGCCGGTTTCCGAGCAAGGAAAAATTTTGATTCCGCATTTTGGCCTCGAGTAAGACGGCCGGGGCGCTGCCGTGGCGCAACATGGTATCAGAGCCACGCCATTAACCTTATCTAGCTTGTTCTAATGCGTTTTACTTATCTGATCGACCAAAATCTCAAAAACCGTATTTTAGTTCACATCAGTTTCTGTTGAAATTTTTTGGTGTCTAAAAATTTTTCTGGTGATCTCAGAAAGATGTGCAGGGAGTTATAAGAACTCTGGAGAAAAACGATACAGTGATCCCATAGTGATAGCGCGGAAGCGCGGCAATACCTTCACTTCTGCCGCTCTTCCGCGGCAAGATGGTGGGCCCACTTTATAATTTTTCTTCAGTTGCTTTCTGGGATAGAAATAGGGCTTTTGGGATATTAATATTGGGCCATTTATTTCTGTGAATGCTACAGTTTTCATTTGGGGCCCGCTTGTTAATTATTTGATCGATCGGATATTTTTTAAACACATTATTTCACAGTATTTACATTATATCTGCGACCGTGAATGTCACTCGATCGGTAAATCCGGTCTGACTGCTATAGCCCGGTTAGACGGATTTGCGAACGTGATTTTCACGTTGATGTTCTATGTTTATGCTGTGATGTTGCGGATCGGTCGTGGGGGATAGCCTGGATGCAATGCTAGTACAGTTTTGTTGTATTATGTACATTTGATATTGCGGGGCGAGCGTCCGACATGTGGACTGCCGTCACTGCCTGTTTGTATTATTCTTTTGGGGCACGACCTGGTTGCGGTCGATGTACCCGGTGTATGTATATTTTACTTTCTGTACTAGGGTTACCCCGCGGTGGGGTGCACGGATAGCCGGGTTCTGGAGGGCAACGGGCCCGCATCTCAGGGCATTGAGACGGAGGGGGCTTCAGTCCAGGATTGGCGGGTTATTCGCCGCACTCGTAGGGGGTACAGGTTGACCCAGGAGTGGTGCCCAAGTTACCGGATTCCGTGAAGTGCTGGGTGGTCCATTCACGGTACTGAAGGGGGCTGCCTCGCTTCAGGTTTTGGCGGGTGACTTGCCGCGCCCGTAGGGGTCTAGGATTTCATTGCACAGGCTATCCACACGACCAGGGGAACGTCGGGTTTCAGCAGCGGCTCTGTGAAACCCGGGGCTTCCAGATATCTGTATTGTTCTGTGATGCTGTACATTTCTGTGATGTTGCATTTTATTCACGCCTTGAGCGAAATACTATATATTGGTATATATATTAGTAGATGTTGTATATGTTTTACATCCGCGCTAGTCCAGTCCCCGCTCTGCCGTTAGTTAGCTAACCTAACGGGTGATGACGGGACCCAGTGGCGAATGCGGATGGCATATACGTACGTCAGTATATTTTCGTTCTTTGTGGTGTGATCATTTGATGGGACTGCATTGATTCGGATCAATGCAAGTTAAACAAACCTATTCTGATGTTGTTGGAACACTTTTTCAAAAAGCTGTCATTGCAAGGACGTTCACTTTTGTTTTGCATCGTGGTATTCATTTGGAATATCCTGCTCCTCAGTCGACGAGGCAAGGGCCGAGATCCCTTCACCGGGAGTGACCCCTTGGACAGAAGTTTGCGTCAGGGCATTAACTTCACTATAGCCGATTACTTTTGCTTTGCATCGTGGTATTCAGTTGGAATATCCTGCACCTCATTCTACGGGGAAAGAGCCGAGATCCCTTCACCGGGAGTGACCTCTTTAGTAAAGGTTTTCGTCACTATATTTTCTAAAAAGTTATGCAGTTCCTTCAACGATATCAAGTTCATTACGTTAAAGGTTTTCGCCAAAAACCAGCCGTAGCCCTCCGTCATTTCTTACAAGTATTACTTAGTATTCGTGCTGCGTTTGTTGACTGTGTCAAGGCGTAGTGTGCGGTAGCTAAGTAGTGTTTGTTTGCAGCATATTAATGGGATTGGTTAGGACAGTCGTGCGGCCTTGTTGACTGTGTCAAGGGCTCGTACGGGTGGGTTTAATGCAATCCAGGATAATGACGGGCTGAACTTGACTAGGACTCTTTGATTTGTTGACTGTGTCAAGGTCACTTGGGTCCTAGGGGTAAAAATCACATCGGGAGTTTCAAAAGAACTGAAACTTGCCAGGTATGCGCATACCTTCTGGAGTGTGGTGACGTGAGTGGATTCCGTCACGTTATCATGCGATGATAGTTGGATCCCGATTCCCACTGATGAGTTGGTTTACTCCTCGGGTGACCCCGACTAATTCTTCTTTCAGGTTTGGAGGAGAATTTGAGGTACAGTGGGAGGTTTCCAGATTAGACAAAGTGGTAACCATTCTGATCTAGGATAGAGTGCACGCTGAGTGTTTCTTTTCTCTCTCTCTGGCAGCGACCATTGACCCGACCCTGGACTATGACTCAGTGACCAAGTTGACCGAACCTTCTTAACACTGGTTTTTGGATTGTCAGAGTTGCAGACCTCATTGCCACTCCTACTTTTACCCTTTTCTCCAGGACACCCCGTATTACTACGAACGTCCACTTCCATTGGACAAAACCATCGTATGGTTAGATACGAACTCGAAGGACTTCGAGGATGGTTTCTGGTTCTGGAGAAAATGGATAGGACTATTCAGTTGTCTTTTCTTTTCACCTTCTCTCAGGATGCGAGTACTCCTTGGTTTAGGAGTAGTACACCTATTACGCAAATTGGATAGTCTTCTTCCAAACCATAGGCTGGTGCCGACCGGTAGGGAATGAAGAAAACCAGTTAGCCTAAAACGGTGTACAGAAGGTATTAAGTTCAGACAAAGCAAGGGATTAGTAAAAGGGCAAAGTAAATTCCGACTGATATTCACGACCAAACCAAGTATTTCTTCGCCAATCCTAAATCACCTTTGTATTTCTCCAGGACACTCCGTATCACTACGAAGATCCCATTTTATTGGATACTCCATCGTATGGTTATATACGAACTCGAAAGGAACTAGTTCCAGTTCGGGGATGGATTCTGGTTCAGGAGAAATAGGAATAAAGTACATTCAGTTGTCTTTTATCTTCACCTTCTCTCGCTTTGCGAGTGCTCCTAAGATTAGGACAGTACACCTTTTATGCTTATTGGATAGTCTTCTTCCAAACCATAGGCTGGTGCCGAACGGTAGGGAAGGAAGAAAACCATTTGGCCTAAGGGGGTGTGCAGACGGTAATGACTAAAGACATATAAAGGGATTTGGACAGATGGCAAAGAGATATACGGTTACAGTTGTGAATCTGGATAATGGAAGAGGCATTACTAGGAATACCAGGATACCCCGACGAAACATTTCAATGTTTCAGTTTCACTGTGTACTGTTAATAGAAAACTGATTTCCCGATTATACACTTGCTCCAGGGTATGTATTTACCAGGTTGGATTCTCACATCTGTATGGTTTTACAGATGATGAGTGGGAGTAAGTTATTGGGAATTGGGTGATCATCCTCATTATATCGGGATTCGTTGTAATCGGTGATATTTGAGAAAGTCACCTGGGTTGTTTGCCGGTCGGCAAATATTTGGTTTTGAATATCCGCTGTTGTGCACCAATTTCAAATCGATATATCTGTACGTCTATTTTCATAGAGTGAGATATACCTTTTGATATTATGTCGATGACATTTACCTATATCAGTGGATGGTTAGGTAAGGAGCATTGAACAGCGGTGTAATTCTTCTTAACCATAAGTACAGTTTTCAACCTACGACGCACAGTGAAAGAGTTGTTAGACTCAGCGGACTTATACAGAGTATTGTATGTTGTCCAGTGTCCATTAGGACAGAGGGGTTGGTGCTCGTACTATATTCGGTTTACTTATGACTTCTCTAGATTTTAGACAGCTGTTTCGTGGAAACACAGGGTCTAAGTTTTGAGGAGTTATAGGTATTTGAATAGAGTAGAGAACCAGGTGTAGCAAGTATCGGGATTCTTCAAGATGATCGAAGATGTAGATACTTGTGTATGGTATTCAGTTGATAGTAATGAGAACTTGCTTCTCTTTCAGGTTACTCATAATTGGAAGCATTCCTAAGTTGAGTAACGCTGATCGGCCTCCTTCCATTTAATTGACATGCACTGGAGACAGCTGCATGATTTGAATCTGGTTCAATTGAATCAGTGCCTCTGGTTCTATATTGGATATAGAACAGTTCATATCTTAACGATGTTAAGGTACGGGGAGTTGTCCAGCTTATGATTAAAACCAGACACTGGACAACTCAAGGCACGTTTCTGTAATGGCTGTTTGTGGGTTGACCCAGGCTATGACGAGGGTTGACTTTCCACCATCTGGCAGATCAATAGAAATATTGTTCTAGACTCGCCACAGTTTTATTAAAAATGGATTTTTTCAAAAACAGCAGTGGGAGTATGGTAGAACTGGAAGTGATTCCAGAACCGCAAACGATTACTGAAGATTTAATAAGGAACCTAAAGATTCAATCTGATTTGACATTCCATTGGCCACTCCGCAGATAAGGTGGGTAACTTCAGGCACCCGAGAGGTACTCCGGTAGCCTCAAGGACGGTGACAGGGAAGTTCTTGTTTACCCACACTTGCCATTGTTGTTGTTCCAGGCTGCGAGACCCGGCAGGAGGATGAGTATAGCGTCGTTCTAAACTAGCTTTAGAAGTGCACGTCTATATGACTCTGGCAGAGGGTTGTCGTAGTCAGTGGGAGCAGCGGAAGCATTGGTGGACTTCATGCTTATATCTATTTATAGACTAAAGCAGATATAGCGGAGTTAGATCATCTGTTTCTGATGTGACAGTCATGGGTTTGACGTCATCAGAATAGGGGATGGATCTGTTGAGAAGGTAGTAGGAAGTGATATTCCTATACTACGATCGGTTATACTTTGGTCGTCACACAGTGTTTTCTCCACATGGGACTTGGATATTATATCAGACATACTGGTTACTAGACCTATGGTTTTAGATCTAGATTTGGGTGGTTTCCCAATCAGGGTACCTTGACAGCATTCTAAGAGTATTTAGAATGGACGACTCCTGGCATGGTAGTGTACCTGCAGGTAATGGAGTCACCCTCTCTAAAGGTGTCTTATAGACTAAAGGGGAGAGGGATACGCATGATTGACAGATCACTTGCTTAGGCAATTGAGTCAATCATGAGATGTCAAGTACCACACCAGATGTTGTTCTTGCACTAGATGCAATAAGATGATATTGATCCAATCCTGGAGGAACAGTCGGAAGCAGTTTTAGAACATAAGTGAATGTTCTAGGGATATGATAACGGCTGCCTCCTTTAGGAGACGGTTATCACTCCAGGCTTCCAAGGTGACATGGACGACAAGGAGGTTGTCAGAGTTTTAGTTCTCCCTCTGATGAGGGACAGTATTTTGGACAGATGGTCCAAGGCAATACTGAGGGTGGCATGGCGCAGGAGACTGATTAAGTTCAGTTGTTGATACAGTCTAAGAAGTTTGGATTTGGTGTTCATTTATGAACTAGGTCCCATCAGACATCCAGACATTCTAAGACAGGTATTGCTCATTTCGGGAGATGGCTTTCTCCGCGAACTTGAGATATAGAGAGACATAGAAAGAAACTTCATAGCGGATCCACTCACTGAGGCTATTCCTCGAACGCAATAGTTTCGCAAACGGGTTTTGTGAGACTGACTAGTAGAGGAGTTGGGTGTTCGGTATCACACGGGCTGTGAGTATGCGACATCGCAATAATTAGCCTTGAGTGCAAGTGGGAGATTGTTGGAGTTAGTGCCCTCAGAGTCAATTATTGGATCACAGGCACGTGATTGCAATGATTAAGGGAGGACCTATCCCGGTAGGACAGTCTTACTCGAGATGATAGTATGCTATCTGGTTTATCTTTATCATCGTGTACTGCTTTAGGTGACTTGACATGTCGCTATTACACGTTGATAGAGCCCCTAGGATTCTTGCTTGACGACCAGCAGTATGATGGCGATCATATACGTGGGAGCTGGGGTCTATAAGCACATCCTTAAATGGTCCCTAGTCGTAGGAGTTTCGAGACAAGGTATCGATACTCCATTAGTAGACTAGTGTATACAGTCGAGACCCCGACGAGGGGCGGTGGCCGGTCTCACAAGCCACTGGTGTCAGTTGGTTCACCTAAGATGTATACAGGTGCTCATTGGGTTATGAGTACACCGGACAGGACTCGCCGGGAACCTGCTAGTTGGATTTATACCAGACGTCAGATAGCAATTCCCAGGTGACATATGTACAGGTTAGTTCATCGACCTGAGATCGTCATTTGTCTCGTGTGAGTTCCCACTGTGCTTTGATTACTACCTTACCACGGGTCAAAGGAGTCGTGCAAACAGGTTTTAGTTGGGTACAGTCCCGAGCCACATGGAGGCAGTGAGCGGATCTGCAGGGGTTCGTCTCTCCCGGTATTGGGGGTGAGGTCGCGCTGTGTCTAGGAGAGCCATTACGCAAAGCCCTCGGCCGAGGCAGGAGATTTACTGGTAGGTATTCCAGTAGTATCTCAGGGCGTTCTGGGCTACGCTCCGACACGACTTGTACCGCCTTTGGGGGTCTGACTTTTACCAACCTCCTAGGCCCGCCATGCGATACTCATAGACGAACGGACCGGACTGTACGGATATTGTCACTGACAGGCTCAGTTGGGTGTCGGGGTGAGCTTCCTCATCGACGTCCCTTTTGGTCAATAGCTGGTGGCCCGTCACGTATTGGCTTATACCTCTGACGTGCCAGTGGTTAAATCCACAGCCATAGTATTGACGAGTCTTTAGAGTCCACCACACTTTCAGTTACTCAGCTTTCGGGCGAAACGCTGTAGAGGCCGTATGGAGATATGGAAGGGTCCGATCAGATATGTGCGGTATTGTACGGATCAGGATCGGACAGTTTTGTACTAGTGGCCGTATAGTTATATGGCAGGGTTCGATCAGATACGTGCGGTATTACACGGATCAGGATCGAACGGTTTTTACTAGCCGGCTTTGGTTTAAGCCGGTACTAGTTTAGTACAGTGTAGATTTTGTCTCATTGCATTTGTATCCGGTCGGAATACAGATGCAGGTGTGTATGCACAGTGTCGGGGTTTTCCTGTAATTTATTACGGGACCAGTTTTCTGGAGTTGCCAGTTTGCATTCCGTTCCGGCCGGTTTTCCTTTGTTCTTTCCCGGCCGGACTTTTCCGATGGAGGGGGTTATTTGCAGTTTTGCAAATAACACTTTGTGGAGGGGTTTTCTTGCATATATATTGATTATGACACCTTTCATTTCTTGCACCTTGACTTGTGATAAAGTGAGGGTATGGGTTTGATTTGATAAGGGTATGGTTGTTTGTTTTCTTGTCTCTTGATGTGGTCACCACTTCCTTCATCCTACACTCACCTCCCTTCTAGCTTCATATTGTTTTTCCTCCACCCTTTATTCTCACTTGATGAATAAGTCTTTCATGGTTATGAGAAAGAAAAGAAAAAGAAAGAGAGGAAGAAAAAGAAAGAGAGAGTTCATCTTTGTTATGGGAGGAATTCTTCATCTCCTTCTTCTTCTTGTTTCGGAAAAATGAAAGCACCATTTTTCCTAACCCCAATCCTCCATCATGGCAACTACAAACCCCAAATGAGACTAGCATCATCTACACTACATTCTACAGCACTTCTTGAGCATGTCGAGTTGCCGGCTTCATGCTCGAGTTGCCTCGGTATTGAGGCGGGAGCCCGTAAAAGACGAAGGCGATGTGGTGCCTTTTCCGGCGAGGAGGCGACGATATGGAGACTACACTTTCCGCGGGAGATCGGGGCGATGATGAGAAGACCGGAGGACTCGGATCTCTTGGTATACTTCTTATCCCATCTCTTGTTTGCTAGTTAGGTTAATGGTAAACGATCCGGGTTTTCTTTGTCCGCGGTAGCGCCGGTTTCCGAGCAAGGAAAAATTTTGATTCCGCATTTTGGCCTCGAGTAAGACGGCCGGGGCGCTGCCGTGGCGCAACAAAGTAAACAACTTTACACTAAAGGGAATGCGTAATACAACCTTTGTAGATCTGTCCTTCACTTCTTTAACTCCTTGATGAAGTCCCTTCGCTGCGATCGTGGTTCTCCCGGACCCTTGCATGGCTTCACGAGGCGAAAGGTGCGACCTTGCTTGAAGTCTCTGAGGCCGAAGATGATCTACATCGAGGGAATTCCGACTCAAGCTTCTACTTCACTAACTTGAGAATTAGTGAAGCAAACACCCTAAACTAAAGTGTTAGTCTAGTAGAGGATGGAGAAATAGGAAGTGGGTTCTCTTTAGAATTTTGTTTCTCACAATCTATCTCACTTTGGATCAAATCCTAGCAAGCTTTTTCTTTCTTGTTATGAAGAAGAAGAAGAAAAGAAAGAGATGAGGATAATGATCAAGTGAGTATGCTAACCATAGTGAGTGAGTATCATATACTAACTCTTGTAGGGACATAACCATAGCTAATTCTAAAAGGTTAGGTTAAACAAAGATCTAAGGTAAAACAAAACAAGTGGACTTTTTCAAAGCATCCACAAGCTTCTACCAGCTTCATGCTTATGAAAAAATTCCATTAATTTGTAATTACCTTAAATAAATGTAAACCATCATTTAAAAATAGAATGGTGTGTGTCTTGTACACCCATGTTTAGTGTATCATCAACCATGATACAAAAGAAAACACTTTTAATATATATATATCATATATATATATATATATATATATATTGAAGTGTGCAAGTGTGAGAAAAAACCTAAAGTGAACAAGTGTTAGTAAATGTAAACTAGTATATCTACTATACAATTATACACTTAATTATTAAATCAACACTTGACTTAATAATCCGGTCATATCTCATATAACCGACTAACATTCATTGTATCAATTTATCGAATCAACACTTGATTCGATAACCCGGCTATATCATATATAACCGACCGCTACAAAGAGTCACGGGAATAGAATACGGTATCATATATACGCATTATTCTCGGTCCTGCACATATCACATACGTGCTCCTATTTCGTTTTGCCTGAGCCAGTAAAACCTCTATGCAGGACTCTAAAGACTAGTCAATACGCTGGCAGTAGGTGATGATCACATCAAGCACCCACAAGCCGTCAGCGGTACTACCTGGATGTAACGGCTACCCGGGTATTGAGCGATCAGAAGATCAGCAAGCAAGCCCGCTCCAACTCCTGTAAAAGCCTGCCGGTAACACTTCACGTACAGTCCGGTCTCATCGTCTGATATGTCGCATATCAAGTCTAGGGGTGGTAAACGTCAGACCCCAATAACCGATAAATCGTGCTGATATGAGGCTCATAACCGGTCGAGAAACTACTGGTAACACTTACCAGTAAATCTCTATATCAGCCCTGGCCAGGGACTTCCCTGTTACGGCCAATCGAGCACTGCCCAACATCAACCCCCAATACCGGGAGAGACGAAACCCCTCCTATCGCTCATTGCCTCCATGTGACTCGGGACTGTACCCAAAAACCACCGTTTTGCACGCCCTCATGGACGTGGTAAGGTGGAAATCAAAGCACAGTGGGAATCACACAAGGCTCTATGACGATCTCGGGTCTACAGACTAACCTGCACAAGTGTCACCAGAGAACTGCCATCTGACGTGAGGTATAATACCATCTGGGAGTTCTCGGCGAGTCCGTCCAGTGTACCCAGTCTCCACTGAGCACCCGTATACCATCTCTGATGTCAAACACCAATGGATATGGGATCATCCATCGCCCATCTCATGGGTCGAGAAGCGTATACGCTAGTCTACTCTTGTATATCGATGCCCGTCTCGATACACCCATGACTAGGGACCTTGAAGGATGTACTTATGGACTACCATGTCCCCACTAGTATGATCCGCATCATAGTCCAGGTAGTCAAGTACACATCCTAAGGGCTTTACCAACATGTAACGATAAGACAGTATAAAGAGACAAGTATACATGTTAAAGTAAAGAGCAACCAGATAGCATACTATCATATCGAGGAAGAAAGTCCTCTCTATATATGTCCAAGCATCCAATATAATATACATCATCTGTACAATACTGGCCTCTAGGGCATACATACAACTAACAGGTACCCCCACGATGATTCGAGACGATGAAGAAGATGAAGGCGACATCGACACCGACACGCAGGATTCAAGGTGAGTAGATTATATCTACGAGGGAAGTCGGGTAGATGGCGTATAGCACCCCCGCAGTTCGATGTTTAGTATAGCATATATATATACTATATATGATAGCTTATTGTGTGTCGTGGATATTTGAGATGAGATTAGGTGTATTATGGTTGGACTAGGACGTAGAGGTAAACTAGTATAGTTTCCTAGTTGCGAACCCTAGAATAGGTTTACACCCACACCCACACACATGCTTGCTTGTTATACCATTACCTTGATGTTGAGGATAGTGGATGATATTTGGAGATGAGTCGATGAGATTGGGCATAGTGCCATGAAATCGGTGATTTGATATAGTTTGTATTTGGGATACGACATGAGATTGTAGCGGGCCTTTGGGCGTGTGTTTCACACACGCATTTAAATTTATATAGATGGTATCGATTTGTACTAGATTTAGATCAGTACCCCAGATCATGTGATATGATGATAATGATACCTGATAATTGATGAGATGAAGGTGATATTGACCCGTACCCACATTTGGGATGCCGTACGATGATTTGCCGTACGAGCTTTATTTGATGATAAGATCTGTACTCATGACTCGAGGATGTCATTTGATATTGTATCGTACGCGGTACCTTTGAGGCGGAATCACCGACTATTATATTTTATATATATTTATATATCGACTCAGATTTAAGTGGTTTCCATATCCCTCCTGATTGACTTGTTAGTTAGAGCTGTAATTTTGCTAGTAGATGTTAGGCTAGGCCGATGTCATACCTGTTGGATATAGTGCCCTCAAAGTCAATTATTGGATTGCAGGTACGTGATTGCAATGATTGAGGGAGGACCTATACCGATAGGACAGTCATACTCGAGATGATAGTATGCTATCTGGTTTGTCTTTATCATCGTGTACATGCTTTAGTTCACTATTGCATGTTGATAGATCCCATAGGATTCTTGTTTTACTGCCAGCAGTATGATGGCGATCATATATGTGGGAGCTGGGGTCTATAAGCACATCCTTAAAGTGTCTCTAGTCGTGGGAGTTTCGAGACAGGGCATCGATACTCCAGAGTAGACTAGTGTATACAGTCGAGACCCCGACGAGGGGCGGTGGCCGGTCTCACAAGCCATTGGTGTCAGTTGGTTCACCTAAGATGTATACAGGTGCTCATTGCGTTATGAGTACACCGGACAAGACTCGCAGGGAATATGCTAGTTGGTATTATACATATCGTCAGATAGCAGTTCCCACGTGACATGTGTACAGGTTAGTCTGTCGACCTGAGATCGTCATTTGTCTCGTGTGAGTTCCCACTGTGCTTTGATTACTACCCTACCACGGCTCAAAGGAGTCGTGCAAACAGGTTTTAGTTCGGTACAGTCCCGAGCCATATGGAGGCAGTGAGCAGATCATTAGGGATTCGTCTCTCCCGGTATTGGGGGTGAGATCGCGCTGTGTTTAGGCGAACCATTACACGAAATCCCTGGCTAAGGTAATCGAGATTTACTGGTAGGTATTCCAGTAGTATCTCAGGGTGTTCTGTGCTACTTTCCGACATGACTTATACCGCTATTGGGGGTCTGACGTTTACCAGCCCCTAGACCCTATATGCGATACTCATAGACAAACGGACCGGACTATACGGATATTGTCACTGTCAGGCTCAGTAGGGTTTCTGGATGAGTTCGCTCGTCAGCTTCCCTTCCGATCAATAGATAGGCAACCGTTATGTACAACTAGTATCTCTGACATGCTAGTGGTTATACCCAGTGCCGGTGTATTGATGAGTCATTAGAGTCCCCCACAGAAAGTTTTCCAAGTTCGGGCGAAACGTTGTAGAGGCCGTATAGATATATGGCGGGGTTCGATCATATTCGTGCACTTGTGCACGGATCAGGATCGGACGGATAATACTAGCGGGTTTTGGTTTAAGCCGGATCCTAGTATTATATTGTAAGAATATTTTTGTCTCGTTGCATTTCGTATTCGGTCGGAATACAAATACGGGTATGTATTTATAGTTGAGGTGTAATCTCGTAATTCGATATGGGATTATTTTGGGAGTTACCAATTTTTTTTTCCGTGTTAAACATCACCCTCTATGTTTAATTTATGTGAGCCAATTTTTTTTCCTTTGACCATTTTTTCTTTGCCCATTTCGAAGTTACTGTGAGGGATTGGCACAGCATGGGCAATGTGCATGAGGTGGCTGTTCTTTGATTGGAATGGGCTGCTGTGAAGTCTTGTGGGTGTGTGTTTTTTTATGATTAATTAATTGATTAATCAATCATCCTTTTCAACTCACATATATATATTTCACATTCCAATTGAACACTTGATTCCTCAGAGAACCATTTCCTTCATACCAAGTGGCCGGCCCCCTTTTTAAAGAAGAAAAATGATTTCAAAGCTCACTTCATCATCCAATATGGCAACTCCAATTTACCTCCATAAGATCACTCGGGTGTCTTGGGACAAAGTATTCTACATCTTCTCTACTTCAATCTTGGATATGTCGGCTAGCAAAGTTCATGTCCAAGTTGCCTCGGTTATGAGGCGGGAGCCCGTATAAAGATTCGTTGATGTGGTGCCCTTCCGACGAGGAGACCGGAGAGCGGATTTCACCGGGTCAGCCGCAACAAGCTATGGGAGCGGATTGAAGACCGAAGTACATGGATCGATCGGTATAATCTTGAACTCATTTAACTTTTAGCTAGTTAACGGTTAATGGAACGATCCGGTTTTTGGGTTGCGGTGTGGCCGGTTTTGTAAAAAGTTTTTGTTCCGCATTTGGCGTCGGTTTGACGACCGGGGCGTCCCCGCATCCCAACAATACCTATTTCAAAAACTAACGAATCGGAAGTATTTTAAAGACAGGTAAAGGGATTCTACGGATATTTTCAAAAGACGCATCTTTTCCTAAAAACACCGATTCGTCTTCTTTCAAATGGCAAAACAGTATGACATAGATACATTGATGTAGATACTGCACTGTTGTGTTATTATTCATTTGCCGCATATTCTTACTGTTTGCATCGCATTGCATGTGCAAATGGTTATTGTTATATTAAAATCATGCTATTAGGACACCAGCACCATTATCGATGATGCATATGTTCCACGTACACCTGCTTGCCAGCTCACACACTTCATCATCGATAATTGCCATGTCACTACACTGTAGTACTGTTGCATTCAGGATATGACCCTCGCAGGGCATACTCGTGTACTCACATATTGTAAACTTATACTTGTGCACACACCTATTGTACATTCATACTCGTGTACTTACATATTGTACACTTATACTTATGCACACATCTATTGTATATTCATACTCGTGTCCTTACATATTGTACACTCATACTTGTACACATACATATTTGCACATACATAGATGATTCTGGTTTGACTTAGAGATCTGGGAACCGCAAGAAACTTTCTAAAACTGATTCATTTTAAAGAAGCGGTCTTCCCTAAATATGTGCATATTACTATTCCATATTGCATGATACACTGATATGCTTACATTTCTTTTATGTGTCACATACATCATGCTTTCTAATTATACGCATTGAGATATGTTGTTTCCATGATATTTCTGGATTTGGGAACCGTGGGTATTTTAAAAGAAAGTATGTAATGTTTGAAAAACCCGGTTGCCCTTGATATGATATTTCAGTGCGTTCACCATGTGTTTTCTCGGTTTTGAGAGTGGCATGTGAAACCCGATTCGAGGAGCGGAAGGCACCGTCTGCGAGTACATGGTGGACCCGGTGAGGTACCCCGGGGCAAGAAGACTCGTATATGTTAGACGGTGAGCCTGGCAGGGGAGTACAACCTACCGGTGATTGTTTTGAGCTCGGCGGATATCTGGGGGATATCGACCGGAGTTGAGAGATGAGACGGCCCGATCCGGACTGACGGAGCCCTATGTATATGGGATTTACGTGCCGATGCTAGGCACAGGTTTCATGATGTTTTCGAGTGTCGATGCTTGACACTCAGGTTCCATGATTTTGATATGTCGCGAGCGACACATGTTGATTTACATCCTCTTACTTCCATGCATATGTTTATGATATTTACATGCATGATGCTTATTGTCATTGGGTGACACGTGGACGATTTCCACCTACATATATTGACATTGATGATATTGATCACACAGTTGGATGATATCCACATATTCATAGACTTTATGATATAGTCGACATTGATCATACCTCATATTTATGATATGCTATTACCTGAGGCACTGGTACGAGCACTTGGCACTACACTCATGTACAGATGTTACATTGTCATCTTATCTTGCTTCAGACTTATTCATTTGAGGTTTATATATATATATGATCGTATTGACCTAGGATTGTGTCATACATACGATTTCTGCTTTGTGATGTTTTCTATTCACAAGTTGGCAACTCACCCCCGTTGTGCCACAGTTTCTTACAGGTTTTGCCGTACAGGTTTCATTGCGGCTTTTCTGGCACACTGCTTTCCTTACGGGTGACTTGCTTTTGTTAGTTATGTATATGCCCTAGAGGCCATTATTGTACATATGATGTATATTATGATGGATGCTTGTATATATACAGAGATGACTTTCTTGCTCGTCATGATAGTATGCTATTTGGTTTCACTTTATCTTAACATGTTGACTTGTATTGGTTTACTGTCTTTCTCTCACATGTTGATAAAGCCCTTAGGATCTGTACTCGACTACTGGGATTATGGTGAGATCATACTAGTGGGGCCACGGTAGTCGATGAGTACATCCTATAAATGTTCCTAGTCGAGGGTATATCGAGACAGGGCATCGATACACCAGAGTAGACTAGCGTATACGCATCTCGACCCATATGATGGGCGATGGATGATCCCATATCCATCGGTGTTTGACATCAAGGATGGTGTACGGGTGCTCAGTGGAGACTGGGTACACTGGACGGACTCGCCGAGAACTCCTAGATGGTGATATACCACACGTCAGATGGCAGTTCTCCGGTGACACTGGTACAGGGTAGTCTGTAGACCCGAGATCGTCATAGAGTCTTGTGTGATTCACACTGTGCTTTGATTTCCACCTTACCACGTCCAAGAGGGCGTGCAAAATGGTGGCTTTTGAGTACAGTCCCGAATCATATGGAGGCAATGAGCGATAGGAGGGGATTCGTCTCTCCCGGTATAGGGAGTTGATGTTGTGCTGTGTTCGATTGGCTATAACTGGAAGTCCCTGGCCAGCGCTGATATAGTGATATACTGGTAAGTGTTACCAGTAGTTTCTCGACCTGTTATGAGCCTCACATCAACACGACTTATCGGTTACTGGGGTCTGACGTATACCACCCCTAGACTTGATATGCGACATATCAGACGAATAGACCGGACTGTACGGGAGTGTTACTGATTGGATTCACAGGAGAACGGACAGGCTAGCTTGTTGATCTTCTGATCGCTCAATACCTGGATGGCTGTTACGTTTAGCTGACCGCTTGCAACTTGTGGGTGTTTGATATGATCATCACCTGCTACCGGCGTATTGACGATTCTTTAGAGTCCTACACAGAGGTTTCTTGGCTCAGGCAAAACGGAGTAGAGGCACATATGTGATATGTGCAGGACCGAGGATAATGCGATATGAAATATCGTATTATATTCTCGCGATATTTAGATATTAACCGGGACATCGGATCAAGTGTTCATTCGATGAATCGGTACATGATATATTAGTCGGTTATATTCGATATAGCCAGATCGTCGGATCCAGTGTTGATTCGATGATTTAATGTATAATGATATATATGATATATTGTATTACATTATCTAATATTGGCTCGCTTTATTATTTCATTTTCTCACAGGATTAATACATTGATATATATACGATATATGTTAATTGTATTTTTTTCTTTTGTTGCAAATATATAATATATATGTGATATATATTTTTGTGACATGATATAATTTATTATGAAACATGTTTAGTGATGATAAAAAGAGATTAGGGTTTCATTAGGGTTAGCTCCTTCTTGCTCATTTTAGAAGGATTTCCTTTTGTCTTGGTAAGATATTATGGTTGATACTTATCCATGACTCATTCTTAACCTAACCAAACCCTAGCTCTAGTTTATTCTCTACAAAGGTTAAGCCTCTCATCCTTGACCATGGTTCCATAATCAATCATATATTCTTACTACTATTCATCACAAAAGGATTATCTTTTTCATTCTTCATCTTCTTCTCTCTTGAGTTTTGGAAAGAGCTCACTAGTTATTTCTTTTGTGATGATTTCTTGTGAGAAAATGATATAAAAAGAAAGCATAAATACTACTCCATCATCCTCATCTAATCTAGCCCATTAGATTAGGGTGTTCACCTCTTTAGAGTGAGAGAGCTTGAGTTATAGCAACTTCGACGTAGATCATCGGAGAAGCGGAACACTACAAGCTAGCATGGATCGTTCAAGTCGTGGAGCCTCTCTTGAGTCCGGGAGATCATGGATCGCGGCGAAGGGACTTCCACTCGGAGCTTGTGAAGCGAAGGAGCGGACTACAAAGGTTGTAATCCCTCACACTTAGTAGTAAAGATATTTACTTGCATGTTAAACCCTAATAATCTAGCAAAGATCCCGGCTTTGGGTTGTTCGGCACGTCTAAAATTTTATTCGGGCATGTTTGATGCCTTATGAACCTTCACATGAGTGCCTAGGAACCCTACAGCTTTGGTAGGTGGATTCTTTTGCATCAAAACCACCATTGTATATATATTATTCAGTTGTATCTAGAAATTCCATCAACCAAACTTGTATATTGTTTCAGACTTAGAAAACCAGTTGTATATTATTTCGACCTTAGAGTCGCGCGTTGTAGTATTATAGTTTTCATTCTGATTTTGAGTTTCCTTTTGAGTTTTGATCCTCGCCCTTCGGCGTTGTATATTATACTGCTTGCATGGTTGTGACCGTCGATTGACGAAGAGCTAGCTCCCGCTTGGGGATGCCTTGTATCATTGTATATATTATTATTCATGTTGTACCCCGTTCGGGGCCAGTATTTACAAAGGAGACTCTGCCGAAATTTTCAGAAAGGGCATTGAGGATTTTAAAAATGCATATTCGGCTTACTTATTTAAAAACCCTTGTTTAAAACATGTTTTCTACATTTCTTTAAAACTAGTTTTCCTTATTTACTCCTTAAAATGGTTTTAGATTTCTGGGCTTTTGGCTTACTCGTGTTAGATGGGGTCCTATAGACTCCATATGATTCAACTGCCAGTCACTTGCTATTTCGGGATGTGACAAAGTTGGTATCAGAGCGCTAGGTTAACCTTGGGTTGAGTCTAAGTTTGACTATGCAGAGCCTAGAGCGTTATATATATATACGGAACATAGACTTGACCTTATGGAACTTAGACTTAGTCGAGGGGGTATTATACCTTAAATTTCGTCGCGTAGGATGACCCTTGGTCGATGGAGTAGGTAGCTTGAGTAGAGTGACGTACCGTACGTATGTTCCGCGGCATACTTACGATACGCTACTCCGCTTAAGAAACCTTAGGATGTACATTTCCTTACACAGTATTATATTAATTTCTATGATCTATCCTCATCGATATTGTTTGTGATTTTGCTGCCACGATTACACGGGCAGAGAGAGCTATGGCTAGAGTTGCGTCAGCTTGAGGTCGTCACGGACAAGGACTGACCGAGGCGTGATTCCAGAGACGTATGATTGCATGGAAAGGCGTCATTTTATTGTGTTTTCGCGCCATGAGCGTTTGACAGATCGCTTCCACGAGATTTCTCAGACGTGTGGATCGGCACCAAAGGATCAGGCTATTGCTAGAGGTCAGCCAGAATATGATGACCATTGATATATCTCTTACTCAAGATGATTGAGGCGCTGTTCAGCGTACATACGAATGAGCCGGTTGCTGCTGCAAAGGACGAGATATCGTCCAGATGTTGGAGCTACTGCAGCATGAGTATATACATAGAGATATGATGGAAGGTCGCTAGTCACCCAAGGATGAATGACTAGGATATGTGGTTCGTTCGCTTACCCCGATGTGAGGTCATCAGATAGATTGATTCCAGTTAAAGATGACTTCACGCAGATTCGTTGAGAGTCGATAGAGACGATCGAATATCAGGAACCCATTTCCAAGTTTAAAGTATTCGGAAGATAATGCAAGTAATGCTATGGACCCTCTAGAAGAATGAAACCCTAACTCGACATAATGACCATGGAACGCCTTCGAACCTTAGGGTTTGTGGCAGTTTATCGGTGCCATTTGTGAGGCTTGGGTTCGCCCTTCTACGGTTAGTCCACAGGTGTTGTGGCATGTACTGGAATACTATTAAACTGTACTCAAGATGTTGATCTCTTGGAGGATTATGAGGTTCTCACGAATCGATCGGATGGTTCGACATCATTCGGATTTCATGTGATGGGACACATTGCTTGGGAGACTCCAGATACGAGTATAGCCATTGGAGCGCAGTCCATACAGCCACGAGAAGACGAGTCCGAATCAGTCGACATTGGAACAGCGTGAAGTAAAGACGTCGCACGAGAATTCGACAAGACGACGTTCCACTCCGCTGACAGCAGAGATGCGATACGTATGCAGAAGCGTTGACTATTGATATACCTTCTAGATGGAGTCGCGATGAGTATGCAGCCGTTCCGGAATAAGAAACAGATATAGTAAAGATGACAACTTCCGGGCAATTCGGCGGAAACGTGAATTGAGAGAGACCTCGACAGGACCTTTCTGGAGCACTATACGAGAAGACTTGGACCCAGGAGTGGTCATATTGCGCACCCCCAGCAGGCCATAGTCCGGCATCGTCGACGAGATAATTGACCAGGGTTGGATAGAAGACCTCACCCTGATGCGTTGTGAATTGATCAAGAACAGACGGGAATGGGGTATATCTCCGCAGGTTGGGACGTGTTCGGCTAGATATCTTCCACAGGGTGGTGAAGATACCGAGTTCGTGATTTTGAGTTCGTATGAGAGAGTTCGGATGGACCGTAGAACATTTGCAGTGCGCAGATAGAGACGTGACGTCGAAATGGACGATGATACAGACAAATGGGACAAGAGGTTCGTGCGAGATGCAGACGAGCTGTTGTTACTCCCCGTTAAGATTAAAGGTTGGATATGTCTACAGAGGCGTTGAGATGCGACCAGTTTCCGAAGAAATGCTGTGCTGAGGACGCAGATGTCCAGAGAGCGAGAAAAGATTATGTAAGAGTACCAGCCTCCGTACAGTTCGGCATAGGCGAGATCGGAAGAGACCTTGAGCAGGATTCCTTCCAGGACACTGCTGCGATAAGATTTGCACCCAGGATCAGATGTGGGATGTGTATTCCGAGGACCAGAGGTCGGCGCCAGTGACGTGCTGCTTTACGAGTGGCCGCGAGGATTGACCCAAAGGTGACCAGAGAAGCGCCAAGACGGAATCGTCCCCATTAGCACGCCTGACAAGGCCGATGAGCCGACGGATTGCTAGATTGGTAATACACAGAAAAAATAAGGGCCCAGAGACAGAGGACGCCAGACCGTGAGCAGGAGACAAGTAGATATCTTGCTCTGTCAGCATTGGATGCACCGACACCTTCTCGACTTTGAAGGAGGATATACCGATGACAGTATTTATGATTTGTGATTTTGTGATTCGATTATCACGTATCCGTCACCTTGGATTTTGGTATTTTGGGCGATTTACTCGCATGATTTAGTCATGATGGCTGAGTTCCATGATATTTGCTTTCGAGCACCATGGTTGCACCTACTGGGCATTTATATTTTGCGCATAGTTGTTACACTTGAGATGTGCTTTATACACCGTTGTGTTGATTTATGATTTGTGCACGGTTATTGCACCTGATATCGTTTTCGTGCCTTGGCTGCACATGCTTATGACTTCATGGATTTCATACAGTTGAGTTGATTTTGTGCATATGATACGCACACGATTTGATTTTTGCGCTCGGTATAGCTTATATGTGCTTGTAGTGCATTGATATGTGTTTTGTGCACGCAGTTGCACACGTTTATGATTTTTACACCTTGGTACACTCGGTGTTGCTATTTATGCATTTGAGTTATTGTTTGGGTTTTGTGCACAGGATGCACCGTATTTGTATTTCTTATACAGGATGCACCAGTTTTATACTTCGTGCGTTTGTCGCACCAGTTTTATGTTTTGTGCGTTTATCGTACCAGATTTATATTTCGTGCCTTTGTTGCATCGGATTTATATTTTGTGCACTACAGTTGCACCTGACTTCGATTGATGTCATCCGATATGTTGATTTTGATTTCATGCCTATGTTATGCATGCGATTTGACTTATGCCTTCGGCATCGTTTACATGCACTTTTAGTGTTTTGATTTGATTTGTGCACGCTGATGCATATGGTTGTGAGCTTATATACCGCGGTATAACTGATTTTGATTGAGCCGTATTGTATACCGTTAATTTTGATTCTGATATTGATGTTGATTTCTTGCACTCCGTGCGTTTGATTGGACTTTGCGTATGTTCGACGCTTGATATTGGATTTCGTGGTTTCGTGCATGTTGAATGCGCATGATTTAGATTTTATTCGTGCATGATGGATGCACCTGATTTGGATTTTCGCGCGTGTTGAGCGCATGTTTTGAGATACGATTTTGGTGCACACCCGATGCACCAATTCGGGATTCTTCGTTCAAGTCAGATGCACCTGATTTCGCTGTCAGGCACACACGTTGCCTATGACAGATGTTTCGTGCACATCCGTTGCACCTAGATGTTGTTTCTGTGCACATGTATGGCACATATATGGATTTTGATTTCCATGCGCACCAGACGCACAGGGTATTCTTATATACATTTTTGGATTGATTTCTTATGGAGCAGTACGTTTTTATGATATTTGTTGTTTGTTTTGTACTGAGCAGGACTAGTCAGAGGACAGTACCTGGATGTATTTTGCTTGCATTGATAGTTATCGAAGGGATTTCCAAAAAAGGGAGCTATAGTCTCAGTATTTACCTACGTGTCTGATATGACACGAAACGTTTAAAATAAGGAAACCCTTCTAAATTGTTTTCAAAATGGCGGCACGTACATATTAAACAAAGATATATACACATATGGTTATTTTCTTACAATAGACGTCCGACACTGTGCAGTGATATGTGCATCGCACAGCGATTTAAAAAGGTTTGGCATGCATTTCTTTTAGATATTTACATATATAGATTTGAAGTCTACATGTATAGTTCTGATTTATATCATATTGGTTTTATTTTGGATTTAACATTGTGTCTATACTATGACTCCGATGATTGCGGGATGCTTGACGGAGTTTTGTCTTCAAGTTATCTGCTCATTATTTATGTGCATGTATTGCGCTATGATACGTCTTATGTATTTATGATTTCGGAGCCCCGATGACTTGGACTTGTTATTGAAATGTCTTAGAATTTGCGGGTTTAAAAAAAAATTAATTTAAATTCGGGGACCGAATTTCTTTAAGGGGGAAGATTGTAACATTTTAAAATAATAAAATATTATTTTGGGGAATTTTTATTATTTAATAATAAAATATTGAATATTTTAAATATGGCGGTATAATTAAATACTGATAAATTGGGAAAAATTTTGGAAAATTATGGAAAATTCTAAAAGAGGGTGTTTTATGTGAATTATGCAAATTTTAAGTTTTCATGATTAATTATATGCTAATTTAGTGCTAATCGCGATTAAAAATCGCTAATCGCACTTTAAGCGTATTTTGTGCAAACATGCACCATATCTTTTCTTTAACACTTGTTACATTTTCCTACATGTTTTGGGTGCATGGCTTGTTATTTTGGGGTTACTGTTGAGGAGAGAAGGAATTAGAAAAGAAAAGAAAAGAGTATTATATGGAGGAATGATTAGAGAGAGAAAAAGTGGATGAGGGGTCAACCCTTGTTATGAGCCATCCCCCATCATTTCTTCCTCTCATTTCTCTCCCCTCTCTTCCCTTGTTGTTACTGCTGCTGCACCCCCCTCCTCCTCCATCTTCAAGCCACAAAACTCCATGAAAAACACTCCAAAACCTCACACCCATTTCACAAAAATGATGCACAAGCTCACTAGCTACCCCATGGACCTAGAAACAGAAGATTTTGAGGACTTTGAGCAACTAAAGAAAATTCTTGAGTTGCCAAAGGAGGTAATTTCTGCACCATTAGTGTAGTGTTTCAATTCCTTATGCATCTATACATGTTTCATGTCGATATTGAGTGGTTATGTGGAATTAGAAAATTCTAGTTAGGGTTTGAGGGAACTTTGGGTTGTGATGGATAATTAAGCTCAGTAGAGGCCACACAAACCCCCTAGTGCTAGAATCCAGACCTAAACCAGAGACTAGAAACCCGGAATACGGATTTAGAAAAGCCGATATCGGGAAATTGTGGAATCTGTGAGGGTTAAATGGAATCTGCTATCAGTTAGTGTATATGCCCTAGGGGCCATTATTGTATCATACTAGTTTGTATATTATTTAATGGAAGCTTGGGATATTCACATGTATATAACAGTCTTGCTAAACATGGTAGTATGCTACTTGGTTTTTCTATCTTAATATATGAGTATACATATTGATAGAGCTCTTAGGATCTTGCTTGACTACCAGCGTTGTGATGGCAGTCACACTAGTGGGGGCTGGGTAGTCAACAAGCACATCTTTATTCAGGTGCCTGGTCGTAGGATTATCGAGACAGGCCATCGATACTCCGGAGTAGACTAGTGTGTACGCTTCTCATCCCAGTTAGGGAGATGGTATGTCCCACATCCGTCAGTACGTCGTACTGGAGATAGTATGCAGGTGCTTGTTAGGTTACGGGTACACCGGACAAGACTCACAGGGAACTGTTGGTTGGTTTTATACCAGTCGTCAGTTAAAAGTTCCCAGGTGACATGAGTACAGCATAGTCCGCAGACTTGACACTGTTACTTCGCCTCGAGTGTGTCCCACTGTTCTTAGATTCCTACCCTACCACGGCTCAAAGGAGTCCTGCAAACAGGTAGCAGTTGGGTGCAGTCCCGAGCACTTGGAGGCAGTGGTGGTTAGACAGGATTCATCTCTCCCGGTATTGGGGGTTGATATCGCGCTGTGTCAGAGAGCCATTACGCAAAGTCCCTGGCCAGGGCAAGCGAGATTTGCTGGTATGTTCCAGTAGTTTCTCAGGGTATAATGGGCTTCGCTCCGACATGACTTATACCGCTATTAGGGGACTGACGGTTGCTGGCCCCCTAGGCCCGATATGCGATGGTCTTAGACGAACAGACCGGACTGTACGGAGATTGTCACATCAGACTCGGTAGGAGTTCGGATGGGTTTCCTCATCGGCCTTCTTATCGACATCTACCTAGGGACCGTTACGTACAGCTAGTGCCGCTTGCGGTCTGTGGTTAAACCCACTGCCAGCGTAGTAGTCGAGTCTCTAGAGTCCCACATAGAGAGTTTCCCTACTCCAGGCGAAACGATATAGAGGTCGTATGGTTTTATGACAAGGGTTCGGACGCATACGTGTGTTTACGCACGTACGACATCCGGAAAGTTTTTACTAGCCGGCTTTGGTTTAAGCCAGTTTCTAGTATCCAGTTATTGGATTTATACAGTCTAAAGTTTTTCCGTGTTTTCACGGATAGGAGGGGTGTTCTCGTAATTACGCGAGAAGCTTCTAGAAGATGGTGACTTAGGGGTTAAGGTGGCATATGCATTAAATGAGATTAGTGAGTCATTTGAGTGATTCATCCATGTCATTAATGTATCATAAATGCTTAATGACTCATGGAGTTGAATCACCCTCTTGTATTTATGAAGCATGATTATTAATCCTTTATTTTCTTTTATTGGATAAATGATAATGCTTGATATATATGATAGATCATTATCTCATCTCATTCTCTTGCTCACTTTCTCTCTCCTCAAGCTCTCTCTCTTCAAACCCTAATCCTCCCCTCTCATGTATTGAGACCAAGGATTAGAGTAGACTACTTAATCCTTAACCATTCTCTATATCACCTAGGTTACTTAGATTAGCGATTTAAGAAACCTAGTTACCTCAAGTTAGAGGTGAAGCTTGTAGTAAAGCTCTCAGGTGGATCATCTACTACATAGAGAAGGCCAGAGAGGACGTGGAGAACGGAAAGACGAAGGACACGGTTCTTTAAGTATAATCACTTATCATAGTAGTTAACTGTTCTATGGTTTCTTGTTAGTTATTGTTTAAGCAAAGATTCTCGGTTAGTCGATGTTTACGGCTAAAACAAGATCGTTTTTCATTATTCCGCCTCCCCGCAAGTCGTGGGGTGTTGTACATCGACTTACAGTGGTATCAGAGCCTCGCTAAACAATAATTAACTCATTAGCAAAGTTGTATGAATTTCGAACGCAAAACGAACCAAAAAACGACATCGATATCATAAGTTTTTGTCGATTTCAAAACAGGCTCTAAAAATTTTTCAGGTTGCTGCAGAGTAACAAGCATAGAAAGATAAGAACACTGGAGAAAAATGGGTTAGTGAATCGGCCATACAGCCGTGGAACCGCGACCGATCCCACCGATCCGCCGCGGATCCGCGGCCGAGTTAGGGCCGATTCGACCCAGTTTGCTCCTGTTATTCTTTTGTGATATTGTTGTGTTTTCTGGAATGTTTATTTTCTGGTCAATGTCTCAGGTGCACAGAGAAGTTTTGGGAGTAGAATATGATATGTTTGCTCGATCGAAATTATAAGATGTTTGCTAATTTGATTATATCTGTGTTTGTATAATGTGTTCGTAAACCTCCCCTAACTGCTAGTATGTCGGTTGGCAGGGGGTTGCACATTTCTGTAATGGTTTTACTGTTTGTGGTTGTGAACTGTATTGGACTGTTGTGATGATTAGTCGGGGTTTGAGATGGGTTGTTATATTCATTCATTCAATGTAATTGTAATATGTTGTAATATTATTTTGCAGGGCGCATCCAAGTTGCGGTTGTAGCCGCCGTTGTATTATTTCATTTTACTGTTTTTGCTTCTAGGATAGACCCAAGATGGGGTGCACAAACTACCGGGTACTTTGAAGTGTTTAGTGGCCTACTCACTTTGTTGAGGGAGACCGCTTCACTTCGGGTACTTGGCGGGTAGTTTGCCGTACCCGTAGGGGTCTAGGGTAGGGTAATGGCTATTCATCACAACTGTGTAATCCGTCTTTTGTTGCAGGCTCTAAACAAACGCGGATTGCTTGCAAATCCAATAAAGTTCATATGAGATCTGGAATGCCTATTATTGTGTCAGACGAATGTACAATATCTATATATGATAGCTATTTAGACGTCATTTATGTTTTACAGCCGCGCTAGCCCAGCCCCCGCTCTGTCGTTAGTTAAGTAACCTAACGGGTGATGACGGGACCCAGTGGCGAATGCGGATGGCATACGAGGACATTGTATTTTCGTTGTTTTCTGCAATGATAGGTTAAATGATGGGACACATTATTTTAATGCAAAGAAAATAAACCAAAGTTGAATCGTTGGAACAAATTTAAAAGAAACCACTCGGTTATTTTAAAAGAGCAGAATTTTTAATTGCGGAGCTTTAACCACTCTTTTTAAAAAGCTATCAGGTTCTTTCGATTATATCAAGTTCACTACGTTCACGGTTTCGCCAAAACCAGTCGTAGCCCTCCGTCATTTCTTATGAATGGTCAGTAGTATTCAAGCTATGTTTGTTTGGCCCTTAGTCAAGACATAGTGTTTGGTAGCTGCTGGGGTATTCATTTGTTGCATAGATAGATGAGTTGGTTTGGGACAGTCGTATTACTTTGTTTGGCCCTTAGTCAAGAGTATATACGGATGGGTTCAAATCAACAAGATAATGATGGGCAGAACTTGACATGTGACTTATGATTTGTTGGCCCTTAGTCAAGGTCATAAGAACATGGGGCAAAAATCCATATCAGGAGTTTCTAAAGAAACTAAAACTTGCTAGTGTTGCATACAATTTGGAGTTTGATGAATGTCGGTAGGATTCCTTCAACATTATCATACAATGATATTTGGATCCCGATCCTACTGTGAGTATATGCTACTTATCAGGAGATTCGTCACTTAACGATCAATGCTATAAACCAAGTAGGTGTCGAGAAAGGTGTCAGCGGGGCTACACCCCCAGAGAAAAGAGGTTATTTAATTAAGGAACTTCGCGAAAGCGTTGGAAAACCTCTCTCAAAGTACCGACACTAGCCTGGCTGAACGGTTAAGCAAGTATTGTACAGTGAGAATAGTCCTGGCTAATTCTTCTTTTATGGTTTGAGGAAGGATTCGAGAAACAGTGGGAGCCATCCAGTTTAGATAAATTAAAAACCAATCTAAACTTGCAAGAGCATCATGCTAAAAGTGTTTTCTTCTCTCTCTCTCATTGCAGCGACGTTGTGACCATGACTAGGTTACATCTAGATAACAAGTTGACTGAATCTAACTTTTTTGACTGGCAAAGGTCTGTCCAGATGTCCATTGCCTATGACAAGCTGGACCACCCTATTACTACTCAAGATCCCGCCGTCCCAGGTCCATTTTCCACCGTCACGGATATGGATATCCGTCAGACAAAGGAAAAGGATAAAGCGAAAGCCAAGTGCCTCATGTTGGCTTCAGTTGATGGTGTATACCAGAAGCAACACGAGACGATGGAATTATTTTCCATCTTTCTCCATAACAAAAATTTATATAGAGAGCAATCTCATATCGCAAGATATGAGACCTCGAATGATTTAAACCAAGCGAGGTTGGATGTCGGGTCATCTGTAGGGGACAACGTCCTTACAATGACTAGCTATTTTGATGAGCTCAAGGACCTAGAGACCACATTGGGAAACTGGTCATACGCTGACTTATTTCCACAGTCCCTACCCTCTACTTACACCCTGAAGGAAACCAGGGAGATACAAGCTCTGCTTAATGGGGGACCTTCTTCTTCTACATCCAGGGCGAAAGCAAAGGGTGAAAAGAAGAAGACCTCTACAAAGCCAATATACGGTGTCAATAAAGTAGGAGAAAAGGGAAGAGCAAAAGTTTCGGGACTTAGTGTAGCAAAAGAAGGATGTTCCTATTGTTATGGGAACGGGCATTGGCAGAAGGATTGCAGGGCTTTGGAAGCCAGTAGCCAGGATACGAAGCATGTTGTGGCTTCAGCCTCAAGTGTGTTTGTAATTGAGAACTGTTTGTCAATTAACTCTATTTCCTGGGTACTAGATACCGGAGCAGAATCTCATAACTGTAATTCATTACATGCTTTGAGAAACCGTAAAGTTATAAGGATAGGTGATTTGTCTCTCAGAGTTGCAAACGGAATGAGCGTGGACGCTGAATCCGTGGGAGAATATCGCCTAGGATTGACAAGTGGGCAGATATTGATTCTACGTAACTGTCTGTATGTACCTAGTTTGACTTGTAATATCATATCAGTGTCCTCACTTTCAAGAGAGGGATATGACTTTATATTTGTAAGCGATGTAGTTCACATCCACCTAAATCAAGTTCTGATTGGGTCCGGTACATTAGATGACGGTATATACGTATTGAATCAAGCTCAGGTTTTCAATGTCCAGAACACAATTAAAAGAAAGTCTCCAGAAATAAATCAGGCTTTCTTATGGCATTGTAGACTAGTGTTGGAGATAGTGCCCTCAGAGTCAATTATTGGATCACAGGCACGTGATTGCAATGATTGAGGAAGGACCTATCCTGGTAGGACAGTCTTACTCGAGATGATAGTATGCTATCTGGTTTATCTTTATCATCGTGTACTGTTTTAGGTGACCTGACTGGTCGCTATTACACGTTGATAGAGCCCCTAGGATTCTTGCTTGACGACCAGCAGTATGATGGCGATCATATACGTGAGAGCTGGTGGTCTATAAGCACATCCTTAAAAGGTCCCTAGTCGGGGGAGTTTCGAGACAGGGCATCGATTCTCCAGAGTAGACTAGTGTATACAGTCGAGACCCCGACGAGGGGCGGTGGCCGGTCTCATAAGCCACTGGTGTCAGTTGGTTCACCTAAGATGTATACAGGTGCTCATTGGGTTATGAGTACACCGGACAGGACTCGCCGGGAACCTGCTAGTTGGGATTAAACCAGATGTCAGATAGCAGTTCCCAGGTGACATGTGTACAGGTTAGTTCATCGACCTGAGATCGTCATTTGTCTCGTGTGAGTTCCCACTGTGCTTTGATTACTACCCTACCACGGCTCAAAGGAATCGTGCAAACAGGTTTTAGTTAGGTACAGTCCCGAGCCACATGGAGGCAGTGAGCGGATCTGCAGGGGTTCGTCTCTCCCGGTATTGGGGGTGAGGTCGCGCTGTGTCTAGGAGAGCCATTACACAAAGCCCTCGGCCGAGGCAGGAGATTTACTGGTAGGTATTCCAGTAGTATCTCAGGGTGTTCTGGGCTTCACTCCGACACGACTTGTACCGCCTTTGGGGGTCTGACTTTTACCAACCCCCTAGGCCCGCCATGCGATGCTCATAGACGAACGGACCGGACTGTACGGATATTGTCACTGACAGGCTCAGTAGGGTGTCAGGATGAGTTCGCTCATCGACGTCCCTTTTGGTCAATAGCTGGTGGCCCGTCACGTATTGGCTTATACCTCTGACGTGCTAGTGGTTAAATCCACAGCCATAGTATTGACGAGTCTTTAGAGTCCACCATATTTTCAGTTACTCAAGCTTTCGGGCGAAACGCTATAGAGGCCGTATGGAGATATGGCAGGGTCCGATCAGATACGTGCGGTATTGCACGGATCAGGATCGGACGGTTAGTACTAGTGGCCGTATAGATATATGGCAAGGTTTGATCGGATACGTGCGGTATTGCACGGATCAGGATCGGACGGATATTACTAGCCGGCTTTGGTTTAAGCCGGATCCTAGTATAGTACAGTGTAGATTTTGTCTCTTTGCATTTGTATCCGGACGGAATACAGATGCGGGTGTGTATGCACAGTATCGGGGTTTTCCTGTAATTTATTACGGGACCAGTTTTCTGGAGTTGCCAGTTTGCTTTCCGTTCCGGCCGGTTTTCCTTTGTTCTTTCCCGGCCGGACTTTTCCGATGGAGGGGGTTATTTTCAATTGTGCAAATAACATTTGAGGAGGGGTTTTCTTGCAAATGTTTTCATTATGATAGGATTTGCATCCTTTCTTTTTATTCATCCAGATGGTGCTTTAATGAGATTTGATGTGAATAGAAGTGATAAGCATGGTTGATGTTTTGTTTAAGGTCACCTCTTGCTTTATCCTACACTCACCTCCCTTCATGAGTTTTGTATATCCCTCCACCATTTCCACAAATGTATTGGCCGGCCACATTTTTGATGGGAGGAGAAAAATGAAAGATTTTCTTTTGGTGTGGGAAAAATTATCATTCATATCATTTTTCCATTGCTACAAAAATCCCTAAGTTCATATCTTGTTGATTCCTCCATCAAGGCAACTTCACCAACCCAAAAGAGACTATGATTCTACACTACATTCTACAGCTAATCTTGGGAGCGTCGGCTAGACAACTTCGCGCCCGAGTTGCCTCGGTATTGAGGTGGGAGCCCGTAAAAGATACAGACGATGTGGTGCCCTTCCGGCAAGGAGGCGACGACCGGAGTTTCCGCGGGAGATCGGGATGATGACGAGAAGACCGGAGGACTCGGATCACTCGGTATATCTCTCACCCTTTCTCTTGTTTGCTAGTATAGGTTAATGGTTGACGATCCGGGTATATTGCCCGCGGTAGCGCCAGTTTAAAAGTTAAGAAAATTTTGATTCCGCATTTTGGCCTCGGATAGACGGCCGGGGCGCTGCCGTGGCGCAACATGGTATCAGAGCCACGCCATTAACCTAGTCTAGCTTGTTCTAGTGTGTTTTGCTTTTCCGATTGAACAAAAATTCCAAAACCGTGTTTTCTTCACATCAGTTTTCTGTCGATTTTTTCCGGGCTCGAAAATTTTTTCAGGTGATTGCAGAATGATGTACAGAGAATCCTAAGAACACTGCAAAAATTTGGCAACCCAATTCTTCCGTACGACCGCGGAACCGCGGCCTTAACCCCTCTTTGGCCGCGGTTCCGCCGCAGGAAGTTGGGATAACTTCGCCATATTTTTACAGTGGGCTTGTGGGCTGGAAATAAGGGTTTTGGAATATTAATATTGGGCCCAGATTTTCTGTGAGTGCTACAGTATTGCTTGGGGGCCCACATGTTAATTTTTGATCGATCGGATATTTTAAACACATTATTTCACAGTATTTACATTATATCTGCGACCGTGAATGTCACTTGATCGGTAAATCCTGTCTAACTGCTATAGCCCGGTTAGACGGATTTGCGAACGTGACTTTTCACGTTGATGTTCTATGTTTATGCTGTGTTGTTGCGGATCGGTCGTGGGGGATAGCCTGGATGCAATGCTAGTACTGTTTTTTTTTATATGTACATTTGTTATTACGGGGCGAGCGTCCGACATGTGGACTGCCGTCACTGCCTGTTTGTATTATTCTTTTGGGGCACGACCTGGTTGCGGTCGATGTACCCGGTGTATGTATATTTTACTTTCTGTACTAGGATTGCCCCGCGGTGGGGTGCACGGATAGCCGGGTTCTGGAGGGCAACAAGCCCGCATCTCATGGCACTGGGACGGAGGGAGCTTCACTCCAGGATTGGCGGGCTATTCGCCGCACTCGTAGGGGGTACAGGTTGACCCAGGAGGGGTGCCCAAGTTACCGGATTCCATGAAGTGCTGGGTGGTCCATTCACGGTGCTGAAGGGGGCTGCCTCGCTTCAGGTTTTGGCGGGTGACTTGCCGCGCCCGTAGGGGTCTAGGGTTTCATTGCACAGGCTATCCACACGACCAGAGGAACGTCGGGTTTCTGCAGCGGCTCTGTGAAACCCGGGGCTTCCAGATATCTGTATTGTTCTGTGATGCTGTATATTTCTGTGATGTTGCTTTTTATCACGCCTTGAGCGAAATATAATATATTGGTATATATATTAGTAGATGTTGTATATGTTTTACATCCGCGCTAGTCCAGTCCCCGCTCTGCCGTTAGTTAGCTAACCTAACGGGTGATGACGGGACCCAGTGGCGAATGCGGATGGCATATACGTACGTCAGTATATTTTCGTTCTTTGTGGTGTGATCAATTGATGGGACTGCGTTGATTCAGATCAATGCAAGCTAAATAAACCTATTCTGATGTTGTTGGAACACTTTTTCAAAAAAGCTGTTATTGCAAGGACGTTCACTTTTGTTTTGCATCGTGGTATTCATTTGGAATATCCTGCTCCTCAGTCGACGAGGCAAGGGCCGAGATCCCTTCACCGGGAGTGACCCCTTGGACAGAAGTTTGCGTCAGGGCATTAACTTCACTATAGCCGATTACTTTTGCTTTGCATCGTGGTATTCAGTTGGAATATCCTGCACCTCATTCTACGGGGAAAGAGCCGAGATCCCTTCACCGGGAGTGACCTCTTTAGTAAAGGTTTTCGTCACTATATTTTCTAAAAAGGCTATGCAGTTCCTTCAACGATATCAAGTTCATTACGTTAAAGGTTTTTCGCCAAAAACCAGTCGTAGCCCTCCGTCATTTCAGATTGGTATTACTTAGTATTCGTGCTGCGTTTGTCGTGCATTGCCGAGGCGTAGTGTTCGGTAGCTATGTAGTGCTTTTCTGTCACATGGATAAGTGGATTGGTTAGGACAGTCGTACGGTCTTGTTGGCATTGTCAAGGACTCGTACGGGTGGGTTTAACGCAATCAAGATAATGACGGGTAGAACTTGACTAGGACTCTTTGATTTGTTGGCATTGTTAAGATCACTTGGGTCCTAGGGGTAAAAACATACATCGGGAGTTTCAAAAGAACTGAAACTTGCCAGATATGCGCATACCTTCTGGAGTGTGGTGACTTGAGTGGATTCCGTCAAGTTATCATGCGATGATAGTTGGATCCCGATTCCCACTGATGAGTTGGTTTACTCCTCGGGTGATCCCGACTAATTCTTCTTTCAGGTTTGGAGGAGAATTTGACGGTACAGTGGGAGGTTTGCAGATTAGACAAAGTGATAACCATTCTGATCTAGGTTAGAATGCACGCTGAGTGTTTCTTCTCTCTCTCTCTTTGGCAGCGACCGTTGAGCCGACCCTAAACTATGACTCAATGACCAAGTTGACCGAACCTTCTTAACACAGGCTTTTGGATTGTCAGAGTTGCAAAGCTCATTGCCACTCCTACTTTTACCCTTTTTCTCCAGGACACCCCGTATTACTACGAACGTCCACTTCCATTGGACAAAACCATCGTATGGTTAGATACGAACTCGAAGGAATTCGAGGATGGTTTCCGGTTCTGGAGAAAACGAATAGGACTATTCAGTTGTCTTTTCCTTTTTCCTTCTCTCAGGTTGCGAGTACTCCTTGGTTTAGGAGATAGTACACCTATTATGCAAATTGGATAGTCTTCTTCCAAACCTTAGGCTGGTGCCGAACGGCGGGGAATGAAGAAAACCAATTAGCATAACGATGGTGTACAGAAGGTATTAAGTTAAGACAAAGCAAGGGATTAGTAAGAGGGCAAAGTAAATTGCGACTGCCATTCACGACCAAACCAAGTATTTCTTCGCCAATCCTAAATCACCTTTGTATTTCTCCAGGACACTCCGTATCACTACGAAGATCCACAGTTTATTTGGATACTCCATCGTATGGTTATATACGAACTCGAAAGGAACTTGTTCCAGTTCGGGGATGGATTCTGGTCCAGGAGAAATAGGAATAAGGTTTATTCGGTTGTCTTTTATCTTCACCTTCTCTCGCATTGCGAGTGCTCCTAGGATTAGGACAGTACACCCATTATGCTTATTGGATAGTCTTCTTCCAAACCATAGGCTGGTGCCGAACGGTAGGGAGGGAAGAAAACCATTTGGCCTAAGGGGTGTGCAGAAGGTAATGACTAAAGACATATAAAGGGATTTGGAGAGGTGGCAAAGAATTATACGGTTATAGTTGTGAATCTGGATAATGGTAGAGGCATTACTAGGAATACCAGGATACCCCATCGAAACATTTCAATGTTTCAGTTCAGCTGTGTACTGTTAAAAGAAAACTGATTTCCCGATTGGACACTTGCTCCAGGGTATGTATTTACCAGGTTTGATTCTCACATCTGTATGCTTTTACAGATGATGAGTGGGACTAAGTTATTGGGAATAGGGTAATCATCCTCATTATATCGGGATTCGTTGTAATCGGTAATATTTGAGGAGATCATCTGGGCTGTTTGCCGGTCGGCAAATATTTGGTTTTGAATATCCGCTGTTGTGCACCAATTTCAAATTGATATATCTGTACGTCTATTTTCATAGAGTGAGATATACCTTTTGATATTATGTCGATGACATTTACCTATATCAGTGGATGGTTAGGTAAGGAGCATTAAACAGTGGTGTAATTCTTCTTAACCATAAGTACAGTTTTCAACCTACGACGCACAATGAAAGAGTTGTTAGACTCAGCGGACTTATACAGAGTATTGTATGTTGTCCAGTGTCCATTAGGACAGAGGGGTTGGTCCTCATACTATATTCTGTTTATTTCTGTTTACTTTTAACTTCTCTAGTTCTTAGACATGTGTTTCGTAAGAACACAGGGTCTAAGTTTTGAGGAGTTATAGGTATTTGAATAGAGTAGAGAACCAGGTGTAGCAAGTATCGGGATTCTTCAAAGTGATCGAAGATGTAGATACTTGTGTATGGTGTTCAGTTGATAGTAATGATTAAGAGAACTAGCTTCTCTTTCAGGTTACTCATAATTGGAAACATTCCTAAGTTGAGTAACGCTGATCGGCCTCCTTCCATTTAGTTGACATGCACTGGAGACAGCTGCATGATTTGAATCTGGTTCAATTAAATCAGTGCCTCTGTTTCTATATTGGATATAGAACAGTTCATATCTTGACATTGTTAAGGTACGGGGAGTTGTCCGGCTTATGCTTAAAACCAGACACTGGACAACTCAAGGTACGTTTTTGTAATGGCTGTTTGTGGGTTGACCCAGGCTATGACGAGGGTTGACTTTCTACCACCTGAAGATCAATAGAGATATTGTTCTTGACTCGCCACATTTTTAAAAGAAATGGATTTTTCAGAAAACAGCAGTGGGAGTATGGTAGAACTGGAAGCGATTCCAGAACCGCAAACGATTACTGAAGATTTGATAAGGAACCTAAAGATTCAATATGGTTTGACATTCCATTGGCCACTCCGCAGATACGGTGGGTAACTTCAGGCACCCGAGAGGTACTCCGGTAGCCTCAAGGACGGTGACAGGGAAGTTCTTGTTTACCCACACTTGCCATTGCTATTGTTCCAGGCTCTGAGACCCGTCAGGAGGATGAATATAGCGTCATTCTAAACTAGTTTTAGAAGTGCACGTCTATATGACTCTGCCAGAGGGTTGTCGTAGTCAGTGGGAGCAGCGGAAGCATTGGTGGACATCAGGCTTATGTCTATTTATAGACTAAAGCAGATATAGCGGAGATAGATCAACTATTTCTGATGTGAAGTCATAGGTTTGACTTCATCAGAATAGGGGATGGATCTGTTAAGAAGGTAGTAGGGTGTGATGTCCTGGTATTTGATGACATACACAGAGTAGGAAGTGATATTCCTATACTACGATCGGTTATATTTTGGTTGTCACACAGTGTTTTCTCCACACAGGACTTGGATATTATATCAGACATTCTGGTTACTAGATCTATAGTTTTAGATCTAGATTTGGGTGTTTTCCTAATCTGGGTACCTTGACAGCATTCTATGAGTATTTAGAATGGACGACTCCTGGCACGGTAGTACACCTGCAGGTAATGGAGTCACCCTCTCTAAAAGGTGTCTTACAGACTAAAGAGAAGAGGGATACGCATGATTGACAGATCACTTGCTTAGGCAATTGAGTCAGTCATGAGATGTCAAGTACCACACCAGATGTTGTTCTTGCAGTAGATGCAATAAGTTGATATTAATCCAATCCTGGTGAAACAATCGGAAGCAGTTTTAGGACATAAGTGTGTGTTCTAGGGATACGATAACGACAGCCTCTTCTAGGAGACGGTTATCATTCCAGGCTTCCAAGGTGACATGGATGGCAGAGTGGCTGTCAGAGTTATAGTTTCTCCTTTTGACAAGGGGCAGTATTTTGGACAGGTGGTCCAAGGCAATACTGAGGGAGGCATGGCGCTGGGTACTGATTAAGTTCAGTTATCGATACAGTCTAAGAAGTTTGGATTTGGAGTTCATTTATGAGCTAGGTCCCATCAGATATCCAGACATATTCTAAGACAGGTATTGCTCATTTCGGAAGATGGTTTTCTCCGCGAACTTGAGATATAGAGAGACATAGAAAGAAACTTCACAGCGGATCCACTCACTGAGGCTATTCCTCGAACGCAATAGTTTCGCAAACGAGCTTTGTGAGACTGACTAGTAGAGGAGTTGGGTGTTCGGTATCACACGGGCTGTGAGTATGCGACATCGCAAAAATTAGCCTTGAGTGCAAGTGGGAGATTGTTGGAGATAGTGCTCTCAGAGTCAATTATTGGATCACAGGCACGTGATTGCAATGATTGAGGGAGGACCTATCCTGGTAGGACAGTCTTACTCGAGATGATAGTATGCTATCTGGTTTATCTTTATCATCGTGTACTGTTTTAGGTGACCTGACAGGTCGCTATTACAGTTGATAGAGCCCCTAGGATTCTTGCTTGACGACCAGCAGTATGATGGCGATCATATACGTGAGAGCTGGTGGTCTATAAGCACATCCTTAAAAGGTCCCTAGTCGTGGGAGTTTCGAGACAGGGCATCGATTCTCCAGAGTAGACTAGTGTATACAGTCGAGACCCCGACGAGGGGCGGTGGCCGGTCTCATAAGCCACTGGTGTCAGTTGGTTCACCTAAGATGTATACAGGTGCTCATTGGGTTATGAGTACACCGGACAGGACTCGCCGGGAACCTGCTAGTTGGGATTATACCAGACGTCAGATAGCAGTTCCCAGGTGACATGTGTACAGGTTAGTTCATCGACCTGAGATCGTCATTTGTCACGTGTGAGTTCCCACTGTGCTTTGATTACTACCCTACCACGGCTCAAAGGAGTCGTGCAAACAGGTTTTAGTTGGGTACAGTCCCGAGCCACATGGAGGCAGTGAGCGGATCTGCAGGGGTTCGTCTCTCCCGGTATTGGGGGTGAGGTCGCGCTGTGTCTAGGAGAGCCATTACACAAAGCCCTCGTCCGAGGCAGGAGATTTACTTGTAGGTATTCCAGTAGTATCTCAGGGTGTTCTGGGCTTCACTCCGACACGACTTGTACCGCCTTTGGGGGTCTGACTTTTACCAACCCCCTAGGCCCGCCATGCGATGCTCATAGACGAACGAACCGGACTGTACGGATATTGTCACTGACAGGCTCAGTAGGGTGTCAGGATGAGTTCACTCATCGACGTCCCTTTTGGTCAATAGCTGGTGGCCCGTCACGTATTGGCTTATACCTCTGACGTGCTAGTGGTTAAATCCACAGCCATAGTATTGACGAGTCTTTAGAGTCCACCACACTTTCAGTTACTCAAGCTTTCGGGCGAAACGCAATAGAGGCCGTATGGAGATATGGCAGGGTCCGATCAGATACGTGCGGTATTGCACGGATCAGGATCGGACGGTTAGTACTAGTGGCCGTAAAGATATATGGCAAGGTTCGATCGGATACGTGCGGTATTGCACGGATCAGGATCGGACGGATATTACTAGCCGGCTTTGGTTTAAGCCGGATCCTAGTGTAGTACAGTGTAGATTTTGTCTCTTTGCATTTGTATCCGGACGGAATACAGATGCGGGTGTGTATGCACAGTATCGGGGTTTTCCTGTAATTTATTACGGGACCAGTTTTCTGGAGTTGCCAGTTTGCTTTCCGTTCCGGCCGGTTTTCCTTTGTTCTTTCCCGGCCGGACTTTTCCGATGGAGGGGGTTATTTGCAATTGTGCAAATAACATTTGAGGAGGGGTTTTCTTGCAAATGTTTTCATTATGATAGGATTTGCATCCTTTCTTTTTATTCATCCAGATGGTGCTTTAATGAGATTTGATGTGAATAGAAGTGATAAGCATGGTTGATGTTTTGTTTAAGGTCACCTCTTGCTTTATCCTACACTCACCTCCCTTCATGAGTTTTGTATATCCCTCCACCATTTCCACAAATGTATTGGCCGGCCACATTTTTGATGGGAGGAGAAAAATGAAAGATTTTCTTTTGGTGTGGGAAAAATTATCATTCATATCATTTTTCCATTGCTACAAAAATCCCTAAGTTCATATCTTGTTGATTCCTCCATCAAGGCAACTTCACCAACCCAAAAGAGACTATGATTCTACACTACATTCTACAGCTAATCTTGGGCGCGTCGGCTAGCCAACTTCGCGCCCGAGTTGCCTCGGTATTGAGGTGGGAGCCCGTAAAAGATACAGACGATGTGGTGCCCTTCCGGCAAGGAGGCGACGACCGGAGTTTCCGCGGGAGATCGGGACGATGACGAGAAGACCGGAGGACTCGGATCACTCGGTATATCTCTCACCCTTTCTCTTGTTTGCTAGTATAGGTTAATGGTTGACGATCCGGGTATATTGCCCGCGGTAGCGCCAGTTTAAAAGTTAAGAAAATTTTGATTCCGCATTTTGGCCTCGGATAGACGGCCGGGGCGCTGCCGTGGTGCAACAACTAGGTCACATCAATGAAACACGATTAACGAAGTTACATAGAGAAGGATATTTGAATCCGTTCGAATATCAATCTTATGCCACTTGTGACTCTTGTCTCATGGGAAAGATGACAAAGACTCCGTTTACTGGACACGGAGTAAGAGCAAGCGAGCTCTTAGGACTCGTACACAGTGACGTGTGCTGTCCAATGTCTACACATGCAAGAGGTGGTTATTCCTACTTCATTACTTTTACAGATTATTTCTCTAGGTATGGATATATCTTCTTAATGAAGCATAAATCCGAGGCCTTTGAGAAATTCCAAGAGTACAAGAATGAAGTGGAAAAACAGACAGGCAAAAGTATCAAGACACTGAGATCTGATCGAGGTGGTGAATACTTAAGTGTCAGGTTCCTGGGATACTTAAAAGAGAATGGAGTTCTCTCTCAGCTTACTCCTCCATACACACCACAACACAACGGTGTATCGGAAAGAAGGAATCGAACCCTATTGGATATGGTTCGTTCCATGATGAGTAAGGCTGAGTTACCGCGATCTTTCTGGGGTTATGCACTAGAATCAGCTGCATATCTTTTGAACCAGGTTCCAACCAAGACTGTGTCTACCACACCATATCAGATGTGGAGTGGGAAGAAACCCTGTCTTAAACGCTTTAGGACATGGGGATGTCTAGCTTTTGTAAAAAAGCAGCATCCGGACAAGCTCGAGCCACGCTCAGTACAGTGTAAGCTTGTGGGATATCCAAAGAACTCCAAGGGATATTATTTCTATTACGCAGAGAAACAAAAGGTTTTTGTTTCTCGTCATGCCCACTTCTTAGAAACTGAATTTTTAGAAAATCAGAAGAGTGGGAGCGCAGTAAAACTGGAAGAAATTCCAGAACCACAAGCCGTTACTGAAAGTTTGGTAGAACAAGAAGTTTCAGAAGAAAGGGACATACCAGCGACTATCCGCAGAAGTAGTAGGCAATCTCATCCGCCCGAGAGATACTATGGTTTTCTCATAGACGGGGATCGAGAAGATTGCGTCATTGATAATGACGACCCTACTAGCTTCCAGCAAGCCATTCAGAGCGGCGACTCAGTAAAAATGCAGTCCATGTAAACTAACAAAGTATGGACTTTAGACATTGCTCCAGATGGGGTAAAACCCGTAGGATGCAAGTGGATCTTCAGAAAGAAGATTGGTGTAAATGGACATGTTGAAACCTATAAGGCTGGACTTGTTGCAAAGGGTTTCCGTCAAAGACCTGGTTTGGACTATGACGAAACCTTTTCTCCAGTGGCTATGCTCAAATCCATTCGGGTCCTTCTTGCTATTGCTACCTTCCACGATTATGAGATCTGGCAGATGGACGTAAAGACGGCCTTTCTAAATGGTAATTTGGAAGAGAGCGTCTATATGGATCAGCTAGAGGGATTCATTCAGAGTGGGAGCAGCAGTAAAGTATGCAAGCTGCTTAAATCCATTTATGGACTAAAGCAGGCATCGCGGAGTTGGAACATCTGTTTTGATGAAACAGTCAAAGAATATGACTTTATCAAAAATCCAGATGAACCATTCATATACAGTAAGATTATAGGGAGAGTTGTTATATTCCTCGTCTTGTACGTGGATGACATTCTCCTAATTGGAAATGATATTCCTATGCTACAGTCAGTCAAAAGATTCTTGTCACAGAAGTTCTCCATGAAAGACGTGGGTGATGCCACCTACATTCTGGGGATCCAGATCTATCGTGATAGATCAAAGAGGATGTTGGGACTTTCGCAGTCCAGGTACATAGACACCATATTGAAAAGATTCAGTATGGATGATTCTAAATGCGGTAACCTACCGGCTTGTCACGGAATCACCCACTCCAAAGAGATGTCTCCCCAGACTGATTTGGAAAGGGATCGCATGTCGATTATACCCTACGCATCTGCGGTAGGCTCTATAATGTATGCGATGTTATGTACCAGACCAGATGTAGCATACGCATTGAGCGTTGTAAGCCGGTATCAGTCAGACCCAGGGGAGAAGCACTGGATAGCAGTAAAGAACATTCTCAAGTACCTGAGGAGGACTAAGGAGATGTTCTTGGTTTACGGCGGAAAAGACCTCAGGATGGAGGCCTATACTGATTCCGGCTTCCAGAGCGATAAGGACGATTCCAAGTCCATGTCAGGTTATGTCTTTACCCTCAATGGAGGGGCGGTGTGCTGGAAGAGTTCCAAGCAGGACACCGTTGCTGACTCGACGATGGAAGCGGAGTATATTGCTGCTTGCGATGCCGCAAAAGAAGCGGTCTGGATGAAGAAGTTCCTAACAGAACTTCAGATGGTTCCTACCATTGTTGATCCAATACCTCTGTATTGCGACAACAACGGAGCTATAGCTTTAGCGAAGGAACCAAAGTCCCATCAGAAGTCCAGACACATCTTAAGGCGGTATCACCTGATCAGGGAGATCATTGACAATCGAGAGATCGAGGTTCGGAGAGTTGCTACTGAAGAGAACATTGCTGATCCATTCACGAAGGCCCTACCTCAGATTCAGTTCGAGAGGCTACTCGAGATCATCGGTCTTCGATATGCCAGTACATGGCCCTAGTGCAAGTGGGAGATTGTTAGTGTATATGCCCTAGGGGCCATTATTGTATCATACTAGTTTATATATTTCTTAATGGAAGCTTGGGATATTCACATGTATATAACAGTCTTGCTAAACATGGTAGTATGCTACTTGGTTTTTCTATCTTAATATGTGAGTATACGTTTTGATAGAGCTCTTAGGATCTTGCTTGACTACCAGCGTTGTGATGGCAGTCACGCTAGTGGGGGCTGGGTAGTCTACAAGCACATCCTTATTCAGGTCCCTAGTCATAGGATTATCGAGACAGGGCATCGATACTCCGGAGTAGACTACTGTGTACGCTTCTCATCCCAGTTGGGGAGATGGTCTGTCCCACAGCCGTCAGTACGTCATACTGGAGATAGTATGCAGGTGCTCGTTAGGTTACGGGTACACCGGACAGGACTCACAGGGAACTGTTGGTTGGTTTTATACCAGTCGTCAGTTAACAGTTCCCAGGTGACATGAGTACAGCATAGTCCGCAGACTTGACACTGCTACTTCTCCTCGAGTGTATCCCACTGTTCTTAGATTGCTACCCTACCACGGCTCAAAGGAGTCGTGCAAACAGGTAGCAGTTGGGTGCAGTCCCGAGCACTTGGAGGCAGTGGCGGTTAGACAGGATTCGTCTCTCCCGGTATTGGGGGTTGATATCGCGCTGTGTCAGAGAGCCATTACGCAAAGTCCCTGGCCAGGACAAGCGAGATTTGCTGGTAGGTTCCAGTAGTTTCTCAGAGTATAATGGGCTTCGCTCCGACATGACTTATACCGCTATTAGGGGACTGACGCTTGCCGCCCCCATAGGCCCGATATGCGATAGTCTTAGACGAACAGACCGGACTGTACGGAGATTGTCACATCAGACTAGGTAGGAGTTCGGATGGGTTTCCTCATCGGCCTTCTTATCGACATCTACCTGGGGACCGTTACGTACAGCTAGTGCCGCTTGCGGTCTGTGGTTAAACCCACTGCCAGCGTAGTAGTCGAGTCTCTAGAGTCCCACACAGAGAGTTTCCCTACCCCAGGCGAAACGATATAGAGGTCGTATGGTTTTACGACAAGGGTTCGGACGCATACGTGTGTTTACGCACGTACGACATCCGGATAGTTTTTACTAGCCGGCTTTGGTTTAAGCCAGTTTCTAGTATCCGGTTATTGGATTTATACAGTCTAAAGTTTTTCCGTATTTTCACGGATAGGAGGGGCGTTCTCGTAATTACGCGAGAAGCTTCTAGAAGATGGTGACTTGGGGGTTAAGGTGGCATATGCATTAAATGAGATTAGTGAGTCATTTGAGTGATTCATCTATGTCATTAATGCATCATAAATGCTTAATGACCCATGGAGATGAATCACCCACTTGTATTTATGAAGCATGATTATTAATCCTTTATTTTCTTTTATTGGATAAATGATAATACTTGATATATATTATGATAGATCATTATCTCATCTCATTCTCTTGCTCACTTTCTCTCTCCTCAAGATCTCTCTCTTCAAACCCTGATCCTCCCCTCTCATGTGTTGAGACCAAGGATTAGAGTAGACTACTTAATCCTTAACCATTCTCTATATCACCTAGGTTACTTAGATTAGCGATTTGAGAAACCTAGTTACCTCAAGTTAGAGGTAAAGCTTGTAGTAAAGCTCTCGGGTGGATCATCTACTACATAGAGAAGGCCGGAAAGGACGTGGAGAACGGAAAGATGAAGGACACGGTTCTTTAGGTATAATCACTTATCATAATAGTTAACTCTTCTATGGTTTCTTGTTAGTTATTGTTTAAGCAAAGATTCTCTGTTAGTCGATGTTTACGCCTAAAACAAGATCGTTTTTCATTATTCTGCCTCCCCGCAATTCGTGGGGTGTTGTACATCGATTTACACTATCACCCCGAGACTCTGAAAATTATTTTGCAAACACAGAGAGATTTGCAAGCACCCTGGAAGCTAATGTTAGTGTATATGCCCTAGAGGCCATTACTGTATCATACTAGCTTGTATATTACTTAATGGAAGCTTGGGATATTCACCTTGTATATACAATCTTGCTCAAAATAGTAGTATGCTACTTGGTTTGTTTCTACTTCAATGTGTACATGTGTTTATTTTAGTATATCGCCTATACACATTAGTGGAGCCCTTAGGATCTTTGCTTGATTACCAGCGTTGTGATGGCAGTCACCCTAGTGGGGCTGGGTAATCTATAAGCACATCCTTATGCAGGTCCCTGGTCGCAGGACTATCGAGACAGGGCATCGATACTCCGGAGTAGACTAGCGCATGCGCTTCTCATCCCAGTGTGGGAGACGGTCTGTCCCACAGCCGTCGGTACGTCGTACTTGAGAGAGTATGCGGGTGCTCGTTGGGTTACGAGTACACTGGACAGGACTCGTCGGGAACTGACTAGTTGGTATTATGCCTATCGTCAGTTATCAGTTCCCAGGTGACATGAGTACAGCTTAGTCCGCTGACTTGACACTGTCACTTCGCCTCGAGTGTGTTCCCACTGTACTTTGATTACTATCCTACCACGGCTCAAAGGAGTCGTGCAAACAGGTGGTAGTTGGGTGCAGTGCCGAAGCACTTGGAGGCAGTGACGGTTAGACAGGATTCGACTCTCCCGGTATTGGGGGTTGACATCGCGCTGTGTCTAGGAGAGCCATTACACGAGTAGTCCCTGGCCAGGGCAAACGAGATATACTGGTAGGCTTCCAGTGTTATCTCAGGGTGTTTTAGGCTTCACTCCGACACGACTTGTACCGCTATTGGGGGACTAACGTTTACCGCCCCCTAGGCCCGCCATGCGATGTATCAGACGAACAGATCGGACTGTACGGAGATTGTCACATTCAGGCTCAGTAGGAGTTCAGATGGGTTTCGCCTCGTCAGTCTTCTTGTCGGCATCTACCTGGGGACCGTTACACACAGCCAGTGCCGCTTGCGGTCTGTGGTTAAACCCACTGTCAGCGTAGTGTCGAGTCTTTAGAGTCCCACACAGAAAGCTATTTGCCTTTAGGCAAAAGAGTAGAGGTCGCATGGTTTTGCGACAGGTCGCATGGTTTTGCGACAGGGTTCGGTCACATCCGTGCACTTGTGCACGTACAGTGTCCGGACAGTTTACACTAGCGGGCTTTGGTTTAAGCCAGATCCTAGTGTACCTTTTGGGATTGGATTTATCCAGTATGCATCCGTGTTCCTCGGAACGTGGATGCGGGTGTGTATGCACAGTTGACGGAGAGACAGAGGCAGAGGATTCTCATTAGGGTTGTTGACCGTTGACCGTTGACTATTGACTTTTTGCTCAACCCTAATGAGAATATGTTATGTGATTAACAATTATATTAATTAAGTATTATGGTGATATGGTTGTTGAGGGATTGACTTTGTTGACTTTTGTTGACTTGTTGACTTTGTTGATCGGTTGACTAGGCTTGACTAGCTGACCATCATGATAACTATAGCTATCATTTCATGGCAAAGACTTTTGCTTGCTTGCTCTTTTGTGCAAAATGAGTGCATGAAATGATATGGCTATGGTTGCTTAAACCATCACATAATACTTGATTGATATGAGGTGTTATGATTGTTTTGGATTATGAGAGCCAAATGAGAAAAGTCTTCTCTCATTCTTTCTTGCTCATTCTCTCTCTTGTTCTTGAGCTCTCATCTTCCTCCTCTTGCTCTCCCTCTCTTGACTCTATGGTTCACTTGTCTCATGAGTTGAGAACCAAGAACCATAGATAAAATCCCATACAAACTCTTCTCTACTCACTCTAGTTCACAAGGTTTAGCAAACCGAGTGAACTATTTTCTTCAATGTTCGAAGAAGGAGCCAAAGGTTGAAGCTTTCAGGTGGATCTATCTTCGGCGCAAGGAGACGACGGGGAGAAGCCGATTAGGACGACCATCGAAGCTTGAAGACGAAGGAGTTCGAGAAAAGTAAGGTATAACCCCCTAACCGAGTAGTTAGCAACTCGTAGTTAGGTTGTTAGTTAGATGTTTAACAAAGATCCGGTTTTGAGTCCATGTTACCACCTCTAAGAAAATTGTTTTTCACCAAATTCCGCATGCCCGAAAGTACCAGGAGAGGTAGCATGGAGTTACAGTGGTATCAGAGCCTAGTTAAACTCTATCTAACATGTTAGCAAAGTAGCTAGAAGATCGATCAAAGAAAAAGTCGCAAAACGAACCAGATATGATAAGTTTCTGCCAATTTTTTTTCTGTTCAAAAATTGATAAATTTTATCTTAAAAATGTGCTCAGGCTTTTTTGTGTACACCCAAGAAATTTCGTCCTATGAATCGATCAATGAGCCGCGGAAACGCGGCGGGAGCATGCTCCCGCCGCGGTTCCGCGGCCGAGTTAACTCGGTCGGGGAAAAATTTGCCTGCAGAGTGCTTCTGGGTCTGTTTTGGGATTTTTGGAATATATATTTTCTGCCCAAATTTTCCAGAACGAAAATTTCATTTTTGGGGTCCTGAAAATCCGTATTTTTGATCGAACTTCTAAAAGACTTAAGCTGACGGGTTTTTCTGTGATGTGATATTTGTATTGAACGTCTGCTAATCGCTATATGTCGATTAGTGGGGGTTATACAAATCTGTGATCTGTAATGTTATTGGAATGTGTATATGAATATGTTGGTGTCGCGGGTGAATAGCCGGGGGTTGTGAGACGAGAGTTTTCTTTTCTTTCAATTCATGTAAATTTGTAAATTGATGTAATAATTATTTGTTTGGCCGCACAACCGGGTCGGGGTTGTAGCCGTCATTGTATAATTTCTTTTTACTGTTTTTGCTCCTAGGATAGACCCATGGAGGGGGTGCACAAACTACCGGGTATGCCGAAGTGCCGAGTGGCCTACTCACGGAGTTGAGGGAGGTTGCTCCGCTTCGGGTACTTGGCGGGTAGTTTGCCGCACCCGTAGGGGTCTTGGGTGGGGTATTGGCTATTCACCGCAACCGTGTAATCTGCTTTTCGTTACAGGCTCGTACGAATTGCGGATTCCTAGTATATCCAACGTGTTCATCTGTGATCTGAAATGGCTATCATTGCAGTATATCTATATATGATATTATTTAGGCGTTGCTTATGTTTTACAGCCGTGCTAGCCCAGCCCCCACTCTGTCGTTAGTTAAGTAACCTAGCGGGTAATGACGGGGCCCCGTGGCGAATGCGAATGGCATAAGCGTACGTCATATTTTGGTTGTTTTCTGCAATGGTAGGATTAAATGATGGGACACATTAAAAGAACTAATGAAAGAATATCACGCATTAAAAGAACTAATGTAAGAAAATAAACCAAGTTAAAATCGTTGGAACACTTTCGGAAAACCACTCGTTGGAACACAGAGGACGACAGCGCGGATCCACTCACAAAGGCCTTTTTCCCAGTAGAGACTTCTATGGGATGGTTGAGTATGAGATACTTCAACCGCAGCTAATTGTTGGGTATGTGATACCACAACAGATGGCCCTAGTGCAAGTGGGAGATTGTTAGTTATATGTATGCCCTAGAGGCCATTACTGTACATACGATGTATATTGTAGTGGATGCTAGGACATATATAGGGAGGACTTTCTTGCTCGACATGATAGTATGCTATCTGGTTGTATTTTATCTTAACATGTACTCTGATTGTCTCTATGTTACATGTTGATAAAGCCCTTAGGATATGTACTCGACTACTGGGACTATGATGAGATCATACTAGCGGGGCCACGGTAGTCGACGAGTACATCCTATAAAAGTTCCTAGTCGAGGGTGTATCGAGACAGGGCATCGATGCACCAGAGTAGACTAGCGTATACGCATCTTGACCCATATGATGGGCGATGGATGATCCTATATCCATCGGTGTTTGACATCAAGGATGGTGTACGGGTGCTCAGTGGAGACTGGGTACACTGGACGGACTCGCCGAGAACTCCCAGATGGTATTATACCATACGTCAGATAGCAGTTCTCCGGTGACATTGGTACAGAGTAGTCTGTCGACCCGAGATCGTCATAGAGTCTTGTGTGATTCCCACTGTGCTTTGATTTCCATCATACCACGTCCAAGAGGGCGTGCGAAAAGGTGGCTTTTGGGTACAGTCCCGAATCACATGGAGGCAATGAGCGATAGGAGGGGATTCGTCTCTCCCGGTATAGGGAGTTGATGTTGTGCTGTGTTCGATTGGCTATAACCGGAAATCCCTGGCCAGGGTTGCTGAGATTTACTGGTAAGTGTTATCAGTAGTTTCTCGAACTGTTATAGACCTCAAATCGACACGACTTATCAAGCTACTGGGGTCTGACGTTTACCACCCCTAGGCGAGATATGCAACATATCAGACGACGAGACCGGACTGTACGGGAGTGTTACTGTTTGGATTCGCAGGAGAATGTACAGGCTTGCTTGTTGATCTTCTGAGCGCTCAATACCTGGGTAGCTGTTACGTTTACAGCTTGTGGGTGTTTGATATGATCATCACCTACTGCCGGCGTATTGACGATTCTTTAGAGTCCTACACAGAGGTTTCTTGACTCAGGCAAAACGGAGTAGGGGCACATATGTGATATGTGCGGGACCGAGGATAATGCGATATGTGATACCGTATTGTATTCTCGCGATATTTGATATCAGCCGGGTCATCGGATCAAGTGTTGATTCGATGAATCGGTACGGATAAATATTAGTCGGTTATATGCGATATAGCCGGATTGTCGGATCAAGTGTTGATTCGATAATTTAATGTATAATAATATATATGATATATTAAATTGCATTAACTAATATTTGCTCACTAAAAGATTCTTTTTCTCACTCGGATAATACATTGATATATATGCGATATATGTTAATTGTATTATTTTATTTTGTTACGATAAATATTATATATGTGATATATAATATTGTAACATGATATGATAACTAATGCAACTTGTTTAGTAGAGATTAAACATGGTTAGGGTTTGATTAGGGTTAAGGTTTTCTAGAAGTTTCTAGAAGCTTTCTTTCTTTGTCTTTGTTAAGATATTATGCTAGATATTTCCTTAACCTAACCAAACCTTTAACCTTAGTCAAATCTCTACAAGGGTTAGTTTGACCATGGTTACATTATTCATCATATCATTTCTTTTTCTATTCATCACAAAAGAATTCTATTATTGTTCATCTTCTTCCTTCCTTCTCTTCATGAAAAAGCTTTTTCTAGATTTTTCCAAAGTGATGAATAAATATGAGAAAAAGATAAATAAAGAGAGCAAAAATCCTACTTCATCATCCTCATCTTCCCTTGCCATTTAGATGAGGGTGTTCACATCATTTCATGAGTGTTAGCTTGTGTTAAAGAAACTTCAAGGTAGATCATCTTAGTATCGAAGATCGGAAGCAAAGGTTGCGTCTTTCTCTTCGTGGAACCTCTCGAGAGTCCGGATCCCGATGATCGCAGCGAAGGGACCACAACACGGAGCATATGAAGTGAAGGACCGGATCTACAAAGGTTGTAATCCCTATCACTTAGTGTTAAAGTTGTTTAGCATGTTAGTTTTCGCCTAATCTCTAGTTTAAAGTTCCGTATTCGGGTTGTTCGGCACGGCTAAATTTTAAATCGGGCATGGTTGATGCCTCTTAGACCCTTGTGCGCGTGCCTAGCAACCCTACAGTGGTATCAGAGCCAAGCTAGAGCTTTAGGCGAAGTCTAGACGAAGTTTAAAGTCCGATCGAACCCGGAAAACCCGATATAACCCCTTCTCTGGAAATTTTCTGAAACTTTGGATTTTTGTGAATTAAAAATTGCCAAAAAATTCAGCAGGGAATTCTATGAGTTACTGTGAAGCACGTGATGCTAACTCGACAAAGGACGCGCGGAACCGCGGCCCAACCCTGGGTTTCACGGCGGTTCCGCGGCCACTTTGGTGAGTTACACCACGTGGCTTGCACAGTAATTCTTGTCTTCAAGTGCTGAGTCTTCTGGAAATTTTTATTTTTTTTATTCAACTGTTGAATTATCTGGGTTGTATTGGGGACATAAAGATTCGATCGGATATTTTAACTTTGTTTAGTTTTGTCCGGATAATTTTTAGAAACTGTTAAAAAGTTCGAACGGATATCAATAACTCACTTTTTCCCCTGTCGGAAAATTTTTCAAAAGTTGGATTTTTCCTCGTGTTTAAGAACGTTCTAAGTCGTGCAAGTAACGCGGTGGACCCTCTAGAAGACAACAAACCTTAACTCGATTATGTGACCGTCTTGAACTGCCTTTTAAACCTTAGGGTTTGGGGCAGTACGGCGTGCCACATGTGAGGCGTTGGCTTGACCCTTCTACGGCTGGACCATTGCTACTGTGGCATATAATGGATGTTTTTAAACTGATTTCAAGTGTTGAGATACATTGGGGAAATCTTGGGTGTTTGATGATTCGATCGGAAAGTTTAACTTTTTCTATTTATCTGGAATGTGATACAATATTTGGAATCCACAGGTAGTTATGAGATAACTAATTTGAATATTATAAACATAGCAGTTTAGTCTCAGATGATCGGTTGCCACGGAATTTTGTTGTGATCAAAAGTCCGTCGCAATCTCGTAGCGTACGCGGATACTCGCCGGGAAAACTTAATAGACAGCTACACCTCTTAGCCCCGACCAAGTGACTGTAGGAGAACCCCGTCGCCGAAAGCATCCATTCGGGTGCTCGCGGTAGCGGTGTTCCGCCTTAGTGCACTTCATCGACGGCATCCAGGGGTGCAGCCGTCTACTAAAGTTTGCGACGAGCATTCGATCAGGACGTCGGGAATCTTGTTGAATTGCCCGACTTGATATTGAAAAGAGTTTTCGATAAATGAGACTAAAATGCGGGGTTTATAATTGTTAGGCATGTGATGTCTAAGGAATTCATTTGGTTAGGCATGCGATGTCTAAGGAAGTTGCGGATTCCAACTGTTGTAGTATTACACTTTCTTTTCTGTGACCGTAAGCGTAGTATGTGGTGTATCGCCGGCTTCGTTGCTATACATCAACGACAATCGGGATACGCATACTTGTTTACGTTGATGATATGAGATATTATGTGTTGCTGTGATATGTTTTATTGGATCGTCGTGTTTGAATAGCCGGGGGTTTTATGTGAGATGAGAGTTTTTTCTTTTTCATTCATGTAAAATTCATTTGTATGTAATATTCTTTTATTGGGGCACTTCCATGTAGCGGAAGCTGTCACCGTTGTATATTATTTACTTTTCCGCATTAGGTAGACCCAAGGAGGGGAGCACAAGTAACCGGGTTCTAGGGTCCAGTGGGAGACCATCTCGAGGAGTCGAGACCGGGTCTCCTAACCCTAGAATTGGCAGTGTTACTTGCCGCACTCGTGGGGGTCTAGGGATGTGGGTTTGGCTATTCATCGCGACCGTGGAATCCGTGTTTTATACAGGCTCGTATTGAAAACACGGACGTCCTAGTATATCCAATATTTCATATATGTTCTTCTGCTGCAATGTTCTGTGATGAGATTATATTACTGCATGTGACGAATGTTTATATTATATATATGAGATATATGTTATATTGCAGATTTCGTTTCAAAAGAGATGCTTGTGAAGCATATTAAAATGGGACTTCATTAATGAGATTAATGAAATAAAATAAACCTAAGATGTTGTAGAAACTTGTTTACAAAAAACTGGTAGCTCTAGTTCTTGCTTTGCATAGCGGTGTTCCTTGTAGAACATCCAGCAGCTTATTCGATAAGGAAAGGACCGAGATCCCTTCACCGGGAGTGACTCCTTTAGCAATAACCGGCAGATGCTACAAACTCGGTTTGTCTTTTGATTGCTTCTATAGTTCTTGCTTTGCATAGTGGTATTTGTGAAATATCCTGCACATTATTCGATGAGGAAAGGGCCAACGATCCCTTCACCGGGAGTGACCCCTTTAGCAAAACTAGAAAAGCCTCAAAAACACTCCATTTAAAATCACTCGATTCTACGACGATATCAAGTTCATTACGCAAAGGGTTTTCTTAAAAACCTGTCGTAGCCCTCCGTCATTTCAGATAAGTACTAGTTAGTATTCGTGCTGCGTTTGTTGACCTTGTCAAGGCGTAGTGTGCGGTAGCTGATTAGTGCTTATCTGTATAAACATATGATGCGATTGGATTAGGGTAGCCGTGTGACTTTGTTGACCTTGTCAAGGGTCGTGCGGGTGGGTTTAATTCAATCAGGAAATGACGGGTTGAACTTGACTTGCGGTCTATGGTTTGTTGACCTTGTCAAGGTCATAGATTGCTTGGGGCAAAATATTATTGGGAATTTCAAGTGTTGAAATTTGCAATGAGATTGCATACCTTCTATAAGATAGTTGGATCCCGATACCCGCTGCGAGTAAGAGTTACTCCTGGGAGAGTTTTACACATTACAATTAGCCGATCAAGTAGGTGTCTAGAAAAGTGTTAACGGGGTTACGCCTATGGGAAAACGAGGTTTACATTAATTAGGTTCGTGCGAAAGCACGGGGGACCTCCCTCAAAGTACCAACACTGGCCTGGCTGAAAGATTGGCGAACTTGTAGCGTGTAATTAATCCCGTCTAGTTTTTCCTTTTAGGGTTTGAAGGAAGATTTGACAAAAACAGTGGGAGACATCCTGATTAGATATATTAGATAACCAATCTAATCTTGCAAGAGCATACGCTGAGTGTTTTCTTCTCTCTCTCTCCAGGTAGCGACCATATCACGCCTTAATCAAGATAATAAAACGGATATATTGACCGAACCCGCTTGTTATACTGAGCTGGGGAACGTTGGTCCCGCTCCAACTTATAATTGTTATAAGACAGAGCAGGAAATTGGGGAATACCAGATTTCCCATGCCGCCCAAACGAAGAAAGTGCATGCTGATGGATCATCTTCGGGTGTGTTCATTACAGAGAACTGTTTCTCAGTATCCTTTACGTCCTGGGTATGTGATACCGGATCAGGATCCCGCATATGTAATTTGTTACATGGGCTACAGAAAGGTAGAGAACTGAGAACGGGTGATAAGTTTCATGAGACAGAAAACGGTGCAAGTGTTGCAGCCAAGTCTGTTGGTCACTATCACCCTGTATTACCTGAATACATTGATTCTGAACAAATGGTATTAGATACCGAACCTAATATACAAAATCATATCAGTCTCTTTATTAGTAAAGAAAGGATATAATTTTGTATTGTTGGATAATGTTTTGAACATTTCCTATATCAAGAGTTGATCGGTTCAGGCACGTTATCTAAAATTATTGACGTTCTAAATCAAACTACAGTTCTTAGTATACAGAACACACACAAGAGGAAGAGTTCAGAAATGAACAAATCCTTCTTGAGGCATTGTAGACTAGGTCATATCAATGCGACCCGACTGGCTAAAGTTACATTTAGATGCATATTTAAATTAGTTTGAATTTACATCTTATGAAACTTGCCAGTCATGTCACAAAGATAAGATGACCATAGCTCTGTTTATTGGAAACAGAGAAAGAGTTAGTGAACTCTTGGGATTGATACATGTTGATGTATGTAAGGTCCCCTGTCTACACATGCCAAGATCGGTTCTTTCTACTTCATTACATTCTCTGATAATCTCTCAAGATTCAGACATATTTTTCTGTTGAAACACAGGTCCGAAGCTTTTGAGATATTCACAGAATATAAGTTAGAAGTAGAGAACCAACAAATACGGGTAAAAGTATTATGTCCTTTGATGTGATCAAGGAGGAGAATACTTGAGCACAGAATTCCTGGACTATTCTAAAGGAGAATGAGATTCTCTCTCAGCATTACTCCTCCTATACACCATAGCACGATGGTATATCGGGGTGGAGCAATAGCACCCTATGTGATATGGTGTGTTCTATGATGAGTACTACTGAGTTTCCTATTTCCTTTTGGGAGTTATACACTTGAGAAGCTGCATTCCTATTGAATAAGGATTCAATAGTTTCCAACGAACCTCAGCCACTCCACCGATCTAGTAGGGTTCCTCACCCACCTGAGAGATACTTCGGTTTCTCTATGACAGTGGGAGCGAGGATTGCATCATGAGATGATGACCCAACTAATTTCGAGCTGGCCATCAGGTGTGGGACTCTGTGAGAATGGCTGGATGCTTATCGATCTGAGATGGAATCCTTATACACCAACAAAGTTGGACTTTGGTTGCTTTATCTGAAGGGTTAAATCCCCATCAGGAGCGAGTATATCTTGAGAAGATTACTTGGTGTACATGGAAAGGTTGAGACTTTCAAAGCTATGCTTAAGTCCATCCAGATCCTACTTGCCACGGCTGCATACCATAACTACGATATCTGGTGGTTGGGTGTCATGACTGCTTTTCTAAGTGATGTTTTAGAAGATAGCGTCTATAAGTACACAGCCAGAGGGCTTCGTAGACAGTGGGAGAAGCGGAAACGTGTGCAAGATGTTTTATATGATAAAACAGGCATCGCGGAGTTGGAACATCTATTTTGATGTGGTAGTCAAAGAGTTTGACTTCATCAAAATGGTAGATGAACCTTGTATATACAAAAAGGTAGTAGAGAGTATGGTGGAGATCCTCGTAGAGTACATGGATGACATACTCTTGATAAGGAAGGAGTTTCCTATGCTACGCTCGGTCAATCTCCGCTTATCACAAGGATTCTCCATATAGGATCAAAGTGATACCTACTAAATCCTAGGTTTTGGATCTATGAGATAGATCTAATTGGATGTTAGGATACTCACTAGATGTAGTGAGATGGTATCAATCGATCCTGGGGAGAATCACTGGAAAGGTTCCAGGGTGATAAGGACGACTGAATGTCAGTCGAAGGCATTGTCTTCACCCTTAGTGGAGGAACGGTATGTTGGAAGAGTTCCAAGCTAGATACCGAGACATACTAGACGATTAAAGGCAAGATACATCGTTACCAAGGATACTACCAAAGAGGCAGTCTGGATATTTATAAGTTCATAAGTTGAACTTCGTTCCTACCATTGTGTGACAATGGAGTTGTGGCTTATGCCAAGGAACTACCGTCCCATCAGAAATCCAGATATAATTCTTAGGCAGTATCACCTGATCATGGAGATGGTTGATCTCCAGGGAGATCGAGGTTAGGAGAGTAGACACAGAGGACGACAGCGCGGATCCACTCACAAAGGCCTTTTTCCCAGTAGAGACTTCTATGGGATGGTTGAGTATGAGATACTTCAACCGCAGCTAATTGTTGGGTATGTGATACCACAACAGATGGCCCTAGTGCAAGTGGGAGATTGTTAGTTATATGTATGCCCTAGAGGCCATTACTGTACATACGATGTATATTGTAGTGGATGCTAGGACATATATAGGGAGGACTTTCTTGCTCAACATGATAGTATGCTATCTGGTTGTACTTTATCTTAACATGTACTCTGATTGTCTCTATGTTACATGTTGATAAAGCCCTTAGGATATGTACTCGACTACTGGGAATATGATGAGATCATACTAGTGGGGCCACGGTAGTCGACGAGTACATCCTATAAAAGTTCCTAGTCGAGGGTGTATCGAGACAGGGCATCGATGCACCAGAGTAGACTAGCGTATACGCATCTTGACCCATATGATGGGCGATGGATGATCCCATATCCATCGGTGTTTGACATCAAGGATGGTGTACGGGTGCTCAGTGGAGACTGGGTACACTGGACGGACTCGCCGAGAACTCCCAGATGGTATTATACCATACGTCAGATGGCAGTTCTCCGGTGACACTGGTACAGAGTAGTCTGTCGACCCAAGATCGTCATAGAGTCTTGTGTGATTCCCACTGTGCTTTGATTTCCATCATACCACGTCCAAGAGGGCGTGCAAAAAGGTGGCTTTTGGGTACAGTCCCGAATCACATGGAGGCAATGAGCGATAGGAGGGGATTCGTCTCTCCCGGTATAGGGAGTTGATGTTGTGCTGTGTTCGATTGGCTATAACCGGAAATCCCTGGCCAGGGTTGCTGAGATTTACTGGTAAGTGTTATCAGTAGTTTCTCGAACTGTTATAGACCTCAAATCGACACGACTTATCAAGCTACTGGGGTCTGACGTTTACCACCCCTAGACGAGATATGCAACATATCAGACGACGAGACCGGACTGTACGGGAGTGTTACTGTTTGGATTCGCAGGAGAATGTACAGGCTTGCTTGTTGATCTTCTGAGCGCTCAATACCTGGGTAGCTGTTACGTTTAGCTGACCGCTTGCAGCTTGTGGGTGTTTGATATGATCATCACCTACTGCCGGCGTATTGACGATTCTTTAGAGTCCTACACAGAGGTTTCTTGACTCAGGCAAAACGGAGTAGGGGCACATATGTGATATGTGCGGGACCGAGGATAATGCGATATGTGATACCGTATTGTATTCTCGCGATATTTGATATCAGCCGGGTCATCGGATCAAGTGTTGATTCGATGAATCGGTACGGATAAATATTAGTCGGTTATATGCGATATAGCCGGATTGTCGGATCAAGTGTTGATTCGATAATTTAATGTATAATAATATATATGATATATTAAATTGCATTAACTAATATTTGCTCACTAAAAGATTCTTTTTCTCACTCGGATAATACATTGATATATATGCGATATATGTTAATTGTATTATTTTATTTTGTTACGATAAATATTATATATGTGATATATAATATTGTAACATGATATGATAACTAATGCAACTTGTTTAGTAGAGATTAAACATGGTTAGGGTTTGATTAGGGTTAAGGTTTTCTAGAAGTTTCTAGAAGCTTTCTTTCTTTGTCTTTGTTAAGATATTATGCTAGATATTTCCTTAACCTAACCAAACCTTTAACCTTAGTCAAATCTCTACAAGGGTTAGTTTGACCATGGTTACATTATTCATCATATCATTTCTTTTTCTATTCATCACAAAAGAATTCTATTATTGTTCATCTTCTTCCTTCCTTCTCTTCATGAAAAAGCTTTTTCTAGATTTTTCCAAAGTGATGAATAAATATGAGAAAAAGATAAATAAAGAGAGCAAAAATCCTACTTCATCATCCTCATCTTCCCTTGCCATTTAGATGAGGGTGTTCACATCATTTCATGAGTGTTAGCTTGTGTTAAAGAAACTTCAAGGTAGATCATCTTAGTATCGAAGATCGGAAGCAAAGGTTGCGTCTTTCTCTTCGTGGAACCTCTCGAGAGTCCGGATCCCGATGATCGCAGCGAAGGGACCACAACACGGAGCATATGAAGTGAAGGACCGGATCTACAAAGGTTGTAATCCCTATCACTTAGTGTTAAAGTTGTTTAGCATGTTAGTTTTCGCCTAATCTCTAGTTTAAAGTTCCGTATTCGGGTTGTTCGGCACGGCTAAATTTTAAATCGGGCATGGTTGATGCCTCTTAGACCCTTGTGCGCGTGCCTAGCAACCCTACAGTGGTATCAGAGCCAAGCTAGAGCTTTAGGCGAAGTCTAGACGAAGTTTAAAGTCCGATCGAACCCGGAAAACCCGATATAACCCCTTCTCTGGAAATTTTCTGAAACTTTGGATTTTTGTGAATTAAAAATTGCCAAAAAATTCAGCAGGGAATTCTATGAGTTACTATGAAGCACGTGATGCTAACTCGACAAAGGACGCGCGGAACCGCGGCCCAACCCTGGGTTTCGCGGCGGTTCCGCGGCCACTTTGGTGAGTTACACCACGTGGCTTGCACAGTAATTCTTGTCTTCAAGTGCTGAGTCTTCTGGAAATTTTTATTTTTTTTATTCAACTGTTGAATTATCTGGGTTGTATTGGGGACATAAAAATTCGATCGGATATTTTAACTTTGTTTAGTTTTGTCCGGATAATTTTTAAAAACTGTTAAAAAGTTCGAACGGATATCAATAACTCACTTTTTCCCCTGTCGGAAATTTTTTCAAAAGTTGGATTTTTCCTCGTGTTTAAGAACATTCTAAGTCGTGCAAGTAATGCGGTGGACCCTCTAGAAGACAACAAACCTTAACTCGATTATGTGACCGTCTTGAACTGCCTTTTGAACCTTAGGGTTTAGGGCAGTACGGCGTGCCACATGTGAGGCGTTGGCTTGACCCTTCTACGGCTGGACCATTGCTACTGTGGCATGTAATGGATGTTTTTAAACTGATTTCAAGTGTTGAGATACATTGGGGAAATCTTGGGTGTTTGATGATTCGATCGGAAAGTTTAACTTTTTCTATTTATCTGGAATGTGATACAATATTTGGAATCCACAGGTAGTTATGAGATAACTAATTTGAATATTATAAACATAGCAGTTTAGTCTCAGATGATCGGTTGCCACGGAATTTTGATGTGATCAAAAGTCCGTCGCAATCACGTAGCGTACGCGGATACTCGCCGGGAAAACTTAATAGACAGCTACACCTCTTAGCCCCGACCAAGTGACTGTAGGAGAACCCCGTCGCCGAAAGCATCCGTTCGGGTGCTCGCGGTAGCGGTGTTCCACCTTAGTTTACTTCGTCGACGGCATCCAGGGGTGCAGCCGTCTACTAAAGTTTGCGACGAGCATTCGATCAGGACGTCGGGAATCTTGTTGAATTGCCCGACTTGATATTGAAAAGAGTTTTCGATAAATGAGACTAAAATGCGGGGTTTATAATTGTTAGGCATGTGATGTCTAAGGAATTCATTTGGTTAGGCATGCGATGTCTAAGGAAGTTGCGGATTCCAACTGTTGTAGTTTTACACTTTCTTTTCTGTGACCGTAAGCGTAGTATGTGGTGTATCGCCGGCTTCGTTGCTATACATCAACGACAATCGGGATACGCATACTTGTTTACGTTGATGATATGAGATATTATGTGTTGCTGTGATATGTTGTATTGGATCGTCGTGTTTGAATAGCCGGGGGTTTTATGTGAGATGAGAGTTTTTTCTTTTTCATTCATGTAAAATTCATTTGTATGTAATATTCTTTTATTGGGGCACTTCCAGGTAGCGGAAGCTGTCACCGTTGTATATTATTTACTTTTCCGCATTAGGTAGACCCAAGGAGGGGAGCACAAGTAACCGGGTTCTAGGGTCCAGTGGGAGACCATCTCGAGGAGTCGAGACCGAGTCTCCTAACCCTAGAATTGGCAGTGTTACTTGCCGCTCTCGTGGGGGTCTAGGGATGTGGGTTTGGCTATTCATCGCGACCGTGGAATCCGTGTTTTATACAGGCTCGTATTGAAAACACGGACGTCCTAGTATATCCAATATTTCATATATGTTCTTCTGCTGCAATGTTCTGTGATGAGATTATATTAATGCATGTGACGAATGTTTATATTATATATATGAGATATATGTTATATTGCAGATTTCGTTTCAAAGGAGATGCTTGTGAAGCATATTAAAATGGGACTTCATTAATGAGATTAATGAAATAAAAGAAACCTAAGATGTTGTAGAAACTTGTTTACAAAAAACTGGTAGCTCTAGTTCTTGCTTTGCATAGCGGTGTTCCTTGTAGAACATCCAGCACCTTATTCGATAAGGAAAGGACCGAGATCCCTTCACCGGGAGTGACTCCTTTAGCAATAACTGGCAGATGCTACAAACTCGGTTTGTCTTTTGATTGCTTCTATAGTTCTTGCTTTGCATAGTGGTATTTGTGAAATATCCTGCACATTATTCGATGAGGAAAGGGCCAACGATCCCTTCACCGGGAGTGACCCCTTTAGCAAAACTAGAAGAGCCTCAAAAACACTCCATTTAAAATCACTCGATTCTACGACGATATCAAGTTCATTACGCAAAGGGTTTTCTTAAAAACCTGTCGTAGCCCTCCGTCATTTCAGATAAGTACTAGTTAGTATTCGTGCTGCGTTTGTTGACCTTGTCAAGGCGTAGTGTGCGGTAGCTGATTAGTGCTTATCTGTATAAGCATATGATGCGATTGGATTAGGGTAGCCGTGTGACTTTGTTGACCTTGTCAAGGGTCGTGCGGGTAGGTTTAATTCAATCGGGAAATGACGGGTTGAACTTGACTTGCGGTCTATGATTTGTTGACCTTGTCAAGGTCATAGATTGCTTGGGGCAAAATATTATTGGGAATTTCAAGTGTTGAAATTTGCAATGAGATTGCATACCTTCTATAAGATAGTTGGATCCCGATACCCGCTGCGAGTAAGAGTTACTCCTGGGAGAGTTTTACACATTACAATTAGCCGATCAAGTAGGTGTCTAGAAAGGTGTTAACGGGGTTACGCCTCTGGGAAAACGAGGTTTACATTAATTAGGTTCGTGCGAAAGCACGGGGGACCTCCCTCAAAGTACCAACACTGGCCTGGCTGAAAGATTGGCGAACTTGTAGCGTGTAATTAATCCCGGCTAGTTTTTCCTTTTAGGGTTTGAAGGAAGATTTGACAAAAACAGTGGGAGACATCCTGATTAGATATATTAGATAACCAATCTAATCTTGCAAGAGCATACGCTGAGTGTTTTCTTCTCTCTCTCTCCAGGTAGCGACCATATCACGCCTTAATCAAGATAATAAAACGGATATATTGACCGAACCCGCTTGTTATACTGAGCTGGGGAACGTTGGTCCCGCTCCAACATATAATTGTTATAAGACAGAGCAGGAAATTGGGGAATACCAGATTTCCCATGCCGCCCAAACGAAGAAAGTGCATGCTGATGGATCATCTTCGGGTGTGTTCATTACAGAGAACTGTTTCTCAGTATCCTTTACGTCCTGGGTATGTGATACCGGATCAGGATCCCGCATATGTAATTTGTTACATGGGCTACAGAAAGGTAGAGAACTGAGAACGGGTGATAAGTTTCATGAGACAGAAAACGGTGCAAGTGTTGCAGCCAAGTCTGTTGATCACTATCACCCTGTATTACCTGAATACATTGATTCTGAACAAATGTTATTAGATACCGAACCTAATATACAAAATCATATCAGTCACTTTATTAGTAAAGAAAGGATATAATTTTGTATTGTTGGATAATGTTTTGAACATTTCCTATATCAAGAGTTGATCGGTTCAGGCACGTTATCTAAAATCATTGACGTTCTAAATCAAACTACAGTTCTTAGTATACAGAACACACACAAGAGGAAGAGTTCAGAAATGAACAAATCCTTCTTGAGGCATTGTAGACTAGGTCATATCAATGCGACCCGACTGGCTAAAGTTACATTTAGATGCATATTTAAATTAGTTTGAATTTACATCTTATGAAACTTGCCAGTCATGTCACAAAGATAAGATGACCATAGCTCTGTTTATTGGAAACAGAGAAAGAGTTAGTGAACTCTTAGGATTGATACATGTTGATGTATGTAAGGTCCCCTGTCTACACATGCCAAGATCGGTTCTTTCTACTTCATTACATTCTCTGATAATCTCTCAAGATTCAGACATATTTTTCTGTTGAAACACAGGTCCGAAGCTTTTGAGATATTCACAGAATATAAGTTAGAAGTAGAGAACCAACAAATACGGGTAAAAGTATTATGTCCTTTGATTTGATCAAGGAGGAGAATACTTGAGCACGGAATTCCTGGACTATTCTAAGGAGAATGAGATTCTCTCTCAGCATTACTCCTCCTATACACCATAGCACGATGGTATATCGGGGTGGAGCAATAGCACCCTATGTGATATGGTGTGTTCTATGATGTGTACTACCGAGTTTCCTATTTCCTTTTGGGAGTTATGCACTTGAGAAGCTGCATTCTTATTGAATAAGGATTCAATAGTTTCCAACGAACCTCAGCCACTCCGCCGATCTAGTAGGGTTCCTCACCCACCTGAGAGATACTTCGGTTTCTCTATGACAGTGGGAGCGAGGATTGCATCATGAGATGATGACCCAACTAATTTCGAGCTGGCCATCAGGAGTGGGACTCTGTGAGAATGGCTGGATGCTTATCGATCTGAGATGGAATCCTTATACACCAACAAAGTTGGACTTTGGTTGCTTTATCTGAAGGGTTAAATCCCCATCAGGAGCGAGTATATCTTGAGAAGATTACTTGGTGTACATGGAAAGGTTGAGACTTTCAAAGCTATGCTTAAGTCCAACCAGATCCTACTTGCCACGGCTGCATACCATGACTACGATATCTGGTGGTTGGGTGTCATGACTGCTTTTCTAAGTGATGTTTTAGAAGATAGCGTCTATCAGTACACAGCCAGAGGGCTTCGTAGACAGTGGGAGCAGCGGAAACGTGTGCAAGATGTTTTATATGATAAAACAGGCATCGCGGAGTTGGAACATCTATTTTGATGTGGTAGTCAAAGAGTTTGACTTCATCAAAATGGTAGATGAACCTTGTATATACAAAAAGGTAGTAGAGAGTATGGTGGAGATCCTCGTAGAGTACGTGGATGACATACTCTTGATAAGGAAAGAGTTTCCTATGCTACGCTCGGTCAATCTCCGCTTATCACAAGGATTCTCCATATAGGATCAAAGTGATACCTACTAAATCCTAGGTTTTGGATCTATGAGATAGATCTAATTGGATGTTAGGATACTCACTAGATGTAGTGAGATGGTATCAATCGATCCTGGGGAGAATCACTGGAAAGGTTCCAGGGTGATAAGGACGACTGAATGTCAGTCGAAGGCATTGTCTTCACCCTTAGTGGAGGAACGGTATGTTGGAAGAGTTCCAAGCTAGATACCGTGACATACTAGACGATTAAAGGCAAGATACATCGTTACCAAGGATACTACCAAAGAGGCAGTCTGGATATTTATAAGTTCATAAGTTGAACTTCGTTCCTACCATTGTGTGACAATGGAGTTGTGGCTTATGCCAAGGAACTACCGTCCCATCAGAAATCCAGATATAATTCTTAGACAGTATCACCTGATCATGGAGATGGTTGATCTCCAGGGAGATCGAGGTTAGGAGAGTAGACACAGAGGACGACAGCGCGGATCCACTCACAAAGGCCTTTTTCCCAGTAGAGACTTCTATGGGATGGTTGAGTATGAGATACTTCAACCGCAGCTAATTGTTGGGTATGTGATACCACAACAGATGGCCCTAGTGCAAGTGGGAGATTGTTAGTTATATGTATGCCCTAGAGGCCATTACTGTACATACGATATATATTGTAGTGGATGCTAGGACATATATAGGGAGGACTTTCTTGCTCGACATGATAGTATGCTATCTGGTTGTACTTTATCTTAACATGTACTCTGATTGTCTCTATGTTACATGTTGATAAAGCCCTTAGGATATGTAATCGACTACTGGGACTATGATGAGATCATACTAGTGGGGCCACGGTAGTCGACGAGTACATCCTATAAAAGTTCCTAGTCGAGGGTGTATCGAGACAGGGCATCGATGCACCAGAGTAGACTAGCGTATACGCATCTTGACCCATATGATGGGCGATGGATGATCCCATATCCATCGGTGTTTGACATCAAGGATGGTGTACGGGTGCTCTGTGGAGACTGGGTACACTGGACGGACTCGCCGAGAACTCCCAGATGGTATTATACCATACGTCAGATGGCAGTTCTCCGGTGACACTGGTACAGAGTAGTCTGTCGACCCAAGATCGTCATAGAGTCTTGTGTGATTCCCACTGTGCTTTGATTTCCATCATACCACGTCCAAGTGGGCGTGCAAAAAGGTGGCTTTTGGGTACAGTCCCGAATCACATGGAGGCAATGAGCGATAGGAGGGGATTCGTCTCTCCCGGTATAGGGAGTTGATGTTGTGCTGTGTTCGATTGGCTATAACCGGAAATCCCTGGCCAGGGTTGCTGAGATTTACTGGTAAGTGTTATCAGTAGTTTCTCGAACTGTTATAGACCTCAAATCGACACGACTTATAAAGCTACTGGGGTCTGACGTTTACCACCCCTAGGCGAGATATGCAACATATCAGACGACGAGACCGGACTGTATGGGAGTGTTACTGTTTGGATTCGCAGGAGAATGTACAGGCTTGCTTGTTGATCTTTTGAGCGCTCAATACCTGGGTAGCTGTTACGTTTAGCTGACCGCTTGCAGCTTGTGGGTGTTTGATATGATCATCACCTACTGCCGGCGTATTGACGATTCTTTAGAGTCCTACACAGAGGTTTCTTGACTCAGGCAAAATGGAGTAGGGGCACATATGTGATATGTGCGGGACCGAGGATAATGCGATATGTGATACCGTATTGTATTCTCGCGATATTTGATATCAGCCGGGTCATCGGATCAAGTGTTGATTCGATGAATCGGTACGGATAAATATTAGTCGGTTATATGCGATATAGCCGGATTGTCGGATCAAGTGTTGATTCGATAATTTAATGTATAATAATATATATGATATATTAAATTGCATTAACTAATATTTGCTCACTAAAAGATTCTTTTTCTCACTCGGATAATACATTGATATATATGCGATATATGTTAATTGTATTATTTTATTTTGTTACGATAAATATTATATATGTGATATATCATATTGTAACATGATATGATAACTAATGCAACTTGTTTAGTAGAGATTAAACATGGTTAGGGTTTGATTAGGGTTAAGGTTTTCTAGAAGTTTCTAGAAGCTTTCTTTCTTTGTCTTTGTTAAGATATTATGCTAGATATTTCCTTAACCTAACCAAACCTTTAACCTTAGTCAAATCTCTACAAGGGTTAGTTTGACCATGGTTACATTATTCATCATATCATTTCTTTTTCTATTCATCATAAAAGAATTCTATTATTGTTCATCTTCTTCCTTCCTTCTCTTCATGAAAAAGCTTTTTCTAGATTTTTCCAAAGTGATGAATAAATTTGAGAAAAAGATAAATAAAGAGAGCAAAAATCCTACTTCATCATCCTCATCTTCCCTTGCCATTTAGATGAGGGTGTTCACATCATTTCATGCGTGTTAGCTTGTGTTAAATAAACTTCAAGGTAGATCATCTTAGTATCGAAGATCGGAAGCAAAGGTTGCGTCTTTCTCTTCGTGGAACCTCTCGAGAGTCCGGATCCCGATGATCGCAGTGAAGGGACCACAACACGGAGCATATGAAGTGAAGGACCAGATCTACAAAGGTTGTAATCCCTATCACTTAGTGTTAAAGTTGTTTAGCATGTTAGTTTTCGCCTAATCTCTAGTTTAAAGTTCCGTATTCGGGTTGTTCGGCACGGCTAAATTTTAAATCGGGCATGGTTGATGCCTCGTAGACCCTTGTGCGTGTGCCTAGCAACCCTACATGGATACCGGATCAGGATCTTATATCTGTAATTCTTTGCAGGCGTTGAGAAACCGTAGTGTTTTGAAAGCAGGTGACATGACCCTCAGAGTTGCGAACGGAGCTAACATGGATGCTAAGGCCGTGGGGGACTATCACCTGGGAATGTCAGATGGACATGTTTTGGTTTTCCGTAATTGCTTTTTTGTACCCAACGCAACTTGTAATATCATTTCTGTATCTTTAGTTTCTAAAGAAGGTTATGAATTTGCGTTTGTAAGTAATGTTGTAAACATTCACCTTAATCAAGTTCTGATAGGGTCAGGTACATTAAGCAATGGTATATACGTATTTAACCAACCACAGATTTTCAATGTCCAGAATACACACAAAAGAAAGTCTCCGGAAATAAATCAGACTTTCTTGTGGCATTGTAGACTGGGTCACATCAATGAGAGAAGGTTGACGAAGTTACATACAGAAGGATATTTGAATGCGTTCGAATATCAATCGTATGCCACTTGTCAATCCTGTCTCAAAGGAAAGATGACAAAGACTCCGTTCACTGGACACGGAGTAAAAGCGAGCGAGCTCTTGGGACTCGTACACAGCGACGTGTGCGGTCCAATGTCTACACATGCGCGAAGCGGTTATTCTTACTTCATTACTTTTACGGATGACTTTTCAAGGTACGGTTATGTCTTCTTAATGAAACATAAGTCCGAAGCCTTTGGAAAATTCCAGGAATATAAGAATGAAGTAGAAAAACAAACCGGCAAAAGTATCAAGATCCTAAGATCGGATCGAGGTTGTGAATACTTAAGTGCCGAGTTCCTGGACTATTTAAAAGAGAACGGAATTCTCTCTCAACTTACTCCTCCATACACTCCGCAACATAACGGTGTATCGGAGAGACGGAACCGAACCCTATTGGATATGGTACGGTCCATGATGAGTAACGCTGAGTTACCGTGATCATTCTGGGGGTATGCGCTAGAATCAGCTGCATACCTTTTGAACCGAGTTCCCACTAAGACTGTGCCTACCACACCTTATAAGTTATGGAGTGGGAAGAAACCCTATCTTCAATATCTGAAGATCTGGGGATGTCCAGCTTTTGTCAAAAAGCAGCATGCGGACAAACTCGAGGCACGCTCAGTACTGTGCAAGTTTGTGGGATACCCAAAGAACACCAGGGGGTATCTTTTCTACCACGCAGAGAAACAAAAAGTCCTTGTTTCTCGTAATGCCCACTTTCTAGAACACCAGTTCTTAGAAAAGGAAATTAGTGGGAGCGCAGTAGAACTGGAAGAAATTCCAGAACCACGAGCTATTACTGAAAGCTTAGTGGAACCAGAGGGTTCAAAAGAACAGGACATTCCTACGCCGCTCCGCAGGAGTAGTAGGCAGTCTCATCCGCCCGAGAGATACTGCGGTTTTCTCATAGACGGGGATAGAGAGGATTGCATCATAGATTATGATGAGCCTACTAGCTTCCAGCAGGCCATTCAGAGCGTCGACTCGGTAAAATGGCTGGATGCAATGCGGACCGAAATGGAGTCCATGTACACCAACAAAGTATGGACGTTGGACATTGCTCCAGACGGGGTAAAACCCGTAGGATGCAAATGGATCTTCAAAAGGAAGATTGGTGTAGATGGACAGGTTGAGACCTATAAAGCTAGACTTGTTGCAAAGGGTTTCCGTCAAAGACCTGGCTAGGACTATGACGAAACCTTTTCTCCAGTGGTTATGCTGAAATCCATTCGGATCCTTCTTGCCATTGCTGCCTTCCACGATTATGAGATCTGGCAAATGGACGTAAAGACCGCTTTTCTAAATGGAAATTTAGAGGAGTGTGTCTATATGGACCAACCAGAGGGTTTCATTCAGAGTGGGAGCAGCGGAAAGGTGTGCAAGTTGCTTAAGTCCATCTATGGACAAAAGCAGGCATCGCGGAGTTGGAACATCTGTTTTGATGAGACGGTCAAGGAATTTGGCTTTATCAAAAATCCAGATGAACCATGCATCTATAGTAGATTTGTAGCGAGAACTGTAGTATTCCTCGTTTTATACGTGGATGACATTCTCTTAATAGGAAATGACATTCCTATGCTACAATCTGTCAAGGGGTTCTTGTCACACAGGTTCTCCATGAAAGACCTGGGTGATGCCTCATACATCCTGGGGATCCGGATCCATCGTGATAGATCCAAGAGGATATTAGGACTTTCACAGTCCAGGTACATCGACACCATACTAAAGAGATTCAGTATGGAAAATTCCAAGCGCGGTAACCTACCGGCTTGTCACGGGATCACCCTCTCTAAAGAGATGTCTCCCAAGACTGATTTAGAGAGGGATCGCATGTCTATTATACCCTACGCTTCTGCGGTAGGCTCTATAATGTATGCGATGTTGTGTACCAGACCGGATGTAGCTTATGCACTGAGTGTGGTAAGCCGGTATCAGTCAAACCCTGGGGAGAAACACTGGATAGCGGTAAAGAATATTCTCAAGTACCTGAGGAGGACTAAGGAGATGTTCTTGGTGTATGGCGGAAAAGACCTCCAGATCGAGGCCTTTGCTGACTCCAGCTTCCAGAGTGACAAGGATGATTCCAAGTCCATGTCAGGTTTTGTCTTTACCCTCAATGGAGAGGCGGTGTGTTGGAAGAGTTCCAAACAGGAAACCGTTGCAGACTCGACGATGGAAGCGGAATACATCGCTGCATCTGATGCCGCAAAAGAAGCTGTCTGGATGAGGAAGTTCTTGAAAGAGCTTCAGGTGGTTCCGTCCATTGTTGATCCAATACCTCTGTATTGCGACAACAACAGGGCTATAGCTTTAGCGAAGGAACCCAGGTCCCATCAGAGATCCAGACACATCTTGAGGCGGTATCACCTGATCAGGGAGATCGTGGATCGCCAGGAGATCGAGGTTCGGAGAGTCGCTTCAGAAGATAACACTGCAGATCTATTCACCAAGGCCTTGCCCCAGACTCAGTTCGAGCGGCTGATCGAGATGATAGGGCTTCGATACGCCAGTACATGGCCTTAGTGCAAGTGGGAGATTGTTAGTGTATATGCCCTAGAGGCCATTACTGTATCATACTAGCTTGTATATTACTTAATGGAAGCTTGGGATATTCACCTTGTATATACAATCTTGCTCAAAATAGTAGTATGCTACTTGGTTTGTTTCTACTTCAATGTGTACATGTGTTTATTTTAGTATATCGCCTATACACATTAGTGGAGCCCTTAGGATCTTTGCTTGATTACCAGCGTTGTGATGGCAATCACACTAGTGGGGCTGGGTAATCTATAAGCACATCCTTATACAGGTCCCTGGTCGCAGGACTATCGAGACAGGGCATCGATACTCCGGAGTAGACTAGCGCATGCGCTTCTCATCCCAGTGTGGGAGACGGTCTGTCCCACAGCCGTCAGTACGTCGTACTTGAGAGAGTATGCGGGTGCTCGTTGGGTTACGAGTGCACTGGACAGGACTCGTCGGGAACTGACTAGTTGGTATTATGCCTATCGTCAGTTATCAGTTCCCAGGTGACATGAGTACAGCTTAGTCCGCTGACTTGACACTGTCACTTCGCCTCGAGTGTGTTCCCACTGTACTTTGATTACTACCCTACCACGGCTCAAAGGAGTCGTGCAAACAGGTGGTAGTTGGGTGCAGTCCCGAAGCACTTGGAGGCAGCGACGGTTAGACAGGATTCGTCTCTCCCGGTATTGGGTGTTGACATCGCGCTGTGTCTAGGAGAGCCATTACACGAGTAGTCCCTGGCCAGGGCAAACGAGATATACTGGTAGGCTTCCAGTGTTATCTCAGGGTGTTTTAGGCTTCACTCCGACATGACTTGTACCGCTATTGGGGGACTGACGTTTACCGCCCCCTAGGCCCGCCATGCGATGTATCAGACGAACAGATCGGACTGTACGGATATTGTCACATTCAGGCTCAGTAGGAGTTCAGATGGGTTTCGCCTCGTCAGTCTTCTTGTCGGCATCTACCTGGGGACCGTTACGCACAGCTAGTGCCGCTTGCGGTCTGTGGTTAAACCCACTGTCAGCGTAGTGTCGAGTCTTTAGAGTCCCACACAGAAAGCTATTTGCCTTTAGGCAAAAGAGTAGAGGTCGCATGGTTTTGCGACAGGTCGCATGGTTTTGCGACAGGGTTCGGTCACATCCGTGCACTTGTGCACGTACAGTGTCCGGACAGTTTACACTAGCGGGCTTTGGTTTAAGCCAGATCCTAGTGTACCTATTGGGATTGGATTTATCCAGTATGCATCCGTGTTCCTCGGAACTCGGATGCGGGTGTGTATGCACAGTTGACGGAGAGACAGAGGCAGAGGATTCTCATTAGGGTTGTTGACCGTTGACCGTTGACTATTGACTTTTTGCTCAACCCTAATGAGAATATGTTATGTGATTAACAATTATATTAATTAAGTATTGTGGTGATATGGTTGTTGAGGGATTGACTTTGTTGACTTGTTGACTTTTGTTGACTTGTTGACTTTGTTGACCGGTTGACTAGGCTTGACTAGCTGACCATCATGATAACTATAGCTATCATTTCATGGCAAAGACTTTTGCTTTCTTGCTCTTTTGTGCAAAATGAGTGCATGAAATGATATGGCTATGGTTGCTTAAACCATCACATTGATATGAGGTGTTATGATTGTTTTGGATTATGAGAGCCAAATGAGAAAAGTCTTCTCTCATTCTTTCATGCTCATTCTCTCTCTTGTTCTTGAGCTCTCATCTTCCTCCTCTTGCTCTCCCTCTCTTGACTCTATGGTTCACTTGTCTCATGAGTTGAGAACCAAGAACCATAGATAAAATCCCATACAAACTCTTCTCTACTCACTCTAGTTCACAAGGTTTAGCAAACCGAGTGAACTATTTTCTTCAAAGTTCGAAGAAGGAGCCAAAGGTTGAAGCTTTCAGGTGGATCTATCTTCGGCGCAAGGAGACGACGGGGAGAAGCCGATTAGGACGACCATCGAAGCTTGAAGACGAAGGAGTTCGAGAAAAGTAAGGTATAACCCCCTAACCGAGTAGTTAGCAACTCGTAGTTAGGTTGTTAGTTAGATGTTTAACAAAGATCCGGTTTTGAGTCCATGTTACCACCTCTAAGAAAATTGTTTTTCACCAAATTCCGCATGCCCGAAAGTACCGGGAGAGGTAGCATGGACTTACAGCTAACCCCAAAACCCTAGCCCCTAATTCCCCAAACTGGCCGCAGATTTAATCCAATTGGCCGCAAATTGCGGCCTGGGTCCCACCATTTTGGCTCGTGTTGGTTCTGAAGCGTTATTTCATGTAAACTAGACCCTTGGCATATACAAAATTGTCCAATTTGACCTAGGGTGAAATCTGGGACCCTTTTCCCATAGTTGCTGTTTTGATTCGTGTTTTCGTATTTCGTATTTCAAATTCTGGATTTGTATAATTACGTTTTAACTCGATTACTTGGTGTTTGTACGATGATATCGAGGATTGTTTGATGGTTTTGAAAGCGTACCTATAGGTTCTAACCTATAAGCTTTTAAGCATATCGTTTTGGTTTTCGCCTGTGGTTTTTGTTTCGATTTGGTTTTAATGCTATGCGATACGTGTAACATGTAGGTACCCCCACGATAATTCGAGACGATGAAGAAGATGAAGGCGACATCGACACCGACACGCAGGATTCAAGGTGAGTAGATTACATCTACGGGGGAAGTCGGGTGGATGGCGTATAGCACCCCCGCAGTTCGATGTTTAGTATAGCATATATATATACTATATATGATAGCTTATTGTGTGTCGTGGATATTTGAGATGAGATTAGGTGTATTATGGTTGGATTAGGGCGTAGAGGTAAACTAGTATAGTTTCCTAGTTGTGAACCCTAGAATAGGTTTACACCCACACACACACATGCTTGCTTGTTATACCATTACCTGGATGATGAGGATAGTGGATGATATTTGGAGATGAGTCAATTAGATTGGACATAGTGCCATGAAATCAGTGATTTGGTATAGTTCATATTTGGATACGACATGAGATTGTAGCGGGCCTTTGGGCGTATGTTTCACACACGCATTTATATTTATATAGATGGTATCGATTTGTACAAGATTTAGATCAATACCCCAGATCATGTGATGTGATGATAATGATACCTGATAATTAATGAGATGAAGGTGATATTGACCCGTACCCAGATTTGGGATGCCGTACGAGCTTAATTTGATGATAAGATCTGCACTCATGACTCGAGGATGTCATATGATATTATATCGTACGCGGTACCTTTGAGGCGGAATCACTGACTATTATATTTTATATATATTTATATATCGACTCAGATTTAGGTGGTTTCCATACCCCTCCTGATTGACTTGTTAGTTAGAGCTGTAATTTTGCTAGTAGATGTTAGGCTAGGCCAATGTCATACCTATTTCAAAAACTAACGAATCGGGAGTATTTTAAAGACAGGAAAAGGGATTCTACGGATATTTTCAAAAGACGCATCTTTTCCTAAAAACCCCGATTCGTCTTCTTTCAAATGGCAAAACAGTATGACATAGATACATTGATGTAGATACTGCATTATTGTGTTATTATTCATTTGTCGCATATTCTTACTGTTTGCATCGCATTGCATGTGCAAATGGTTATTGTTATATTAAAATCATGCTGTTAGGACACCAGCACCATTATCGATGATGCATATGTTCCACGTACACCTGCTTGTCAGCTCACACACTTCATCATCGATAATTGCCATGTCACTACACTGTAGTACTGTTGCATTCAGGATATGACCCTCGCAGGGCATACTCGTGTACTCACATATTGTAAACTTATACTTGTGCACACACCTATTGTACATTCATACTCGTGTACTTACATATTGTACACTTATACTTATGCACACATCTATTGTACATTCATACTCGTGTCCTTACATATTGTACACTCATACTTGTACACATACATATTTGCACATACATAGATGATTCTGGTTTGACTTAGAGATCTGGGAACCGCAAGATACTTTCTAAAACTGATTCATTTTAAAGAAGCGGTCTTCCCTAAATATGTGCATATTACTATTCCATATTGCATGATACACTGATATGCTTACATTTCTTTTATGTGTCACATACATCATGCTTTCTAATTATACGCATTGAGATATGTTGTTTCCATGATATTTCTAGATTTGGGAACCGTGGGTATTTTAAAAGAAAATATGTATTGTTTGAAAAACCCGGTTACCCTTGATATGATATTTCAGTGCATCCACCATGTGTTTTCTCGGTTCTGAGAGTGGCATGTGAAACCCGATTCAAGGAGCGGTAGGCACCGTCTGCGGGTATATGTTGTAAGTCCACGTTACCCATCCCGGTTCTTTCGGAGATGCGGAAACGATAAAAAACGTTTTTTTGACACAATGCAACATAGACTAGAAAATAGGATCTTTGCTAAACAAAAACCTAGCAAACTAACTAGAAGTTTAACTGCTATGTTAGAGGGTTATACCTAGGTCTTGAACTCCTTCTCTTCTTGCTCCTTGGAGTGGTTGGATCGGCTCCAGCTCGTAGTCCCCTTATTGTCGAAGAAGGATCCACCCGAAAGCCTCTACCTTGAGCTCCTACCTCAACCGAGAGGAAACTAATGTGCTTGGCTTGCTAGACCTTGTACTCTAGAGTGAGTAGAGAAGAGTTTTGAGGGTCTTATCTCAATGGCTCATGCTTCTCAACACATGAGACATGAGAGCCTTGAGAAAGAGGAAGACGGTGAGCTTTGGATGAGAGAGAATGAGCTCAATAATTTACAACCATGCTCACAAAAGCAAGAATAATCATGATATTAATAATAATTAAGAATTGTGATGGTTAGTTTCAATGACCATTATCATTTCATGCATTTAATGCATTTTGTAAAGAACAACAAGTAAACAAAAGTCATAGAAATGAAATGATGATGGTCAACAAGTCCACAATGGTCAACCGGTCAACTAAGTCAACAAGTCAACAAAAGTCTAATGTTCAACTCAACCATGGCACAATAATACTTAATTAATATTATTAATCATATTTCTTATTCTCATTCGGGTTTAGAAAAAAGTCAACGGTCGACAACCTTAACGAGAATCCTCTGCCTCTGCCTCTGTCAACTGTGCATACACACCCGCATCCATGTTCCGAGGAACACGAATACAATGAGATAAAACCAATCCAAAAATATATACTAGGATCTGGTTTAAACCAAACCCCGCTAGTAATAACTGCCCGGACACCAAAAGTGCGCAAATGTGAACGAACCCAGTCGCAAAACCATGCGACCTCTACTCAGTTTTGCCCAAAGGCGAATAACTCTCTGTGTGGGACTCTAAAGACTCGACACTACGCTGGCAGTGGGTTTAACCACAGGCCGCAAGCGGTACTAGCTGTACGTAACGGTCCCCAGGTAGATGCCGATAAGATGACTGATGAGGTGAACTCATCCGAACTCCTACTGAGCCTGAATTTGACAATCTTCATACAGTCCGGTCTGTTCGTCTGAGAGTATCGCATGTCAAGCCTAGGGGGAGGTAAACGTCAGTCCCCTAATAGCGGTACAAGTCATGTCGGAGTGTAGCCCAGAACACCCAGAGATAACACTGGAAACGCAACCAGTATATCTCGCTAGCCCCGGCCAGGGACTTTGTGTAATGGCTCTCCTAGACACAGTGCGATATCAACCCCCAATACCGGGAAAGACGAATCCTGTCTAACCGTCACTGCCTCCAAGTGCTTCGGGACTGCACCGAACTACTACCTGTTTGCACGACTCATTTGAGCCGTGGTAGGGTAGTAATCTAAGAATAGTGGGAACACACTCGAAGCGAAGTGACGGTGTCAAATCTACGGACTATGCTGTACTCATGTCACCTGGGAACTGATAACTGACGATAGGTATACTACCAAACCAATAGTTCCCAGTGAGTCCTGTCCAGTGTACTCGTAACCTAACGAGCACCTGTATACTATCTCCAGTACGACGTACTGATGGCTGTGGGACAGACCATCTCCCCTCCTGGGATGAGAAGCGTATACACTAGTCTACTCTGGAGTATCGATGCTCTGTATCGATAATCCCATGACTAAGGACCTGTATAAGTGTTGGAGATAGTGCCCTCATAGTCAATTATTGGATCGCAGGTACGTGATTGCAGTGATTGCGGAGGACCTATACCGGTAGGACAGTCTTACTCGAGATGATAGTATGCTATCTGGTTTACCTTTATCAGTCGTGTACATGTTCAGGTGACTGATTACATGTTACACTTTGATAGAGCCCTTAGGATCTTGCTTTACTACCAACAGTATGATGGCGATCATATACGTGAGAGTTGGGTAGTTTATATGCATATCCTTAATTATGGTCCCTAGTCGTGGGAGTTTCGAGACAGGGCATCGATACTCCGGAGTAGACTAGTGTATACAGTCGAGACCCCGACGAGGGGCGGTGGCCGGTCTCACAAGCCACTGGTGTCAGTTGGATCACCTAAGATGTATACAGGTGCTCATTGGGTTATGAGTACACCGGACAGGACTCGCCGGGAATCTGCTAGTTAGTACTATACCTATCGTCAGATAGCAGTTCCCTGGTGACATGTGTACAGGTTAGTTCATCGACCTGAGGTCATCATTTGTCTCGTGTGAGTTCCCACTGTGCTTTGATTTCTACCCTACCACGGCTCAAAGGAGTCGTGCAAACAGGTAGCTTTTGGGTACAGTCCCGAGCCATATGGAGGCACGTGAGCGGATCGGCAGGGGATTCGTCTTTCCCGGTATTGGGGGCGAGGTCGTGCTGTGTCTAGGAGAGCCATTACACATAGTCCATGGCCATGGCAGGAGATTTACTGGTAGGTACTCCAGTAGTATCTCAGGGTGTTATTGGGCTACACTCCGACACGACTTATACTGCTATTGGGGGTCTGACGTTACTAGCACCCTAGGCGGATATGCGATACTCATAGACGAACGGACCGGACTGTATATACATTGTCACTGTTAGGCTCAGTAGGGTTTCTGGATGAGTTCGCTCATCAGCCTCCCTTGAGGTCAGTCCATGGGCAGCCATTACGCATTGCTAGTGCCGCTGACGGTTTGTGGTTAAACCCACTGCCAGGGTACTGACGAGTCATTAGAGTACCCCACAGACAGTTTCCCAAGTTCGGGCGAAACGTTGTAGAGGCCGTATGGTTTTATGGCAGGGTTCGGAAAATGCACGTGCGTTTACGCACGTGTTATTTTTCGGGCAGTTGATACTGGTCGACTTTGGTTTAAGCCGGATCCGAGTATTGTATTGAGTAGATATAATATCTTTGTCTCAGATGCATTTGTATTCGGTCGTAATACAAATGCGGGTATATTTATACAGTTTCGGGGTTGTCCTGAAATTCGTTTCAGGATCACTTTTGGAAGTTGCCAGTTTCCAGTTTTCTATCAGCCGTCTTTTAACATTCGGTTAAAGACGGATTTATCTTTTCTTGGATGAGGGTGAGTCATGCTTCTAGAAGGTTCTAGAAGGTTCTAGAAAATGGTGACAAGGATAATGACTCATGCTTTGATTTCTAAACATTCTTGTTTTCCTTAAGATATTCTTTTGTGTTCACATTATGATATTTTTCTTAAGGTTACTCTCCCCTTTCCTACACTCACCCCCCCACTCCTATAAGTGGCCGGCCCCCCTCCTCTCTCTCACACACTTGGTGTTTTCATTTGTGGAAAGGATTATGATAGATTTTGGGGTGTATGGAATTTCACAGCTCATTTCATTCCATCACCCGATTCCCTCGGCAACTTCATTAACCGATCGTCCACGGATTTGGACGAAGTGAGACAAAGTCATCTACTCATTCTCTACATCATTCTTGGTCGTCTCTTCTAGCAAACTTGACGACCGAGTTGCCTCGAGTCAGAGGCGAGAGCCCGTTTAAAGAATCAGTGATGTGGTGCCACCTGGACGAGCAGATCGGAGATCGACGAGATCGGAGCAGCCGCAACGGAGCGTGGGATGATGGTTAAAGAACGAAGGACTCGGATCGTTCGGTATAACCTTTCTACACTCTTTACAGTTTGTTAGTTTAGCAATAATGGAAGATCCGGGTTAAAGTATACGATAGCGCCAGTTAAACAGTTTTTGTTCCGCATTTGGCGTTTGTAGACGGCCGGGGCGCTACCGTAGACTTACAGTGGTATCAGAGCCTCACCATTTTGCTATACTAACTTGTGCTAACGCGTTTAAAATATCGATCGAACCGGAAATCAAAAATCGCAATTTTTCAGCTTGACAGTTTCTGTTGATTTTAAATGGTGTCCTAAAAATATTTCACACATCTCAGAAAACTGTGCAGGGTTTTATAAGAGCACCGACAAAATTTGGGCACGTGACTCCACCAAACCGCCGCGGAAACGCGGCCAAACCCATGGTTTGGCCGCGCATCCGCGGCCACTTGGTGAGATCATGCTCCCAAATTTGTACAGTGTGTTCCCCTCTAGAAATTGGGGTTTTTGGTATATATCTTTTGGGCCCAGGTTTTGTTTCTGTTCTCCAGATTTGCGTGGGGCCCACTTTGCGATATTCTGTCGATCGAAATTTAAACATGTTAGTTTACAGTGCTTACATTATATCTCCGACCGGGAATGTCATTTGATCGGTAAACCGCGTCCGATTGCTATAGTTCTTTTAGAAGGGTTTGCGAACGTGACATTCGCGTTGATGTTCTGTGTTGTGCTGTGATGTTGCGGATTTGTCGTGGTGGATAGCAGTGTGCAATGGTAGTACAGTTTGAGTTTATTTGTACATTTGATATTGCGGGGCGAGCGTCCAACATGTGGACTGCCGTCACTGCCTGTTGTATAATATTCTTTTGGGGCACGACCAGGTTGCGGTCGATGTACCTGTTGTACTATTTTTCATTACTGTACTACGTTTTGCCCCGCGACGGAGTGCACGGATAGCCGGGTTCTGGAGGGCAACGGGTCCGCATCTCATGGCTTTGAGAGGCAGAGGGGCCCCACTCTAAAATTGGCAGACTATTCACCGCACTCGTAGGGGGTACAGGTTGACCCAAGGAGGGGTGCTCAAGCTACCGGATTCCGTGAAGTGCCGGGTGTTCCATTCACTATGCTGTGGGGACTACCTCGCTTCAGGTTTTGGCGGGTAACTTGCCGCACCCGTAGGGGTCTAGGTTTCATTGCACAGGCTATCCACACGACAGGGGAACGTCGAGTTTCAGCAGCGGCTCTGTGAAACTCGGGGATCCCAGATTATCTGTATTGTTCTGTGATGCTTATTACTTTTCTATAATGTTGCATATTATCACGCCTGGAGCGATTATTGTATATTGGTTTATATACTATTAGATTTTGTATATGTTTTACACCCGCGCTAGTCCAGTCCCCGCTCTGTCGTTAGTTAAGTAACCTAACGGGTGATGACGGGACCCAGTGACGAATGCGGATGGCATATACGTACATTTTATTTTCGTTCTTTTCTGGTGTGATTGATTGATGGGACTGCGTTGATTCTGATCAATGCAAAGTAAAACAAACCTGTTTATAGTTGTTGGAACAAATTTAAAAAGTGTTATTGCAAAGACGTTTCCTTTTGTTTTGGATAGAGGCATTCAGTGGAATATCCTGCACCTCATTCCACGAGGAAAGAGCCGAGATCCCTTCACCGGGAGTGACCTCTTTAGCAAAAGGTTTTCGCCACTATATTTTAAAAAGCTATCAGGTTCCTTCAACGATATCAAGTTCACTACGTTAAAGGTTTTTCGCCAAAAACCAGCCGTAGCCCTCCGTCACTTCTTTTGGGTATTCAGTAGTATTCAAGCTATGTATTTTGACCTAACGCCAAGGCATAGTGTTTGGTAGCTGCTGGGTATTCAATTGTTGCATAGATAGATGAGTTGGTTTGGGACAGCCGTTCTGCCATTTTGACCTAACGCCAAGGGCATGTGCGGGTGGGTTCAAATTAACAAGATAGTGACGGGTAGAACTTGGCATGTGACTTATGACATTTTGACCTAACGCCAAGGTTATAAGAGCATGGGGCAAAAATCGTATCGGGAGTTTCTAAAGAAACTGAAACTTGCCAAGTATGCGCATACCTTCTGGAGTATGAGTAACGTGGATGCATTCCATCACGTTATCATGCGATGAGAGTTGGATCCCGATTCCCACTGATGAGTTGGTTTACTCTTCGAGTGATCCCGATTGATTCTTCTTTCAGGTTTGGGGGAGAATTTGACAGGACAGTGGGAGGTTTCCGGATTAGATAAAGTGATAACCATTCTGATCTAGGTTAGAGTGCATGCAGAGTGTTTCTTTTCTCTCTCTCTTTGGCAGCGACCTTTGACCGACCCTAGACTATGACTCAGTAACCAAGTTGACCGAACCTTCTTAAAAATACTGGCTTTTGGATTGTCTATGTTGCATAAGTCATTGCCACTCCTTCTTTTACCCTTTGAATTTCTCAGAACACCCGTCTTACTACGGATATCCACTTCCATTGGATAGATCCATCGTATGGTTATATACGAACTCGAAGGGACTTCTTCGAGGATGGATCAAGGTTCAGGAGAAATAGAATTGGTTTATTCAGTTGTCTTTTATTATCATCTTCTCTCAGGTTGCGAGGGCTCCTTGGTTTAGGAGAGTACACCTATTACGCTTATTGGATAGTCTTATTCCAAACCATAGGCTGGTGCCGAAAGGTAGGGAATGAAGAAAACCAATTAGCCTAACTAGGGTGTGCAGAAGGTAATATGTAAAGACAAAATAAAGGGATTAGAAAGAGGGCAAAGTAAATTGCGACTGTTATCATTCACGACCAAACCGCGTACTTCATCGCTACTCCTATTTCACCTTTAAAGGAATAAGGTATTATTCAATCGTCTTTTATCATCACCTTCTCTCGAGATACGATTACTCCTTGGTTTAGGAGGGTACACCTATTATGCTTACTGGATAGTCTTCTTCCAAACCATAGGCTGGTGCCGAACGGTAGGGAAGGAAGAAAACCATTTAGCCTAACGATGGTGTACAGAAGGTAACGACTAAAGACAAATAAAGGGATTTGGAGAGATGGCAATAAAATATACGGTTGAAGTCATGAATTGGATTATGGAAGAGGCATTACTATGAATACCAGGATACCCCTACGAAACATTTTCATGTTTCAGTGCATTGTTAAGGAAAACTGTTTTCCCGATTAGATACTTACTCCAAGGGTATGTATTTACCAGGTTTCATTCTCATATCTGTATGGTTTTACAGATGATGAGTGGGAGTAAGTTATTGGGAATTAGGTGATTATCCTCATTATATCGGAATTCGTTGTAATTGGTGATATTTGAGGAAATCGCCAGGGTACAGTCTTCAACCTACGACGCACAGATTTTGAGTTGTTTAACTCAGCGGACTTATACAGAGTATTGTATGTTGTCCAGTGTCCATCAGGACAAAGGGGTAGGTCCTCGTACTATGTTCTGTTTACTTATAACTTCTCTAGTATTTAGACAAGTGTTTCGTAGAAATACAAGGTCTAAGTTTTGAGAAGTTGTGGGTATAAGAATAAAGTAGAGAACCAGGTATCACAAGTATCGGGATTCTTCAAAGAGATCGAAGATGTAGATTCTTGTGATTGGTATTCAGATGATAGTGATGGTTTTGAGAAACGTGTTTCTCTTTCAGGTTACTCATAATTGGATGGATTCCTAAGTTGAGTAATGCTGATTAGCCTCTTTCCATTAAGTTGATATGCACTGGAGACAGCTGCATGATGTGAATATGGTTCCAATTAAATAAGTGCCAAAGTTTCTATATTGGATATAGAATGGTTCGTACCTTAAAAGATGTTAAGGTACGGGGAGTTGTCCATCTTATGCTTAAAACCAGACTCTGGATAACTCAGGGCACGTTTCTGTAATGGCTGTTTGTGGGTTGACCCTGGCTATGACGAGGGTTGATATTCTACCATTTGGAAGATCAATAGTGATATTGTTCTTGACTCGCCACAGTTTTAGTAAAATGGATTTTTTCAGAAAACAGTAGTGGGAGTATGGTAGAACTGGAAGTGATTCCAGAACAACAAACGATTACGGAAAATTTAATAGGACCTATATATTCAATCAGGTTTGACATTCCATTAGCCACTCCGCAGATATGGTGGGTAACCTCAGACACCCGAGAGGTACTTCGGTAGGCTCAAGGATGGTGACAGGGAGGTTCTTGTTTACCCAGACTTGACACTACTGTTGTTCCAGGATATGAGACCCGGTAGGAGGGTTGTCGTAGTCAGTGGGAGCAGCGGAAGCATAGTGGGTAAGATGCTTATGTCTATTTATAAACTAGAGCAGTTATAGCGGAGATAGATCATCTAGTTTTGATGTGACAGTCATGGGTTTGACTTCAATCAGAATAGGGGATGGATCTGTTAAGAAGGTAGTAGGGTGTGATGTCATGGTATCTGGATGACATACACAGAGTAGGAAGTAAAATTCCTATACTACGATCGGTTGTACTGTGGTCGTCACACAGTTGTTTCTCCAGACAGGATATGGATATAATATTTGACATTCTGGTTTCTGGATCTATGGTTTTAAATCTGGATTTGGGTAGTTTCCCAATGTGGGTACTTTGACAATATTCTAATGGTTTTTAGAATAGATGACTCCTAGCATGGTGGTGTACCTGCAGGTGATGGAGTCACCCTCTCTAAAGGTGTCGTACAGACTGAAGGGGAGAGGGATTGGCATGATTGGCAGATCACTTGCTTAGGCAATTGAGTCAATCATGAGATGTCAAGTACCACACCAAATGTTGTTTTTGCACTAGATGCAATAAGTCTGTATTAATCCAATCCTGGAGAAATATAAGGAAGTAGTTTTAGAACATAAGTACATGTTCTACGGATTTGATGACGGCAGCCTCCTTCGGGAGACGATTATCATTCCAGGCTTCAAAGGTGACATGGTTGACAGAGTGATTGTCAGAGTTATATTTTTCCCTCTGACGAAGAGGGACAGTATTATGGACTGGTGGTCTAAGAGGATACTGTGGGTGGCATGGTGCCGGATACTGATTAGGTTCAGTGATCGATACAGTCTAAGAAGTTTGGATTTGGAGTTCATTTATGAACTAGGTCCCATCAGATATTCAGACATATTCTAAGACAGGTATTACTCGATTCGGGAGATGGCTTTCTCCGCGAACTTGAGATTTAGAGAGATATAGAAAGAAACATCTAGGCGGATCCACTCACTGAGGCTATTTCTCGAACACAATAGTTTTACAAACGGGCTTTGTGAAACTGATTAGTAGAGGAGTTGGATGTTCGGTTTCACACGGGATGTGAGTAGTCGACATTGCAATAATTAGCCTTGAGTGCAAGTGGGAGATTGTTGGAGATAGTGCCCTCATAGTCAATTATTGGATCACAGGTACGTGATTGCAATGATTGCGGAGGACCTATACCGGTAGGACAGTCTTACTCGAGATGATAGTATGCTATCTGGTTTGCCTTTATCAGTCGTGTACATGTTCAGGTGACTGATTACATGTTACACTTTGATAGAGCCCTTAGGATCTTGCTTTACTACCAACAGTATGATGGCGATCATATACGTGAGAGTTGGGTAGTTTATATGCATATCCTTAATTGTGGTCCCTAGTCGTGGGAGTTTCGAGACAGGGCATCGATACTCCGGAGTAGACTATTGTATACAGTCGAGACACCGACGAGGGGCGGTGGCCGGTCTCACAAGCCACTGGTGTCAGTTGGATCACCTAAGATGTATACAGGTGCTCATTGGGTTATGAGTACACCGGACAGGACTTGCCGGGAATCTGCTAGTTAGTACTATACCTATCGTCAGATAGCAGTTCCCTGGTGACATGTGTACAGGTTAGTTCATCGACCTGAGGTCGTCATTTGTCTCGTGTGAGTTCCCACTGTGCTTTGATTTCTACCCTACCACGGCTCAAAGGAGTCGTGCAAACAGGTAGCTTTTGGGTACAGTCCCGAGCCATATGGAGGCACGTGAGCGGATCGGCAGGGGATTCGTCTCTCCCGGTATTGGGGGCGAGGTCGTGCTGTGTCTAGGAGAGCCATTACACATAGTCCATGGCCATGGCAGGAGATTTACTGGTAGGTACTCCAGTAGTATCTCAGGGTGTTATTGGGCTACACTCCGACACGACTTATACTGCTATTGGGGGTCTGATGTTACTAGCCCCCTAGGCGGATATGCGATACTCATAGAAGAATGGACCGGACTGTATATACATTGTCACTGTTAGGCTCAGTAGGGTTTCTGGATGACTTCGCTCATCAGCCTCCCTTGAGGTCAGTCCATGGGCAGCCGTTACGCATTGCTAGTGCCGCTGACGGTTTGTGGTTAAACCCACTGCCAGGGTACTGACGAGTCATTAGAGTCTCCCACAGACAGTTTCCCAAGTTCGGGCGAAACGTTGTAGAGGCCGTATGGTTTTATGGCAGGGTTCGGAAAATGCACGTGCGTTTACGCACGTGTTATTTTTCGGGCAGTTGATACTGGTCGGCTTTGGTTTAAGCCGGATCCGAGTATTGTATTGAGTAGATATAATATCTTTGTCTCAGATGCATTTGTATTCGGTCGTAATACAAATGCGGGTATATTTATACAGTTTCGGGGTTGTCCTGAAATTCGTTTCAGGATCACTTTTGGAAGTTGCCAGTTTCCAGTTTTCTATCAGCCGTCTTTTAACATTCGGTTAAAGACGGATTTATCTTTTCTTGGATGAGGGTGAGTCATGCTTCTAGAAGGTTCTAGAAGGTTCTAGAAAATGATGACAAGGATAATGACTCATGCTTTGATTTCTAAACATTCTTGTTTTCCTTAAGATATTCTTTTGTGTTCACATTATGATATTTTGCTTAAGGTTACTCTCCCCTCTCCTACACTCACCCCCCCCACTCCTATAAGTGGCCGGCCCCCTCCTCTCTCTTACACACTTGGTGTTTTCATTTGTGGAAAGGATTATGATAGATTTTGGGGTGTATGGAATTTCACAGCTCATTTCATTCCATTACCCGATTCCCTCGGCAACTTCATTAACCGATCGTCCACGGATTTGGACGAAGTGAGACAAAGTCATCTACTCATTCTCTACATCATTCTTGGTCGTCTCTTCTAGCAAACTTGACGACCGAGTTGCCTCGAGTCAGAGGCGAGAGCCCGTTTAAAGAATCAGTGATGTGGTGCCACCTGGACGAGCAGATCGGAGATCGACGAGATCGGAGCAGCCGCAACGGAGCGTGGGATGATGGTTAAAGAACGAAGGACTCGGATCGTTCAGTATAACCTTTCTACACTCTTTACAGTTTGTTAGTTTAGCAATAATGGAAGATCCGGGTTAAAGTATACGATAGCGCCAGTTAAAGTTTTTGTTCCGCATTTGGCGTCTGTAGACGGCCGGGGCGCTACCGTAGACTTACAATAAGGATGTGCTTGTAGATTACCCAGCCCCCATTAGTGTGACTGCCATCACAACGATGGTAATCAAGCAAAGATCCTAAGGGCTCCACTAATGTGTATAGGCGATATGCTAAAAGAAACGCATGCACACATTAAAGTAGAAACAAACCAAGTAGCATACTGCTATTTCGAGCAAGATTGTCTATACAACTGTGAATATACCAAGCTTTCATTAAGTAATATACAAACTAGTATGATACAGTAATGGCCTCTAGGGCATATACACTAACAATCTCCCACTTGCACTAAGGCCATGTACTAGCGTATCGAAGACCTATCATCTCGATCAGCCGCTCGAACTGAGTCTGGGGTATGGCCTTCGTGAATGGTGTTAGTGTATATGCCCTAGAGGACATTACTGTATCATACTAGTATGTATATTACTTGATGGAAGCTTGGGATTTTCATAGTTATGTAGACAATCTTGCTCAAAATAGTAGTATGCTACTTGGTTTGTCTCTGCTTTAATGTGTACATGTGTTTCTTTATTAGATCACCTATACGCATTAGTAGAGCCCTTAGGATCTTTGCTTGATTACCGGCGTTGTGATGGCGATCACACTCGTGGGGGCTGGGTAATCCACAAGCATATCCTTATGCACGTCCCTAGTCGTGGGATTATCGAGACAGGGCATCGATACTCCGGAGTAGACTAGCGTATGCTCTTCTCATCCCAGCACGGGAGACGGTCTGTCCCACAGCCGTCAGTACGTCGTACTTGAGATAGTATGCGGGTGCTCGTCAGGTTACGAGTACGCTGGACAGGACTCGTCGGGAATAGTTGGTTGGTATTATACCTATCGTCAGTTAACAGTTCCCAGGTGACATGAGTACCGCTTAGTCCGCTGACTTGACACTGTCACTTCGCCTCGAGTGTGTTCCCACTGTTCTTTGATTACTACCCTACCACGGCTCTACTGAGTCGTGCAAACAGGTAGTAGTTGGGTGCAGTCCCGAAGCACTTGGAGGCAGTGACGGTTAGACAGGATTCGTCTCTCCCGGTATTGGGGGTTGATATCACGCTGTGTCTAGGAGAGCCATTACACAAAGTCCCTAGCCAGGGCTAGCGAGATATACTGGTAGGTTTCCAGTGATGTCTCAGGGTGTTCTGGGCTACACTCCGACACGACTTTTACCGCTATTAGGGGATTGACGTTCGCCACCCCCTTAGGCCCGCCATGCGATGTATCAGACGAACAGACCGGACTGTACGGAGATTGTCACATACAGGCTCAGTAGGAGTTCGGATGGGTTTACCTCATCGGCCTTCTTATCGACATCTACCTGGGGACCGTTACGTACAGCTAGTGCCGCTTGCGGTCTGTGGTTAAACCCACTGCCAGCGTAGTATCGAGTCTTTAGAGTCCCACACAGAGAGTTTCCCTGCACTGAGCGAAACGTGTAGAGGCCGTATGGTTTTACGGCAGGGCTGCGATCACTTACGTGCACTTGTGTGCGTATGCTGTTCGGGCAGGAAATACTGGTGGGCTTTGGTTTAAGCCGGATCCTAGTATTGCACGGATGGATTTGTTTTGTCTTCTGTGCATTCGCATTCTACGGAATGCGGGTGCGGGTGTGTATGCACAGTTTTGAGGAGCGATGAAGGAGGAGGTGCCTCATTATGGTTTTGGCAGTTGGTTCGGCCAAAACCGTTATGTGGCAGGCTCATTAGGGTTTTGACAGTTGATTCGGCGAAAATCATTTTGAGGTGGACTCATTAGGGTTTTAGCAATTCGTTCGGTCAAAACCATTATGAGCCGGAGACATTATTTACTAATCCTTTTAGTGATAATTATGTGATGGCTAATTGCTTTGACCATTTGACCACCTTGACCACTCTTGACTTTGTTGACCCAATGACCAAAGTTGACCATTGACCTTCATGAGAGGTCTACACTCTTCTTTGGTTTTCTTTTTCATTTTGGATTATGAAAATAGTCATTGGATTATGAAAATGGTCAAATCAATGTAGCATCAACTTTATCATGATAGGATTTGTAATGATGGTGCTTAGTATTATTTTGCAACCATGGTTCTTTTTCTTTGGTTAACCTTTTCATTTCTTTTTTCTCATTCTCTCTCTTTGAAGTGAGAAGAAAGAAAGAGCTCCATGGTTGCTTGACCTCCTTCATCTTCCTCCTCTTCATAAATTCTTTTGATCTCATGTGTTGAGAGAAAAAGAATCCACATAGACAAATACCTCCATCTTTCTCTTCTACACAACCTAGGGTATCAAGACTAGCGATCTTGTTGTCCTAGTTGCCTCGTCTCGAGGTGGAGCTCGGTGTACAACTCTCGGGTGGATCATCTTCGACTCAAGAAGGCCGTGGAAGTGACCAAAGTCCGGATCAACCTTCGGAGCATGGATCGACGAGCGGGAAAAAGGAATGAAGACCCGAAGGACTGGTATCGTGAGGTATAATTTCTACGGCATAGTAGTTAACACCTCTTGTAGTTTGCTAATTTCTAGTTTAGCAAAGATCCGGCTTTTACGGTCCATGTTACCATGTCAAGAAAATTTTTTGTTTTACCGTTTCCGCAACCCCGAAAGTACCGGGAGAGGTAACGTGGACCTAACAGTGGTATCAGAGCCTAGCTAAACATAAACAAGTTAGCAAAGTGTTTAGAATATCAATCGAAAAAAAGTCGCAAAACACGTCCGGGAAAACCCAAGTTTCTGTCAATTTTTTATACTGTTCAAAAAATAATTTAACATACATGAAAAATCGTCTCAGGGTTTTTATAAAACGCACAGAAAAAATGAGCTTCTAACTCGGCCAACTCACCGCGGAACCGCGGCCAAACCCATGGTTTGGCCGCGGTTCCGCGGCCGAGTTGACTCGGCCGCAGCTCCGTTTTGCTGCAGTGTTCTATTTGGGCTGTTTAGGGATTTTTGGAACATGATTTTTCTGCCCAGATTTCCAGAAAGCAAATTTTGTTTTTGGGGCTTAAAAATCCGTATTTTGATCGAATTTCTAAAGACTTAAGCTAACGGGTTTTATATCTGTAATGTGATATATGTATTGAACGTCTGCTAATCGCTATACGTCGATTAGTGGGGGTTATACATATCTATGATCTGTAATGTTGATGGTTTGTGTATATGAATTCGTTGGATTGTCGCGGATGAATAGCCGGGGGGTTGTGAGATGAGAGTTTTCTTATTCTTTCAAATCTTGTAATATGTAAATTGATGTAATATTATTTGTATGGCCGCACAACCGGATCGGGGTTGTAGCCGTCATTGTATAATTTCTTTTTACTGTTTTTTGCTCCTAGGATAGACCCAAGGAGGGGTGCACAAACTACCGAGTATCTCGAAGTGCCGAGTGGCCTACTCACGGTGTTGAGGGAGATTGCTTCACTTCGGGTACTTAGCGGGTAGTTTGCCGCACCCGTAGGGGTCTAGGGTGGGGTTTGGCTATTCATCGCGACCGTGTAATCTGTCTTTCGTTGCTGGCTCGAACGAAATGCAGATTCCTAGTATATCCAAAGTATTCATCTGTGATCTGGAATGGCTATCATTGCATCCGACGAATGGATTTGTATATCTATATATGATATCTATTTAGGCGTTGCTTATGTTTTGCATCCGCGCTAGTCCAGCCCCCGCTCTGTCGTTAGTTAAGTAACCTAACGGGTGATGACGGGACCCCGTGGCGAATGCGGATGGCATAAGCATACGTCATATTTTCGTTATTTTCTGCAATGGTAGGATTAATTAATGGGACGCATTAAATTAATGCAAGAAAATAAACCTAAAAGGCGTTGTTGGAACAATTTTCAAAAAGCTGTTATTGCAAGGACGTTCACTTTTGTTTTGCACAGAGGTATTCGGTTATGAATGCCCAGCACCTCAGTCGACGAGGCAAGGGCCGAGATCCCTTCATCGGGAGTGACCCCTTGGACAAAAGTTTGCGTCAAGGTAATAACTTCACTATAGTCGATTATTCTTGCTTTGCATTGAGGTATTCAGTTTGGAATATCCTGCACCTCATTCGACGAGGAAAGAGCCGAGATCCCTTCACAGGGAGTGACCTCTTTAGCAAAAGTTTTCGCCACTATATTTTCAAAAAAGGGTATCACGTTCCTTCAACGATATCAAGTTCATTACGTTAACGGGTTTTCGCCAAAACCCAGCCGTAGCCCTCCGTCATTTCTTATAAGTTATACTTAGTATTCTTTCTGCGTTTGTTGACTGTGTCAAGGCGCAGTGAACGGTAGCTGAGTATTGCTTATCTGTTGGATACAATGTGATTGGTTAGGACAGTCGTGTAACCTTGTTGACTGTGTCAAGGGTTATGCGGGTGGGTTTAATACAATCAAGAGAATGACGAGTTGAACTTGAGTAGGACTCTTTGATTTGTTGACTGTGTCAAGGTCACTTTGGTCCTAGGGGCAAAAATCCACATCAGGAGTTTCTAAAGAAACTGAAACTTGCAGATTTAGCATACCTTCTAGAGTGTGGTGACTAGAGTGGATTCCATCTAGGTCATCGCACAATGATAGTTGGATCCCGATCCCACTGATGAGTTGGATTACTCTCGGGAGATTATTTCACTTAACAATCAATGCTATAAACCAAGTAGGTGTCTAGAACGGTGTTAGCGGGGTTACGCCTCCAGGGAAAAGAGGTTATTTAATTAAGGAATTTCGCGAAAGCGTTGGAAAAGCTCCCTCGAAGTACCAACACCAGCCTGGCTGAAAGGTTAAGCAAGTATTGTGACGTGCGATTTATCCTGACTAGTTCTTCTTTTAGGGTTTGAAGAAGAATTTGAGGAAACAGTGGGAGCCATCCTGGTTAGATAAATCTATAAACCAATCTAATCTTGCAAAAGCGCACGCTAAGTGTTTCTTTTCTCTCTCTCCAGGTAGCAACCATTTCACGCCCTAATCAAGATAATAAAATGTATCGCTTGACCGATCCGAATTCTTATTCGGGGCTGGGGAACGTTGGTTCGGTTCTAACTTATGAAAACAGTCATAAGTATGAGCAAGGGAAAGAGAATTGTATGGATTCCAAGGATACCCAGTTGAAGAAGAAGCATGGTTTTGCATCTACTTCAGGTGTTCTTGTAATTGAGAACTGCTTTACGGTCAGCCCTACCTCCTGGGTACTTGATACCGGATCAGGATCTCATATCTGTAATTTATTGCAGGGACTGAGAAAAAGTAGGAAAGTTGTACCTGGTGATATGTCGCTCAGAGTAGCGAACGGAGCATAAGTTAATGCTGCAGCCGTCGGTGAATATCACCTTGTGTTGCCAAATGGCAATACTATGATTTTGAACGAATGCTACTATGTACCTTCCATGGTTTGCAACATCTTATCAGTTTCTTTACTCGATAAAGATGGATATAACTTTGTTCTTGATAGAAATATCATGAAAATCTACCTTCATAAGGTAATGGTTGCAGAAGGTACACTGTGTAATGGTATCTACGTTCTAAATCAGAATACAGTTCTCAATATACAAAACACACGCAAGAGGAAGAATTCAGATATGAATGAATCCTACTTATGGCATTGTAAACTTGGTCATATCGGAGAGAAAAGACTAAGTAAGTTACATAAAGATGGACTCTTGAATGCGTTCGAGTTTTCATCTTATGAAACTTGTCAGTCTTGTCTCAAAGGGAAGATGACCAAATCTCCGTTCACCGGACATGGAGAAAGGGCATCAGAGCTCTTGGGACTCATACACAGTGATGTATGTGGTCCGATGTCTATACATGCAAGGGGTGGGTTCTCGTACTTCATCACATTCACTGACGATCTCTCTAGATTCGGATATGTGTATCTTATGAAACACAAATCTGAAGCTTTTGAGAAATTCAAGGAATTCAGAAACGAAGTAGAGAACCAGACAGGCAAAAGTATCAAGATCCTCCGGTCTGATAGAGGAGGGGAGTACTTAAGCATGGAATTCCTAGATTACTTAAAAGAGAATGGTATTCTCTCTCAGCTTACTCCTCCTTATACACCACAGCACAACGGTGTATCAGAGCGGAGGAATCGTACCCTATTGGATATGGTTCGCTCGATGATGAGTAGTGCAGAGTTGCCTCTTTCATTCTGGGGATATGCACTTCAAACTGCAGCGCATCTATTGAATCAAGTTCCATCCAAATCCGTGCCTAAGACTCCGTATGAAATATGGAGTGGTAAGAGTTTGTATCTTAAACGTATTAAGATTTGGGGTTGCCCAGCTTATGTCAAAAAGCAGAACCCAGACAAACTTGAGGCACGAGCAGTTTTATGTAAGTTTGTGGGATACCCAAAAGATTCAACTGGGTATCTATTCTACCATGCAGAGGAACAGAAGATAATTGTTTCCAGGAATGCCACATTTTTGGAAAAAGAATTTCTTGTTAAAAATATTAGTGGCAGCACGGTAGAACTGGATGAAATTCCAGAAACACGAACTTTAACTAAAGATTTGGAGGAACCGCTAGATTCAGTTACACCCAACGAACCTCAGCCACTCCCCAGATCTTGTAGGATTTCTCATCCGCCCGAGAGATACTACGGTTTTCTCATAGACGGGGATCGAGAGGATTGCATCTTGGAAGAAGATGATCCTACCAGTTTCAGGCAGGCCATTATCAGTAGGGACTCTGATAAGTGGCAGGAAGCAATGCAATCCGAAATGGAGTCTATGTACGCCAATAAAGTGTGGACCATGGATATTGCTCCACCTGGGTAAAACCCGTTGGATGTAAATGGATCTACAAAAGGAAACTTGGTGTGGATGGGCAGGTGGAAACCTATAAAGCTAGACTCGTTGCAAAAGGTTTTCGTCAAAGACCTGGTTTGGACTATGACGAAACTTTTTCTCCAGTGGCTATGCTCAAATCCATTCGGATCCTACTTCCCATTGCCGCCTTCCATGACTATGAAATCTGGCAGATGGACATTAAAACGGCTTTTCTAAACGGCTGTTTGGAAGAGTGCGTTTACATGGATCAGCCAGAAGGTTTCGTAGACAGTGGCAGCAGCGGGAAGGTGTGCAAGTTGCTTAAATCTATTTATGGATTAAAGCAGGCATCGCGGAGCTGGAACATCTGTTTTGATGAGGCAATCAAGGAATTTGATTTCATCAAGAACGAAGATGAACCTTGTGTTTATAAGAAGATTGTAGGACGAATTGTCGTATTCCTAGTCTTGTACGTGGACGACATTCTCTTGATAGGAAATGACATTCCTATGCTACAATCGGTCATGCTATTTTTGTCACAACGGTTCTCCATGAAGGACCTGGGTGATGCCTCGTACATTCTGGGGATCAAGATCTATAGAGATAGATCCAAGAGACTACTGGGACTTTCGCAGTCCAGGTACATAGAGACCGTACTAAAAAGATTTAGTATGGAGGATTCCAAGTGCGGTAACATACCCGCATTGCAACGAATTACCCTCTCCAAGAAGATGTCTCCTAAGACTGACGAGGAGAGGGTTCGCATGAGCACTATACCCTACGCTTCGGCGGTAGGATCTATAATGTATGCGATGCTATGTACAAGACCAGATGTAGCTTACGCGCTGAGCGTGGTGAGCCAGTATCAGTCAGACCCAGGTGAGGACCACTGGACGGCAGTGAAGAACATTCTCAAGTACCTGAGAAGGACTAAGGAGATGTTCCTGGTTTATGGTAATGGAGACCTCCAGGTCGAGTCCTTTACCGATTCAAGCTTCCAGAGTGACAAAGATGACAGCAAGTCTGTCTCGGGTTTTGTGTTTACCCTCAACGGAGGGGCGGTATGTTGGAGGAGTTCCAAACAGGATACCGTCGCAGACTCGACGATGGAGGCTGAATACATTGCTGCAAGCGATGCCGCAAAAGAGGCGGTCTGGATGAAGAAGTTCATTAGTGAACTTCAGGTGGTTCCGTCCATTGTTGACCCAATACCTTTGTATTGCGATAACAATGGGGCTATAGATTTAGCGAAGGAACCAAGGTCCCATCAGAAATCCAGACACATCTTAAGGCGGTATCACCTGATCAGGGAGATCATTGATCGCCAGGAGATCGAGGTATGGAGAGTGGACACAAAAGACAACACGGCGGATCCATTCACGAAGGCCTTGCCCCAGACTCAGTTCGAGCAGCTGATCGAGATGATTGGTCTTCGATACGCCAGTACATGGCCTTAGTGCAAGTGGGAGATTTTTAGTGTATATGCCCTAGAGGCCATTACTGTATCATACTAGTTTGTATATTACTTGATGGAAGCTTGGGATATTCACAGTTGTATAGACAATCTTGCTCGAAATAGTAGTATGCTACTTGGTTTGTCTCTGCTTTAATATGTACATGTGTTTCTTTATTAGATCACATATACGCATTAGTAGAGCCCTTAAGATCTTTGCTTGATTACCGGCGTTGTGATGGCGATCACACTCGTGGGGGCTAGGTAATGCACAAGCACATCCTTATGCACGTCCCTAGTCGTGGGATTATCGAGACAGGGCATCGATACTCCGGAGTAGACTAGCGTATGCGCTTCTCATCCCAGCACGGGAGACGGTCTGTCCCACAGCCGTCAGTACGTCGTACTTGAGATAGTATGCGGGTGCTCGTCAGGTTACGAGTACACTGGACAGGACTCGTTGGGAACTGTTGGTTGGTATTATACCTATCTTCAGTTAACAGTTCCCAGGTGACATGAGTACAGCTTAGTCCGCTGACAGTGTCACCACGAGTGTGTTCCCACTGTTTTTTGATTACCACCCTACCATGGCTCTACTGAGTCGTGCAAACAGGTAGTAGTTGGGTGCAGTTCCGAAGCACTTGGAGGAAGTGACGGTTAGACAGGATTCGTCTCTCCCAGTATTGGGGGTCGATATCGCGCTGTGTCTAGGAGAGCGAATACACAAAGTCCCTGGCCAGGGCTAGCGAGATATACTGGTAGGTTTCCAGTGATGTCTCAGGGTGTTCTGGGCTACACTCCGACACGACTTGTACCGCTATTAGGGGACCGACGTTCACTACCCCCTAGGCCCGCCATGTGATGTATCAGACGAACAGACCGGACTGTACGGAGATTGTCACATACAGGCTCAGTAGGAGTTCGGATGGGTTTACCTCATCGGCCTTCTTATCGACATCTACCTGGGGACCGTTACGTACAGCTAGTGCCGCTTGCGGTCTGTGGTTAAACCCACTGCCAGCATAGTGTCGAGTCTTTAGAGTCCCACACAGAGAGTTTCCCTGCACTGAGCGAAACGTGTAGAGGCCGTATGGTTTTACGGCAGGGCTGCGATCACTTACGTGCACTTGTGTGCGTATGCTGTTCGGGCAGGCAATACTGGTGGGCTTTGGTTTAAGCCGGATCCTAGTATTGCACGGATGGATTTGTTTTGTCTTCTGTGCATTCGCATTCTACGGAATGCGGGTGCGGGTGTGTATGCACAGTTTTGAGGAGCGATGAAGGAGGAGGTGCCTCATTAGGGTTTTGGCAGTTGGTTCGGCCAAAACCGTTATGTGGCAGGCTCATTAGGGTTTTGACAGTTGATTCGGTCAAAACCATTTTGAGGTGGACTCATTAGGGTTTTGGCAATTCATTCGGTCAAAACCATTATGAGCCGGAGACATTATTTACTAATCCTTTTAGTGATAATTATGTGATGGCTAATTGCTTTGACCATTTGACCACCTTGACCACTCTTGACTTTGTTGACCCGTTGACCAAAGTTGACCATTGACCTTCATGAGAGGTCTACACTCTTCTTTGGTTTTCTTTTTCATTTTGGATTATGAAAATGGTCATTGGATTATGAAAATGGTCAAATCAATGTAGCATCAACTTTATCATGATAGGATTTGTAATGATGGTGTTTAGTATTATTTTGCAACCATGGTTCTTTTTCTTTGGTTAACATTTTCATTTCTTTTTTCTCATTCTCTCTCTTTGAAGTGAGAAGAAAGAAAGAGCTCCATGGTTGCTTGACCTCCTTCATCTTCCTCCTCTTCATAAATTCTTTTGATCTCATGTGTTGAGAGAAAAAGAATCCATATAGACAAATACCTCCATCTTTCTCTTTTACACAACCTAGGGTATCAAGACTAGCGATCTTGTTGTCCTAGTTGCCTCGGCTCGAGGTGGAGCTCGGTGTACAACTCTCGGGTGGATCGTCTTCGACTCAAAGACCGCCGCGGAGGTGACCAAAGTCCGGATCAACCCTCGGAGCATGGATCGATGAGCGGGACAGCGGAATGAAGACCTGAAGGACCGGTATCGTGAGGTATAATTTCTACGGCATAGTAGTTAACACCTCTTGTAGTTTGCTAGTTTCTAGTTTAGCAAAGATCCGGCTTTTACGGTCCATGTTACCAAGTCAAGAAAAAAATTTGTTTTACCGTTTCCGCAACCCCGAAAGTACCGGGAGAGGTAACGTGGACCTAACAAATGGATCTGCAGTGTTATCTTCTGTAGCAACCCACCGAATCTCGATCTCCCGGCGATCCACTATCTCCCTGATCAGGTGATACCGCCTCAAGATGTGTCTGGACTTCTGATGGGACCTGGGTTCCTTCGCTAAAGCTATAAACCCGTTGTTGTCACAATACAGAGGTATTGGATCAACAATGGACGAAATCACCTGAAGTTCTGTCAAGAACTTCCTCATCCAGACGGCTTCTTTTGCGGCATCAGATGCAGCGATATATTCTGCTTCCATCGTTGAGTCAGCAACGGTTTCCTGTTTGGAACTCTTCCAACACACCACCCCTCCATTGAGGGTAAAGACATAACCCGACATGGATTTGGAGTCATCCTTGTCACTCTGGAAGCTGGAGTCAGCAAAGGCCTCCATCTGGAGGTCTTTTCCGCCGTAAACCAAAAACATGTCCTTAGTCCTTCTCAGGTACTTCAGAATGTTTTTTACCGCTATCCAGTGCTTCTCCCCAGGGTTTGACTGATACCAGCTTACCACACTCAGTGCATAAGCTACATCTGGTCTGGTACACAACATCGCATACATTATAGAGCCTACCGCAGATGCATAGGGTATAATAGACATGCGATCCCTTTCCAAATCTGTCTTAGGAGACATCTTTTTGGAGAGGGTGATCCCGTGACAAGCCGGTAAATTACCGTGCTTGGAATCTTCCATACTGAATCTTTTCAGTATGGTGTCGATGTACCTGGACTGTGAAAGTCCTAATATCCTCTTGGACCTATCACGATGGATCCGGATCCCCAGAATGTAGGGGCATCACCCAGGTCTTTCATGGAGAACCTGTGTGACAAGAACCCTTTGACAGATTGTAGCAGAGGAATGTCATTTCCTATCAAGAGAATGTCATCCACGTACAAAATGAGGAATACGACAGTTCGTGCTACAACTTTACTATAAATGCATGGTTCATCTGGATTTTTGATAAAGCCAAATTCTTTGACCGTCTCATCAAAACAGATGTTCCAACTCCGTGATAACTGCTTAAGTCCATAAATGGACTTAAGCAACTTGCACACCTTCCCGCTGCTTCCACTCTGAATGAAACCCTCTGGCTGGTCCATATAGACACACTCCTCTAAATTTCCATTTAGAAAAGCGGTCTTTACGTCCATCTGCCAAATCTCATAATCGTGGAAGGCAGCAATGGCAAGAAGGATCCGAATGGATTTGAGCATAGCTACTGGAGAAAAGGTTTCGTCATAGTCCAAACCAGGTATTTGACGAAAACCCTTTGCAACAAGTCTATCCTTATAGGTCTCAACCTGTCCTTCTACACCAATCTTCCTTTTGAAGATCCATTTGCAGCCTACGGGTTTTACCCCTTCTGGAGCAACGTCCAAAGTCCATACTTTGTTGGTGTACATGGACTCCATTTCGGTCCGCATTGCATCCATCCATTTTACCGAGTCAACGCTCTGAATGGCCTGCTGGAAGCTAGTCGGCTCATCATTATCAATGATGCAATCCTCTCTATCCCCGTCTATGAGAAAACCGTAGTATCTCTCGGGCGGATGAGACTGCCTACTACTCCTGCGGAGCGGTGCAGGAATGTCCTGTTCTTTCGAACCCTCTGGTTCCACTAAGCTTTCAGTAATAGCTTGTGGTTCTGAAATTTCTTCCAGTTCTATTGCGCTCTCACTTGTTTCTTTTTCTAAGAACTGATGTTCCAGAAAGTGGGCATGACGAGAGACAAAAACCTTTTGTTCTTCTGCGTAATAGAAAAGATACCCCCTGGAGTTCTTTTGGTATCCCACAAACTTGAACTGTATTGAACATGCCTCGAGTTTGTCCGCATGCTGCTTTTTGACAAAAGCTGGACATCCACAAATCTTTAGATATTGAAGATAGGGTTTCTTCCCACTCCACATCTGATATGGTGTAGTAGGCACAGTCTTAGTTGGAACTCGGTTCAAAAGGTATGCAGCTGATTCTAGTGCATATCCCCAGAAAGATCGCGGCAACTCAGCGTTACTCAACATGGAACGTACCATATACAATAGGGTTCGGTTCCGTCTCTCCGATACACCATTATGTTGTGGGGTGTATGGAGGAGTAAGTTGAGAGAGAATTCCATTCTCTTTTAGGTAACCCAGGAACTCGGCACTTAAGTATTCGCCACCTCGATCAGATCTTAGTGTCTTGATACTTTTGCCTGTTTGTTTTTCTAATTCATTCTTGTATTCCTGGAATTTTTCAAAGGCTTCAGATTTATGCTTCATTAAGAAGACATGCCCGAACCTTGAAAAATCATCCGTAAAAGTAATGAAGTAAGAATAACCACTTCGCGCATGTGTAGACATTGGACCGCATACATCGCTGTGTACGAGTCCCAAGAGCTCGCTCGCTCTTACTCCATGTCCAGTAAATGGAGTCTTTGTCGTCTTTCCTTTGAGAAAGGATTGACAAGTTGCATATGATTGATATTCGAACGGATCCAAATATCCTTCTTTATGTAATTTCGTCAACCTTCTCTCATTGATGTGACCCAGTCTACAATGCCATAAGAAAGCATGATTTATTTCTGGAGACTTTCTTTTGTGTGTATTCTGGACATTGAAAATCTGTGGTTGGTTTAATACGTATATACCTGTCACGACCCGAAATTGGCACGTGACGGCCCTAATACTGCGCAACGTCTACAGGCGTAACGCAGTAAAAGAAAGCCAAAACCCAGAAATCTAAACCATTAAAAGACAAGAAAAGATAAGAAACATTGTTTAAAAGTCTTTGAAATCACAACCCAAATTCTTTAAAAGTCCAATTTTATTTCCTTTAAAATTTTGGCAGCACCTCCTTTGTAAAAGCTAGCCCCAAAAATGGGTAAAACATAAATATAAAGTGAAGCATCCCCAAACGGGAGAAAATACACGCCCAAAGACGGAAAACAATCACCACCACAAATATACGACGCCGTAGCGAAGAAATAAAGACAATAGAGAGAAAGCTGTATAAAAGACAACAAATCCATAATTTATACAATATCGTCCTCACCAAGTCTCTAAGTCAACGACATAATAGTAGATGGAGAGTACAAAATACAACGAATATACAATACAAATACAGATAACCACCAAAACCCACCTGAACAAAACAACACACTGTGAGCCGATGCGGTATCTGTAGCAAAAGATGATAGATGAATAGCCAGCCTCGACTACTCTGGGGAACACTCTGTAACACCTGTGGCACAACGGGGGTGAGTTGCCAACTCGTGAATAGTAAATAACATATGCAGGTAATCACAAGTATGCACGTAAAGCGTGAATCTAAGATATGCAATAAACAGTAATAACATGTCATATGAATGCAGAATAATGGAAAGTACACTAGCAGGTACAACCAATATATATAAAGCAATAATGATATGACAACAGTATGCAATAATCATGCGATAGGGATATGAGAATGTAAATGTGCAACAATCATGAAAGGTACACTAACAGGTACTACTAGTACATGAAGCAGTGCACAAACAGATAATGTGAGGTATGGAGTGAAGTATGTCATTTCCACGGTATCCTGAAATCGTGGTAGGATCATAATCCAGCAAGACAATTTAAATCCCAATTCCTCAAATCAGCCCCCAAATTGGCTCTCATATTATCTAAGTATCACATCTCCTCAATTGCACAATATCAAGCATATCTCATATATCCCGAATGTACAACCTCAAGTATATCTCACATATATCGAATGTACAATCATCAAGTATATCTCGTATATATCGAATGTACAAAATCAAGTGGATCTCACATATCTCGTATGTACAATATCAAGTATATCTCACATATCTCTCCAGTATCAAATCTCAAATGAATCTCTTATATCCCGAGTCAAATCTCCAGCAAAATTCTAACATCCTAAATATAATGGCGTAAATAATGATGATGAGGTCAATACACATATATTAGCGTCCCATTCCACTAATATTGGTATAAGGGTATATATAACAGTGGCTCAATCCCCTGTTATATATACAAAGGAGTAATTAGAAATATCATGAAACCAATGTGCCAAGCATCGACACAGAAATGCTGATCCATCAGGTGCTGTCTCCATGACTGGCCCCTGATAGGTACATATCATACGCTATCCCGAAAGCTCGAGTGCAGCTCTGACCCTCGCCTCTCGACGTATCCATACGTACATGACGCCCGTCGGTATCCACATGATAGCCGCGGAGTCATTGGTCCTGTCACCAGAAAGTATGGTTCCCCCACTAACTCATCTCCTCACTGAGATTCTTGCCCCGGGGTACCTCCGGGCCCCACCATATACCCGTACACAGATCCCTCCTTTCCTCGCGTAGGGTATACACATCGTAAACGATATATCTCATGGTGGCTGCTAAAATATCTTATCAAGGAAACTGGGTTTTTCAAATAATGCATAATTTCATGAACTCCCGCGGTTCCCAAATCCAGAAAATATCATGAAAAATTCATATAACAATGCGAAAATCCATGAATATAATATGTGTGCCATATCTGAAATGAAAGCATATAAAGGAAAAACCGCTAATTAACTGCATCAAGTTAATACAAATATCATGTGGTTTCTATTTATCCACTTCTAAATAATATCAAGTGAAGATAAACATGTAGCTAAAACCAGATGTATGTGAAATCAATAAGGTATAGCAAGATAATGTGTCTACCTATAAGCAATGATATAGTATACCCCCTGGGTATAAGAATAGTATGTGCAAGGTATACCTGTAGCTATGTCAGGGAGTGTATATGTACCTATCACTAATGTTACAATACTCTATAGGAATACAGGTATGCTGAATGCCATATATGATAAGCAGTATAAATCAATGTCACAATGTCCCTAACCAAGCAATATAACATCTATAAGTGGTTTGTGTGTGACATGGCAATTATTGACGGTGTGTGTAGCATACAATCAGTGCTCATGCAATATGAATCGTCAATAATATATGCAGTGTCCTACTACTACTAGTCCAGGAACAACTACATCTAAGTAATAGGGTAAAGGCGCAATTCTAACAATAACGTAGAATATGCGACAAGTAATAAAATCTCTAGCCCTAACGCATAACGCCATGCGGGCGATTCCCCTGTAGATGTTAAATCTACTCACCAACGCTCCACGCTAGGTGAAGCCTACCACCTGTTTTCCCCTTGTCGTAGCGTCCGTAGTCCACGCTTGAGAACCTAAAATTTCACAAACACATCACATAAGAAAAAATCCTACAATGACGAAAAGACAACGAAACGCGAAGAAAATGCCCGGAAAATTACACTGCGCGCTTAGCGCATCTATCGCGCACGATACCGGCCAAAAACCCTAATTGGGGTCGCTAAACAACAAAACACCAAGTCTGGACCCCGATCGTCCCGATCGCGCAACACAACACAAGAATTACGAGGAAAACAATAGATATAATCTCGCAACGACCAATCGAACGCACGTCGGAAAAACCACGAAATCTAGTAAGCAACCTATCGCAATATTTCGCACTAGTTTCAAGCTAATGCATATCTAGCGATTACAAACACCTTAAAACAGCTTAACTAAACTATCTAAAACATTCCTATATTTTTAACACTCGCTAATTATGTTTTAGCAAAAACCTAGTAAGCTAATTGCATAATTAAACAAAGTGTTCATTAGCAAAAATTAACATTTCCTACTAGGTTAATCATCTCCAAAACACAAATTAACACTTCAAATGAACACTAAGCACATAACAAAATTTAACCCTAACATGAATTTCTTAAACCAAATATAATGAATTAATCATGATATAAAAACTAAACTAAACACATAACTAGCTAATTAAATTAGCTAGATTTAAGATTAAAGCAAGAATATAAGGATTAAGGTAAGAATTATACCTCCCCAAGAACACAAAATGAAACTTAATCCAACATCTTAGCATCAAAACCCATGCTTGTTGAAGAACCAAGAAGGATTAGTGAAGGAAAAGATGGTTTTATTTTTATTTAGGATTTTTGTGGATTTATTTTGGAATTTTTCTTGAAGAATTTTGAAGAAATCATGAAGAAATGAGCTTGGAAAATATTTTGGACAGAAATTGGAGATAAGGGTCGGCCATGGGGAGGTTGGGGGTAATTTTGTGAATATTTTGTGAAAAAATAGTTAGGAAAGAGAGAAATAAATGCTAATTAAAGCAATTTTGCCACCTTTCACTCTTTTCTTTTCTTTTTTTAATCCAAATCCTTTTGCACAAAGAAAAATCTAGATATTTGAAAAGAAGCTTCTAAAATAATTTTAGTGACAAAAAAAAAATTTATTCACAGGAGAAAAATTTTCCGATTTACGTGCACAAAATACCGCTTAAAATAATATTTTATTTGGGAAAAATTCTATCTGAACCAAAACCTCCCAAATAATTCCAAAGTTTGCGCACAAGCTTTATTTTAGCTAAACTAGGTGCCGGCAACTTTATACGGACGTTTGATCGAAATCGGGTTAAAACGGGAAAAACCGACAATTTTGCCCTAAAACGGAAAAATTCGCAAAACGATTTCTGAAACGTTACAATACCGTTGGTTAATGTACCCGACCCAATCAGAACATGATTAAGGTGAATGTTTACAACATCGCTTACAAATGCAAAATCATAACCTTCTTTAGACATTAAAGATACAGATTTGATATTACAAGTCGCACTGGGTACAAAATAACAATCACGCAAAACCAAAACGTGTCCATCTGACAATCCAAAGTGATAGTCCCCCACGGACTCAGCATCCATGCCAGCTCCGTTTGCAACTCTGAGGGTCATATCACCTTCCTTCAAAACCCTACGCTTTCTCAGTGCCTGCAAAGAATTACAGATATGAGATCCTGATCCGGTATCCAATACCCAGGAAGTAGAGTTTACTGATAGACAGTTTTCAATAATATACACACCTGAAGCCGAAGCCACAACTTGCTTCGGATCCTGGTTCTTGGCCTTCCAAGCCCTGCAATCTTTCTTCCAGTGTCCTTTCTTATGACAATAAAAGCATTCTTTCTTCCCCACAAGCTGTCCCGCTACCTTTGCCATTTTGTCCTTTCCCTTGGCTTCCACTTTACTAACACCGCCCCTTGGTTTGGTGGGGGCTTTCTTCTTCTTTCCTTTGGCTTTCGCCTTGGACCTAGAAGAAGAAGGTCCTCCAACAGAAAAAGCGGGTGTTTCCCTTACTTTCTTCAGGGTGCCCTCTGCACTCCTCAACAAGTTAGGGAGTTCTGAAAGTTCAACTTCCTTTCCTTGCATGTTGAAGTTCAGGATAAACTGGGAGTATGTGGAAGGAAGGGACTAGGGAATCAAGTCAGTGTAGAGCTCGTTCTCTAACGTGGTCCCAAGGTCCGTGAGCTCTTCAATGTAGCCAATCATCTGAAGCACGTGTTCCGCTAGAGATGATCCGACGGCCAATCTCGCCGAAAACAACATTTTCGAGACTTCGTATATGGCGATACGGGATTGCTCTCCATACAGATCTTTTGTATAGAGAAATATGGATTCTAGGTACATATCCTCGTGCCTCCTCTGATGTTCATTGTCCATAGAGGCAAGCACGATGCACTTGGCCCTCGCGCAATCAATCTCCCAGGTCTTACAGATTTCCTTATCCGCGACGCTGGATTGAGGTCCTGGGACAGGGGGAGATTTGGTGGTAAGAAGATACCCCAACTTGTCATAAGTGATTGCCATTTTGACATTCCTGAGCCAATCTTTGTAGTTTGACCCTGTCAGTATATTTTTTTTCTAATAGTAACTTAAGTCCGGTCATGATGTTTGGTCGCTGCAATTAGGAGAGAGAGAAGAAACACTTTAGCATGATGCTCTTGCAAGTTTAGAGTGGTTTTTAGTTTGTCTAAACAGGATGGCTCCCGCTGTTCCTCGAATCCTTCCTCAAACCAAAAAAGAAGAATTAGTCGGGATCGATCTCACCGTACAATACTTGCTTAACCGTTCAGCCAGGCCAGTGTTGGTATTTCGAGGGAGGTTTTCTAACGCTTTCGCGAAGTTCCTTAATTAAATAACCTCTTTTCCCTGTGGGCGTAGCCCTGCTAACACCTTTCTAGACACCTACTTGGTTTATAGCATTGATCGTTAAGTGAGAAAGTTCCCGAGGAGTAGCATATACTCACAGTAGGATCGGGATCCAAATATCATCGTGTGATAAAACTGAAGGAATCCTACCAGAATCATCACACTCCAAATGGTATGCAGCACTAGCAAGTTTCAGATTCTTTAGAAACTCCCGATGTGGATTTTTGCCCCATGCTCTTATGACCTTGACGTAGGCCAAAATATCATAAGTCACATGTCAAGTTCTACCCATCATTTACCAGGTTAATTTGTACCCACCCGTACATACCCTTGACGTAGGCCAAAATGGCAGTACGACTGTCTTAAACCAACGCATCTATCTATACAACAGATAAATATCCGGCAGGTACCAATCACTATGCCTTGGCGTAGGTCAAAATACATAGCTTGAATACTACCGAATATTTAACTGAAATGATGGAGGGCTACGAATGGTTTTGGAGAAACCGTGAACGTAGTGAACTTGATATAATCGAAGGAACCTGATAGCTTTTAAAAGGAGTGGTTTAAGCTCCGGGTTTAAAAATTGTTTTGAAAAGAAACCGAGTGGTTTTGAAATTGTTCCAACGATTTTAACTTTGGTTTATTTTCTTGCTTTAATTTAATGTGTCCCATCATTTAATCCTACCATTGCAGAAAACAACGAAAATATGACGTAAGCTTATGCCATCCACATTCGCCACGGGGCCCGTCATTACCCGTTAGGTTACTTAACTAACGACAGAGCGGGGGCTGGACTAGCGCGGATGCAAAACATAAGCAACGCCTACTAGATATCATATATAGATATATACATTCGTCAGATGCAATGATAGCCATTCCAGATCACAGATGAACACATTGGATATACTAGAAATCCGCGTTTCGTTCGAGCCTGCAACGAAAGACGGATTACACGGTCGCGATGAATAGCCAAACCCCACCCTAGACCCCTACGGGTGCGGCAAACTACCCGCCAAGTACCTGAAGTGAAGCAACCTCCCTTAACAACGTGAGTAGGCTACTCGGCACTTCGAGATACCCGGTAGTTTGTGCACCCCACCTTGGGTCTATCCTAGGAGCAAAAACAGTAAAAGAAATAATATACAATGGCGGCTACAAACTCATCCCGGATGTGCGGCCATAAAAATAATATTACATCAATTTACATATTACATCAAATGAAAGATAAAGAAAACTCTCATCTCACAACCCCCGGCTATTCATCCGCGACAATCTAACGAGTTCATATACACAAACCATCAACATTATAGATCACAGATATGCACAACCCCCACTAATCGACGTATAGAGATTAGTTGACGTTCAGTGCATATATCACATTACAGATATAACCCATTAGCTAAAGTCTACAGAACTTCGATCAAAAATACGGATTTGTAACTAACCCAAACACAACTTTGTTCTCTAGAAAATCTGGGCAGAAACAACATATGCTAAAAATCCCAAAACAGAACACTAATGAAACTGCAGCAAAGACGAGTCACGGCCGAGTCAACTCGGCGCGGATCCGCGGCAAGAAGCATGTTCTCGCCGCGGTTCCACGGCGCGTTGACCGAGTCAGTGGCTCGTTTTTGCTGTGTGTTCCTAGAAAACCCTGAGCCGATTTTTAAGATGTGTGGAATTAATTTTTGAACAGTTTAAAAATCGGCAGAAAGTTCAGTTTTCGGACGTGTTTTGTGATTTTTTCTCCGATCGAAATTCTAAATACTTTGCTAACATGCTAGTTGTTGTTTAGACAGGCTCTGATACCACTGTAAGTCCACGTTACCCGTCCCGGTTCTTTCGGGGATGCGGAAACGGTAAAAAACGATTTTTTGACATAAGGCAACATGGACTAGAAAATAGGATCTTTGCTAAACAAAAACCTAGCAAACTAACTAGAAGTTTAACTACTATGTTAGAAGGTTATACCTAAGTCTTGAACTCCTTCTCTTCTTGCTCCTTGGAGTGGTTGGATCGGCTCCACCTCGTACTCCCCTTGTTGTTGAAGAAGGATCCACCCGAAAGCCTCTACCTTGAGCTCCTACCTCAACCGAGAGAAAACTAAAGTGCTCGGCTTGCTAGACCTTGTACTCTAGAGTGAGTAGAGAAGAATTTTGAGGGTTTTATCTCAATGGCTCATACTTCTCAACACATGAGACATTAGAGCCTTGAGAGAGAGGAAGAGGGTGAGCTTTGGATGAGAGAGAATGAGAATGATAGAATGGGCTCAATAATTTACAACCATGCTCACAAAAGAAAAAATAATCATGATAATAATAATAATTAAGAATTGTGATGGTTAGTTTCAATGACCATTATCATTTCATGCATTTAATGCATTTTGTAAAGAACAACAAGTAAACAAAAGTCATAGAAATGAAATGATGATGGTCAACAAGTCCACAATGGTCAACCGGTCAACTAAGTCAACAAGTCAACAAAATTCAAATGTTCAACTCAACCATGGCACAATAATACTTAATTAATATTATTAATCATATTTCTTATTCTCAATAGGGTTTAGAAAAAAGTCAACGGTCGACAACCCTAACGAGAATCCTCTGCCTCTGCCTCTGTCAACTGTGCATACACACCCGCATCCGTGTTCCGAGGAACACGAATACAATGAGATAAAACCAATCGCAAAACATATGCTAGGATCTGGCTTAAACCAAAGACCGCTAGTAATAACTGTCCGGACACCAAACGTGCACAAGTGCGCGGATGTGAACGAACCCTGTCGCAAAACCATGCGACCTCTACTCTGTTTTGCCCAAAGGCGAATAGCTCTCTGTGTAGGACTCTAAAGACTCGACACTACGCTGGCAGTGGGTTTAACCATAGGCCGCAAGCGGTACTAGCTATACGTAATGGTCCCCAGGTAGATGCCGATAAGAAGACTGATGAGGTGAACCCATCCGAACTCCTACTGAGCCTGAATGTGACAATCTCCATACAGTCCGGTCTGTTCGTCTGAGAGTATCGCATGTCGGGCCTAGGGGGCGGTAAACGTCAGTCCCCTAGTAGCGGTACAAGTCGTGTCGGAGTGTAGCCCAGAGCACCCTGAGATAACACTGGAAACGCTACTAGTATATCTCGCTAGCCCTGGCCAGCGACTTTGTGTAATGGCTCTCCTAGACACAGCGCGATATCAACCCCCAATACCGGGAAAGACGAATCCTGTCTAACCGTCACTGCTTCTAAGTGCTTCGGGACTGCACCGAACTACTACCTGTTTGCACGACTCATTTGAGTTGTGGTAGGGTAGTAATCTAAGAACAGTGGGAACACACTCGAGGCGAAGTGACAGTGTCAAGTCTACGGACTATGCTGTACTCATGTCACCTGGGAACTGATAACTGACGATAGGTATACTACCAAACCAATAGTTCCCAGTGAGTCCTGTCCAGTGTACTCGTAACCTAACGAACACCTGCATACTATCTCCAGTACGACGTACTGATGGCTGTGGGACAGACCATCTCCCCTCCTGGGATGAGAAGCGTATACACTAGTCTACTATGGAGTATCGATGCCCTGTATCGATAATCGCATGACTAGGGACCTGTATAAGGATGTGCTTATAGATTACCCAGCCCCCACTAGTGTGACTGCCATCACAACGCTGGTAATCAAGCAAAGATCCTAAGGGCTCCACTAATGTGTATAGGCGATATGCTAAAAGAAACACATGCACACATTAAAGTAGAAACAAACCAAGTAGCATACTACTATTTCGAGCAAGATTGTCTATACAACTGTGAATATCCCAAGCTTCCATTAAGTAATATACAAACTAGTATGATACAGTAATGGCCTCTAGGGCATATACACTAACACATGTTGGACCCGGTGAGGTACCCCGGGGCAAGAAGACTCGTATATGTTAGACGGTGAGCCTGGCAGGGGAGTACTACCTACCGGTGATTGTTTTGAGCTCGGCGGATATCTGGGGGATACCGACCGGAGTTGAGAGATGAGACGGCCCGATCCGGACCGACGGAGCCCTATGTATATGAGAATTTACGTGCCGATGCTAGGCACAGGTTTCATGATATTTTTGAATGTCGATGCTTGACACTCAGGTTCCCTGATTTTGATATGTCGTGAGCGACACATGTTGATTTACATCCTCATACTTCCATGCATATGTTTATGATATTTACATGCATGTTGCTTATTGTCATTGGGTGACACGTGGACGATTTCCACCTACATATATTGACATTGATGATATTGATCACACAGTTGGATGATATCCACATATTCATAGACTTTATGATATAGTCGACATTGATCATACCTCATATTTATGATATGCTATTACCTGAGGCACTGGCACGAGCACTTGGCACTATACTCATGTATAGATGTTACATTGCCACCTTATCTTGCTTCAGACTTATTCATTTGAGGTTTATATATATATATATATATATATATATATATATAGATATATCTGATCATATTGACCTAGGATTGTGTCATACATACGATTTCTGCTCTGTGATGTTTTCTATTCATGAGTTGGCAACTCACCCCCGTTGTGCCACAGTTTCTTACAGGTTTTGCCGTACAGGTTTCATTGCGGCTTTTCTGGCACACTGCTTTCCTTACGGGTGACTTGCTTTGGTAGGTGGATTCTTTTGCATTAGAACCACCATTGTATATGTATTATTCAGTTGTATCTAGAAATTCCATCAACCAAACTTGTATATTGTTTCAGACATAGAAAACCAGTTGTATATTATTCCGACCTTAGAGTCGCGCGTTATAGTATTATGGTTTTCATGCTGATTTTGAGTTTCCTTTTAAGTTTTGATCATCGCTCTTCGGCGTTGTATATTATACTGCTTGCGTGGTTATGACCATCGATTGACGAAGAGCTAGCTCCCGCTTGGGGATGCCTTTTATCATTGTATATATTATTATTCATGTTGTACCCCGTTCGGGGCCAGTATTTACAAAGGAAACTCTGCTGAAATTTTCAGAAAGGATATTGAGGATTTTAAAAATGCATATTCGGCTTACTTATTTAAAAACCCTTGTTTTTAAAACATGTTTTCTACACTTCTTTAAAACTATTTTTCCTTTTTTACTCTTTAAAATGGTTTTAGATTTCTGGGTTTTTGGCTTACTTAGATTAGATGGGGTCCTATAGACTCCATATGATTCAAGTGAAAGTCACGTGCTATTTCGGGATATAACATTACTGCTTATCTGCAGCATATGATGCGATTAGAATATGGTAGTCGTACGGCTTTGTTGGCTTTCGTCAAGGGTCGTGCGAATGGGTTTAATTCAATCAAGAAATGTACGGGTTGAACTTGACTAGCGGACTATGGTTTGTTGGCTTTCGTCAAGGTCATAGCACGTTAGGGGCAAAAGTATTATCGGGAATTTCAAGTGTTGAAATTTGCAATGAGATTGCATACCTTCTATGAGATAGTTGGATCCTGATACCCACTGCGAGTAAGAGTTACTCTTGGGAGAGTTTTACAAATGACGATTAGCCGATCAAGTAGGTGTCTAGAAAGGTGTTAACGGGGTTACGCCTCTAGGAAAACGAGGTTTATTTTAATTAGGTCCATGCGAAAGCACGGGGAACCTCTCTCAAAGTACCAACACAGACCTGGCTGAAAGATTGGAGAACTTGTAAGGTGTAATTAATCCCGGCTAATCTAACCTTTTAGGGTTCGAAGGAAGATTTGATGAAAACAGTAGGAGCCATCCTGATTAGATAAGATAATAACCAATCTAATCTTGCAAGAGTATACGCTAAAGTGTTTTCTTCTCTCTCTCTCTCCAGGTGGCGACCATGTCAGGCCTTAATCAAGATAATAATATAGATGTATTGACCGAACCCGCTTATTATACTGAGCAGGGAAACGTTGGTCTAGTTCTTTCTTATAATTGTTATAAGACTGAGTAGGAAATAGGGAAATATCCGGATACCCACGCCGCCCAAACGAAGAAAAAGTGTGATGATGCATCTTCTTCGGGTGTGTTAGTTATCGAGAACTGTTTCTCAGTTCACTCTACATCCTAGGTATTAGATACCGGATCGGGATCCCATATTTGTAATATGTTACATGGGCTACGTAAAAGTAGAGAACTGGGAGAGGGTGATCATTCCATAAGAGTAGGGAATGGTGCAAATGTTGTAGCCAAGGCTGTTGGCGAATATCACCTAGTGTTGCCAAATGATAATACATTGATTCTGAACGAATGCTATTACATTCCGACCCTGATATGCAATATTATATCAGTTTCTTTATTGACTAAAGAAGGATGTAATTTTGTAGTACAAGATAATGTTATGAACATCTTCCTAAATCAAAAGTTGATTGGATCAGGCTCGTTAAATAATGGCATATACGTTCTAAATCAAACCACGGTTCTTAATGTACAAAACACATACAAGAGGAAGAGTTCAGAAATGAATGAATCCTTCTTGTGGCATTGTAGACTAGGTCATATCAATGCGACACGACTAGCTAAGTTACATAAAGATGGATATTTGAATCCGTTTGAATTATCATCTTATGATACTTGCCAGTCATGTCTCAAAGGCAAGATGACCAAAAGTCCGTTTAGTGGACATGGAGAAAGAGTTACAGAACTCTTGGGACTGATACATAGTGATGTATGTTGTCCTATGTCTACACATGCCAGGGATGGTTCCTCGTACTTCATTACATTCACTGACGATCTCTCAAGATACGGACATGTGTTCCTGTTGAAACACAAGTCTGAAGCTTTTGAGAAATTCAGAGAATATAAGAACGAATTCGAGAACCAAATGGGTAAATGTATTAAGATCCTTCGATCTGATCGAGAAGGAGAATACTTGAGCAATGAGTTCCTGGACTATCTAAAAGAGAATGGAATTCTCTCTCAGCTTACTCCTCCATATACACCACATCACAATGGTGTATCGGAATGGAGGAACCACACCCTATTAGATATGGTGCGCTCTATGATGAGCACTGCTGAGTTACCTATTTCCTTCTGGGGGTATGCGCTTGAGACAGCCATACACCTATTGAATATGGTTCCTACCAAATCAGTGCCTACCACACCATATGAGATATGGAAGGGAAAGAGACCATCACTTAATTATGTTAAGATATGGGGTTGTCCGGCCTATGTCAAAAGGCATAATCCGGAGAAACTCGAGGCAAGGTCTGCCTTGTGCAAGTTTGTAGGATATACCAAAAACTCACAAGGGTATATCTTCTACTACACTGAGGAACAAAAGGTGTTTGTTTCTCGACATGCCACCTTTTTAGAAAAGGAATTTCTTGCAAAGGAAATTAGTGGCGAGGAGGTAGAACTGGACGAAGTTCCAGCTATACAAACTACGACAGAAGATTTGGTGGAACCAGAGGATTTAGTAGTTCTCATCAAACCTCATCCACTCCACCGATCTAGTAGGGTTCCTCATCCACCTGAAAGATACTATGGTTTTCTCATTGATGGTGGGAGCGAGTATTGCATCATGGAAGATGATGACCCGACTAGCTTCCAGTAGGCCATCACGAGTGGGGACTCTGTGAAGTGGCTGGATGCAATGCGTTCTGAGATGGAATCCATGTACACCAACAAAGTATAGACTTTGGAAGTTGCTCCTGAAGGGGTAAAATCCATTGGGAGCAAATGGGTCTTTAAGAAGAAACTTGGTGTAGCTGGAAAGGTTGAGGAAAGCTAGAGTTGTTGCAAAGGGTTTTCGTCAACGACCATGTGTGGATTATGACGAAACCTTTTCTCCAGTGGCTATGCTTAAGTCCATCCGGATCCTACTTGCTATTGCTGCATACCATGACTATGAAATTTGGCAGATGGATGTTAAGACCGCCTTTCTAAATGGTGATTTGGAAGAGTGCGTGTACATGACTCAGCCTATCACGTCCCGAAAGTACGGAATATGACCGGCACTTAAACTACGAACGTCTCGAGGCGTACGTAATCTAAGTAAGCCGAAAACCCAGAAATCCAAACCAAGAAAAGTAGTAGAGTGAAGGAAAACCAATTAAAACAAGTGGTTTCAATAGCATAAGCCGAGTTATGCGGTTTAAAAAAAAACATCAAACATTTCCCGAAAATTTCGGCAGAATCTCCTTTGTAAAAACTGGCCCCCAAACGGGATACAACATGAATAGTATACGAAATCAAAAAGGCATCCCCAAGCGGGAGCTAGCTCTTTGTCAATCGACAGTCACAACCACACAAGCAATATAATATACAACGCCAAGGGCGAGGATCAAAACTCAAAAGGAAACTCAAAACCACCAGAAATCCACAGAAATATAACGCGCGACTCTAAGGTCGAAAGAATAAACATCACTGGTCTCTATCTCTGAAATAAATACATGTTTGGTTGATGGAACTTCTAGATACAACAGAATAATGATATAAAAGATATATAATGGAGGTACGATAAAAGTAAACCCACCTACTACCAAGGCCCCCGGAAATGGGAAGCAGTGCCAGCAAAGCCGTAATGAAACCTGTACGGCAAAACCTGCAAGAAACTGGGGCACAACGGGGGTGAGTTGCCAACTCGTGAATAGAAAAACATCTACGGAAAGAAATCGCATAAATAACACAACCTAGGTCAATGATCATAATATATCCTCAATTATATATATAACATGCAGCCTATAACAAAGGCTAGGGTAAATATCTAACCCGAGTGTAATCTCATGTGCCCGTGTCAGTGCCTCAGGTAGCAATATATCATATGAATGAGGTATGAATGCATGAAAACAGAATACATGTAAATGAAGAAACTCTTTTCATAATTTAGTGAGATTTCCTTTGTATTTTTAAAATGAGGTATCATAATGAAATCAGCATAAAACAGTGCCTAGCATCGGCACAAAACGTAATCCCAATATCTTGATATCTCTGTATCACAGTCTCTGTACCTCAATATCTCGAAATCTCAATGTCTCAATCACAATATCTAGGGCGCCGTCAGTCCAGACCGGCCCCTACCATCCATCTCAAGACCATGACGGTATCTTCCGGATATCCGACGCGTCGGGTAATATCACCGGTCGGTAGTGCTCCCCTGCCAGGCTCAGCGTCAACAACACGATCCTCTTGCCCTGGGGTACCGCACCGGGCCCACCATGTACCCGAAACGGTTCCTCCACTCCTCGAATCGAGTCTCGAAATCCATCAGCAAACTCATGTTGGACGACTCATACATCATGGGAAAACCGCACTTTTTATTTAAAAGAGAGGGAAGAAGCTTATACAAGTTTTGCGGTTTTCCCCCAAATCCAGAAAATCTCATAGAAATCCGAATCCAAATCATCAATAGCATATAAACCCATGAATATAGGCATAAGAATCCATGAATACGGCATAACAATGAATAACAGTATGCATGAAGTGACAAGTAATAACTACAATATCTAAGCTGGCATATAAGGTAAGTACACTAATATTATGTCAAACTACTAGCTATCAAGCTAAGTTAAGCAATAATATTTTCTAAGGTGTACGTGACATGGCAATTACCGATGAAGATGTGTGTGAGCCGGCAAGTAAGTGTACGTGGTACATACGCATCATCGGTAATGGTGCTGGTGTCCTAACAGCATAATGTCAACAATGCAATATGAAATAACAATGTAAGTATGCGATGCGGAGCGAGCAACCAAAATGAGCGGGAGATAAATATTAAATAATGGTGCCATTTGAAATAACATGAATCGTGGGGTTTTGAAAATAGGGGCTACGGTGTTTTTATGAAAAGATAAGTCTTTTGAAATATCCGTAGGATCCCTTGGGCTGTCTTTTAAAATACCCACGATTCGTTAGTTTTTGAAATAGGTAAGAATCGAATCTAATCTAACAACTAAACTAAACTAAAGGGCTAAGCTAACAAGCTGGACTACAGGTAAGGAAACCGCCTAACATCTGAGTCGATACATATACATACCTGTATATATATTAGTCGGTGATCCCGCCTCAATAATATCATATCCGATACCATATCTATAATCAGACATCCCAAGTCAAGAGTGCGGATCAATCATCAAAATATAGCTCGTACGTAAATCCGTCGTATGGCATCCCCAAATCTGGGTACGGGTTAATATCATATTCATCACACTATTCAACTGGTATCCTCTTTATCCAAGATCATAGTCCAGGGTACTGACCTATGTCTAGTACAATACTAATATCATCAATATAGTCATGATCTGACTACTGATCGACAGTCTCGTACAAACCGATATCATCAGCACATATCATCATCAAGGGTATACATCGCCCAATACGGCCTAGTATCAATATCCTAGCATATCATATCTCATATCACGATCACATGTCGACCATTTTATATATAGCACTATTCACCCGTATCGTCGTTCAAAGACCCGCTATAACATCAGGACGTATCTCAAATACGAATCCTGCCATATCACCGACATCACAACCTCAACACAAATCTCATCGACTCATCTCAAACCCAAGTATCATCCTCAAATCCGTATGTGAACACATAGTCCCATACCCATGTGAACACATAACTATATATTCCCGAATAAGCACAAATGAAAGAAGAAAGTATGCAAGTATGGGTGGTTGTGTGCATGTGTGGTGCGACCACTACTCTAGAGTTTCGCGACACTAAATCATCCAAGAACACCAAATATCCATATTATCATCAATATACTCAAACAAAATATAATCAATATATATGTGTGTATACGTATTCATATACATCACCACGAACTGCGGGGGTGCTATACGCCATCCACCCGACTTCTCCCCGTAGATATAAATCTACTCACCTGGTCCTCGCTCGCCGGTGCCGACGTCGCCACGCGCTTGCTTGTCGTCTCGAAGTCCACATGGGTACCTACATATCATAACGCAACGTATCGCATTAAAATCCGACTCATGATCAAAACGACACACGAAACCCACATAGGTCAAAACCTATGGTTGCTTTCACAAAAACCCAAAATTCATTTTAAAAGCCATTTTTCCGAAAATCTAGCAAGCACAAATTACCCGTTTTAGTACAAAACTCGACGTTTGAAAAAATTTAATGGCCATAATACTTATTAAACAACTTAAATAAGTCATAAAAACCATTTCCATTTTTTAATCTCATTAAATTTCTTTAGCCCCAAAATTCTAGTTTACAATATACCCAAATTTTAACAATTTTATAGCAAAAATGCACAAACAACAATTTAGCTAGGATTTTCATGAACTAAAGACATTAAACCACACTTAATAATGTTAATGAAGTCAAGAAAAACCTAATTACATTTTTCTCTTAATCAAATTCAAGGTTTACAAAAACCTAGTTTGCAATTTAAGCAATTTGGACAAATTACATATAACAAGTGCAATTTAATCAACCAAACTAGGTTTTACATACATTAAGATGTTAAACTAGACCTTGCATCCCTAATGATATGATAAAAACCCTAATTGAAATCACAAACCCTTACTATATTTTTCAAAACATTCAATTAATCCCAAACTATTAGCTAATTATGCTAGATTTAAAGTATTCAAACAACAATTAGACATAAGGTTAAGAATTTACCCCCACAATCATCTTGAAATCTAGCACAAATCTAGCCTCCCAAACATGCTTCCCTTCACCAAGATCCATACTAGAATGGTCAAGTAAAATGGGTAGGGATTAGATTTTGATTTTGTGGAATTTTTGAAGCATTTTGGATGATTTTTTTGATGGAATTTTGAAGAGAAAAGAGAAGAAGAAATGGAGGGGGGCTGCTGCTACTGGTTTCAGCAGAGGAAGAGGGGGAAAAAAGGTGAGGGGATGATGCCAAAAGATCCAAGTCAAAGCCCCTCCCAATTACCATAATACCCCCACCTACTTTACTATATATAAAAACCTTATTTTAACCCATTTCTCACGTGATTTAAGGTCAAAAAGAGGGAAATAAAATTCTTGGGATGCTACAATAGTGTGGGGCTGGCCAAGGGGAGTGAGGGTGAGTGTGAGAGACTTTACTAAAAAATTCTATGCAAAAAGACCCCCCACAATACCATATTTGCAAGTTTTAGTTCAAAATAACTATATTTTTGTTTTCCATAAAATAAATCAATTAAAACTTGAAATAAAATACTAAAAAATTATATTACAACTAGATTTTAATTAACATGATTTTAAAGATTAAAATTAGCCCATTTAAATTTGTATTTATCGCTAATTTAATGTATTTTCTTACCGGCTTAAAATAATATTAAAATAATTAATTTCGGAAAAAAATTCAGAAAATTTGAAATTTCAGCAGTGGCACAATAAACACCAAATACTAGCAATTACATAGCTAGAATATGTATATTTAATTTTATTATAAAGATATTTGCATTTTGACTTTTTACAGAAAACCCCCTTATTTTAACTTTTTTTTTTCGAAATTTCACCGAAACGATTTTCAAAACATTACAATCTTCCCCCCTTAAAGAAATTCGGTCCCCGAATTTAAATTAAAACTCTCCCCAAATACTAAAACATCTAAGCAAAACCATCAAGTCGTCGGGGCTCCGAAATCGTAAATACATAAAACAAATCGTAGCGCAGCGCATGCGCATGAAAAATGAGCATATAACTCAAATCAAAACTCCGTCAAGCATCCCGCAATCATCGGAGTCATAGGGAAGACATCAATGCCAAATCCAAAGCAAAACCAATATGATATAACTCGAAACTATACATGTAAATATCGAATCTATATATGTAAGTATCTGAAGGAAATGCATGCCAAATCTCTTTAAGTCGCTGTGCAACGCGTATAACACTGCACAGTGGCGGACGTCTATCATAAGAAAATAACTATATACATATATACCTTTGTTTGAAATGTACGTTCCGCCGTTTTAGAAACAATTTAGAAGGGTCTCCTTGTTTTAAACATTTCGTGTCATATCAGACACGTAGGTAAATACTGAGGCTATAGATCGCTTTTTGGAAATCCCTTCAATAACTATCAATGTATGCAAAATATATTCAGGTACTGTCCTCTGACTAGTCCTGCTTAGTACGAAAACACATCGCAATTATCATAAAAAAAAACGTACTACTCTATAAGAAATCAATCCCAAAATACTGAAAGGTTTGTTTAGCACCCTATGAAGAGTTTTGAAGCATCACATGTCCAGAAGTTTAAATTTTTATGGTGCTAAACGAACATGCAAAGGAATCGATCCTAGAAAATTAGGGTTTCGAGATATAAAGCGAACTAATCTAGGGTTTCGAGACTACAACCTTTGTAGCTCCCTTTCGCTGGACTCCTTGGTCTCTAGGGTGTTGAATGGAAGTCCTCTTGAATTCCTCTTGTGTCCACGACGATCCACCACGGAGTTCTCCGTCCAAGCTCGCAACTTCGTAAAACCGGAGAGAACACTCTAAACAAGTTGGCTAAACTTGTGTAGAATGAAGTTGTGGTTAAGATTCTCACTTCAAAAACCTTTCTTTAAGTGTGATTTACTCACTAGAAAAAGCTAGAGAGCAAATGAGAAAGAGGAAGAAGATGGTGGCAATATTTTTCACAAGAGGTAATAAGATAAAAATAACTCACAAGAAGAAAAAGAAATATATCAATATATATATTTTATTTCTTCTTACTATGAACCATGGTTAAAGTGATGGAGACATTATTTAACTTGAGTTTTAAATGATAAAGAGAAGGATAACTCAAGTTAAGAGGTAGGTAAGCATGGTTAGGTCAAAGGAAGAATGTAGAAGCTAGAATGATTATCCTTTTCTTTTCATTTTGTTTTAAAACCAAAATTAAATAATAATCCATTATTTAATCCATGGTGTGAGTCTTATATTGCCACCATTTCCATATGTTAACAACCATGATGGATGGGTGAATGTATGTGTGTATGTATGCACATCCATATGTGCATGAAACTAGCATGAAAGAAAGAAAGAAAAGCACACATGCATGCACACATCCATCATCCAAGAAAAGGTTTTAAGTGAGAAAATAATGGTTAAATGATAAATCAACACTTGATTTATCAATCCGGTCATATCTCATATGACCCTACCAAAAGCAGTTCACCCGATCAATGTTCGGTATCATATACGCACATTTTAATCGGGTGCTTGCGCATATCGCATACGCGCACCACAACGTTTCGCCTGGACTGGGTAACTCCTTTGTGGGACTCTAAGACTCGTCAATACGCCGGCAGAGGGTGATGATCATATCAGGTACCCCCAAGCCGCAAGCGGTCAGCTAAACGTAACGGCCACCCGGGTATTGAGCGATCAGAAGACAACAAGCGAACCTGCTATAACTCCCGTCGAGCCATCCGGCAACACTACCGTACAGTCCGGTCTCTTCGTCAGATATGCTGCATATTGAGCCTAGGGATGGTCACGTCGACCCTAATAACTCAATAAGTCGTGCCGGTGAATGGTCTATAGAAGATCGAGAAACTACTGATAACACTTATCAGCAAATCTCAGCAGCCCTGGCCAGGGACTTACTGATATAACCAGTCGGGCACAGTACAGCATCAACTCCCAATATCGGGAGAGACGAAACCCCTCCTATCGCTCATTTCCTTCGTGTGTCTCGGGACTGTACCCAACGGCCACCTGTTTGCACGACTCAGTAGAGCCGTGGTAGGGTGGAAATCAAAGTACAGTGGGAGAACACACAAGACTCCATGACGATCTCGGGTCTACAGACTAACCTGTACCAGTGTCACCTGAGAACTGCTATCCGACGATAGATATAATTCCATATAGGAGTTCTCGGTGAGTCCGTCCAGTGTACCCAGTCAGCACTGAGCACCCGTATATGATCTTGATGTCAAACATCGATGAATGTGGGAACATCCATCGCCCATCACATGGGTCTAGTATCATATACGCTAGTCTACTCTGGTTTATCGATGCCCCGTCTCGATACACCTCCGACTAGAGACATTTCAGGATATGCTTATAGACTACAAATATCCCACTAGTATGATCTCTATCATAATCAGAGTAGTCAAGCCGATATCCTCAGGGCTTTATCAGCATGTATGAATGAATAAAAGCATGATCAAATCAACATGTCAGATAAAGAAGAACCAGATAGCATACTATCATGTCGAGGAAGAATGCAAACTGAATATATATACATGTATAGATACATCCACTATCACATAATGGCCTCTAGGGCATACATATATCCAACAAATACGCGTATGAATACTACGTGCGTCTGGTGTGCACGACAATCAAAATCCATATACGTGCCATATAAGTGCACAGAAACAAGATCTAAGTGCATCGGGTGTGCACAAAGCATCTGTCGTAGGCAACGTGTGTGCCTGACAGCAAAATCAGGTGCATCTGACATGCACGAAAAAATCTCGATTTAGTGCATCTGGTGTGCACCAAAATCGCATCTCAAGACATGCGCTCAACATGCGCGAAAACCCAAAACCAGGGGCATCCATCATGCACGAAATCATGAAATCCAATATCAAGCGCCGAACATGCGCAAAATCAAATCAGGTGCACAAGGTGCAGAAAACAAATATCGAGTATCACAATCGAAATCGAAGTCCAGTGCATCTAAGTGCACAAAAGGCGTATCACTGCACTGCAAGCATATATAAACTATACAGAGTGCAGGAACCAAATCGTGTGCGTGCATACGCACAAAATCAACTCAAATGTCTAAAACCGTAAATCACAAACATGTGAAACCAAAGCACGAAAACGATATCAAGTGCAACACTGTGCAAAGATCGTAAATCCTCAATCATCAAAATCAAATCATAAGAATAAATCACCCAAAACATCGAAATCAATAATGACGGAATAGTACCGCCCAAGTGCATCCTCTAAGAATCTCGGGCCAACTGTCACGGTCACTAGTGGGACGTCTCGTCGATGATCATGAACTCTGGCCTGCTGGTGTGCGTAACAATGACCACTCCTGGGTCAAGGTCTTCACTGTGAATTACCAATCTCTCGGTCCATAGGCTCATCGGTCCTGTCAGGTGTGCTAACGGGGATGATTCCGTTCTGGCACTTCTCTGGTCATCTCTCGTTCAATCATCGCGACCACTCGTAAGACAAAATATCACTAGCGTCGGCCTCTGGCTCTCTGAATGTACGTGACACATCTGATCCTAGGTGCAAGTATCATTGCAGCAGTGTCCTGGAAGGAATCCTGCTCACGGTCTCTTCCATGTCTCGTCTCTGCCAACTGTCCGGAAGTCATCATCCTTTCCTATATCTGCATCTTGCTCTGGAACTGTAGGGTACCTAGGCACTCTTGTGAAGGTTCAAAAGGCATCAAACATGACCGGATAAAAATTTAGACGTGCCGAACAACCCAAAACCGGGATCTTTGCTAGATTATTAGGGTTTAACATGCAAGATGATAACTTTTATCTAAGTGTGAGGGATTACAACCTTTGTAGTCCGCTCCTTCACTTCACAAGCTCCGAGTAGAAGTCCCTTTGCCGCGATCCACGATCTCCCGGACTCATGAGAGGCTCCACGACTCGAACGATCCATGCTAGCTCGAAGTATTCCAAATCTCCGATGATCTACCTTGAAGTTGCAAAGACTCAAGCTTTCTCACTCTAAAGAGATGAACACGCTAATCTCATTGGCTAGATGAGATGAGGATGAGAGAGTAGTATTTTTGCTTTCTTTTTAAATCATTTTCTCATATTATTTCATCACATAAAGAAAATCAAGTGAGCTTTCTTCAAGAGAGAAGAAGATGATAATGGAAAAGATAATGAGATTATTTCTTTTGTGATGAATAGAAAACAAAGCTATATGATTGATATATTAACCATGGTCAAGGATGAGTGGATAAGATTGTGTAGAGAATAAACTAGAGTTAGGGTTTGGTTGGGTTAAGAATGTGTCATCACAAAATATCTTAACCATGACAAAAGAAGTTGCTTCTAGAAGGTGCATGAAGCAACTAACCCTAATCAAACCCTAACCTCATATAATCATCCTTAAACATGTTTAATAATAAATCATATCATGTCACAATAATATATATCACATATATATTATTTATTTGCAACAAAAGAAAATAATACAATTAACATATATCGCATATATATCAATGCATCATCCAGTGAGAAAATGAAATAATAAAGCGAGCCAATATTAGATAATGTAATACAATATATCATATATATTATTATACATTAAATCATCGAATCAACACTTGATCCGACGATCCGGCTATATCGAATATTACCGACTAATATATCATGTACCGATTCATCGAATCAACACTTGATCCGATGACCCGGTTCATAACTTAATATCGCGAGAATATAATACGGTATCCCATATCGCATTATTCTCGGTCCTGCATATATCACATATGTGCCTCTACTCCGTTTCGCCTGAGCCAAGAAACCTCTGTGTAGGACTCTAAAGAATCGTCAATACGCCGGTAGCAGGTGATGATCATATCAAACACCCACAAGCTGCAAGCGGTCAGCTAAACGTAACAGCCACCCAGGTATTGAGCGATCAGAAGATCAACAAGCTAGCCTGTGCGTTCTCCTGTGAATCCAACCAGTAACACTCCCGTACAGTCCGGTCTGTTCGTCTGATATGTCGCATATCAAGTCTAGGGGTGGTATACGTCAGACCCCAGTAACCGATAAGTCGTGTCGATGTGTGGCTCATAACAGGTCAAGAAACTACTAGTAACACTTACCAGTAAATCTCTATATCAGCCCTGGCCAGGGACTTCCAGTTATAGCCAATCGAACACAGCACAACATCAACTCCCTATACCGGGAGAGACGAATCCCCTCCTATCGCTCATTGCCTCCATGTGATTCGGGACTGTACCCAAAAGCCACCGTTTTGCACGCCCTCTTGGACGTGGTAAGGTGGAAATCAAAGCACAGTGGGAATCACACAAGACTCTATGACGATCTCGGGTCTACAGACTACCCTGTACCAGTGTCACCGGAGAACTGCCATCTGACGTGTGGTATATCACCATCTGGGAGTTCTCGGCGAGTCCGTCCAGTGTACCCAGTCTCCACTGAGCACCCGTACACCATCTCTGATGTCTAACACCGATGGATATGGGATCATCCATCGCCCATCATATGGGTCAAGATGCGTATACGCTAGTCTACTCTGGTGTATCGATGCCCTGTCTCGATATACCCTCGACTAGGAACAGTTATAGGATGTACTCATCGACTACCGCGGCCCCACTAGTATGATCTCATCATAGTCCTAGTAGTCGAGTACAGATCCTAAGGGCTTTATCAACATGTGAGAGTAAAACAGTAAACCAATACAAGTCAACATGTTAAGATAAAGTGAAACCAAATAGCATACTATCATGACGAGCAAGAAAGTCATCTCTATATATATAACCAAGCATCCATTATAATATACATCATATGTACAACAATGGCCTCTAGGGCATATACATAACTAACAATCTCCCACTTGCACTAAGGCCAGCTGCTGTAGTATCTCATACCTAGCATCCCGAATAATCTCTCAAACTGTATCTGGGGAATAGCCTTCGTGAATGGATCCGCAGTGTTATCCTTCGTATCTGACCTCGATCTCCCGGCGATCAACTATCTCCCTGATCAGGTGATACCGCCTCAGAATATGTCTGGACTTTTGATGGGATCTGGGTTCCTTGGCCAATGCCACAGCTCCATTGTTATCACAATACAGAGGTATTGGATGCTCAATGGATGGAACCACTCCAAGTTCAGTAATGAACTTCTTGATCCAGACAGCCTCCTTGGCAGCATCGTTGGCAGCGATGTATTCAGCCTCCATCATTGAGTCTGCAACGGTATCCTGTTTGGAACTCTTCCAACATACCGCCCCTCCATTGAGGGTAAAGACAAAACCCGAATGCGACTTAGAGTCGTCCTTATCACTTTGGAAGCTGGAATCGGTAAAGGACTCCACCTGGAGTTCTCCGTTACCATACACCAAGAACATCTCCTTAGTCCTTCGTAAGTACTTGAGAATGTTCTTCACAGCTGTCCAGTGACTCTCTCCAGGATCTGCTTGATACCGACTCACTACACTTAGTGAGTATGCTACATCGGGTCTGGTACATAGCATCGCATACATGATAGAGCCTACTGCCGAAGCATAGGGTATCCCTTGCATGCGAGCTCTCTCCAAATCAGTCTTGGGAGACATCTCTTTAGAGAGAGTGAGTCCAGAGATCGTGGGTTGGTTCCCACGCTTGGATTCTTCCATACTAAACCTCTTTAGTATGGTGTCAATGTACCTGGATTGGGACAATCCCAGTATCCGTTTAGATCTATCTCTATAGATCATGATTCCCAATATGCAGGAGGCATCACCTAGATCTTTCATTGAGAATCTCTGTGATAAGAAGAGCTTGACTGATTGCAGCATAGGAATATCATTTCCTATCAAGAGTATGTCATCCACGTACAATACGAGGAAGACAACCTTACCCTCTGCTACCTTCTTATAGATACAAGGTTCATCTATATTTTTGATGAAGTCAAACTCTTTGACTACAACATCAAAACAGATGTTCCAACTCCGCGATGCTTGCTTTAACCCATAAATGGATTTAAGCAGCTTGCACACCTTTCCGCTGCTCCCACTATTTACGAAGCCCTCTGGCTGAGTCATGTACACGCTCTCTTCTAAATCACCATTTAGAAAGGCGGTCTTAACATCCATTTGCCAGATTTCGTAGTCATGGTATGCAGCAATGGCAAGTAAGATCCGGATGGACTTAAGCATAGCCACTGGAGAAAAGGTTTCGTCATAATCCACACCTGGTCGTTGACGAAAACCCTTTGCTACAAGTCTAGCTTTGAAAGTCTCAACTTTTCCATCTACACCAAATTTCTTTTTAAAAATCCACTTGCTCCCAATGGGTTTTACCCCTTCAGGAGCATTTTCCAAAATCCATACTTTATTGGTGTACATGGATTCCATCTCAGATCGCATTGCATCCAGCCATTTTACAGAGTCACCACTCGTGATGGCCTGCTCGAAACTAGTGGGGTCATCATCATCCATGATGCAATCCTCGCTTCCACCATCAATGAGAAAACCGTAGTATCTCTCAGGTGGACGAGAAACCCTACTAGATCGGCGGAGAGGCTGGGGTTCGTCGGGTACTACTGAATCTTTTGGTTCCAACAAATCATCAGTTGCGGTTTGTGGTGCTGGAACCTCTTCCAGTTCTACCTCTTTGCCACTAATTTCTTTTTCAAGAAATTCCTTTTCTAAAAAGGTGGCATATTGAGAAATAAACACATTTTGTTCCTCAGCGTGATAGAAAATATATCCTTGAGAATTCTTAGGATATCCCACAAATTTGCAAAGAACTGATCGTGCCTCGAGTTTGTCTGGATTTTGTCTTTTGACATAGGCCGGACAACCCCATATCTTAACTCGTTTAAAATATGGTCTCTTCCCACTCCATATCTCATATGGTGTGGTAGGTACAGATTTAGACGGAACTAGATTCAATATGTATATGGCTGTCTCAAGCGCATATCCCCAAAAGGAAATAGGTAACTCAGCTGTACTCATCATTGAACGCACCATATCTAATAGGGTGCGATTCCTTCGTTCCGATACACCGTTGTGCTGTGGTGTATAAGGTGGAGTAAGCTGAGAGAGAATCCCATTCTCTTTTAGATAATCTTGGAACTCATTGCTCAAGTATTCTCCTCCTCGATCAGATCGAAGGATCTTAATACTTTTGCCCGTCTGGTTCTCTACTTCGTGCTTATATTCTCTGAATTTCTCAAAAGCTTCAGACTTGTGTTTCAACAGGAACACATGTCCGTATCTAGAGAGATCGTCAGTGAATGTAATGAAGTAGGAAGAACCGTTCCTGGCATGCGTAGACATGGGACCGCATACATCACTATGTACTAGTCCTAAGAGTTCGGTAACTCTTTCTCCGTGTCCACTAAACGGAGCTTTGGTCATTTTTCCTTTGAGACATGAATGGCAAGTATCATAAGATGATAATTCGAACGGATTTAAATAACCATCTTTATGTAACTTAGCCAGTCGTGTTGCATTGATATGACCAAGTCTACAATGCCACAAGTAGGATTCGTTCATATCTGAACTTTTCCTCTTATGTATGTTTTGTATATTCAGAACTGTATTCTGATTTAGAATGAATATGCCATTATGTAACGAGCCTGATGCAATCAACTTTTGATCTAGGAATATGTTCATAACATTATCCTGTACTACAAAATTATATCCCTCTTTACTCAATAAAGAAACTGATATAATGTTGCACATCATGTTCGGTATATAATAGCACTCATTTAGAATCAGTGTATTACGACTCGGCAATACTAGGTGATATTCGCCAACTGCTTTGGCTACAATACTTGCACCGTTCCCTACTTGAACGGAATGATCACCTTTTCCCAGTTCTCTACCTTTACGTAGCCCATGTAACTGTTTACATATGTGGGATCCTGATCCGGTATCTAATACCCAGGACGTAGGGTGAACTGAGAAACAGTTCTCAATAACTAACACACCCGAAGAAGATGCATCAACATGCATGTTCTTTTGGGCGGTGTGAGAATCCAGATATTCTCCTGTTTCCTGTTCAGTCTTATAACTCTTATAAGAAAGAATGGGTCCAACATTCCCTAGCTCAGTACAATAATTGGGTTCAGTCAATACATCCATATTATTATCTTGATTATGGCCTGACATGGTCGCTACCTGGAGAGAGAGAGAAGAAAACACTTTAGCGTATGCTCTTGCAAGATTAGATTGGTTATTATCTTATCTAATCAGGATGTCTCCCACTGTTTTTATCAAATCTACCTTAAAACCCTAAAAGGTAAGATTAGCCGGGATTAATTACACCTTACAATTTCGTCAATCTTTCAGCCAGATCAGTGTCGGTACTTTGAGGGAGGTTCCCCGTGCTTTCGTACGGACCTAATTAAAGTAAACCTCGTTTTCCCAGAGGCGTAACCTCGTTAACACTTTTCTAGACACCTACTTGAATGACTAATTGTCCTGTGTAAAACTCTCCCAGGAGTAACACTTACTCGCAGTGGGTATCGGGATCCAACTATCTCATAGAAGGTATGCAATCTCATTGCAAATTTCAACACTTGAAATTCCCGATAATATTTTGCCCCTAGCGATCTATGACCTTAACTAAGTCAACAAACCATAAATCGCAAGTCAAGTTCAACCCGTACATTTCCCGATTGAATTAAACCCACCCGTACGACCCTTAACTGAGTCAACAAGGCCGTACGAATACCCTAATCCAATCACATCTCATGTTTTAGCAGATAAACATTACTTAGCTACCGTACACTATGCCTTAACTAAGTCAACAAACATAGCACGAATACTAAATAATATCTATCTGAAATGACGGAGGGCTACGCAGGTTTTTCAGAAAACCCTGAGCGTAATGAACTTGATATCGTCGTAGAATCGAGTGAAGTTTTGAAAAGGAGTGTTTTTGAGGCTTTTCTTAGTTTCGCTAAAGGGGTCACTCCCGGTGAAGGGATCGTCGGCCCTTTCCTCATCGAATAAGGTGCAGGATATATCATATATACCGCTGTGCAAAGAAAAACACTAAAAGCAATCAAAAGACAAACCGCGTTTTGTAGCATCTGCCAGTTTTGCTAAAGGAGTCACTCCCGATGAAGGGATCTCGGTCCTTTCCTCATCGAATAAGGTGCAGGATATATCGCATATATCACTGTGCAAAGCAAAACTGTAGCTACCATTTTTATAAAGTTTTGATTCTACAACATCTTTAGGTTTCTTTTATTTTTATTAATCTTATTAATAAAAATCCCATCAGCTTATGCTTCCTAAGCATCACAGAAGAAACGAAAGCAGTAATATTTATATATCAGCATATATATATAGTATAAGCATTCGTCTCAGGCAGTAATATAATCTCATCACAGAACATTGCAGCAGAAGAACATATATGAAATATTGGATATACTAGGACGTCCGTGTTTTCAATACGAGCCTGTATAAAACACGGATTCCACGGTCGCGACGAATAGCCAAACCCACATCCCAAGACCCCTACGAGAGCGGCAAGTAACACTGCCAATTCTAGGGTTAGGAGACCCGGTCTCGACTCCTCGAGATGGCCTCCCACTGGACCCTAGAACCCGGTTACTTGTGCTCCCCTCCTTGGGTCTACCTAATGCAGAAAAGTAAATAATATACACTGGTGACAGCAACCGCAACCTGGAGGTGCCCCAAATAAAAGAATATTACATTACAAATGAATTTTACATGAATGAAAATAAAAACCCTCATCTCACATAAAACCCCCGGCTATTCTGAACGCGACGATCCAATATAACATATCACAGCAACACATAATATCACATATCATCAACGTAAGTAAATATGCGCATCCCAATTGTCGTTGACATATAGCAACGAAACCGGCGATATCACATATTACACTTACGGTCACAGAATAGAAAGTGTAAAACTCCAACATTTGGAATCCACAATCACTTTAGACATCGTAAATCCGAAATATCACATACTTCGCATTTCATGCCTAACTCTATGAATTCCACATATTGTATCACATTCCAGATAAATAGACAGTATTAAACTTTTCGAACAGATAATCAAATACCCAAAATTTTCCAAAGTGCTCAACTCTTGAGCGGAGTTCAAATAATCCCAGAATATGTCACAGTACCAGTGATCCAGCCGTAGAAGGGTCAAACCAACGCCTCACATGTGGCACGCCGTACTGCCCCAAACCCGAAGGTTCAAAGGGCAGTTCAAGACGGTCACATAATCGAGTTAAGGTTTGTTGTCTTCTAGAGGGTCCACCGCTTAACTTGTACAATTTTTCCGAAAAATTTAAACCCGATAAAAATTTAACACTTGAAAGTTTTACGTGCCGGGAAAAAGTGGGTTAATGATATCCGTTCAACTAGTTTAACAGTTTCTAAATATCCGGAAAGAAATACGAATTTAAAATTTCCGATCGAGTCTACTATTACAAAACAAACCCCAGAATTTTCAACACCTGAAACAGATTAAAAATACCCAAAAAATAGTAAACACAGAGTCAAGAATTACTGTGCAAAAAACCGTGGCTAATTCCCTTATACTGCCGCGGAACCGCCGCCATTGGGGGGTCTTTGCCACGGTTCCGCGGCCACGTGGTCGAATTAGAGGCACGAATTTCACAGTAATTCTTATCTTTTGTTGCTGTATTTTTCAGGTATTTTTAATTCAAAAAAATCCCAAAATTTAGAAAATTTCCAAAGAGGGGTCTAGTTTGGTCGTTTCGGGTTCGATCGGAGTTTTAACTTCGTAAACACATCGCCTAATGCACTAGCTAGGCTCTGATACCACTGTAGGGTTCCTAGGCACTCTTGTGAAGGTTCAAAAGGCATCAAACATGCCCGGATAAAAATTTAGACGTGCCGAACAACCCAAAGCCGGGATCTTTGCTAGATTATTAGGGTTTAACATGCAAGATGATAACTTTTATCTAAGTGTGAGGGATTACAACCTTTGTAGTCCGCTCCTTCACTTCACAAGCTCCGAGTAGAAGTCCCTTTGCCGCGATCCACGATCTCCCGGACTCATGAGAGGCTCCACGACTCGAACGATCCATGCTAGCTCGAAGTATTCCAAATCTCCGATGATCTACCTTGAAGTTGCAAAGACTCAAGCTTTCTCACTCTAAAGAGATGAACACGCTAATCTCATGGGCTAGATGAGATGAGGATGAGAGAGTAGTATTTTTGCTTTCTTTTTAAATCATTTTCTCATATTATTTCATCACATAAAGAAAATCAAGTGAGCTTTCTTCAAGAGAGAAGAAGATGATAATGGAAAAGATAATGAGATTATTTCTTTTGTGATGAATAGAAAACAAAGCTATATGATTGATATATTAACCATGGTCAAAGATGAGTGGATAAGATTGTGTAGAGAATAAACTAGAGTTAGGGTTTGGTTGGGTTAAGAATGTGTCATCACAAAATATCTTAACCATGACAAAAGAAGTTGCTTCTAGAAGGTGCATGAAGCAACTAACCCTAATCAAACCCTAACCTCATATAATCATCCTTAAACATGTTTAATAATAAATCATATCATGTCACAATAATATATATCACATATATATTATTTATTTGCAACAAAAGAAAATAATACAATTAACATATATCGCATATATATCAATGCATCATCCAGTGAGAAAATGAAATAATAAAGCGAGCCAATATTAGATAATGTAATACAATATATCATATATATTATTATACATTAAATCATCGAATCAACACTTGATCCGACGATCCGGCTATATCGAATATTACCGACTAATATATCATGTACCGATTCATCGAATCAACACTTGATCCGATGACCCGGTTCATAACTTAATATCGCGAGAATATAATACGGTATCCCATATCGCATTATTCTCGGTCCTGCATATATCACATATGTGCCTCTACTCCATTTCGCCTGAGCCAAGAAACCTCTGTGTAGGACTCTAAAGAATCGTCAATACGCCGGTAGCAGGTGATGATCATATCAAACACCCACAAGCTGCAAGCGGTCAGCTAAACGTAACAGCCACCCAGGTATTGAGCGATCAGAAGATCAACAAGCTAGCCTGTGCGTTCTCCTGTGAATCCAATCAGTAACACTCCCGTACAGTCCGGTCTGTTCGTCTGATATGTCGCATATCAAGTCTAGGGGTGGTATACGTCAGACCCCAGTAACCGATAAGTCGTGTCGATGTGTGGCTCATAACAGGTCGAGAAACTACTAGTAACACTTACCAGTAAATCTCTATATCAGCCCTGGCCAGGGACTTCCAGTTATAGCCAATCGAACACAGCACAACATCAACTCCCTATACTGGGAGAGACGAATCCCCTCCTATCGCTCATTGCCTCCATGTGATTCGGGACTGTACCCAAAAGCCACCGTTTTGCACGCCCTCTTGGACGTGGTAAGGTGGAAATCAAAGCACAGTGGGAATCACACAAGACTCTATGACGATCTCGGGTCTACAGACTACCCTGTACCAGTGTCACCGGAGAACTGCCATCTGACGTGTGGTATATCACCATCTGGGAGTTCTCGGCGAGTCCGTCCAGTGTACCCAGTCTCCACTGAGCACCCGTACACCATCTCTGATGTCTAACACCGATGGATATGGGATCATCCATCGCCCATCATATGGGTCAAGATGCGTATACGCTAGTCTACTCTGGTGTATCGATGCCCTGTCTCGATATACCCTCGACTAGGAACAGTTATAGGATGTACTCATCGACTACCGCGGCCCCACTAGTATGATCTCATCATAGTCCTAGTAGTCGAGTACAGATCCTAAGGGCTTTATCAACATGTGAGAGTAAAACAGTAAACCAATACAAGTCAACATGTTAAGATAAAGTGAAACCAAATAGCATACTATCATGACGAGCAAGAAAGTCATCTCTATATATATAACCAAGCATCCATTTTAATATACATCATATGTACAACAATGGCCTCTAGGGCATATACATAACTAACAGGAACGACTGCATACTCATCGCGACTCCTTCTGGAAGGTACATCCAAGTACCATGCCTCGGCATGCGCATCGCATCTCTGATGTCGGCGGAGTGGAACGTAGTCTCATCAAGATCTCGTACGAACCTCTTACTCCACTTTTCTCTAACGTCGACTGCTTCGGACTCATCTCGTCGTGGCTACATGGACTGAGCTCCAACGGCTATCCTCGTATCTGGAGTCTCCCAAGAATGCATCTCACCACCTAGCATCCGATTGAAGTCGAACCATCCGATTGATTCGTCAGAACCTCATAATCCCCCAAAAGCTCAACATCTTGGGTACAGTTTAACAGTATCGAGTACGTACCACAGCATCGATGGTCTAGCCGTAGAAGGGCAAACCCAAGCCTCACTAATGGCGCCGTGGAACTGCCGCAAACCCGAAGGTTCAAAGGCTTTCACACGGTCATTATGTCGAGTTAGGGTTTCATTCTTCTAGAGGGTCCATAGAATTGCCTGCATGTCTTTCCGAATACTTTAAACTTGGAATAATAGGTTTCTGACATTCGATCGTCTCTGTCGACTCTCAACGTCTCCGCGTGAAGTCGTCTCTTGCTGGAATCAATCTATCTGATGACCTCTCATCGGGTAGGCGAACGAACCACATGTCCTAGTCATTCATCCTCGGGTGACTAGCGACCTTCTATCATCTCTTAGTACAACCTGTACTGCAATAGCTCCAACATATGGGGCGATATCTCGTCGCTCGCAGCAACAACTGGCTCACTCGTCTGCACGCTGAACAGTGCCTCAATCTGTTAGTGTATATGCCCTAGAGGCCATTACTGTATCATACTAGTTTGTATATTACTTAATGGATGCTTGGGATATTCACCTTGTATATACAATCTTGCTCAAAATAGTAGTATGCTACTTGGTTTGTTTCTACTTCAATGTGTACATGTGTTTATTTTTGTATATCGCCTATACACATTAGTAGAGCCCTTAGGATCTTTGCTTGATTACCAGCGATGTGATGGCCGTCACACTAGTGGGGCTGGGTAATCTATAAGCACATCCTTATGCAGGTCCCTGGTCGCAGGACTATCGAGAGAGGGCATCGATACTCCGGAGTAGACCAGCGCATGCGCTTCTCATCCCAGTGTGGGAGACGGTCTGTCCCACAGCCGTCAGTACGTCGTACTTGAGATAGTATGCGGGTGCTCGTTAGGTTACGGGTACACTGGACAGGACTCGTCGGGAACTGACTAGTTGGTATTATACCTATCGTCAGTTATCAGTTCCCAGGTGACATGAGTACAGCTTAGTCCGCTGACTTGACACTGTCACTCCGCCTCGAGTGTGTTCCCACTGTACTTTGATCACTACCCTACCACGGCTCAAAGGAGTCGTGCAAACAGGTAGTGGTTGGGTGCAGTCCCGAAGCACTTGGAGGCAGTGACGGTTAGACAGGATTCGTCTCTCCCGGTATTGGGGGTTGACATCGCGCTGTGTCTAGGAGAGCCATTACACGAGTAGTCCCTGGCCAGGGCAAACGAGATATACTGGTAGGTTTCCAGTGTTATCTCAGGGTGTTTTGGGCTTCGCTCCGGCACGACTTGTACCGCTATTGGGGGACTGACGTTTACCTCCCCCTAGGCCCGCCATGCGATGTATCAGACGAACAGACCGGACTGTACGGAGAATGTCACACTCAGGCTCAGTAGGAGTTCAGATGGGTTTCGCCTCGTCGGTCTTCTTGTCGGCATTACCTGGGGACCGTTACGCACAGCTAGTGCCGCTTGCGGTCTGTGGTTAAACCCACTGCCAGCGTAGTGTCGAGTCTTTAGAGTCCCACACAGAAAGCTTTTCGCCTTTAGGCAAAAGAGTAGAGGTCGCATGGTATTGCGACAGGTCGCATGGTTTTGCGACAGGGTTCGATCACATCCGTGCACTTGTGCACGTACAGTGTCCGGACAGTTTACACTAGCGGGCTTTGGTTTAAGCCAGATCCTAGTGTACCTTATGGGATTGGATTTATCCAGTTTGCATTCGTGTTTCTCGGAACGCGGATGCGGGTGTGTATGCACAGTTGACAGGGAGGCAGAGGCAGCGGATTCTCATTAGGGTTGTTGACAGTTGACCGTTGACTTTTTGACTTTATGCTCAACCCTAATGAGAATATGATATGTGATTAACTATTATATTAATTAAGTATTATGGTGATATGGTTGTTGACTTGTTGACTTTTGTTGACTCGTTGACTTTGGTGACTTGTTGACTTTTGTTGACTTGTTGACCGGTTGACTAGGCTTGACTAGTTGACCATCATGATAACCATGGTTATCATTTCATGCCAAAGACTTTTTCTTGCTTGCTCATTTGAGTAAAATGAGTGCATGACATGATAAGGTTATGGTTGCTTCTAACCATCACATAAGACTTTTTTGATATGATGAGTTATGATCACTTTGGATTATGAGAGGGTGCAAGACAAAAGAGTTGCTCATTCTTTCTTGCTCACTCTCTCTCTTGTTCTTGAGCTCTCCTCTTGCTCCCACCCTCAACCTCTTGCTCCCTCTCTTGATCTATAGTTCTCTTGTCTCATGAGTTGAGAATCAAGAACCATAGATAAAATCCCATTCTATTTCCTCTCTACTCATTCTAGTTCACTAGGTTTAGCAAACCAAGTGAACTAGTTTCTTCAAAGAACGAAGAAGGAGCTAAAGGTTGGAGCTTTCAAGTGGATCTATCTTCGGCGTACGGAGACGACGAGAAGGAGCCATCGGACCACCATCGGAGCTTGAAGAGAAGGAGTTCAAGTTTAGGTATAACCATCTTCATCCGAGTAGCTAAATATCTTTAGCTTAGTTTGCTAGTTTTAGTTTAGGTAAAGATCCCGACCCAGCCTAGTCCATGTTGCCTCTTGCGTTAAAATTTTGATTTTATACCGTTTCCGCCTCCCCGTAAGAACCGGGGGTCGCAACGTGGACTTACAGTGGTATCATAGCCTAACTAAACTTAAACTAGCTTGGTAGTGAAGTGTAACGAAGTTCGGAACCGGAAAAATCCAAAAACCAAACTTTTACAAAAACTGAGTTTCTGTTGAAATTTTTTTGGCTCAAAATGAAAAACTTTATACTTGTAAATTCGGCTCAGGGTTTTGTGTGAACACCCAAGAAAAACGATACAGTAATTCGTCCAAACCGCCGCCCTTCCGCCGCGCGAGCTAGGCAGCCGCCGCGGAACCGCCGCGCTTTGTCGTCTTCTGTGCATCGTTTTTCGTGCAGTGTGTGTCTGTGTTGGTTTTGGGATTTTTGGAATATATTATATGTGCCCAGATTTTCCAGAAAAGAAATTTCCTTTTGGGGTCCTATAATTCCGTATTTTTTCCGAACTTCACTGCACTTTGACTATGATGGTTATATCTGTGATGTTTGCATGTATTGAACGTCGGCTAATCGCTATAAGTCGATTGGTCGGGGTTATACATGATCTGTAATGTGCTGGAATGTTTATATAAATATGTTGGATTGTCGCGGGTGAATAGCCGGGGGTTGTGAGACGAGAGTTTTCTTTTCTTGCAATTCATGTAAATTTGTAAATTGATGTAATAATTATTTGTATGGCCGCACAACCGGGAAGGGGTTGTAGCCGTCATTGTATAATTTCTTTTTACTGTTTTTGCTCCTAGGATAGACCCATGGAGGGGTGCACAAACTACCGGGTATGCCGAAGTGTCGAGTGGCCTACTCATGGAGATGAGGGAGGTTGCTACGCTTTGGGTACTTGGCGGGTAGTTTGCCGCACCCGTAGGGGTCTTGGGTGGGGTTTTGGCTATTCACCGCGACCGTGTAATCTGTTTTTGTTACAGGCTCGTACAAATTACAGATTCCTAGTATATCCAATGTATTTATCTGTGATCTGAAATGTTTATCATTGCAGTATATCTATATATGATATTATTTAGGCGTTGCTTATATTTTACAGACGCGCTAGCCCAGCCCCCGCTCTGTCGTTAGTTAAGTAACCTAACGGGTAATGACGGGGCCCCGTGGCGAATGCGAATGGCATAAGCGTACGTCATATTTTGGTTGTTTTCTGCAATGGTAGGATTAAATGATGGGACGCATTAAAAGAACTAATGCAAGAATATCACGCATTAAAAGAACTAATGCAAGATAATAAACCAAGTTAAAGTCGTTGGAACACTCTCGAAAAACCACTCGGTTCTTTTCAAAAACAACTTTTAAATGCGGAGTTTGAGCCACTCCATTTAAAAGCTATCTCGTTCCATCGACCAAATCAAGTTCACTACGTTCACGGTTTTGCCAAAACCATCCGTAGCCCTCCGTCGTTTCACATGAATAGTCAATAGTATTCAAGCTGTGTATGTTGGCCAAAGTCAAGGCACAGTGATTGGTAGCTATTGGGTGTTCATGTGTAGCATAGATAGATGCGTTGGTTTGGGACAGTCGTACTGCCATTTTGGCCAAAGTCAAGGGTAGGTACGGATGGATCCAAATTAACCTGGATAATGACGGGTAGAACTTGACATGTGACTTATGATATTTTGGCCAAAGTCAAGGTCATAAGAGCATGGGGCAAAAATCCATATCGGGAGTTTCATAAGTACTGAAACTTGCTAGATTTGCATACCATTTGGAGTGTGATGATTCTGGTAGGATTCCTTCAGTTTCGTCACGCAATGATATTTGGATCCCGATCCTACTGTGAGTATATGCTACTCCTCGGGAAATTTCTCACTTAACGATCAATGCTATAAACCTAGTAGGTGCCTAGAAAGGTGTTAGCGGGGCTACGCCCCCAGGGAAAAGAGGTTATCTAATTAAGGAACTTCGCGAAAGCGTTGGAAAACCTCCCTCGAAGTACCGACACCAGCCTGGCTGAACGGTTAAGCAAGTATTGTACGGTGGGATTGATCCTGACTAATTCTTCCTTTATGGTTTGAGGAGGGATTCGAGAAAAAGTGGGAGCCATCCTGTTTAGACAAACTAAAAACCACTCTAAACTTGCAAGAGCATCATGCTGAGTGTTTCTTCTTCTCTCTCCTAATTGCAGCGACCAATCAACATGACTGGACTTAAGTTACTCCTAGATAAAAACAAACTGACAGGGCCAAACTACAAAGATTGGCTCAGGAATGTCAAGATAGCAATCACTTATGACAAGCTGGGGTATCTTCTTACCACCAAAGCTCCCCCTGTCCCTGGTCCAACTTCCAGTGTCGCGGATAAGGAAATCCGCAAAGACTTGGGAGATTGATAGCGCGAAGGCCAAGTGCCTCCTGCTTGCCTCGATGGACAACGAACATCAGAGGAGGCATGAGAATATGGACATGGAGTCCATATTGCTCCATACAAAAGAACTGTATGGAGAGCAATCACGTATCGCAAGATACGAAGCGTCGAAAAAGTTATTTTCGACAAGAATGGCCGTCGGATCATCAGTAGCCGAGCACATGCTAAAGATGATCGGCTTCATTGAGGAGCTCGCTGACCTAGGGATCACATTGGAGAGTGAGCTATATACGGATATAGTTCTCCAGTCCCTTCCTTCCACTTACGCCCAGTTCATACTGAACTTCAACCTACAAGAAAAAGAGGTTGAACTTTCAGAGCTCCTCAACATGCTGAGGAGCGCAGAGGGCACCCTACAGAAAGGTAGGGATACATCCACTTTGTTTGTAGGAGGATCATCTTCTTCTAGGTCCAAGGCGAAAGCCAAGGGAAAGAAGAAGAAGGCCCCCGCCAAACCAAGGGGCGGTGTTAGTAAAGTGGATACGAAGGGAAAAGCAAAAGCAACAAAGATAGCGGGGAAGCTTGTGGATAAGGAAGAATGCTTCTATTGTCATAAGAAAGGACACTGGAAGAATGATTGCAGGGCCTGGAAGGCCAGAACACAGGAATTGAAGCAGGTTGCAGCTTCAGCTTCAGGTGTGTATGTTATTGAAAACTGTCTTTCAATAAACTCTACTTCCTGGGTATTGGATACCGGATCAGGATCTCATATCTGTAATTCTTTGCAGGCGTTGAGAAACCGTAGGGTTTTGAAGGCAGGTGACATGACCCTCAGAGTTGCAAACGGAGCTAGCATGGATGCTAAAGCCGTGGGGGACTATCACCTGGGAATGTCAGATGGACATGTTTTGGTTTTGCGTAATTGCTTTTTTGTACCCAACGCAACTTGTAATATCATTTCTGTATCTTTAGTTTCTAAAGAAGGTTATGAATTTGCGTTTGTAAGTAATGTTGTAAACATTCACCTTAATCAAGTATTGATTGGGTCAGGTACTCTGAGTAATGGTATATACGTGTTAAACCAACCACAGATTTTTAATGTCCAGAATACACACAAAAGAAAGTCTCCAGAAATAAATCAGACTTTCTTATGGCATTGTAGATTGGGTCACATCAATGAGAGAAGGTTGACTAAGTTACATACAGAAGGATATTTGAATGCGTTCGAATATCAATCGTATGCCACTTGTCAATCTTGTCTCAAAGGAAAGATGACAAAGACTCCGTTTACTGGACATGGAGTAAGAGCGAGCGAGCTCTTGGGACTCGTACACAGTGACGTGTGCGGTCCAATGTCTACACATGCCCGAAGCGGACATTCTTACTTCATTACTTTTACGGATGACTTCTCAAGGTACGGTTATGTCTTCTTAATGAAACATAAGTCCGAGGCCTTTGGAAAATTCCAGGAGTATAAGAATGAAGTAGAGAAACAGACCGGCAAAAGTATTAAGATTCTAAGATCGGATCGAGGTGGAGAATACTTAAGTGCCGAGTTCCTGGACTATTTAAAAGAGAACGGAATTCTCTCTCAGCTTACTCCTCCATACACCCCGCAACATAACGGTGTATCGGAGAGACGGAACCGCACCCTATTGGATATGGTGCGGTCCATGATGAGTAACGCTGAGTTACCGCGATCATTCTGGGGGTACGCGCTAGAATCAGCCGCATACCTTTTGAACCGAGTTCCCACTAAGACTGTGCCTACCACGCCATTTGAGATATGGTGTGGGAAGAGACCCCATCTTAATCACATTAAGATATGGGGAAGTCCAGCTTTTGTCAAAAAGCAGCATGCGGACAAGCTCGAGGCACGCTCAGTACTGTGCAAGTTTGTGGGATATCCAAAGAATTCCAAGGGATATTTCTTCTACTGTGAAGAGGAACAAAAAGTTCTTGTTTCTCGACATGCCCACTTTCTAGAACACCAGTTCATAGAAAAAGAAATAAGTGGGAGCGCAGTAGAACTGGAAGAAATTCCAGAACCACAGACTGTTACTGAAAGCTTGATGGAACCAGAGGGTTCAACAGAACAGGACATTCCTACGCCGCTCCGCAGGAGTAGTAGGCAGTCTCATCCGCCCGAGAGATACTACGGTTTTCTCATAGACGGGGATAGAGAGGATTGCATCATAGATTATGATGAGCCTACTAGCTTCCAGCAGGCCGTTCAGAGCGTTGACTCAGTGAAATGGCTGGATGCAATGCGGACCGAAATGGAGTCCATGTACACCAACAAGGTATGGACGTTGGACATTGCTCCAGACGGGGTAAAACCCGTAGGATGCAAGTGGATCTTCAAAAGGAAGATTGGTGTAGATGGACAGGTTGAGACCTATAAAGCTAGGCTGGTAGCAAAGGGTTTTCGTCAAAGACCTGGCTTGGACTACGACGAAACCTTTTCTCCAGTAGCCATGCTGAAATCCATTCGGATCCTTCTTGCCATTGCTGCCTTCCACGATTATGAGATCTGGCAAATGGACGTAAAGACAGCTTTTCTAAATGGAAATTTAGAGGAGTGTGTCTATATGGACCAGCCAGAGGGTTTCATTCAGAGTGGGAGCAGCGGAAAGGTGTGCAAGTTGCTTAAGTCCATCTATGGACTAAAGCAGGCATCGCGGAGTTGGAACATCTGCTTTGATGAGACAGTCAAAGAATTTGGCTTTATCAAAAATCCAGATGAACCATGCATCTATAGTAGATTTGTAGCGAGAACTGTAGTATTCCTCGTTTTATACGTGGATGACATTCTCTTAATAGGAAATGACATTCCTATGCTACAATCTGTCAAGGGGTTCTTGTCACACAGGTTCTCCATGAAAGACCTGGGTGATGCCTCATACATTCTGGGTATCCGGATCTACCGTGACAGATCCAAGAGGATATTAGGACTTTCACAGTCCAGGTACATCGACACCATACTGAAGAGGTTCAGTATGGAAGATTCCAAGCGCGGTAACCTACCGGCTTGTCACGGGATCACCCTCTCTAAAGAGATGTCTCCCAAGACTGATTTGGAGAGGGATCGCATGTCTATTATACCCTACGCTTCTGCGGTAGGCTCTATAATGTATGCGATGTTGTGTACCAGACCGGATGTAGCTTATGCACTGAGTGTGGTAAGCCGGTATCAGTCAAACCCTGGGGAGAAACACTGGATAGCGGTAAAGAACATTCTCAAGTACCTGAGAAGGACTAAGGAGATGTTCTTGGTGTATGGCGGAAAAGACCTCCAGATCGAGGCCTTTGCTGACTCCAGCTTCCAGAGTGACAAGGATGATTCCAAGTCCATGTCGGGTTTTGTCTTTACCCTCAATGGAGGGGCGGTGTGTTGGAAGAGTTCCAAACAGGAAACCGTTGCAGACTCGACGATGGTAGCGGAATACATCGCTGCATCTGATGCCGCAAAAGAAGCTGTCTGGATGAGGAAGTTCTTGAAAGAACTTCAGGTGGTTCCGTCCATTGTTGATCCAATACCTCTGTATTGCGACAACAACGGGGCTATAGCTTTAGCGAAGGAACCCAGGTCCCATCAGAGATCCAGGCACATCTTGAGGCGGTATCACCTGATCAGGGAGATCGTAGATCGCCAGGAGATCGAGGTTCGGAGAGTCGCTTCAGAAGATAACACTGCTGATCCATTCACCAAGGCCGTGCCCCAGACTCAGTTCGAGCGGCTGATCGAGATGATAGGTCTTCGATACGCCAGTACATGGCCTTAGTGCAAGTGGGAGATTGTTAGTGTATATGCCCTAGAGGCCATTACTGTATCATACTAGTTTGTATATTACTTAATGGATGCTTGGGATATTCACCTTGTATATACAATCTTGCTCAAAATAGTAGTATGCTACTTGGTTTGTTTCTACTTCAATGTGTACATGTGTTTATTTTTGTATATCGCCTATACACATTAGTAGAGCCCTTAGGATCTTTGCTTGATTACCAGCGATGTGATGGCCGTCACACTAGTGGGGCTGGGTAATCTATAAGCACATCCTTATGCAGGTCCCTGGTCGCAGGACTATCGAGACAGGGCATCGATACTCCGGAGTAGACCAGCGCATGCGCTTCTCATCCCAGTGTGGTAGACGGTCTGTCCCACAGCCGTCAGTACGTCGTACTTGAGATAGTATGCGGGTGCTCGTTAGGTTACGGGTACACTGGACAGGACTCGTCGGGAACTGACTAGTTGGTATTATACCTATCGTCAGTTATCAGTTCCCAGGTGACATGAGTACAGCTTAGTCCGCTGACTTGACACTGTCACTCCGCCTCGAGTGTGTTCCCACTGTACTTTGATCACTACCCTACCACGGCTCAAAGGAGTCGTGCAAACAGGTAGTGGTTGGGTGCAGTCCCGAAGCACTTGGAGGCAGTGACGGTTAGACAGGATTCGTCTCTCCCGGTATTGGGGGTTGACATCGCGCTGTGTCTAGGAGAGCCATTACACGAGTAGTCCCTGGCCAGGGCAAACGAGATATACTGGTAGGTTTCCAGTGTTATCTCAGGGTGTTTTGGGCTTCGCTCCGGCACGACTTGTACCGCTATTGGGGGACTGACGTTTACCGCCCCCTAGGCCCGCCATGCGATGTATCAGACGAACAGACCGGACTGTATGGAGAATGTCACACTCAGGCTCAGTAGGAGTTCAGATGGGTTTCGCCTCGTCGGTCTTCTTGTCGGCATTACCTGGGGACCGTTACGCACAGCTAGTGCCGCTTGCGGTCTGTGGTTAAACCCACTGCCAGCGTAGTGTCGAGTCTTTAGAGTCCCACACAGAAAGCTTTTCGCCTTTAGGCAAAAGAGTAGAGGTCGCATGGTATTGCGACAGGTCGCATGGTTTTGCGACAGGGTTCGATCACATCCGTGCACTTGTGCACGTACAGTGTCCGGACAGTTTACACTAGCGGGCTTTGGTTTAAGCCAGATCCTAGTGTACCTTATGGGATTGGATTTATCCAGTTTGCATTCGTGTTTCTCGGAACGCGGATGCGGGTGTGTATGCACAGTTGACAGGGAGGCAGAGGCAGCGGATTCTCATTAGGGTTGTTGACAGTTGACCGTTGACTTTTTGACTTTATGCTCAACCCTAATGAGAATATGATATGTGATTAACTATTATATTAATTAAGTATTATGGTGATATGGTTGTTGACTTGTTGACTTTTGTTGACTTGTTGACTTTGGTGACTTGTTGACTTTTGTTGACTTGTTGACCGGTTGACTAGGCTTGACTAGTTGACCATCATGATAACCATGGTTATCATTTCATGCCAAAGACTTTTTCTTGCTTGCTCATTTGAGTAAAATGAGTGCATGACATGATAAGGTTATGGTTGCTTCTAACCATCACATAAGACTTTTTTGATATGATGAGTTATGATCACTTTGGATTATGAGAGGGTGAAAGACAAAAGAGTTGCTCATTCTTTCTTGCTCACTCTCTCTCTTGTTCTTGAGCTCTGCTCTTGCTCTCACCCTCAACCTCTTGCTCCCTCTCTTGATCTATGGTTCTCTTGTCTCATGAGTTGAGAATCAAGAACCATAGATAAAATCCCATTCTATTTCCTCTCTACTCATTCTAGTTCACTAGGTTTAGCAAACCAAGTGAACTAGTTTCTTCAAAGAACGAAGAAGGAGCTAAAGGTTGGAGCTTTCAAGTGGATCTATCTTCGGCGTACGGAGACGACGAGAAGGAGCCATCGGACCACCATCGGAGCTTGAAGAGAAGGAGTTCAAGTTTAGGTATAACCATCTTCATCCGAGTAGCTAAATATCTTTAGCTTAGTTTGCTAGTTTTAGTTTAGGTAAAGATCCCGACCTAGCCTAGTCCATGTTGCCTCTTGCGTTAAAATTTTGATTTTATACCGTTTCCGCCTCCCCGTAAGAACCGGGGGTCGCAACGTGGACTTACACAATCATCATGAGTAAGCAATACACCAACGGTCATCAAAATCTGGCTGGCCTCTATCATTGGCTCAATCCTCTAGTGTCGATCAGCATATCCGAGTAACCTCATAAAGGCGATCCGCCAAACGCTCGTAGCGCGGAAACACAGTAAAAAGACACATCTCCGCAATCGTGTGTCGCCGGAATTTCGCCCTGGTCAGTCCTCGTTCGTGACGAGCTCGTGCTGACCGCAACTCTAGCTGTAGCTTTCCCTGCCCGTAATCGTGGCAGCAAACCGCAACTGGTACCGATGAGGCTAGATCAGGAATGAATATGATACTGAGCAAAGAAATGTATATCCTAAGGCTCCTTAAGTGGAGTAGAGTATCGTAAGTATGCCGCGGAACATACCCACGGTACGTCACTCTACTTTAGTCACCTATTCCATCAACCAAGGGTCATCCTACGCTCCGAAGGTAAAACCTAACGCTCTGATACCAACTTTTTCACGTCCCGAAAGTACGGAATATGACCGGCACTTAAACTACGAACGTATCGAGGCGTACGTAATCTAAGTAAGCCGAAAACCCAGAAATCCAAACCAAGAAAAGTAGTAGAGTGAAGGAAAACCAATTAAAACAAGTGGTTTCAATAGCATAAGACGAATTATGCGGTTTAAAAAAAACATCAAACATTTCCCGAAAATTTCGGCAGAATCTCCATTGTAAAAACTGGCCCCCAAACGGGATACAACATGAATAGTATACGAAATCAAAAAGGCATCCCCAAGCGGGAGCTAGCTCTTTGTCAATCGACGGTCACAACCACACAAGCAATATAATATACAACGCCAAGGGCGAGGATCAAAAATCAAAAGGAAACTCAAAACCACCAGAAATCCACAGAAATATAACGCGCGACTCTATGGTCGAAAGAATAAACATCACTGGTCTCTATCTCTGAAAAAAATACATGTTTGGTTGATGGAACTTCTAGATACAACAGAATAATGATATAAAAGATATATAATGGGGGTACGATAAAAGTAAACCCACCTACTACCAAGTCACCCGGAAATGGGAAGTAGTGCCAGCAAAGCCGTAATGAAACATGTACGGCAAAACCTGCAAGAAACTGGGGCACAACGGGGGTGAGTTGCCAACTCGTGAATAGAAAAACATCTACGGAAAGAAATCGCATAAATAACGCAACCTAGGTCAATGATCATAATATATCCTCAATTATATATATAACATGCAGCCTATAACAAAGGCTAAGGTAAATATCTAACCCGAGTGTAATCTCATGTGCCCGTGTCAGTGCCTCAGGTAGCAATATATCATATGAATGAGGTATGAATGCATGAAAACAGAATACATGTAAATGAAGAAACTGTTTTCATAATTTAGTGAGATTTCCTTTGTATTTTTAAAATGAGGTATCATAATGAAATCAGCATAAAACAGTGCCTAGCATCGGCATAAAACGTAATCCCAATATCTTGATATCTCTGTATCACAGTTTCTGTACCTCAATATCTCGAAATCTCAATGTCTCAATCACAATATCTAGGGCGCCTTCAGTCCAGACCGGCCCCTACCATCCATCTCAAGACCATGACGGTATCCTCCGGATATCCGACGCGTCGGGTAATATCACCGGTCGGTAGTGCTCCCCTGCCAGGCTCAGCGTCAACAACACGATCCTCTTGCCCTGGGGTACCGCACCGGGCCCACCATGTACCCGAAACGGTTCCTCCACTCCTCGAATCGGGTCTCGAAATCCATCAGTAAATTCATGGTGGACGACTCATACATCATGGGAAAACCGCACTTTTTATTTAAAAGAGAGGGAAGAAGCTTATACAAGTTTTGCGGTTTTCCCCCAAAACCAGAAAATCTCATAGAAATCCGAATCCAAATCATCAATAGCATACAAACCCATGAATATAGGCATAAGAATCCATGAATACGGCATAACAATGAATAACAGTATGCATGAAGTGACAAGTAATAACTACAATATCTAAGCTGGCATATAAGGTAAGTACACTAATATTTGTTAGTTATATGTATGCCCTAGAGGCCATTACTGTACATAGGATGTATATTGTAGTGGATGCTGGGACATATATAGGGAGGACTTTCTTGCTCGACATGATAGTATGCTATCTGGTTGAACTTTACCTTAACGTGTATACTGATTGTCTCTCTGTTACATGTTGGTAAAGCCCTTAGGATGTGTGCTTGACTACCTGGACTATGATGCGGATCATACTAGTGGGGACATGGTAGTCCATAAGTACATCCTTCAAAGTCCCTAGTCGTGGGTGTATCGAGACGGGGCATCGATATACCAGAGTAGACTAGCGTGTACCTTCTCGACCCATACAGATGGGCGATGGATGATCCCATATCCATTGGTGTTTGACATCAGAGATGATATACGGGTGCTCAGTAGAGACTGGGTACACTGGACGGACTCGCCGAGAACTCCCAGATGGTATTATACCTCACGTCAGATGGCAGTTCTCTGGTGACACTGGTACAGAGTAGTCTGTTGACCCGAGATCGTCATAGAGTCTTGTGTGGTTCCCACTGTGCTTTGATTTCCATCTTACCACGTCCAAGAGGGCGTGCAAAACGGTGGTTTTTGGGTACAGTCCCAAGTCACATGGAGACAATGAGCGATAAGAGGGGATTCGTCTCTCCCGGTATAGGGGGTTGATGTTGCGCTGTGTTCGATTGGCTATAACAGGAAATCCCTGGCCAGGGTTGCTGAGATTTACTGGTAAGTGTTACCAGTAGTTTCTCGAATAGTTATAGACCTCATATCGACACGACTTATCGAGCTATTGGGGTCTGACGTTTACCACCCCTAGGCGAGATATGCGACATATCAGACGATCAGACCGGACTGTACGGTAGTGTTACTGGTCGGATTCACTGGAGTGTGAGCGGGCTTGCTCGTCGATCTTCAGATCGCTCAATACCCGGGTGGCCGTTACGTTTAGCAGACCGCTTGCGGCTTGTGGGTGCTTGATATGATCATCACCTGCTGCCGGCGTATTGACGAGTCTTTAGAGTCCTACACAGAGGTTTCCTGGCTCAAGCGAAACGAAATAGGAGCGCATATGAGATATGTGCGGGACCGAGAATAAAGCGTGTATGTGATACCGTATTCCATTCTCGCGATCAATGTATCGAAAGGTTGTATGCGATATAACCTAGTTATCGAATCAAGGGTTGGTTCGATAAGCCGATACATAGAATACTAGTCGGTTATATGCGATATGACCGGATCGTTAAATCAAGTGTTGATTTAATGATTTAATGCATAATTATTTATTTGATATATTACTTTGCATTAACTAGTACTGGTTCACTTTAAATGGATTTTCTCACTCGGATTGTACACATTGTATATGTGATATACTTTTGTGCACTTGATTGTATCATGTTTGATGATACATGTTTAACTATAGTTAAGTGTAATGGATTAAGCCATGGTTAAACTAATGATTAGGGTTTTCTATTCTTACTTATTTATTTATTTATTTTGAATAGATAAGAAAAGAATGGTTGCTAATTTTAGAGTTTAGTTGAAGCTTCATGAAGCTTTGACTTTGTAACCAATCTTGTCTTCATCTTTAACCCTAACCATTAATCTAACCTTAGTTAATTCTCTACACTTGACCATGGTTCTAATATGATAAGTATTCATTTTCTTTTCCAAATATAATTAATCTTATCATATTATTCTTCTTCTTCTTCCTTGCTTCAAGTGAAGAAAAGCTTACCTCATCAATGGTGATTGATGTTTTTGAGTGAGAAATCCAATTCTAAAGTCCACCCACTTCCTATTTCTTCATCCTCTACCTCTTGCCAAGTAGTAGAGTGTGTTTTCTTCACAAGTTTCATGACTTGGTGAAGTGAGAGCTTGATCTTGCGATGCCTCGACGTAGATCATCTTCGGCATGGACATCGACGACCTAGCTTGCCCATTCTCCGACGAAGCCGACGCTTGAGCCCGGATTTGATTTGGACAGCGGAGAGGACCTCGTTGCGGAGCTATGGAGGTGGAGCACCGGATCTACAAAGGTTGTATTTCCGTATCTTGTAGTTAAGTGTTAACTAGTTAGCTTTTTCGCCTAGTTTTCTAGCAAACGATCCGTATTTAGGGTTTCTCGGCACCGTAGAATTTGAAAATGGCATGTTCGATGCCTTGTGAGACCTCCTTAGGGTGCCTAGGAACCCTACAGTGGTATCAGAGCCTAGCTAGAGCCTTAGGCGAAGTCTAGACGGAATCTGAAGTCCGATCGAACCGAAACCCGACCCAAAAAAAATAGCTCTCTGGACATTTTCTGATTTTCTGGATTTTTGTGAATTAAAAATTGCTAAAAAATTCAGTAAGAAAAAATAAGAATTACGATGCAAAAATTATTGGATGAACAGTAACTTCGGCAGCGGAACCGCGGCATAAGCCTGCTTATGCGGCGGTTCTGCGGCTCAATAGTGACGTCATCCCTTACTGTTTGCACAGTAATACCTGATAAATTCTTCTGGATTTTCTGGGAATTTTTAAAATTTATTCTAGAGTTGAATTATCTGGGATTCTTTTGGGGATTCGGTGTTTCGATCAGAGTATCAAATTTTGTCTGTGTGGCTTTCCGGATAAATTATAGAATATGTTAAAAAGTTCGACCGGATATAAATACCCAATTTTTCCCCTGTCGGGAAATTTCCAAGTGTTGGATTTTTCCGTAGTTTAACGACGTTCTAAGTAGTGCAAGTAACGCGATGGTCCCTCTAGAAGACAACAAACCTTAACTCGATTATGTGACCGTCTTAAACTGCCCTTTGAACCTTCGGGTTTGGGGCAATACGGCATGCCACATGTGAGGCGTTGGCTTGACCCTTCTACGGCTGGACCGTTGGTACTGAGGCACGAACGGAATGTTGTTAGACTTATTTCATGTGTTGAGCTGTATCGGGAAAAGTTGGGTGTTCGATTGTTCGATCGGAAAGTTTGACATTTTCTATTTATCCGGAATGGGATACAATAATTGGAATTCACAAGAAGTTATGAGATAACTAAATGAATGTTATAAACATAGCACTTTAGTCTCACTTGATCGGTTGCCACGGAATTTTGATGTGATCAAAAGTCCGTCGCAATCACGTAGCGTACGCGGATACTCGCCGGGTAAACTTAATAGACAGCTTCACTCCATAGCCCCGACCAAGTGACTGTAGGAGAACCCCGTCGCCAAAAGCATCCCTCCGGGTGCTCGCGGTAGCGGTGTTCCGCCTTGGTGCACTTCGTCGACGGTATCGGGGGTGCGGCCGCCTACTAAAGTTTGCGACGAGTATTCGATCAGGATGTCGGGAATCTTGCTGAATTACCCGACTTAATATTGAAAAGTGTTTTCAATGATGAGACTAAAATGCGGGGTTTATAATTGTTAGGCATGCGATGTCTAAGAAACTCATTTGGTCAGGCATGCGATGTCTGAGGAAGTTGCGGATTCCAGCCGTTGTAGTTTTACACTTTCTTTTCTGTGACCGTAAGTGTAATATGTGATATCGCCGGTTTCGTTGCTATATGTCAACGACAATTGGGATGGACATATTTACTTACGTTGATGACATGTGATGTTATGTGTTGCTGAATATGTTATATTGGATCGTCGTGTTTGAATAGCCGGGGGTTTTTATGTGAGATGAGTGTTTTTCATTTTCATTCATGTAAAAACTTGTATGTAATATTCTTTTATTGGGGCGCTTCCAGGTTGCGGAAGTAGTCACCGTTTGTATATTATTTACTTTTCCGCACTAGGATAGACCCAAGGAGGGGAGAACAAGTAACCGGGTTCTGGAGTCCAGTGGGAGACCAACTCGAGGAGTCGAGTCCGGGTCTCCTAACTCTAGAATTGGTAGGGTTGCTTGCCGCTCTCGTAGGGGTCTAGGGGTGTGGGTTTGGCTATTCATCGCGACCGTGGAATCCGTGTTTTATACTGGCTCGTATTGAAAACACGGACGTCCTAGTATATCCAATATTTCATATGTTTCTTCTGCTGCGATATCTGTGATGTGATCATGTGATGTTCTGTGATAGATACAGTATATAGTATATATGATATATTATATAGGCATTACTTATGTTTTACACCCGCGCTAGCCCTGCCCCGCTCTACCGTTAGTTACCTAACCTAACGGTGCACGAGGGGACATCGAGGCGAATGCGGATGGCATAAGTGTACGTCGTATTTATCTGTGATGTTTAGGTATTTAAATGATGGGACTTCATTAATATGATTAATGAAATAAAAGAAACCTAAGATGTTGCAGAATCGAATTTCAAAATAAAACAGGTAGCTACAGTTCTTGCTTTGCACAGAGGTATATGTGATATATCCTGCACCTTATTCGATGAGGAAAGGACCGAGATCGCTTCACCGGGAGTGACTCCTTTAGCAATAACTGGCAGATGCTACACACTCGGTTTGTCTTTTGATTGCTTTTAAGAGTTTTTGCTTTGCACAGTGATATATATGATATATCCCGCACCTCATTCGACGAGGAAAGGACCGACGATCCCTTCACCGGGAGTGACTCCTTTAGCAAAACTAGAAAAGCTTCAAAAACACTCCATTTTTAAAATCATTTGATTCTACAACGATATCAAGTTCATTACGCATTAGGTTTTCAGAAAAACCTGTCGTAGCCCTCCGTCATTTCAGATATGTACTAGTTAGTATTCGTGCTGCGGTAGTTTGGCATTCGTCAAGGCGTAGTGTACGGTAGCTAACTAGTATTTATCTGCTTGAGCATATGATGCGATTGGATTAGGGTATTCGTACGGCGTTGTTTGGCATTCGTCAAGGGTCGTGCGGGTGGGTTTAATTCAATCAAGAAATGTACGGGTTGAACTTGACTAGTGGACTATGGGTTGTTTGGCATTTGTCAAGGTCATAGCGAGCTAGGGGCAAAACATTATCGGGAATTTCAAGTGTTGAAATTTGCAATGAGATTGCATACCTTCTATGAGATAGATGGATCCCGATACCCGCTGCGAGTAAGAGTTACTCCTGGGAGAGTTTTATACATTACAATTAGCCGATCAAGTTGGTGTCTAGAAAGGTGTCAACGGGGTTACGCCTCTGGGAAAACGAGGTTTACATTAATTAGGTTCGTGCGAAAGCACGGGGGACCTCCCTCAAAGTACCGACACTGGCCTGGCTGAAAGATTGGCGAACTTGTAGTGTGTAATTAATCCCGGCTAGTCTTTCCTTTTAGGGTTTGAAGGAAGATTTGATAAAAAGCAGTGGGAGCCATCCTGATTAGATAAAATAAAAACCAATCTATTCTTGACAGAGCGCACGCTGAGTGTTTTCTTCTCTCTCTCTCCAGGTAGCGACCATATCACGCCTTAATCAAGATAATAATACGGAATATTGACCGAACCCGCTTGTTATACTGAGCTGGGGAACGTTGGTCCCGCTCCAACTTATAATTGTTATAAGACAGAGCAGGAAATTGGGGATTACCAGAATTCCCGTGCCGCCCAAACGAAGAGAGTGCATGCCGATGCATCATCTTCGGGTTTGTTCATTATACAGAACTGTTTCTCAGTATCCTTTACGTCCTGGGTATATGATACCGGATCAGGATCCCAGATATGTAATCTGTTACATAGGGCTACAGAAAGGTAGAGAACTGAGAACGGGTGATAAGTTTCATGAGGCAGAAAATGGGGCAAGTGTTGCAGCCAAGTCTGTTGGTCACTGTCACCCTGTATTACGAATACATTGATTCTGAACAAATGTTATTAGATACCGAACCTGATATACAAAATCATATCTATCTCTTTATTAGTAAAGAAATGATAAAATTTTGTATAGTTGGATAATGTTTTGAACATTTCCTATATCAAAAGTTGATCGGTTCAGGCACGTTATCTAAAAGCATTGATGTTCTAAATCAAACTACAGTTCTTAGTATACAGAACACACACAAGAGGAAGAGTTCAGAAATGAACAAATCCTTCTTGAGGTATTGTAGACTAGGTCATATCAATGCGACCCGACTAGCTAAGTTCCACATAGATGCATATTTAAAACAGTTTGAATCTACATCTTATGAAACTTGCCAGTCATGTCACAAAGATAAGATGACCATAGCTCCGTTTATTGGAAACAGAGAAAGAGTTAGTGAACTCATGGGATGATACATGTTGATGTATGTAGGTCCCCAGTCTACACATGCCAAGACCGGTTCTTTGTACTTCATTACATTCTCTGATAATCTCTCGAGATTCAGACATATGTTCCTGTTGAAACACAAGTCCGAACCTTTTGAGATATTCACAGAATATAAGTTAGAAGTAGAGAACCAATACGGGTATAAGTATTATGTCCTATGATGAGATCAAGGAGGAGAATACTTGTGCATGGAAATCCTGGATTATACTAAAGGAGAATGAGATTCTCTCTCAGCATTACTCCTCCGTATACACCATAGTACGATGGTATATCGGGGTGGAGCAATCACACCCTATATGATAAGGTGTGCTCTATGATGAGTACTACTGAGTTACCTATTTCCTTTTGGATGTTATGCACTTGAGAAGTTGCATACCTATTGAATAGGGTTCGAATCAAATCAGATCACTGCCTGCCACTCCATATGAGATATGGAAAGGGAAGAGCCCATGTCTTAAGCTAGTTAAGATTTGGGGTTTTCCGGCCTATGTTTGAAAAGAAAAATCCGGACAAGCTCGAGGCAAAGTCAGTTATGTAGAACTGGAAATGTTCCAGCTATACAGACTGCAGCTGATGATTTGATAGAACCAAAGGATTCAGTAGATTCCAACGAACCTCAGCCTTTCCGCCGATCTAGTAGGGTTCCTCACCCACCTGAGAGATACTTCTGTTTCTCTATGACAGTGGGAGCGAGGATTGCATCATGAGATGATGACCCAACTAGTTTCGAGCAGGCCATCGAGAGTGATGACTCTGTAAGAATGGCTGGATGCTTAGTGATCTGAGATGGAATCCTTATACACCAACAAAGTATGGACTTTGGTTGCTATATCTGAAGGGTTAAATCCCCATCAGGAGCAAGTATATCTTGAGAAGATTACTTGGTGTACATGGAAAAGTTGAGACTTTCAAAGCTAGAATTGTTAAAGGTTTTCGTCATCGACCAGGCGTGGATAATGATGAAACCTTTTCCAGTAGCTATGCTTAAGTCCATCCAGATCCTACTTGTCACGGCTACATACCATGACTGCGATATCTGGTGGTTGGGTGTCTTGACTGCTTTTCTAAATGATGATTTAGAAGAGAGCGTCTATAAGTACACAGCCAGAGGGCCTCGTAGACAGTGGGAGCAGCGGAAACGTGTGCAAGATGTTTTATATAATAAAGCAGGCATCGCGGAGTTGGAACATCTGTTTTTGATGAATTAGTCAAAGAGTTTGACATCATCAAAATGGTAGATGAACCTTGTATAAACAAAAAGGTAGTAGGGAGTATGGTAACGATCCTCGTAGAGTAAGTGGATGACATACTCTTGATGGGGAAGGAGTTTCCTATGCTACACTCGATCAATCTCCGGTTATCACAAGGATTCTCCACATAGGATCAAAATGATACCTCCTAAATCCTGAGTTTTAGATCTATGAGATAGACTTAATTGGATGTTAGGATTCTCACTAGTTGTAGTGAGACGGTATCAACCGATCCTGGAGAGAATCACTGGAAGTGTTCCATGGTGATAAAGACGACTGAGTATCAGTCACAGGCATTGTCTTTACCCTCAAAAAAAAGGGACGGTATGTTGGAAGAGTTCCAAGCTGGATACCGTGACATACTAGACGATAAAGGCAGGATACATCGCTACTTAAGATGCTACCAAAGAGGCTGTTTGGGTGTATATAGGTTCATGAGATGAACTATGTTCTTACAATTGTGAGACAATGGAGTTGTGGCTTATGCCAAGGAACGCCGGTCCCATCAGTGATCCAGACATATTCTAAGGCAGTATCACTTGATCATGGAGATGGTTGATCTCTAGGGAGATCGAGGTAAGGAGAGTAGACTCAGAGGACAACACAGCGGATCCACTCACAAAGGCCTGTTCCCAGAGAGAGACTTTTATGGGATGGTTGAGTATGAGATACTTCAACCACTGCTACAGATGGCCCTAGTGCAAGTGGGAGATTGTTAGTTATATGTATGCCCTAGAGGCCATTACTGTACATAGGATGTATATTGTAGTGGATGCTGGGACATATATAGGGAGGACTTTCTTGCTCGACATGATAGTATGCTATCTGGTTGAACTTTACCTTAACGTGTATACTGATTGTCTCTCTGTTACATGTTGGTAAAGCCCTTAGGATGTGTGCTTGACTACCTGGACTATGATGCGGATCATACTAGTGGGGACATGGTAGTCCATAAGTACATCCTTCAAAGTCCCTAGTCGTGGGTGTATCGAGACGGGGCATCGATATACCAGAGTAGACTAGCGTGTACCTTCTCGACCCATACAGATGGGCGATGGATGATCCCATATCCATTGGTGTTTGACATCAGAGATGATATACGGGTGCTCAGTAGAGACTGGGTACACTGGACGGACTCGCCGAGAACTCCCAGATGGTATTATACCTCACGTCAGATGGCAGTTCTCTGGTGACACTGGTACAGAGTAGTCTGATGACCCGAGATCGTCATAGAGTCTTGTGTGGTTCCCACTGTGCTTTGATTTCCATCTTACCACGTCCAAGAGGGCGTGCAAAATGGTGGTTTTTGGGTACAGTCCCGAGTCACATGGAGGCAATGAGCGATAAGAGGGGATTCGTCTCTCCCGGTATAGGGGGTTGATGTTGCGCTGTGTTCGATTGGCTATAACAGGAAATCCCTGGCCAGGGTTGCTGAGATTTACTGGTAAGTGTTACCAGTAGTTTCTCGAATAGTTATAGACCTCATATCGACACGACTTATCGAGCTATTGGGGTCTGACGTTTACCACCCCTAGGCGAGATATGCGACATATCAGACGATCAGACCGGACTGTACGGTAGTGTTACTGGTCGGATTCACTGGAGTGTGAGAGGGCTTGCTCGTCGATCTTCAGATCGCTCCATACCCGGGTGGACGTTACGTTTAGCAGACCGCTTGTGGCTTGTGGGTGCTTGATATGATCATCACCTGCTGCCGGCGTATTGACGAGTCTTTAGAGTCCTACACAGAGGTTTCCTGGTTCAAGCGAAACGAAATAGGAGCGCATATGAGATATGTGCGGGACCGAGAATAATGCGTGTATGTGATACCGTATTCCATTCTCGCGATCAATGTATCGAAAGGTTGTATGCGATATAACCTAGTTATCGAATCAAGGGTTGGTTCGATAAGCCGATACATAGAATACTAGTCGGTTATATGCGATATGACCGGATCGTTAAATCAAGTGTTGATTTAATGATTTAATGCATAATTATATATTTGATATATTACTTTGCATTAACTAGTATTGGTTCACTTTAAATGGATTTTCTCACTCGGATTGTACACATTGTATATGTAATATACTTTTGTGCACTTGATTGTATCATGTTTGATGATACATGTTTAACTATAGTTAAGTGTAATGGATTAAGCCATGGTTAAACTAATGATTAGGGTTTTCTATTCTTACTTATTTATTTATTTATTTATTTTGAATAGATAAGAAAAGAATGGTTGCTAATTTTGGAGTTTAGTTGAAGCTTCATGAAGCTTTGACTTTGTAACCATTCTTGTCTTCATCTTTAACCCTAACCATTAATCTAACCTTAGTTAATTCTCTACACTTGACCATGGTTCTAATATGATAAGTATTCATTTTCTTTTCCAAATATAATTAATCTTATCATATTATTCTTCTTCTTCTTCCTTGCTTCAAGTGAAGAAAAGCTTACCTCATCAATGGTGATTGATGTTTTTGAGTGAGAAATCCAATTCTAAAGTCTACCCACTTCCTATTTCTTCATCCTCTACCTCTTGCCAAGTAGTAGAGTGTGTTTTCTTCACAAGTTTCATGACTTGGTGAAGTGAGAGCTTGATCTTGCGATGCCTCGACGTAGATCATCTTCGGCATGGACATCGACGACCTAGCTTGCCCATTCTCCGACGAAGCCGACGCTTGAGCCCGGATTTGATTTGGACAGCGGAGAGGACCTCGTTGCGGAGCTATGGAGGTGGAGCACCGGATCTACAAAGGTTGTATTTCCGTATCTTGTAGTTAAGTGTTAACTAGTTAGCTTTTTCGCCTAGTTTTCTAGCAAACGATCCGTATTTAGGGTTTCTCGGCACCGTAGAATTTGAAAATGGCATGTTCGATGCCTTATGAGACCTCCTTGGGGTGCCTAGGAACCCTACAATATTATGTCAAACTACTAGCTATCAAGCTAAGTTAAGCAATAATATTTTCTAAGGTGTACGTGACATGGCAATTACCGATGAAGATGTGTGTGAGCCGGCAAGTAAGTGTACGTGGTACATACGCATCATCGGTAATGGTGCTGGTGTCCTAACAGCATAATATCAACAATACAATATGAAATAACAATGTAAGTATGCGATGCGGAGCGAGCAACCAAAATGAGCGGGAGCTAAATATTAAACAATGGTGCCATTTGAAATAACACGAATCGTGGGGTTTTGAAAATAGGGGCTACGGTGTTTTTATGAAAAGATATGTCTTTTAAAATATCCGTAGGATCCCTTGGGCTGTCTTTTAAAATACCCACGATTCGTTAGTTTTTGAAATTGGTAAGAATCGAATCTAATCTAACAACTAAACTAAACTAAAGGGCTAAGCTAACAAGCTGGACTACAGATAAGGAAACCGCCTAACATCTGAGTCGATACATATACATACCTGTATATATATTAGTCGGTGATCCCGCCTCAATAATATCATATCCGATACCATATCTATAATCAGACATCCCAAGTCAAGAGTGCGGATCAATCATCAAAATATAGCTCGTACGTAAATCCGTCGTACGGCATCCCTAAATCTGGGTACGGGTTAATATCATATTCATCACACTATTCAACTGGTATCCTCTTTAACCAAGATCATAGTCCAGGGTACTGACCTATGTCTAGTACAATACTAATATCATCAATATAGTCATGATCTGACTACTGATCGACAGTCTCGTACAAACCTATATCATCAGCACATATCATCATCAAGGGGTATACATCGCCCAATACGGCCTAGTATCAATATCCTAGCATATCATATCTCATATCACGATCACATGTCGACCATTTTATATATAGAACTATTCACCCGTATCGTCGTTCAAAGACCCGCTATAACATCAGGACGTATCCCAAATACGAATCCTGCTATATCACCGACATCACAACCTCAACACAAATCTCATCGACTCATCTCAAACCCAAGTATCATCCTCAAATCCGTATGTGAACACATAGTCCCATACCTATGTGAACACATAACTATATATTCCCGAATAAGCACAAATGAAAGAAGAAAGTATGCAAGTATGGGTGGTTGTGTGCATGTGTGGTGCGACCACAACTCTAGGGTTTCGCGACACTAAATCATCCAAGAACACCAAATATCCATATTATCATCAATATACTCAAACAAAATATAATCAATATATATATGTGTGTATACGTATTCGTATACATCACCACGAACTGCGGGGGTGCTATACGCCATCCACCCGACTTCTTCCCGTAGATATAAATCTACTCACCTGGTCCTCGCTCGCCGGTGCCGACGTCGCCACGCGCTTGCTTGTCGTCTCGAAGTCCACATGGGTACCTACATATCATAACGCACCGTATCGCATTAAAATCCGACTCATGATCAAAACGACACACGAAACCTACATAGGTCAAAACTTATGGTAGCTTTCACAAAAACCCAAAATTCACTTTAAAAGCCATTTTTCCGAAAATCTAGCAAGCACAAATTACCCGTTTTAGTACAAAACTCGACGTTTGAACAAATTTAATGGCCATAATACTTATTAAACAACTTAAATAAGTCATAAAAACCATTTCCATTTTTTAATCTCATTAAATTTCTTTAGCCCCAAAATTCTAGTTTACAATATACCCAAATTTTAACAATTTTATAGCAAAAATGCACAAACAACAATTTAGCTAGGATTTTCATGAACTAAAGACATTAAACCACACTTAATAATGTTAATGAAATCAAGAAAAACCTAATTACATTTTTCTCTTAATCAAATTCAAGGTTTACAAAAACCTAGTTTTCAATTTAAGCAATTTGGACAAATTACATATAACAAGTGCAATTTAATCAACCAAACTAGGTTTTACATATATTAAGATGTTAAACTAAACCTTGCATCCCTAATGATATGATAAAAACCTTAATTGAAATCACAAACCCTTACTATATTTTTCAAAACATTCAATTAATCCCAAACTATTAACTAATTATGCTAGATTTAAAGTATTCAAACAACAATCAGACATAAGGTTAAGAATTTACCCTCACAATCATCTTGAAATCTAGCACAAATCTAGCCTCCCAAACATGCTTCCCTTCACCAAGATCCATACTAGAATGGTCAAGTAAAATGGGTAGGGATTAGATTTTGATTTTGTGGAATTTTTGAAGCATTTTGGATGATTTTTTTGATTGAATTTTGAAGAGAAAAGAGAAGAACAAATGGAGGGGGGCTGCTGCTGCTGGTTTCAGCAGAGGAAGAGGGGGGGAAAGGTAAGGGGATGATGCCAAAAGATCCAAGTCAAAGCCCCTTCCAATTACCATAATACCCCCACCTACTTTACTATATATAAAAACCATATTTTAACCCATTTCTCACATGATTTAAGGTCAAAAAGAGGGAAATAAAATTCTTGGGCTGCTACAATAGTGTGGGGCCGGCCAAAGGGAGTGAGGGTGAGTGTGAGAGACTTTACAAAAAAATTCTATGCAAAAAGACCCCCCACAATACCATATTTGCAAGTTTTAGTTCAAAATAACTATATTTTAGTTTTCCATAAAATAAATCAATTAAAACTTGAAATAAAATACTAAAAAATTATTTTACAACTAGATTTTAATTAACATGATTTTGAAGATTAAAATTAGCCCATTTAAATTTTTATTTATCGCTAATTTAATGTATTTTCTTACCGGCTTAAAATAATATTAAAATAATTAATTTCGGAAAAAATTTCAGAAAATTTGTAATTTCAGCAGTGGCTCAATAAACACCAAATACTAGCAATTACATAGCTAGAATATGTATATTTAATTTTATAATAAAGATATTTGCATTTTGACTTTTTACAGAAAACCCCCATATTTTACCATTTTTTTTTCGAAATTTCACCGAAACGATTTTCAAAACGTTACACAGCCAGAGGGCTTTGTAGATAGTGGGAGCAGCGGAAAGGTGTGCAAGCTGCTTAAATCCATCTATAGGCTAAAGCAGACATTGCGGAGTTGGAACATCTGCTTTGATGTGGTAGTCAAAGAATTTGACTTCATCAAGAACGTAGATGAACCTTGTGTATACAAGAAGGTGGCAGAGAGTAAGGTTGTCTTCCTCGTATTGTACGTAGATGACATACTCTTGATAGAAAATGATGTTCCTATGCTGCACTCGGTCATGCTCTTCTTATCACATAGATTCTCAATGAAAGATCTAGGTGACGCCTCCTGCATTTTGAGGATTAAGATCTATAGAGATAGATCTAAACGGATACTGGGATTGTCCCAATCCAGGTACATTGACACCATACTAAAGAGGTTTAGTATGGAAGAATCCAAACGTGTGAACCAACCCACGATCTCTGGATTCACTCTCTCCAAAGAGATGTCTCCCAAGACTGATTTGGAGAGAGCTCGCATGCAAGGGATACCCTATGCTTCGGCAGTAGGCTCTATCATGTACGCGATGCTATATACCAGACCCGATGTAGCATACTCACTAAGTGTAGTGAGTAGGTATCAAGCAGATCCAGGATAGAGTCACCGGACAGCTGTGAAGAACATTCTCAATTACTTGAGATGGACTAAAGAGATGTTCTTGGTGTATGGTAACGGAGAACTCCAGGTGGAGTCCTTTACCGATTCAAGCTTCCAAAGTGATAAGGACGACACTAAGTCGCACTCGAGATTTTTCTTTAACCTAAATGGAGAGGCGGTTTGTTGGAAGAGTTCCAAGCAAGAAACCGTGGCAGACTTGACGATGGAGGCTGAATACATCGCTGCCAACGACGCTGCCAAAGAGGCTGTCTGGATGAAGAAGTTCATCACTGAACTTGGTGTGGTTCCATCCATTGAGCATCCAATACCTTTGTATTTTGATAACAATGGAGCTGTGGCTTTGGCCAAGAAACCCAGGTCCCATCAGAGATACAGACATATTCCGAGGCGGTATTGTTAGTGTATATGCCGTAGAGGCCATTATTGTATCATACTAGCTTGTATATTACTTAATGGAAGTTTGGGATATTCACAGTTATATTAACAGTCTTGCTCAACATAGTAGTATGCTACTTGGTTTATATCTATCTTAATATGTGTATATGTTACTTTTAATATATCGCGAATACATATTGATAGAGCCCATAGGATCTTGCTTGACTACCAGCGTTGTGATGGCAGTCACACTAGTGGGGGCTGGGTAGTCTACAAGCACGTCCTTTTTTAGGTCCCTAGTCGTAGGATTATCGAGACAGGGCATCGATACTCTGGAGTAGACTAGTGTGTACGCTTCTCATCCCAGTTGGGGAGATGGTCTGTCCCACAGCCATCAGTAGGTTGTACTTGAGATAGTATACAGGTGCTCGTTGGGTTACGGGTACACCGGACAGGACTCGCAGGGAACTGTTGGTTGGTATTGTACCCATCATCAGTTAACAGTTCCCAAGTGACATGAGTACAGCATAGTCCGCAGACTTGACACTGCTGCTTCGTCTCGAGTGTGTTTCTACTGTTCTTAGATTGCTACCCTACCACGGCTCAAAGGAGTCGTGCAAACAGGTAGCAGTTGGGTGCAATCACGAAGCACTTGGAGGCAGTGGCGGTTAGATAGGATTCGTCTCTCCCGGTATTAGGAGTTGATATAGCGCTGTGTTTGGAGAGCCAATACGCAAAGTCCCTGGCCAGGGCAAACGAGATTTACTGGTAGGATTTCCAGTAACTTCTCAAGGTGTAATGGGCTTCGCTCCGACATGACTTATACAGCTTTTAGGGGACTGACGTTTGCCTCCCCCTAGCCCAATATGCGATAGTATTAGACGAACAGACCGGACTGTACGGAGATTGTCACATCAGGCTCAGTAGGAGTTCGGATGGGTTTCCTCATCGGCCTTCTTATCGACATCTACCTGGGGACCGTTACGTACAGCTAGTACCGCTTGCGGCCTGTGGTTAAACCCACTGCCAGCGTAGTGTCGAGTCTTTAGAGTCCCACACAGAGAGTTTCCCTGTTTCAGGCGAAACGATATAGAGGTCGTATGGTTTTACGACAGGGTTCGGACACATACATGTATTTATGCACGTACGATGTTCGAACAATTTTTATTAGCGGGCTTTAGTTTAAGCCAGATTCTAGTATTGGATTATTAGATTTATACAGTCTTAGATTTTTCGTGTTTTACGGATGGTAGGGGCATTCTCGTAATTACTCGAGAAGCTTCTAGAAGAAAGGTGGCTCATTATGTTTTAATTCATTTATGAATTAAGCTTAATGAGGTGGAGGAGATGATGTGAAATTTGCATTAATTACATCATGAGTCATGAGGTGATTGGCCTAAAAGTAATTAATGAAGCATGGTTGATAATTTTATATATTATTACTTAGATATTTTCATGCTTCATTATCTATCCAAATGACTCAAGATTTATATTCATTCTCACTTACACATTCTCTCTCCTCAAGCTCTCTCTCTTCAAAGACCTAACCCTAATCCTCTCATGTGTTGAGATCCCAAAGGTTAGCAAGACTAATAGATTATTAATCCTCTTCTATATTCTCTAGGTTACTTTGATTAGTAATCATAGCCACCTAGTTACCTCAAGTGAGAGGTTAAAGCTTGGAGAAGGAGCTCTCGGGTGGATCTTCTATCACATCGAGGAGGCCGACGAGGAGGTGAACTACAAGAACAAGAAGGACTAGAATCTTGAGCTATAATCATCTATCATAGTAGTTAATCACTTCTAGATAGTTGTTAGTTAGGGTTTAGCAAAGATCCGTAAAGTTAGTCGATGTTAACTTAAACAAAATGATTGTTTTACCTATTCCGCCTCCCCGCATCATGTGAGGTGTCTAACGTCGACTTACAGTGGTATCAGAGCCTAACTAAACCATAACTAACATGTTGGCAAAGTCGTTAGAAATTCGATCGCAAAACGAATCCGAAAAAACATCATTTTCACATAGTTTCTGCCGTTTTTAAAGCGGGGTCTAAAAATTTTTCAGGGACCTTTAAAAATACAAGCAGGGTTTATTTAAGAATTGTGAAGAAATTTGGGACAGTGAATCGGCCATACTACCGCGGAACCGCCGCCGATCCAAGCGATCCGCCGCCGATCCGCGGCCGAGTTGACTCCGAGTAAACCCAAATTTGCTCAGTTATTCTTCTGTGTTGATGTTGTGTTTTCTAGGATGTTTTGTTTCTGCTCAGATTTTATGTGCACAGAGAATTGTTTGGAGTAGATTCATTAGTGTTGCTTGATCGAAATTCTAAGATGTTTGGCTAACTTGATTATATCTGTGTTGTGTTTAATTTGTTCGTAAACCTCCCCTAACTGCTAGTATGTCGGTTAACAGGGAGTTGCACATTTCTGTAATGGATTTTATTGGTTTGTGGTTGTGAATTTACTGGATTGTCGTGAATCGATAGCTGGGGATGTGAGACGAGTGTTTCTTTCATTCAAATGTAAATTGTAATTTGTTGTAATATTCTTTTGCGGGACACATCCAGGTTGAGGTTGTAGCCACCGTTGTATTATTTCATTTACTGTTTTCTGCTCCTAGGATAGACCCAAGATGGGGTGCACAAACTACCGGGTACTTTGAAGTGTTTAGTGGCCTACTCACGTCATTGAGGGAGACCGCTTCACTTCGGGTACTATACGGGTAGTTTGTCGTACCCGTAGGGGTCTAGGGTAGGGTTTTGGCTATATATCGCGACTGTGTAATCCATCTTTCTTTGCAGGCTCAAAAGGAATGCAGATTCGTAGAAAATCCAATATGTTCATCTGTGATCTGGAATGCCTATTATTGCCTCTGACTAATGTACAATATCTATATATGATATCTAGTAGGCGTCACTTATGTTTTGCACCAGCGCTAGCCCAGCTCTTTCTCTGTCGTTAGTTAAGTAACCTAACGGGTGAATGACGGGGCCCAGTGGCGAATGCGGATGGCATAAGAGGACATTGTATTTTCGTTGTTTTCTGCAATGGTAGGTTAATTGATGGGACGCATTATATTAATGCAAAGAAAATAAACCAAAGTTGAATCGTTGGAACAGTTTAAAAGAAACCACTCGGTTATTTTAAAACAGAAGATATTTTTTAATTGCGGAGCTTAAACCACTCCTTTTAAAAGCTATCAGGTTCCTTCGATCATATCAAGTTCACTAAGTTCACGGTTTCGCCAAAACCATTCGTAGCCCTCCGTCATTTCATTTGGGTATTCAGTAGTATTCAAGCTATGTATTTTGACCAACGCCAAGGCATAGTGTTTGGTAGCTGCTGGGTATTCATTTGTTGCATGGATAGATGAGTTGGTTTGGGACAGTCGTGCTATCATTTGGCCAATGTCAGGGGTATGTACGGGTGGGTTCAAATTAACAAGATAATGATAGGTAGAACTTGACATGTGACTTATGACATTTTGACCAACGCCAAGGTCATAAGAGCATGGGGCAAAAATCTAAATCGGGAATTTCTAAAGAAACTGAAATTTGCTAAGAGTTGCATACCATTTGGAGTGTGATAATTTTGGTAGGATTCCTTCAGCTTTATCATACGATGATATTTGGATCCCGATCCTACTGTGAGTATCCACTACTCATCAGGAGATTCTTTCACTTAACGATCAATACTATAAACCAAGTAGGTGTCAAGAAAGGTGTCAGCAGGGCTACGCCCCCAGAGAAAAGAGGTTATTTAATTAAGGAATTTCGTGAAAGCGTCGTAAAATGTCACGACCCAAAATTAGGCACATGACCGACCCTTAAACCACGTAACGTCTACAGGCGTACGTAATTTAAGTAAGCCGAAACCCAGAAATCTAAACCACCCCAAAAGGGATAAATGGAGAAAAACATAGTTTAAAACATTCAGAAAATCTTAAGTAAAAATCATTAACTTTAGTTTTCTTTCTTGAAAATTTCGGCAGCACCTCCTTTGTAAAAACTAGCCCCGAAAACGGGTACAACATAGATAATATATAAAGCATCCCAAACGGGAGCAAATCACGTCCAACGGCGGAGATAACCACCATAAGTATATATACGACGCCGAAGCGAAGAAATATAAAAGAAAACTGCATAAAGAAGTAAAACTTTTCAACAAAACCGGCTCCCACGAGCACGGCACCCAAAGTCACCACAAAATATAACACTGAATCCTCACAAGTCGTCTCTAAGTCATATACAACAGTGGTAGATGGAGAATACTAGATCCAACAAAAAAAATATACAATGTACAAACAGATAACCGCAACCCACCTAAAAGCATGGCCTCACAGCCAACCGTAGCGGTATCCGCAAAAGTAGAGATGATAAGACGCCCTGCCGCGACTACTCAGAGGGTAAGTCCTGCAAAACACTGTGGCACAACGGTGGTGGGTTGCCAACTCGTGAAGAGTAAATAACATCATACTGTAATCGCAAGTATGCACGAACATCGATCTATCTATCACAAGTAAACCGATAGCATAAGTATGATAAGTGAATATGCAACAATCATGTAAAGGTACATCATCAGGGTACTACAACTACATGAAACAATGCATATCAACATAATCCTGAGTGTGGGATGATATAATATAAAATCTCATGCAAAAATCATCAGCATGGAAAAACACCAGTGTCCCTCACTGACACATCAAATCCCAAATTCTCAGGCACCGCATCCTCAGATCGGCCCTCACATCCTATAAGTCTTATGAAAACCTGAGTGTCAAACACCGACACTCAAAACATCATGAAACCCATGTCTAGCATCGACACGTAAATCCTCATAACTCAGGCGCTGTCACCATGACTGGCCCTAACGATATGTCATACCTCACTCCGGTCGGTATCCCCATGATAACCGCCGAGTCCAAATACAATCACCGGTAGGTAGTGGTCCCACCGCCAGGCTTATCGTCTACACCACGAAATCACCACTCACCCCGGGGTACCATACCGGGTCCACCATGTACCCACAGACGGTGCCTCCCGCTCCTCGAATTGGGTATCACAAGCCAAATCTCATAACCGAGAAATCACATGGTGGACGCACTGAAATATCATATCAAGAGAAACCGGGTTTTCAAACAATACATAGTTTTCTTGAAAATATCCCCCACAGTCCTCAAATCCATAATCACATGAAATCCATATCTCAATGCGTAAAATTCACGTAAAAATGATATATGCAACATAAAACATCAATATGAGCATATAAAGGGAAAACCGCTCTTTAAATGAATCCAGCTTTTTAGAATATATCTTGCGGTTCCCAAAACCTCCGAAAAACAATGCAGCATCATATAAGGTGTACATGTAATTGTAGCAAGGTTTAAGTATCTACATGTAAGCTAGTATGTATGATGCAAGTCATAAGTGCAAGGATCAACAACTCAATATCATATATCAAAACAATACCACTTGGGGTACATACAACTATAGCAAAAATATGCGGTGTACATGTCAATATGAGTGCATGATATACATGTAACTATAATAGACTATGTGGGTGTACATGTCAATATGTATGCAAGATGTACAATATAGCTATAGTAAGGTATACATGAAATGGAATAAGGGTTACTACCTCAACTATTCCTGCCCAAAGCAATGTCACGTATGTAAGTATCAACAATATCTATCGGCTTGTGCGTGTCATGGCAATTACTGACGATGTGGGTGTAGCATAATATTTAGTGCTCGTGCAACATGAACCGTCAGTAATGTGTTATATCTAAAGGTACGAGTCAAGTACAACAGATAATGCTATGCAATGACATTCATATGAAAGTAACGAATATGCAAATACTATGCAGCTAACCTATCAAATTCTCCCCGACGCATAACGCCATACGGGCGATTTCCCGTAGATGTTAAATCTACTCACCGATGGTCTCGAGCTATGAAAATCCGACCACCTGCTTCCCCTTGTCCGCAGCACCTGAAATCCCTGCTTGCGAACCTAAAATTTCATAAATACAACACATAAGCTAAATATCCTATAATGACGAAAAGACAACGAAACGCGATGAAAACGCCTGGAAAATTTCACTGCGCGCTTAGCGCATCTATCGCGCACGATACCGGCCAAAACCCTAATTGGGGTCGCTAAACTACAAAACACCAAGTCTGGGCCCCGATCGTCCCGATCGCGCAACACAACACAAAAATTACGAGAAATACACTAGATATAACCTCGCAACTACCAAACGAACCCTACGTCGGAAAAACCCCGAAATCTAGTAAGCAAACTATCGCAATATTTCGCACTAGATTCAAGATAATGCATATCTAGCGATTACAAATACCTTAAAATAGCTTAACTAAACTATCTAAACCTTTCCTATATTTTTAACACTCGCTAATTATGTTTTAGCAAAATCCTAGTAAGCAACTTTGCTTAATTTAACAAAGTATTCATTAGCAAAAATTAACATTTTCTACTAGGTTAATCTTTTCCAAAACACAATTTAACACTTCAAATGAACACTAATCACTCAGTCAAAATTTAACCTTAACATGAATTTCTTAAACCAAATATAATGAATTAATCATGATTTAAAAACTAAACTAAACACATAAATAGCTAACTAAATTAGCTAGTTTAAGATTAAAGCAAAAATATAAGGATTAAGGTAAGAATTATACCTCCCCAAGAACACAAAATGAAACTTAATCCAACATCTTAGCATCAAAAACCAAGCTTTGTTGAAGATCCATGAAGGATTAGTGAAGGAAAAATGGTTTAAATTTTATATAGGAATTTTTGGATTTATTTTTGTGTTTTTGATTGAAAAAGAGTGAGAAATGAGCTTGGAAATTGAAATGGGCAGAAATGGGGATGAGGGTCGGCCAAGGAGGGATGGGGGGTTATTTTTGTGAATTATTTGTGAAGAAATAGCTAGGAAAGAGAGTAATTAATACTAATTAAAGCTATTTTGCCACATTTCACTCTTTTCTTTTCTTTTTAATTCCAAATCCTTTTGCACAAAACAAATATCTAGATATTTAAAAAGAAGTTTCTAAAATAATTCTAGTGACAAAATTAATTTATTCACAAGAGGAAAATTTTCCCGATTTACGTGCACAAAATACCGCTTAAAATAATATTTTATTTGGGAAAAATTCTATCTGAACCAAAACCTCCCAAATACTCCCAAAGTTCGCGCACAAGCTTTATTTTAGCCAAACTAGGTGTCGGTAAGCTTATACGGTCGTTTGATCGAAATCGGGTTAAAACGGGAAAAACCGACAATTTTGCCCTAAAACGGGAAAATTCGCAACACGATTTCTAAAACATTACAATCTCCCCTCCTTATAGAAATTCGGTCCCCGAATTAAAATTTCATACTAAACGTACCTTCAAAAAGATGAGAGAATTTCTTCCGCATCTCGCTCTCGGCCTCCCAAATGATCTCCTCACTAGTCGGGCTACGCCAAAGAACCTTCACAGATGGCAAGACCTTTGACCGAAGTTTCTTCACCTGTCGATCCAAAATAACTACCGGCTGCTCAGTGAACGAAAGATCGCGCTCAAGCTGAACGGTCTCGTGCTGAATCGTGTGAGAAGGATCATGAAGGTATCTACGAAGCATCGACACATGAAAAAGGGGGTGAACATCCGGAAAACTGGGCGGGAGCGCCAAACGATAAGAAACATAACCCACTCGCTCAAGGATCTCGAAAGGACCTACAAATCTGGGACTGAGCTTCCCTCTCTTCCCAAATCGCATATCGCCCTTCATCGGAGAAATCCTCAGGAATACATGATCCCCCACTGCGAACTCAAGTCTGCGACGACGACGGTCGGCCCAAGACTTCTGCCTGCACTGGGCTGCTCTCATCCTATCCTGAATCAGCTGGATCTTCTCCGTGGTCTCCTGAACTAGCTGGGTCCCAAAACCAGACTCTCACTAAGCTCGGTCCAACAGACTGGCGATCGACACTTCCTACCATATAAAGCCTCAAAAGGTGCCATTTGAATAGTCTCCTGAAAGCTGTTGTTGTAGGAGAACTCAATCAACGGCAAATGACGATCCCAACTGCCACCAAAATCAAGCACACATGCACGGAGCATATCCTCCAGAGTCTGAATAGTCCACTCCGACTGGCCATCGGTCTGTGGATGAAAAGCGGTACTAAAACACAGCCGGGTACCCAAAGCTTCCTGAAGCTTCTGCCAAAGACGGCTAGTAAACTGGGTGCCTCTGTCGGATACTATGCATGTGGGAACACCGTGCGAACGCACAATCTCATCTATGTATAACTGAGCATACTGAGCATAACCGAAAGTGGTCTTCACTGAAAGAAAGTGAGCCGCTTTCGTCAACCGGTCTACAATAACCCAAATGGAGTCATACCCTCGACTGGTCCTGGGTAGACCTACAATGAAGTCCATGGAAATCTGCTCCCATTTCCACTCCGGAACGGGTAAGGGCTGCAACTCTCCAGCCGGTCTCTGATGCTCAGCCTTGACTTGCTGACAAGTCAGGCACCTCGAAACGAAGTCCGAAATATCGCGCTTCATCCCTTCCCACCAGTAGAAGTCTCTCAAGTCACGGTACATCTTGGTGGAACCTGGAAGAACGCTAAAGGCCGACTGATGTGCCTGCTCTAGGATCTCGCGTCTCAACCCATCAACATCTGGTACACACAAGCGAGTCCCGCATCGTAGCACACCGTGGTCATCAACCATGAACTCCGAAACTCATCCCTGCCGAACAAGCTCAAGAATCTCAGACAAATGGGCATCACTGGGTTGCGCCTCACGGATATCATCAATTGCGGGTTTCCCGGCGAACAAGCTCAAGAGTCTTCAAGATGCTCCGACGAGAGATAGGTAGAGTTTGCGAGTTTCCGGCTAGAGGGTATGGCCCAGAAGTGGTGTGAGTCGTTGGAGACGGGCAGAGCCGCTGGTCTTGCTCTTATGACCTGGGCTGAGTTTGTGACGTCGTTTCTTTCCCTTTTTCTTCCACCGAGAGTCAGGGATGCGCGAGCGCGCAGATTTGAGTCGTTACGTCAGACGCCGGGGATGACGGTGTCGGAGTATGATGTATAGTTTACTGAGCTGTTTCGCCGAGTGTTTCGCCGTGGGGAGCTCATGTTCTGTTCGTCAAGAAGAAGGACGGCAGTTTGAGGCTATGTGTGGATAATCTTCAGTTGAACCGAGTTACGGTGCGGAACAGGTATCCTTTACCCTGGCATCACTGGGTTTCAGCAGTTAAAGACTCGGTTGACGACAGCACCAGTTCTTTCCTTACCTTCTGGATCGGGCGGCTATGTTGTTTATTGTGATGCTTCTCGAATGGGGCTCGGCTGTGTTTTGATGCAGCATGATAGGGTGATTGCATATGCTTCTATGCAGCTAAAGAAGCACGAGCAGAATTACCCCACTCACGATCTTGAGATGGCAGCGGTAGTCTTTGCGTTGAAGATTTGGAGACACTACTTGTACGGAGAGTCGTGTCAGATCTTCACGGATCACAAGAGTTTGAAGTATATCTTCCAGCAGCGAGATCTGAACTGACAAAATTAATTTATTCACAAGAGGAAAATTTTCCCGATTTACGTGCACAAAATACCGCTTAAAATAATATTTTATTTGGGAAAAATTCAATCTGAACCAAAATCTCCCAAATACTCCCAAAGTTCGTTCACAAGCTTTATTTTAGCCAAATTAGGTGTCGGTAAGCTTATACGGTCGTTTGATCGAAATCGGGTTAAAACGGGAAAAACCGACGATTTTGCCCTAAAACGGGAAAATTCGCAAAACGATTTCTAAAACGTTACAATCTCCCCTCCTTATAGAAATTCGGTCCCCGAATTAAAATTTCATACTAAGCGTACCTTCAAAAAGATGGGGGAATTTCTTCCGCATCTCGCTCTCGGCCTCCCAAGTGATCTCCTCACTAGTCGGGCTACGCAAAAGAACCTTCACAGATGGTAAGACCTTTGACCGAAGTTTCTTCACCTGCCGATCCAAAATAACTACTGGCTGCTCGGTGAACGAAAGATCGCGCTCAAGCTGAACGGTCTCATGCTGGATCGTGTGAGAAGGATCATGAAGGTATCTACGAAGCATCGACACATGAAAAATGGGTTGAACATCCGGAAAACTGGGCGGGAGCGCCAAACGATAAGCAACAGAACCCACTCGCTGAAGGATCTCGAAAGGACCTACAAATCTGGGACTGAGATTCCCTCTCTTCCCAAATCGCATAACGCCCTTCATCGGAGAAATCCTCAGGAATACATGATCCCCCACTGCGGACTCAAGTCTGCGACGACGACGGTCGGCATAAGACTTCTTCCTGCACTGGGCTGCTCTCATCCTATCCTGAATCAGCTGGATCTTCTCCGTGGTCTCCTGAACTAGCTGGGGTCCCAAAACCAGACTCTCACTAAGCTCGGTCCAACAGACTGGCGATCGACACTTCCTACCATATAAAGCCTCAAAAGGTGCCATCTGAATAGTCTCCTGAAAGCTGTTGTTGTAGGAGAACTCAATCAACGGCAAGTGACGATCCCAACTGCCACCAAAATCAAGTACACATGCACGGAGCATATCCTCCAGAGTCTGAATAGTCCGCTCCGACTGGCCATCGGTCTGTGGATGAAAAGCGGTACTAAAACTCAGCCGGGTACCTAAAGTTTCCTGAAGCTTCTGCCAAAGACGGCTAGTAAATTGGGTGCCTCTGTCGGATACTATGCATGTGGGAACACCGTGCAAACGCACAATCTCATCTATGTTTAACTGAGCATACTGAGCATAACCGAAAGTGGCCTTCACTGAAAGAATGTGAGCCGCTTTCGTCAACCGGTCTACAATAACCCAAATGGAGTCATACCCTCGACTGGTCCTGGGTAGACCAACAATGAAGTCCATGGAAATCTGCTCCTATTTCCACTCCGGAACGGGTAGGGGCTGCAACTCTCCAGCCGGTCTCTGATGCTCAGCCTTGACTTGCTGACAAGTCAGGCACCTCGAAACGAAGTCCAAAATATCGCGCTTCATCCCTTCCTACCAGTAGAAGTCTCTCAAGTCACGGTACATCTTGGTGGAACCTGGATGAACGCTAAAGGCCGACTGATGTGCCTGCTCTAGGATCTCGCGTCTCAACCCATCAACATCTGGTACACACAAGCGAGTCCCGCATCGTAGCACACCCTGGTCATCAACCATGAACTCCGAAACTCTTCCCTGCCGAACAAGCTCAAGAATCTCAGACAAACGGGCATCACTGGATTGCGCCTCACAGATATCATCAGTTGTGGGTTTCCCGGCGAACAAGCTCAAGAGTCTTCAATATGCTCCGACGAGAGATGGGTAGAGTTTGCGAGTTTCCGGCTGGAGGGTATGGCCCAGAAGTGGTGTGAGTCGTTGGAGAGGGGCAGAGCCACTGGTCTTGCTCGTATGACCTGGGCTGAGTTTGTGATGTCGTTTCTTTCCCTTTTTCTTCCACCGAGCGTCAGGGATGCGCGTGCGCGCAGATTTGAGTCGTTACGTCAGACGCCGGGGATGACGGTGTCGGAGTATGATGTATTGTTTACTGAGCTGTTTCGCCGAGTGTTTCTCCGTAGGGAGCTCCTGTTCTGTTCGTCAAGAAGAAGGACGGCAGTTTGAGGCTATGTGTGGATTATCGTCAGTTGAACCGAGTTACGGTGCGGAACAGGTATCCTTTATCCTGGCATCACTGGGTTTCAGCAGTTGAAGACTCGGTTGACGACAGCACCAGTTCTTTCCTTACCTTCTGGATCGGGCGGCTATGTTGTTTATTGTGATGCTTCTCGAGTGGGGCTCGGCTGTGTTTTGATGCAGCATGATAGGGTGATTGCATATGCTTCTAGGCAGCTGAAGAAGCACGAGCAGAATTACCCCACTCACGATCTTGAGATGGCAGCGGTAGTCTTTGCGTTGAAGATTTGGAGACACTACTTGACGGAGAGTCGTGTCAGATCTTCACGGATCACAAGAGTTTGAAGTATATCTTCTAGAAGCGAGATCTGAACTGACAAAATTAATTTATTCACAAGAGAAAAAATTTCCCGATTTACGTGCACAAAATACCGTTTAAAATAATATTTTATTTGGGAAAAATTCTATCTGAACCAAAACCTCCCAAATACTCCCAAAGTTCGCGCACAAGCTTTATTTTAGCCAAACTAGGTGTCGGTAAACTTTTACGGTCGTTTGATCGAAATCGGGTTAAAACGGGAAAAACCGATAATTTTGCCCTAAAACGGGAAAATTCGCAAAACGATTTCTAAAACGTTACAATCTCCCCTCCTTATAGAAATTCGGTCCCCGAATTAAAATTTCATACTAAGCGTACCTTCAAAAAGTTGAGGGAATTTCTTCCGCATCTCGCTCTCGGCCTCCCAAGTGATCTCCTCACGAGTCGGGCTACGCCAAAGAACCTTCACAGATGGCAAGACCTTTGACCGAAATTTCTTCACCTGCCGATCCAAAATAACTACCGGCTGCTCGGTGAACGAAAGATCGCGCTCAACCTGAACGGTCTCGTGCTGAATCGTGTGAGAAGGATCATGAAGGTATCTACGAAGCATCGACACATGAAAAACGGGGTGAACGTCCGGAAAACTGGGCGGGAGCGCCAAACGATAAGCAACAGAACCCACTCGCTCAAGGATCTCGAAATGACCTACAAATCTGGGACTGAGCTTCCCTCTCTTACCAAATAGCATAACGCCCTTCATCGGAGAAATCCTCAGGAATACATGATCCCCCACTGCGAACTCAAGTCTGCGACAATGACAGTCGGCATAAGACTTCTGCCTGCACTGGGCTGCTCTCATCCTATCCTGAATCAGCTGGATCTTCTCCGTGGTCTCCTGAACTAGTTGGGGTCCTAAAACCAGACTCTCACTAAGCTTGGTCCAACAGACTGGCGATCGACACTTCCTACCATATAAAGCCTCAAAAGGTGCCATCTGAATAGTCTCCTGAAAGCTGTTGTTGTAGGAGAACTCAATCAACGGTAAGTGACGATCCCAACTGCCACCAAAATCAAGCACACATGCACGGAGCATATCCTCCAGAGTCTGAATAGTCCGCTCCGACTGGCCATCGGTCTGTGGATGAAAAGCGGTACTAAAACTCAGCCGGGTACCCAAAGCTTCCTGAAGCTTCTGCCAAAGACGGCTAGTAAACTGGGTGCCTCTGTCGGATACTATGCATGTGAGAACACCGTGCAAAAGCACAATCTCATCTATGTATAACTGAGCATACTGAGCATAACCGAAAGTGGTTTTCACTAAAGAAAGTGAGCCGCTTTCGCCAACCGGTCTACAATAACCCAAATGGAGTCATACCCTCGACTGGTCCTGGGTAGACCCACAATGAAGTCCATGGAAATCTGCTCCCATTTCCACTTGTAGGGTTCCTAGACACACTAATTAGGTTCCACAAGGCATCAACCATGCAAAATCAAATTTTTCCGGTGCCGAGAAACCCTAAGGCGATCGTTAACTAGAGTTTAGGCGAAAACAAATGCAAATAAACAACTTTACTCTAAAGTGAATGGAAATACAACCTTTGTAGATCCGGTCCTCCACCTCCATAGCTCCGCGTTGACGTCCCTCCGCTGCGATCATCGGATCCCGGACTCTAGCGATGGTTTCATCGAAGAAATGATCGGGCTAGGTCGTCGACTTCGATGCCGAAGATGATCTACGTCGAGACAACTCAAGATCAAGCTCCAACTTCACCAAGTCATGAAACTTATGAAGAAAACACCCTATACTACATGGCAAGTGGTAGAGGATGATGAAATAGGAAGTGGGTTCACTTTGGATTTGGATTTCTCACTTGGAATCATCACTTAGAAAAATCTAGCCATGGTTTCTTCTCTTCATGAAGAAGATGAAGAAGAAGAAAGAAAAAAGAATTATCAATAATAGAAAAAACAAGTGATGGTTATCATAATGCAACCATGGGTGAGACTAACTCATGTAGAGAATGAACTAGGGTTTAGTTAAAGTGTTAGGGTTTAGTTAAAGTGTTAGGGTTTAGGAAAGAAACAAAATGGTTTTGACTTTCAAAGCTTCATGAAGCTTCAACTGAAATCCAAATAAAGGCACCATTTTATTTCTTACCAAAATGAACAAATAAATAAATGAATAAGTAAATAAAGCAAATGAAATGAAACCCTAACCATTTACTAAACATTGTTCAAATCAAATATACACCCAAGTTTGCATGTATCATCAAACATGATACAATCTTGTGCACAAAAATATATCGCATATACAATGTGCACAAACAAGTGAGAAAAACATCTTAACTGAACCAATATTAGTTAATGTAAAGTAATATATCAAATATATAATTATACATTAAATCAATAAATCAACACTTGATTTAACGATCCGGTCATAATGCATATAACAGACTAATATCAATAGTAACAACTTATCGAATCAACACTTGATCCGATAACCCGGCTATATCGCATATAACCGATCAATGTCACAAATCACGAGAATCGAATACAGTATCACATACTGGTATTATTCTCGGTCCCGCACATATCTCATATGCGCTCCTATTTTGTTTCGCTTGAGCCAGGAAACCTCTGTATAGGACTCTAAAGACTCGTCAATACGCCGGTAGCAGATGATGATCATATCAAGCACCCACAAGCCGCAAGCGGTCTGCTAAACGTAATGGCCACCCAGGTATTGAGTGATCAAAAGATCGACGAGCAAGCCCGCTCACACTCCTGTGAATCCAACCAGTAACACTTACCGTACAGTCCGGTCCCGTCGTCTGATATGTCGCATATCTCGCCTAGGGGTGGTAAACGTCAGACCCCAATAGCTCGATAAGTCGTGTCGATATGAGGTCTATAACAGTTCGAGAAACTACTGGTAACACTTACCAGTAAATCTCAGCAACCCTGGCCAGGGATTTCCGGTTATAGCCAATCGAACACAGCGCAACATCAACTCCCTATACCGGGAGAGACGAATCCCTTCCTATCGCTCATTGCCTCCATGTGATTCGGGACTGTACCCAAAAACCACCGTTTTGCACGCCCTCTTGGACGTGGTAAGGTGGAAATCAAAGAACAGTAGGAATCACACAAGACTCTATGACGATCTCGGGTCAACAGACTACTCTGTACCAGTGTCACCAGAGAACTGACATCTGACGTGAGGTATAATACCATCTGGGAGTTCTCGGCGAGTCCGTCCAGTGTACCCAGTCTCCACTGAGCACCCGTATATCATCTCTGATGTCAAACACCAATGGATATGGGATCATCCATCGCCCATCTGTATGGGACGAGAAGGTATACACTAGTCTACACTGGTATATCGATGCCCTGTCTCGATACACCCACGACTAGGGACCTTGAAGGATGTACTTATGGACTACCATGTCCCCACTAGTATGATCCGCATCATTGTCCAGGTAGTCAAGTACACATGCTAAGGGCTTTACCAACATATAACAGAGAGACAATCAGTGTACACGTTAAGGTAAAGTGCAACCAGATAGCATACTATCATGTCGAGCAAGAAAGTCCTCCCTATATATGTCCAAGCATCCACTACAATATACATCCTATGTATAGTAATGGCCTCTAGGGCATACATATAACTAACAATCTCCCACTTGCACTAGGGCCATCTGATAGCAGTGGTTGTAGTATCTCATACTCAACCATCCCATAAAAGTCTCTCTCTGGGAAAAGGCTTTTATGAGTGGATCCGCCGTGTTTTCCTCTGAGTCTACTCTCCTGACCTCGATCCCTTGGAGATCGACCATCTCCATGATCAGGTGACACTGCCTCAGAATATGTCTGTATCACTGATGGGACGGACGTTCCTTGGCATAAGCCACAACTCCATTGTCACAGAATGGGAGGAACTAAGTTCATCTCATGAACTATTATACACCCAGACAGCCACTTTGGTAGCATCTTAAGTAGCGATGTATCCAGCCTTTATCGTCTAGTAAGCCACGGTATCTAGCTTGGAACTCTTCCAACATACCGTCCCTTTACTAAGGGTAAAGACAATGCATGTGGCTGACATTCAGTCGTCCTTATCACCCTGGAACCTTTCCAGTGATTCTCCCCGGGATTAACTGATACCATCTCACTACAACTAGTGAGTATCCTAACATCCAATTAGATCTATCTCATAGATCCAAAACCCAGGATTTAGGAGGTATCACTTTGATCCTATATGGAGAATCATTGTGATAAGCGGAGATTGACCGAGCATAGCATAGGAAACTATTTCCCTATCAAGAGTATGTTATCCACGTACTCTACGAGGATCACCAGTATACTCCCTACTACCTTTTTGTACATACAAGGTCCATCTACCATTTTGATGATGTCAAACTCTTCGACTAACTCATCAAAACAGATGTTCCAACCCCGCGATGCCTGCTTTATTACATAAAACATCTCGCACACGTTTTCGCTGCTCCCACTGTCTACGAAGCCCTCTGACTGTGTACTTATAGACTATCTCATCTAAATCTTTATTTAGAAAAGCAGTCATGACACCCAACCGCCAGATATCGTAGTCATGGTATGTAGCCGTGGCAAGTAGGATCTGGATGGACTTAAGCATAGGTACTTAGAAAAGGTTTCATCATAATCCATACCTGGTCAATGATGCAAACTTTTAACAAGTCTAGCTTTGAAAGTCTCAACTTTTCCATGTACACCAAGTAATCTTCTTAAGATATACTTGCTCCTGATGGGGATTTAACCCTTCAGATAAAGCAACCAAAGTCCATACTTTGTTGGTGTATAAGGATTCCATCTCAGATCGCTAAGCATCCAGCCATTCTTACAGAGTCCCACTCCTGATGGCCAGCTCGAAACTAGTTGGGTCATCATCTCATGATGCAATCCTCGCTCCCACTATCATAGAGAAACCGAAGTATCTCTCAGGTGGGTGAGGAACCCTACTAGATCGGCGGAGAGGCTGAGGTTCGTTGGTAACTATTGAATCCTTTGGTTTTATCAAATCATCTGCTGTAGTTTGTATAGCTGGAACCTTTCCAGTTCTACATTACAGACCTTGCCTCGAGCTTGTCCGGATTTTGGTTTTAGACATAGGCCGGTCAACCCCAAATCTTAACTAGCTTAAGACATGGGCTCTTCCCATACCTTATCTCATATGGAGTGGTAGGCTGTGATCTGATTCGAACCTAATTTCAATAAGTATGCAGCTTCTCAAGTGCATAACCCCCAAAAGCAAACAGGTAACTCAGTAGTACTCATCATAGAGCGCACCATATCGAATAGGGTGCAATTGCTCCGCCCCGATATACCATCGTGCTATGGTGTATACGGAGGAGTAATGCTGAGAGAGAATCTCATTCTCCTTTAAAATAGTCCAGGAATTCTAGGCACAAGTATTCTCCTCCTTGATCTCATCAAAGGACATAATACTTATACCCGTATTGGTTCTCTACTTCTAACTTATATTCTGTGAATATCTCAAAAGGTTCGGACTTGTGTTTCAACAGGAACATATGACTGAATCTTGAGAGATCATCAGAGAATGTAATGAAGTATAAAGAACCGGTCCTGGCATGTGTAGACGGGGAACCTTACATACATCAACATGTATCAACCCAAGAGTTCATTAACTCTTTCTCTATTTCCAATAAACAGAGCTATGGTCATCTTATCTCTGTAACATGACTGGCAAGTTTCACAAGATGTAAATTAAAACTAATTTAAATATGCATCTTAATGTAACTTCAGCTAGTCGGGTCGCATTGATATGACCTAGTCTACAATACCTCAAAAAGGATTCGTTCATTTCTGAACTCTTCCTCTTGTGTGTGTTCTATATACTAAGAACTGTGGTTAGATTTAGAACGTCAATGCTTTTAGATAACGTGCCTGAACCGATCAACTCTTGATTTAGGAAATGTTCAAAACATTATCCAACAATACAAAATTATATCCTTCTTTATCTAAATAAAGAGACTGATATGATTTTGTATATTAGGTTCGGTATCTAATAACATTTGTTCAGAATCAATGTATTCTGGTAATACAGGGTGACAGTGACCAACAGACCTGGCTGCAACAATTGCCCCGTTTTCTGCCTCATGAAACTTATCACCCGTTCCCAGTTCTCTACCTTTCTGTAGCCCATGTATCATATTACATATGTGGGATCCTGATCCGGTATCACATACCCAGGACGTAAAGGACATTGAGGAACGGTTCTTTGTAATGAACACACCCGAAGATGATGCATCGGTATGCACTTTCTTCGTTTGGGCGGCACGGGAAATCTGGTATTCCCCAATTTCCTGCTCTATCTTATAACAATTATAAGTTGGAGCGGGACCAACGTTCCCCAGCTCAGTATAACAAGCGGGTTCGGTCAATATATCCGTTTTATTATCTTGATTAAGGCGTGACATGGTCGCTACCTGGAGAGAGAGAGAAGAAAACACTCTGCGTGCGCTCTTGCAAGATCAGATTGGTTATTATTTTATCTAATCAGGATGGCTCCCACTGTTTTCTATCAAATCTTCCTTCAAACCCTAAAAGGAAAGACTAGCCGGGATTAATTACACACTCCAAGTTCGCCAATCTTTCAGCCAGGCCAGTGTCGGTACTTTGAGGGAGGTCCCCCGTGCTTTCGCATGAATCTAATTAATGTAAACCTCGTTTTCCCAGAGGCGTAACCTCATTAACACCTTTCTAGACACCTACTTGATCGGCTAATTGTAATGTGCAAAACTCTCCCAGGAGTAACTCTTACTCGCAGCGGGTATCGGGATCCAACTATCTCATAGAAGGTATACAATCTCATTGCAAATTTCAACACTTGAAATTCCCGATAAGATTTTGCCCCTAACGTGCTATGACCTTGACGAAAGCCAACAAACCATAGCCAGCTAGTCAAGTTCAACCCGTACATTTCTTGATTGAATTAAACCCACCAGCACGACCCTTGACGAAAGCCAACAAAGCCGTACGACTACCCTAATCCAATCGCATCGTATGCAGCAGATAAGCAGCATATAGCTACCGCACACTACACCTTGACGAAAGCCAACAAATGTAGAACGAATACTATATACAACTTATCTGAAATGACGGAGGGCTACGACAGGTTTTTCTGAAAACCTATTGCGTAATGAACTTGATATCGTTGTAGAATCAAATGATTTTAAAATGGAGTGTTTTTTAGGCTTTTCTGGTTTTGCTAAAGGGGTCACTCCCGGTGAAGGGATCGTCGGCCCTTTCCTCGTCGAATGAGGTGCAGGATATATCATATATATCACTGTGCAAAGCAGAAACTATAGAAGCAATCAAAAGACAAACCGAGTGGTGTAGCATCTTCCAGTTATTGCTAAAGGAGTCACTCCCGGTGAAGGGATCTCGGTCCTTTCCTTATCGAATAAGGTGCAGGATGTTCTATAAGGAACACCGCGATGCAAAGCAAGAACTGTAGCTACCTGTTTTATTTAGAAATTCGATTCCACGACATCTTAGGTTTCTTTTCTTTCATTAATCACATTAATGAAGTCCTATCATTTAAGTACCTAAACATCACAGATAAATACGACGTACACTTATACCATCCGCATTCGCCTCGATGTCCTCTCGTGCACCGTTAGGTTAGGTAACTAACGGCAGAGCAGGGCAGGGCTAGCGCGGGTGTAAAACATAAGTAACGTCTATATAATATATCATATATACTATATACAGTATCCATCACAGCATATCAAATGATCACATCACAGATAACGCAGCAGAAGAATCATATGAAACATTGGATATACAAGGACGTCCGTGTTTTCAATACGAGCCAGTATAAAACACAGATTCCACGGTCGCGATGAACAGCCAAACCCACACCCCTAGACCCCTACGAGAGTGGCAAGCAACCCTACCAATTCTAGAGTTAGGAGACCCGGACTCGACTCCTCGAGTTGGTCTCCCACTGGACTCCAGAACCCGGTTACTTGTGCTCTCCTCCTCGGGTCTATCCTAGTGCGGAAAAGTAAATAATATACAAAATGTGACATCTTCCACAACCTGGAAGTGTCCCAATAAAAGAATATTACATACAAGTTTTTACATGAATGAAAAAGAAAAACACTCATCTCACATAAAAAAAACCCGGCTATTCAAACACGACGGTCCAATATAACATATCCAGCAACACATAACATCACATGTCATCAACGTAAGTAAACATGCGTATCCCAATTGTCATTAACATATAGCAATGAAACCGGAGATATCACATATTACACTTACGGTCACAGAAAAAGAAAGTGTAAAACTATAACAGTTAGAATCCGCAACCTCCTTAGACATCGAATGCCTAATCAAATGAAATACTTAGACATCGCATGCCTAACAATTATAAACCCCGCATTTTAGTCTCCTTATCGAAAACTCTTTTCAATATCAAGTCGGGCAATTCAACAAGATTCCCGATATCCTGATCGAATGCTCGTCGCAAACTTTAGTAGGCGGCCGCACCCCCGACGCCGTCGACGAAGTGCATCAGGGCGGAACACCGCTGCCGCGAGCACCCGAACGGATGCTTTCGGCGACGGGGTTCTCCTACAGTCACTTGGTCGGGGCTTTGGGGTGTGGCTGTCTATTAAGTTTACCCGGCGAGTATCCACGTACGCTACGTGATTGTGACGTACTTTTGATCACATCAAAATTCCGTGGCAACCAATTAAGTGAGACTAAACTGCTATGTTTATAACATTCAATTCAGTTATCTCATAACTACTTGTGGATTCCAAATATTGTATCACATTCCGGATAAATAGAAAATGTTAAACTTTCCGATCGAACAATCAAACACCCAAGTTTTCCCGAATTAGCTCAACACTTGAAATAAGTTCAAAAACATCCACTTCATACCTCAGTACCAACGGTCCAGCCGTAGAAGGGTCAAGCCAACGCCTCACATGTGGCACGCCGTACTGCCCCAAACCCTGAGGTTCAAAGGGCAGTTCAATACGGTCACATAATCGAGTTAAGGTTTGTTGTCTTCTAGAGGGTCCATCGCGTTACTTGCACTACTTAGAACATTCTTAAACTACGGAAAAATCCAACACTTGGAAATTTCCCGGCAGGGGAAAAAGTGGGTATTTATATCCGGTCGAACTTTTTAACAGTTTCTAAAATATCCGGAAAAACATAAACGAAGTTAAATTATCCGATCAAATTAACGAGTCCCCAATAAAACCCTAGAAAACTCAACAGTTGAGTGGAATTAAAAAATTCCCATAAAAAATTGCCAAGAAAGGACCTAAGAATAAATATATGAAATTTCAGGGACTAAGTCCAAATTTTGGCCGCAGAACCGCCGCTAAACCCATGGTTTAGCCGCGGTTCCGCGGTCAAATTATTGACTTAGTGGACCGTACTTCACAGTAATTCTTAGTTTTTCCTGCTTGTTTTTCTGAGAATTTTTAATTCACAAAAATCCACTGTTTTGAAAAATGTACAGAGAAGGGTTTTGTCGGGGTTTACGGGTTCGATCGGACTTCTAACTTCGTCTACACTTTGCCTAAGGCTCTAGCTAGGCTCTGATACCACAGTAGGGTTCCTAAGCACACTAAGGAGGTTCCACAAGGCATCAACCATGCAAAATCAAATTTTTTCGGTGCCGAGAAACCCTAAGGCGATCGTTAACTAGAGTTTAGGCGAAAACAAATGCGAATAAACAACTTTACTCTAAAGTGAATGGAAATACAACCTTTGTAGATCCGGTCCTCCATCTCCATAGCTCCGCGTTGACGTCCCTCCGCTGCGATCATCGGATCCCGGACTCTAGCGATGGTTTCGTCGAAGAAATGATCGGGCTAGGTCGTCGACTTCGATGCCAAAGATGATCTACGTCGAGGCAACTCAAGATCAAGCTCCAACTTCACCAAGTCATGAAACTTGTGAAGAAAACACCCTATACTACATGGAAAGTGGTAGAGGATGAAGAAATAGGAAGTGGGTTCACTTTGGATTTGGATTCCTCACTTGGAATCATCACTTGGAATCATCACTTAGAAAAATCTAGCCATGGTTTCTTCTCTTCATGAAGAAGATGAAGAAGAAGAAAGAAAAAAGAATTATCAATAATAGTAAAAATAAGTGATGGTTATCATAATGCAACCATGGGTGAGACTAACTCATGTAGAGAATGAACTAGAGTTTAGTTAAAGTGTTAGGGTTTAGGAAAGAAACAAAATGGTTTTGACTTTCAAAGCTTCATGAAGCTTCAAGTGAAATCCAAATAAAGGCACCATTTTATTTCATACCAAAATGAACAAATAAATAAATGAATAAGTAAATAAAGCAAATGAAATGAAACCCTAACCATTTACTAAACATTGTTTAAATCAAACATACACCCAAGTTTACATGTATCATCAAACATGATACAATCTTGTGCACAAAAATATATCACATATACAATGTGCACAAACAAGTGAGAAAAACATCTTAAGTGAACCAATATTAGTTAATGTAGAGTAATATATCAAATATATAATTATACATTAAATCATTAAATCAACACTTGATTTAACGATCCGGTCATAATCCATATAACCGACTAATATCAATAGCAACAACTTATCGAATCAACACTTGATCCGATAACCCGGCTATATCGCATATAACCGATCAATGTCACAAATCATGAGAATCGAATACAGTATCACATACTGGTATTATTCTCGGTCCCACACATATCTCATATGCGCTCCTATTTCGTTTCGCTTGAGCCAGGAAACCTCTGTGTAGGACTCTAAAGACTCGTCAATACGCCGGCAGCAGATGATGATCATATCAAGCACCCATAAGCCGCAAGCGGTCTGCTAAACGTAACGGCCACCCGGGTATTGAGCGATCAGAAGATCGACGAGCAAGCCCGCTCACACTCCTGTGAATCCAACCAGTAACACTTACCGTACAGTCCGGTCTCGTCGTCTGATATGTCGCATATCTCGCCTAGGGGTGGTAAACGTCAGACCCCAATAGCTCGATAAATCGTGTCGATATAAGGTCTGTAACAGTTCGAGAAACTACTGGTAACACTTACCAGTAAATCTCAGCAACCCTGGCTAGGGATTTCCGGTTATAGCCAATCGAACACAGCGCAGCATCAACTCCCTATACCGGGAGAGACGAATCCCCTCCTATCGCTCATTGCCTCCATGTGATTCGGGACTGTACCCAAAAACCACCGTTTTGCGTGCCCTCTTGGACGTGGTAAGGTGGAAATCAAAGCACAGTGGGAATCACACAAGACTCTATGACGATCTCGTGTCAACAGACTACTCTGTACCAGTGTCACCAAAGAACTGCCATCTGACGTGAGGTATAATACCATCTGGGAGTTCTCGGCGAGTCCGTCCAGTGTACCCAGTCTCCACTGAGCACCCGTATATCATCAATGATGTCAAACACCAATGGATATGGGATCATCCATCGCCCATCTGTATGGATCGAGAAGGTATACGCTAGTCTACACTGGTATATCGATGCCCTGTCTCGATACACCCACGACTAAGGAGCTTGAAGGATGTACTTATGGACTACCATGTCCCCACTAGTATGATCCGCATCATAGTCCAGGTAGTCAAGTACACATCCTAAGGGCTTTACCAACATGTAACAGAGAGACAATCAGTGTACACGTTAAGGTAAAGAGCAACCAGATAGCATACTATCATGTCGAGCAAGAAAGTCCTCCCTATATAGGTCCAAGCATCCACCACAATATACATCCTATGTATAGTAATAGCCTCTAGGGCATACATATAACTAACACCACTCCGGAACGGGTAAGGGCTGCAACTCTCCAGCCGGTCTCTGATGCTCAGCCTTGACTTGCTGACAAGTCAGGCACCTCGAAACGAACTCTGAAATATCGCGCTTCATCCCTTCCCACCAGTAGAAGTCTCTCAAGTCACGGTATATCTTGGTGGAACCTGGATGAACGCTAAAGGCCGACTGATGTGCCTGCTCTAGGATCTCACGTCTCAACCCATCAACATCTGGTACACATAAGCGAGTCCCGCATCGTAGCATACCCTGGTCATCAACCATGAACTCGGAAACTCTTCCCTGCCGAACAAGCTCAAGAATCTCAGACAAACGGGCATCACTGGGTTGCGCCTCACGGATACGATAAAATAGTAGTGGACGGGCGCAGACATGAGCAAACTGTCCCCCAGCGGAAGTGAACTGGAACTGCACTCTACTATCACACAAGAGCTGCCAATCTGCAGAAGACTGACACTGAACTGCGCTCAACTGGGACAAGCTACCCACGGGCCTACGACTCAAAACATCAGCTACCACATTCGCCTTGCCCGGGTGATAATGGATCTCACAATCATAATCCTTCACTAGCTCCATCCATCGGCGCTGTCTTAGGTTCAGATCTCGCTGCTGGAAGATATACTTCAAACTCTTGTGATCCGTGAAGATCTGACACGACTCTCCGTACAAGTAGTGTCTCCAAATCTTCAACGCAAAGACTACCACTGCCATCTCAAGATCGTGAGTGGGGTAATTCTGCTCGTGCTTCTTCAGCTGCCTAGAAGCATATGCAATCACCCTATCATGCTGCATCAAAACAAAGCCGAGCCCCACTCGAGAAGCATCACAATAAACAACATAGCCGCCCGATCCAGAAGGTAAGGAAAGAACTGGTGCTGTCGTCAACCGAGTCTTCAACTGCTGAAAACTCTGCTCGCACGCATCAGTCCAAAGAAAAGGAATTCCCTTCCGGGTCAGTCCAGTCAGCGGTGCAACGATACTCGAGAAATCCTACACAAAACGGCGATAATAACCAGCTAAGCCCAAAAAGCTGCGGACCTCCGTCACCGATACAGGTCTGGGCCAAAGCTGTACAGCCTCGATCTTCCTCGGGTCCACAAGAATACCATCACCAGTCACCACATGACCCAGGAAGTCAACTCTATCAAGCCAAAATGCGCACTTTGAGAATTTAGCATACAGCTGGTGCTCTCTCAATATCTGCAAAGTAATCCTCAAGTGCTGCTCATGCTCCTCATGACTCCTAGAGTAGACCAGTATGTCATCAATAAACACTATAATGAACTGGTCGAGAAACGGACTGAAAATCTGGTTCATCAGATCCATTAACGATGCTGGCGCATTGGTGAGTCCGAACGACATCACCAAAAACTCATAATGCCCATAGCGCGTACGAAAAGCAGTCTTCGGAATGTCATCATTCCGAACCCGCAACTGATGATAACCCGAACGCAAATCAATCTTCGAAAAATGTTTCGCACCCTGGAGCTGATCAAATAAATCGTCAATGCGGGGTAAAGGATACCTGTTCCGCACCGTAACTCGGTTCAACTGACGATAATCCACACATAGACTCAAACTGCCGTCCTTCTTCTTGACGAACAGAACAGGAGCTCCCCACGGCGAAAAACTCGGACGCACAAGTCCCAAATCAAGCAACTCTTGCAATTGATCTTTAAGCACTTTAAGCTCTGCCGGAGCCATCCGATAAGGCGGTATAGAAATAGGCTCAGTGCCAGGAATCAGATCAATGACTCAATATCGCGCTCTGGCGGCAACCCAGGTAACTCATCGGGAAAGACATCGGGAAACTCTCGCACGATAGGAATCTGGTCTAGCGACTCCACCGTGGCTCCAGTATCATGAATGAAAGCCAAGAATCCCCGACATCCCCTCCTCAAAAGCCGACTAGCGCACAGAACAGAAACCAAACTGTGAGGGGCGTCACCACGGTCCCCCTGCACAACAAACACTGACTCGCCGGGAAAACAAAATCTAACTGTCTTCTCGCGGCAGTCCACGGACGCATAGCAAGTAGCTAGCCAATCCATGCCCAGCAGAACGTCGAAGTCCAACATTTCAAGAAGGATCAAGTCGACGGACAGATCTCTGTCACCAACATGGACAACACAAGATCGGAACACATGACGCGCAACAAACGACTCTCCCACAGGAGTAGTCACGACTAGCGGCTGATCCAGCAAACGCGACTCTCGGCCTAACCTCGGCGCGAAGTGCGTAGAAACATACGAATGCGTAGATCCCGGATCAAAAAGAACATGTGCATCAAAAGAACATAAAGAAAGGGTACCTGAAACCACAGCATTGGACGCCTGAGCGTCCTGGTGAGTCAAGGCAAAAACCCGTGCCTGCCCTCTACCGGCTACTGGCTGCCCTCTGCCTCTGCCACCTCGTCCTTTCGGCACAAAACCACCGCGACCACGACCTCTCTGAGCAGAAGTCTGACGCGGTGCAACAACAGGAATAAGAGGCAACGCTCTCTGAGGCGGAGAAGGTGGTAAAGTAACCTGCGGTACTGCTGGCCCTCTCTGACGCACCACAGTACAATCCCGAACAAGATGATGTAAACTGCCACAACCGAAGCATCCATAAGACGGTCGCTGGCCCTCCTGGGAATAAGAACTGAATAACTGGCCACGTCCCACGTCTCTGCTACTCCCCGAGTCTGAAGGAACTCTGCCTCTGCGGACAAACCTCGGTCTCCGTGCTGGTACATCCGTACGAGTCCTCTTCGGTTCTGGAACAACGGATGACTCAGCTAGACGCTCCTCCACCAATAGGGCTACATCGATAGCTGCCGCGTACGTGTCGCAATGCTGAATGCTGATGGCTAGGAACAACTGGGTAAGCTGGCCTCGAACAAACCTCTTCACCCTCATCTCCTTAGTCGCCACCAGGTACGGAGCATACACCGACAGCTCAGTAAACAATACATCATACTCCGACACCGTCATCCCCAGCGTCTGGCGTAACGACTCAAATCTGCGTGCTCGCGCATCCCTGACGCTCGGTGGAAGAAAACGGGAAAGAAAGGATGTCACAAACTCAGCCCAGGTTATAGGAGCAAGACCAGCGGCTCTGCCCCTCTCCAACGACTCACACCACTTCTGGGCCATACCTTCCAGCCGGAAACTCGCAAACTCTACCCATCTCCCGTCGGAGCATCGGAGTGAGCGACAAATCCTGGCCATCCGGTCGATGAACGACTGCGGATCCTCTGTAACATCTGTGCCAGTAAACACCGGAGACCTCAGCCTCATGAACTCCGTCAGTGACACGGTAATAACCTCTGGAGCTACAACTGCGACTGCCGGAACAGTAGGTACCATCGTGGTCCCTGCAACGGGTGGAACAACAGCCTGCCCCTGTGCTCGAATGGCCTCTACTAAAGTCCCCACAATCTGGCGCAGGTCCTGCATACCAGCCCCAATCATAGCAATGTGCTTCAGTATCACAGGCGTATCGCCCTGGTCAACCCTCGCCTCAGACGAGTCGACTCTGGCCTCGGCCCTCACGGCCGCTCTCCGTGCCCTCGTAGTCTTCGGCGGCATATAGGCTGGAAATTGAAACAAGATTCGATAAGGAAACGGAAATCGAATCACAAAGATGTATATCAATCACGGAAGGAATTTCAATCAGTAAGTCCTAAGGTCACTTAGGCGGAGTACCATGTCGTAAGTATGCCGCGGAACATACACACGCTACGTCACTCTGCTTAAGCTACCTACTCCATCATACCAAGGTCATCCAACACTCCGAAAGGTAAAAACCTAGCGCTCTGATACCTACTTTGTCACGACCCAAAATTAGGCACATGACCGGCCCTTAAACCACGTAACGTCTACAGGCGTACGTAATTTAAGTAAGCCGAAACCCAGAAATCTAAACCACCCCCAAAAGGGATAAATGGAGAAAAACATAGTTTAAAACATTCGGAAAATCTTAAGTAAAAATCATTAACTTTAGTTTTCTTTCTTGAAAATTTCGGCAGCACCTCCTTTGTAAAAACTAGCCCCCAAAACGGGTACAACATAGATAATATATAAAGCATCCCAAACGGGAGCAAATCACGCCCAACGGCGGAGATAACCACCACAAGCATATATACGACGCCGAAGCGAGGAAATATAAAAGAAAACTGCATAAAGAAGTAAAACTTTTCAACAAAACCGGCTCCCACGAGCACGGCACCCAAAGTCACCACAAAATATAACACTGAATCCTCACAAGTCGTCTCTAAGTCATATACAACAGTGGTAGATGGAGAATACTAGATCCAACAAAAAAAATATACAATATACAAACAGATAACCGCAACCCACCTAAAAGCAAGGCCTCACAGCCAACCGTAGCGGTATCCGCAAAAGTAGAGATGATAAGACGCCCTGCCGCGACTACTCAGAGGGTAAGTCCTGCAAAACATTGTGGCACAACGGGGGTGAGTTGCCAACTCGTGAATAGTAAATAACATCATACTGTAATCGCAAGTATGCACGAACAGCGATCTATCTATCACAAGTAAACCGATAGCATAAGTATGATAAGTGAATATGCAACAATCATGTAAAGGTACATCATCAGGGTACTACAACTACATGAAACAATGCATATCAATATAATCCTGAGTGTGGGATGATATAATATAAAATCTCATGCAAAAATCATCAGCATGGAAAAACACCAGTGTCCCTCACTGACACATCAAATCCCAAATCCTCAGGCACCGCATCCTCAGATCGGCCCTCACATCCTGTAAGTCTCACGAAAACCTGAGTGTCAAACACCGACACTCGAAACATCATGAAACCCATGTCTAGTATCGACACGTAAATCCTCATAACTCAAGCGCTGTCACCATGACTGGCCCTGACGATATGTCATACCTCACTCCGGTCGGTATCCCCATGATAACCGCCGAGTCCAAATACAATCACCGGTAGGTAGTGGTCCCACCGCCATGCTTATCGTCTACACCACGAAATCGCCACTCGCCCCGAGGTACCATACCGGGTCCACCATGTACCCGCAGACGGTGCCTTCCGCTCCTCGAATCGGGTATCACAAGCCAAATCTCAGAACCGAGAAATCACATGGTGGACGCACTGAAATATCATATCAAGAGAAACCGGGTTTTCAAACAATACATAGTTTTCTTGAAAATATCCCCCACGGTCCTCAAATCCATAATCACATGAAATCCATATCTCAATGCGTAAAATTCACGTAAAAATGATATATGCAACATAAAACATCAATATGAGCGTATAAAGGGAAAACCGCTCTTTAAATGAATCCAGCTTTTTAGAATATATCTTGCGGTCCCCAAAACCTCCAAAAAACAATGCAGCATCATATAAGGTGTACATGTAATTGTAGCAAGGTTTAAGTATCTACATGTAAGCTAGTATGTATAATGCAAGTCATAAGTGCAAAGATCAATAACTCAATATCATATATCAAAACAATACCACTTGGGGTACATACAACTATAGCGAAAATATGCGGTGTACATGTCAATATGAATGCATGATATACATGTAACTATAATAGACTATGTGGGTGTACATGTCAATATGTATGCAAGATGTACAATATAGCTATAGTAAGGTATACATGAAATGGAATAAGGGTTACTACCTCAACTATTCCTGCCCAAAGCAATGTCACGTATGTAAGTATCAACAATATCTATCGGCTTGTGCGTGTCATGGCAATTACTGACGATGTGGGTGTAGCATAATATTTAGTGCTCGTGCAACATGAACCGTCAGCAATGTGTTATATCTAAAGGCACGAGTCAAGTACAACAGATAATGCTATACAATGACATTCATATGAAAGTAACGAATATGCAAATACTATGCAGCTAACATATCAAATTCGCCCCGACGCATAACGCCATACGGGCGATTTCCCCGTAGATGTTAAATCTACTCACCGATGGTCTCGAGCTATGAAAATCCGACCACCTGCTTCCCCTTGTCGCAGCACCTGAAATCCCTGCTTGCGAACCTAAAATTTCATAAATACAACACATAAGCTAAATATCCTATAATGACGAAAAGACAACGAAACGCGATGAAAACGCCCGGAAAATTTCACTGCGCGCTTAGCGCATCTATCGCGCACGATACCGGCCAAAACCCTAATTGGGGTCGCTAAACTACAAAACACCAAGTCTGGACCCCGATCGTCCCGATCGCGCAACACAACACAAAAATTACGAGGAATACACTAGATATAACCTCGCAACTACCAAACGAACCCTACGTCGGAAAACCCCGAAATCTAGTAAGCAACCTATCACAATATTTCGCACTAGATTCAAGATAATGCATATCTAGCGATTACAAATACCTTAAAATAGCTTAACTAAACTATCTAAACCTTTCCTATATTTTTAACACTCGCTAATTATGTTTTAGCAAAAACCTAGTAAGCAACTTTGCTTAATTTAACAAAGTATTCATTAGCAAAAATTAACATTTTCTACTAGGTTAATCTTTTCCAAAACACAATTTAACACTTCAAATGAACACTAATCACTTAATCAAAATTTAACCTTAACATAAATTTCTTAAACCAAATATAATGAATTAATCATGATTTAAAAACTAAACTAAACACATAAATAGCTAACTAAATTAGCTAGTTTAAGATTAAAGCAAAAATATAAGGATTAAGGTAAGAATTATACCTCCCCAAGAACACAAAATGAAACTTAATCCAATATCTTAGCATCAAAAACCAAGCTTTTTTGAAGATCTATGAAGGATTAGTGAAGGAAAAATGGTTTAATTTTTATATAGGAATTTTTGGATTTATTTTTGGATTTCTTTTTGTGTTTTTGATTGAAAAAGAGTGAGAAATGAGCTTGGAAATTGAAATGGGCAGAAATGGGGATAAGGGTCGGCCAAGGAGGGATGGGGGGGTATTTTTGTGAATTATTTGTGAAGAAATAGCTAGGAAAGAGAGTAATTAATACTAATTAAAGCTATTTTGCCACCTTTCACTCTTTTCTTTTCTTTTCTTTTTAAATCCAAATCCTTTTGCACAAAAGAAATATCTAGATATTTAAAAAGAAGTTTCTAAAATAATTCTAGTGACAAAATTAATTTATTCACCAGAGGAAAATTTTCCCGATTTACGTGCACAAAATACCGCTTAAAATAATATTTTATTTGGGAAAAATTCTATCTGAACCAAAACCTCCCAAATACTCCTAAAGTTCGCGCACAATCTTTATTTTAGCCAAACTAGGTGTCGGTTAGCTTATACGGTCGTTAGATCGAAATCGGGTTAAAACGGGAAAAACCGACAATTTTGCCCTAAAACGGGAAAATTCGCAAAACGATTTCTAAAACATTACATAAATCCTCCCTCGAAGTACCGACACCGGCCTGGCTTAATGGTTAAGCAAGTATTGTATGGTGAGAATAGTCCTGACTAGTTCTTCCTTTATGGTTTGAGGAAGAATTCGAGAAACAGTGGGAGCCATCCTATTTAGATAAACTAAAAACCACTCTAAACTTGCGAGAGCATCATGATAAAGTGTTCCCCCTCTCTCTCATTGTAGCGACCCAGAACATGACAGGCCTTAAGTTATTATTAGATAAAAATATTTTGACAGGGCCAAACTATAAAGATTGGTTACGGAATGTTAAGATGGTTATTACCTATGACAAATTGGGGTATGTCCTTACTACAAAGGCCCCTTCCGTCCCAGGTCCTAAATCCAGTGTCGCGGATAAGGAAATCCGCAAGACTTGGGAGTTAGACTGCGCGAAGGCCAAATGCATCGTGCTTGCCTCTATGAATAATGAACATCAGAGGAGGCACGAGAATATGGATCTAGAATCCATATTTCTCCACACCAAGGAACTGTATGGAGAGCAATCTCGTATAGCTAGATACGAGACCTCGAAGAACTTGTTTCAGTCGAGGATGGCCGTCGGATCATCTGTAGGGGAACATGTCCTTAAGATGATTGGCTATATTGAAGAGCTCGCTGACCTCGGGACAACATTAGAGAACGAGCTATATACAGACTTGATTCTCCAGTCCCTTCCTTCCACCTACGCCCAGTTTATCTTGAATTTCAACATTCAAGGTAAAGAAGTTGAACTTCCAGAACTCCTTAACATGTTGAGGAGCGCAGAGGGTACCTTGTAGAAAGCAAGGGAAACACCCTCTATGTTTATTCGCGGTGCTTCCTCTTCCAGGTCCAAAGCAAGGGCCAAAGGAAGGAAGAAAAAGGCCACTAACAAACCAAGAGGTGGTGTTGGTAAGGTGGGAGTCAAGGGAAAGGCAAAAGTTGTGGTGCCAGTAGTGGCAAAGGACGAGTGCTTCCACTGACGTAGGAAAGGCCATTGGAAGAAAGATTGCAAAGCTTGGATTGCCAAGAACCAGGACCCGAGGCAAGTTGTGGCTTCGGCTTCAAGTGTGTTTGTAATTGAAAATTGTCTGTCAATCAACTCTACTTCCTGGGTATTTGATACCGGATCAGGATCTCATATATGCAATTCATTGCAGGCACTGAGAAATCGTAGAGTGCTGAAGGTTGGTGATATGACCCTCCAGGTTGCTAACGGAGCTAGCGTGAATGCTGTGTCCGTAGGGGATTATCACCTTGGATTGACGAGTGGACATACTTTGGTTTTGCGCAACTGTTTTTTTGTACCTAGTTTAACGTGTAATATCATATCAGTATCATTGTTATCAAAAGAAGGTTATGATTTCACGTTTGTAAGCGATGTTGTTAACATCCACCTTAATCATGGTTTGATTGGGTCCGGTACACTAGATAACGGTATATACGTGTTAAACCAATTACATATTTTCCATGTCCAGAACATACTAAAAAGAAAGTCTCCAGATATAAATCAGGCTTTCTTGTGGCATTGTAGACTTGGTCACATCAATGAGACAAGGTTATCTAAGTTACATAGAGAAGGATATTTGGATCCGTTCGAATATCAATCTTATGCCACTTGTCAATCATATTTCAAAAGAAAGATGACAAAGACTCCATTCACTGGACATGGAGTAAGAGCGAGCGAGCTCTTAGGACTCATACACAGCGATGTATGTGGTCCAATGCCTACACATGCAAGAGGCGGTTTTTCATATTTCATTACTTTTATGGATGATTACTCTAGGTATGGATTCATTTTCTTAATGAAACATAAATCCGAGGCTTTTGAGAAATTCCAAGAATATACGAATGAAGTAGAAAAGCAAACCGGCAAAAGTATCAAGACACTGAGATCTGATCGAGGTGGTGAATACTTAAGTGCCGAGTTCCTGGGTTACCTAAAAGAGAATGGAATTCTTTCTCAGCTTACTCCTCCATACACCCCACAGCATAACGGTGTATCGGAAAGACGGAACCGAACCCTATTGGATATGGTACGTTCCATGATGAGTAATGCTGAGTTACCGCGATCTTTCTGGGGTTATGCACTAGAATCAGCTGCATATCTTTTGAACAAGGTTCCTACCAAGACTGTGCCTATCACACCATATCAGATGTAGAGTGGGAAGAAACCCTATCTTCAGTATCTGAAAATATGGGGATGTCCAGCTTTTGTTAAAAAGCAGCATGCGGACAAACTCGAGGCACGCTTACTACAGTGTAAGTTTATGGGATATCCAAAGAACTCCAAGGGGTATTTTTTCTATTACGCAGAGGAACAAAAGGTTTTTATTTCTCGTAATGCCCATTTTCTAGAACAGCAGTTTTTAGAAAAGGAAACAAGTAGGAGCACAATAAAACTGGAAGAAATTCCAGAACCACAAAATACTACTGAAAGTTTGGTAGTGCCAGAAGTTCAAAAAGAACAGGACATTCCTGCACCCCTCCGCAGGAGTAGTAGGCCGTCTCATCCGCCTGAGAGATACTACGGTTTTCTCATAGACGGGGATAGAGAGGATTGCGTCATTGATAATGATGAACCTACTAGCATCCAGCAGGCTATCCAGAGCGGCGACTCGGTAAGATGGCTGGATGCAATGCGGACCGAGATGGAGTCCATGTACACCAACAAAGTATGGACTTTGGACTTTGCTCCAGATGGGGTAAAACCCATAGGATGCAAATGGATCTTCAACAAAAAGATTGGTGTAGATGGAAAGGTGAAACCTATAAGGGTAGACTTGTTGCAAAGGGTTTTCGTCAAAGACCTGGTTTGGACTATGACGAAACTTTTCTCCAATGGCTATGCTCAAATCCATTCGGATCCTTCTTGCCATTGCCGCCTTCCATGATTATGAGATCTGGCAGATGGACGTAAAGACGGCTTTTCTAAATGGTAATTTAAAAGAGTGCGTCTATATGGATCAGCCAGAAAGTTTCAATCAGAGTGGGAGCAGCGGGAAAGTGTGCAAGTTGCTTAAGTCCATTTATGGACTAAAGCAGGCATCGCGGAGTTGGAACATCTGTTTTGATGAAACGGTCAAAGAATATGACTTTATCAAAAATCCAGATGAACCATGTGTATATAGTAAAATTGTAGCACGAACTGTCATATTCCTCGTCTTGTACGTGGATGACATTCTCTTGATAGGAAATAACATTCCTAAGCAACAATCTGTCAAAGGATTCTTGTCACACAGGTTCTCCATGAAAGACCTGGGTGATGCCTCTTACATTCTGGGGATCCGGATCTATCATGATAGCCTAAGAGGATGTTGGGTACGATGTATCTCGAAAGCTGTTTCAAATGCGGATGGCTCCTGGCGCTTCAGTAGGTGACCACGTTTTGAAGATGATAGCTCTTATTGAAGAGCTTGAGGGCCTTGGATGGACAATGGACAATGAGCAAGATACGAATATTGTTCTATAGTCTCTTCCCTCTGTCTTTACTCCTTTCATAGTGAACTTCAACATGCACAACATAGAGAAGTCGCTACCCGAACATCTCAATATGTTGAGAAATGCGGAGAGCATGCTTAAGGCGAAATCTCCCTCCCCGCTTGTTGGACAATCTTCTTCTTCCGTCCCAAAAGCCAAGGCCAAGGGAAAGAACAAGAAGAAATCCACCAAGCCGAGAGATGGAATAAAAAAGGCAATGGGGAAAGACAAATCCAAAGCTGCAAAGTCGGGAAAAGGAAAATGTTTCTGCTGCAAGAAAATGGGACACTGGAAGCGGAATTGTACTGAGTACCTTGGTCTCAAAAAAGGAAAGCATGGTGATGCTTCAGCTTCAGGTGTGTTCGTAACCAATAACTGTTTTTCTATAAACTCTGCTTCCTGGGTATTGGATACCGGTTCGGGTTCTCATATCTGCAATTCTGTGTAGGGGTTGAGAAATAGCAGAGTTTTGAAGACAGGTGATCATACTCTCCGGGTTGGAAATGGTTCCAATGTACATGCAATTTCAGTGGGAGAGTATCATCTGGGGTTGCCATCGGGTTGTATATTGGTTTTGAACCCATGTTATTTTGTACCAAGCATGCTTTGTAATATAATATCTGTTTCTTTGTTGGACAATGAATGATATCATTTTGTATAGTAGCATAATGTTATGAACATTAAACTAAATCAAGATTTGATTGGTTGTGGTACACTTAATAACGGGATATACGCCCTTAATCAACACACAGTTTTCAACATACAACACACAAACAAAAGGAAATTTTTAGATATAAATGAAGCTTTTCTTTGGCACTGTAGACTTGGTCATATTAATGAAACAAGACTAAACAAGCTTCATAAAGATGGATATTTAAATTCTTTTGAGTATAAATCTTATGCGACTTGCCAGTCTTGTATCATAGGGAAAATGACCAAAACTCCGTTTACTGGACACGGAGAAAGAGCTACTGTGCTCTTGGGCCTCATACATAGTGATGTATGTGGGGCCAATGTCTACACATGCACGAGGCGGTTTTTCTTACTTCATAACTTTTACTGATGATTTCTCAAGATTCGGTCATGTGTTTTTTATAAAGCATAAGTCTGAAGTTTTCGAGAAATTCAAAGGGTATAAACTTGAAGTAGAAAAACAAACTGGATTGAGCATCAAGATATTTCGATCAGATCGAGGTGGAGAGTATCTTAGTACAGAGTTTTTGAACTTCCTAAAAGAGAATAGGATTCTCTCTCAGCTCACTCCCCCTTACACACCACAGCACAACGGTGTGTCAGAGCGACGGAATCGAACCCTATTAGATATGGTACGATCCATGATGAGTGATGCTGAGTTGCCCCTCTCCTTTTGGGGGCATGCATTAGAGACTACAGTTTTTCTGTTCAACAGGGTTCCAACGAATATCGTGTCTACCACTCTATATGAGATATGGTATGGGAAGAGACCATCTCTTAAGCGAGTTAAGATTTGGGGTTGTCCGGCTTTTGTCAAAAAGCAGAATCCAGACAAACTCGAGACACGAGCGTTCAAATGTTTATTTATGGGATATCCAAAAGATTCATATAGGTATCTGTTCTACTACAAAGAGGAACAAAGGTTGTTTGTTTCTCGAAATGCCACATTTTTAGAAAATGAGATTTTTCCAAATGATAATGATGGCAATGTGGTAGATCTAGATGTGGTTCTAGAAACATAAATTACAAATGACAACTTGGTTGAACCTGATGTTGCAACAGAACTTAATGAAGCTCAGCCACTCCGTAGATCTGGTAGGACTTCTCGCCCACCGGAGAGATACTACGGTTTTCTCGTTGATGGTGATGGAGAAGACTGCATCATGGATGATGATGACCCTACCAGTTTTCAGCAAGCTATCACGAGTGGTGACTCTGTGAAGTGGCTGGATGCCATGAGATCTGAAATGGAGTCTATGTACACCAACAACGTGTGGACTTTGGATGTTGTACCCTCTGGGGTAAAACCCGTAGGGTACAAATGGATCTTTAATAGAAAGATCGGTGTAGATGGGCAGGTGGAGACCTATAAGGCAAGGCTTGTGGCGAAAGGATTTCGACAAAGACCAGGACTGGACTATGACGAAACCTTTTCCCCTGTAGCCATGCTTAAATCCATTCAGATCCTACTTGCTATTGCTGCTCACTATGACTATGAAATCTGGCAGATGGACGTTAAAACTGCTTTTCTAAATGGTGATTTAGAAGAGTGCGTTTATATGGATCAGCCTAAGGGCTTCATTGATAGTGGGAGCAGCGGGAAAGCATGTAGGTTGCTTAAATCCAATTATGGATTAAAGCAGGCATCACGGAGTTGGAACATCTGTTTTGATGATGTTATCAAAGAGTTTGATTTCATCAAAAATCCAGATGAACCTTGTGTTTATAAGAAGATTGTGGAAAGTACTGTCACATTCCTCGTATTGTACGTGGATGACATTCTTCTGATAGGAAACAACGTTCCTATGCTACAATTGGTTAAACTGTTCTTATCACAAAGGTTCTCCATGAAGGACCTGGGTGATGCCTCGTACATATTGGGCATAAAGATCTATAGGGATAGATCTAAAAAGTTATTGGGATTGTCCCAAACCAGGTACATTAACACCATCCTAAAGAGGTTTAGTATGGAAGACTCCAAGCGGGATTCCTTACCCGCTAGTCATAGAGTCAACTCTCTCTAAGGACTTTTGCCCAAAGACTGATGAAGAGAGAGCTCGCATGAGCATTATACCCTACACTTCTGCTATAGAATCTATAATGTATGCGATGTTATGTACACGTCCTGATGTAGCTTATGCACTGGGTGTAGTAAGCAGGTATCAATCCAACCCAGGGGAGAATCACTGGACTGCTGTGAAGAACATTCTTAAGTACTTACGAAGGACTAAAGAAATGTTCTTATTGTATGGTAAAAGAGGTCTCCAAATGGAGGACTTTACCGATTCGAGCTTCCAGAGTGACAAGGATGACAACAAATCTATCTCTAGGTTTGTCTTTACCCTCAATGGTGGGGCGGTGTGTTGGAAGAGTTCCAAACAGGATACCGTTGCAGACTCCACGATGGAAGCTGAGTATATTGCTGCAAATGATGCTGCCAAGGATGCCGTCTGGATGAGGAAGTTCGTCTCGGAGCTAGGAGTAGTTCCGACCATTATTGATCCAGTACCTTTGTATTGTGATGATAATGGGGCTATGGCATTAGCCAAAGAGCCTAGGTCCCATCAGCGATCCAGACACATTCTCAGGCGATATCATCTGATCCGGGAGATAGTTGATCGCCGCGAGATCGAGATTCGGAGAGTAGATACAAAAGATAACACCGCGGATCCACTCACCAAGGCCCTCCCTTTGCCGCAGCATGAGCGACTTTTTGAGAGGTTGGGTATGAGATACGCCAATAATATGCCTTAGTGCAAGTGGGAGATTGTTGGATATATGTATGCCCTAGAGGCCATTATATGATAGTGTATGCACCGGTATGTGTATTGTAGAAAAATAAAATATTATTTTTAGGAAATTTTATAATTAAATCATAAATATTATGAATATTTTTAATATTGCGGTATAATTAAATACCGATAAATTGGAAAATATTTGGAAAAGTATAGAAATTACTAAAAGGCGGGTGTTTTATATTGAATTAAGCAAATTTTAAATTCCTATGATTTATTATGCACTATTTTAATGCTAATCGCGATTAAATATTGCTAATCTTGCATAGATCCGGTTTTGTGCACATGACATGCACCATGTCACATTTTAGCACTTGTTACATTTTTATCATGGCTTTTTCTTCATTTTCAAGCATGTTTTGGGTTTTAATGAGAAAGAAAAGAAAAGAATAGAAAAGAAAAGAAATGGTTAAAATAAGAGGTATGTGCATGAGAGAGAGAGGGTGAGGGGTCAATCTAGTCATGGCACACTTCTCTCTTCAATCATTCCATCATCATTTTTCATCTCTTCTCGTCCTATGGCTGCCTCATCTTCCACCTCCACTTCATCCCCTCAAAACAACATCAAAACACATAAATCCTTTCATTAAAAACATGCAAAAGCTTCACACAAACACTTTGGACCAAGAAAGCAAGGATTTTGGACACTTGGGGTAACTCAAGAAAATTCTTGAGTTGCCAAATGAGGTATTTCCCTTACCATTAGCATTGTATTTCCTTCACTTTAGAACCTATGTTAGTTTAGAAGTGAATTAGTGTTGTTTTGTGGACTTTGAGAATTTCAAGTTAGGGTTAGGGTTTGAATTGAATCCAAAAGTGTAGTAGAGTTTAGTAGTGACCTTACAACCCCTCTAGCGCATGAATTCTGGACAAAACCAGAGAGTAGAACCCCAAGACACGGACTTGGAAATCTGCCGACATTGGAATTTCTGGAATTTGTGATGAGAATTGGAGATCTGCTAACACCCGGAGCCTCTGAAAATTTTTTAGCAAACACAGTGAGGCAAGCAGGAAACCTAGATGATAACCCCAAGACCCGAGACCCTAACTCCTTCACATGGCCGCAATTTTATTCATTCTGGCCGCAATTTGTGTTAGTGTATATGCCCTAGGGGCCATTATTGTATCATACTAGTTTGTATATTACTTAATGGAAGCTTGGGATATTCACATGTATATAACAGTCTTGCTAAACATGGTTGTATGTTACTTGGTTTTTCTATCTTAATATGTGAGTATACGTATTGATAGAGCTCTTAGGATCTTGCTTGACTACCAGCGTTGTGATGGCAGTCACACTAGTGGGGGCTGGGTGTTAGTGTATATGCCCTAGAGGCCATTACTGTATCATACTAGCTTGTATATTACTTAATGGAAGCTTGGGATATTCACCTTGTATATACAATCTTGCTCAAAATAGTAGTATGCTACTTGGTTTGTTTCTACTTCAATGTGTACATGTGTTTATTTTAGTATATCGCCTATACACATTAGTGGAGCCCTTAGGATCTTTGCTTGATTACCAGCGTTGTGATGGCAGTCACACTAGTGGGGCTGGATAATCTATAAGCACATCCTTATGCAGGTCCCAGGTCGCAGGACTATCGAGACAGGGCATCGATACTCCGGAGTAGACTAGCGCATGCGCTTCTCATCCCAGTGTGGGAGACGGTATGTCCCACAGCCGTCGGTACGTCGTACTTGAGATAGTATGCGGGTGCTCGTTGGGTTACGAGTACACTGGACAGGACTCGTCGGGAACTGACTAGTTGGTATTATGCCTATCGTCAGTTATCAGTTCCCAGGTGACATGAGTACAGCTTAGTCCGCTGACTTGACACTGTCACTTCGCCTCGAGTGTGTTCCCACTGTACTTTGATTACTACCCTACCACGGCTCAAAGGAGTCGTGCAAACAGGTGGTGGTTGGGTGCAGTCCCGAAGCACTTGGAGGCAGTGACGGTTAGACAGGATTCGTCTCTCCCGGTATTGGGGGTTGACATCGCGCTGTGTCTAGGAGAGCCATTACACGAGTAGTCCCTGGCCAGGGCAAACGAGATATACTGGTAGGCTTCCAGTGTTATCTCAGGGTGTTTTGGGCTTCACTCCGACACGACTTGTACCGCTATTGGGAGACTGACGTTTACCGCCCCCTAGGCCCACCATGCGATGTATCAGACGAACAGACCGGACTGTACGGAGAATGTCACATTCAGGCTCAGTAGGAGTTCAGATGGGTTTCGCCTCGTCAGTCTTCTTGTCGGCATCTACCTGGGGACTGTTACGCACAGCTAGTGCCGCTTGCGGTCTGTGGTTGAACCCACTGCCAGCGTAGTGTCGAGTCTTTAGAGTCCCATACAGAAAGCTATTCGCCTTTAGGCAAAAGAGTAGAGGTCGCATGGTTTTGCGACAGGTCGCATGGTTTTGCGACAGGGTTCGGTCACATCCGTGCACTTGTGCACGTACAGTGTCCGGACAGTTTACACTAGCGGGCTTTGGTTTAAGCCAGATCCTAGTGTACCTTTTGGGATTGGATTTATCCAGTATGCATCCGTGTTCCTCGGAACGCGGATGCGGGTGTGTATGCACAGTTGACGGAGAGACAGAGGCAGAGGATTCTCATTAAGGTTGTTGACCGTTGACCGTTGACTATTGACTTTTTGCTCAACCCTAATGAGAATATGATATGTGATTAACAATTATATTAATTAAGTATTATGGTGACATGGTTGTTGATGGATTGACTTTGTTGACTTGTTGACTTTTGTTGACTTGTTGACTTTGTTGACCGGTTGACTAGGCTTGACTAGTTGACCATCATGATAACTATAGCTATCATTTCATGGCAAAGACTTTTGCTTGCTTGCTCTTTTGTGCAAAATGAGTGCATGAAATGATATGGCTATGGTTGCTTAAACCATCACATAATACTTGATTGATATGAGGTGTTATAATTGTTTTGGATTATGAGAGCCAAAAGAGAAAAGTCTTCTCTGATTTCTTTGAGGCTCATTCTCTCTCTTGTTCTTGAGTTCTCATCTTCCTCCTCTTGCTCTCCCTCTCTTGAGTCTATGGTTCACTTGTCTCATGAGTTGAGAACCAAGAACCATAGATAAAATCCCATACAAACTCTTCTCTACTCACTCTAGTTCACAAGGTTTAGCAAACCGAGTGAACTAGTTTCTTCAAAGTTCGAAGAAGGAGCCAAAGGTTGAAGCTTTCAGGTGGATCTATCTTCGGCGCAAGGAGACGACAGGGAGAAGCCGATTCGGACGACCATCGAAGCTTGAAGGCGAAGGAGTTCGAGAAAAAGAAAGGTATAACCCCCTAACCGAGTAGTTAGCAACTCGTAGTTAGGTTGTTAGTTAGATGTTTAACAAAGATCCGGGTTTTTAAGTCCATGTTACCACCTCTAAGAAAATTGTTTTTCACCAAATTCCGCACGCCCGAAAGTACCGGGAGAGGTAGCATGGACTTACAGTGGTATCAGAGCCTAGTTAAACTCTATCTAACATGTTAGCAAAGTAGCTAGAAGATCGATCAAAAAAAAAGTCTCGAAATGAACCCCGATTTCATACTTGCTGTCGATTTTTTATGTTCTGTAAAAATAATAAATCATGCATCAAAAATCGACTCAGGGTTTTTAGAGTGCACTGTAGAAAGACGGTCCCCTGATCTCATCATTACGCCGCGGAAACGCGGCAATAGCTTGCTATTGCCGCGGTTCCGCGGCCGTCTTGGCTCCTCTCAGGTTGTTCTTTGCTACAGTGTGCTTATGGGGGTATTTTAGGAATTTTAGTATATGTATTTTCAGCCCAGATTTTCCCGAACGAAAATTTTGTGTTTGGGGCCTAAAAATCCGTATTTTTGATCGAACTTCTAAAAGACTTTAGCTGACGGGTTTTTCTGTAATGTGATATTTGTATTGAACGTCTAATAATCGCTATATGTCGATTAGTGGGGTTATACAAATCTGTGATCTGTAATGTTATTGGAATGTGTATATGAATTCATTGGATTGTCGCGGGTGAATAGCCGGGGGTTGTGAGACGAGAGTTTTCTTTTCTTTCAATTCATGTAAATTTGTAAATTGATGTAATAATTATTTATATGGCCGCACAACCGGGTCGGGGTTGTAGCCGTCATTGTATAATTTCTTTTTACTGTTTTTGCTCCTAGGATAGACCCATGGAGGGGGTGCACAAACTACCGGGTATGCCGAAGTGCCGAGTGGCCTACTCACGGAGTTGAGGGAGGTTGCTTCGCTTCGGGTACTTGGCGGGTAGTTTGCCGCACCCGTAGGGGTCTTGGGTGGGGTATTGGCTATTCACCGCGACCGTGTAATCTGCTTTTCGTTACAGGCTCGTACGAATTGCTGATTCCTAGTATATCCAATGTGTTCATCTGTGATCTGAAATGGCTATCATTGCAGTATATCTATATATGATATTATTTAGGCGTTGCTTATGTTTTACAGCCGCGCTAGCCCAGCCCCCGCTCTGTCGTTAGTTAAGTAACCTAACGGGTAATGACGGGGCCCCATGGCAAATGCGAATGGCATAAGCGTACGTCATATTTTGGTTGTTTTCTGCAATGGTAGGATTAAATGATGGGACGCATTAAAAGAACTAATGCAAGAATATCACGCATTAAAAGAACTAATGCAAGAAAATAAACCAAGTTAAAATCGTTGGAACACTTTCGAAAAACCACTCGGTTCTTTTCAAAACAAACTTTTAAAATGCGGAGTTTGAGCCACTCCTTTTAAAAGCTATCTCGTTCCATCGATTATATCAAGTTCTCTACGTTCACGGTTTCGCCAAAACCATTCGTAGCCCTCCGTCGTTTCACATGAATAGTCAATAGTATTCAAGCTGTGTTTGTTGGCCAAAGTCAAGGCATAGTGATTGGTAGCTATTGGGTATTCATGTGCAGCATAGATAGATGCGTTGGTTTGGAACAGTCGTACTTCCTTGTTGGCCAAAGTCAAGGGTAGGTACGGGTGGATTCAAATTAACCTGGAGAATGACGGGTAGAACTTGACATGTGACTTATGATTTGTTGGCCAAAGTCAAGGTCATAAGAGCATGGGGCAAAAATCCACATCGGGAGTTTCATAAGTACTGAAACTTGCTAGATTTGCATACCACTTGGAGTGTGATGATTCTGGTAGGATTCCTTCAGTTTCGTCACGTGATGATATTTGGATCCCGATCCTACTGTGAGTATATGCTACTCCTCGGGAAATTTCTCACTTAACGATCAATGCTATAAACCAAGTAGGTGTCTGGAAAGGTGTTAGCGGGGCTACGCCCCCAGGGAAAAGAGGTTATTTAATTAAGGAACTTCGCAAAAACGTTGGAAAACCTCCCTCGAAGTACCGACATTGGCCTGGCTGAACAGTTAAGCAAGTATTGTACGGTGAGATTGATCCTGACTAATTCTTCCTTTTTGGTTTGAGGAGGGATTCGAGAAACAGTGGAAGCCATCCTGTTTAGACAAATTAAAAACCATTCTAAACTTGCAAGAGCATCAAGCTGAGTGTTTCTTCTCTCTCCTAATTGCAGCGACCAATCGATATGACTGAACTTAAGTTACTCCTAGATAAAAACATACTGACAGGGCCAAACTATAAAGATTGGCTCAGGAAGGTCAAGATGAAAATCACTTACGACAAGCTGGGGTATCTTCTTACCACCAAAGCTCCCCCTGTCCCTAGTCCCACTTCCAGCGTCGCGGATAAGGAAATCCGTAAGACTTAGGAGATTGATAGCGCGAAGGCCAAGTGCCTCGTACTTGCCTCTATGGACAATGAACATCAGAGGAGGCACGATAATATGGACTTGGAATCCATATTTCTTCATACAAAAGAACTGTATGGAGAGCAATCTCGTATCGCAAGATACGAAGCGTCGAAAAAGTTATTTTCGGCAAGGATGGCCGTCGGATCATCAGTAGCAGAACACGTGCTTAAGATGATCGGCTACATTGAGGAGCTCGCGGACCTAGGGACCACATTGGAGAGTGAGCTCTATACGGACTTAGTTCTCCAGTCCCTTCCTTCCACTTACGCCCAGTTTATACTGAACTTCAACTTACAAGAAAAAGAAGTTGAACTTTCAGAGCTCCTCAACATGCTGAGGAGCGCAGAGGGCACCCTACAAAAAGGTAGGGAAACATCCACTTTGTTTGTAGAAGGATCATCTTCTTCTAGGTCCAAGGCGAAAGCCAAGGGAAAGAAGAAGAAAGCCCCCGCCAAACCAAGAGGCGGTGTTAGTAAAGTGGATACGAAGGGAAAAGCTAAAGCAACAAAGAAAGCGGGGAAGCTTGTGGAAAAAGAAGAATGCTTCTATTGTCATAAGAAAGGACACTGGAAGAATGATTGCATGGCCTGGAAGGCCAGAACACAGGAATTGAAGCAGGTTGCAGCTTCAGCTTCAGGTGTGTATGTTATTGAAAACTGTCTTTCAATAAACTCTACTTTCTGGGTATTGGATACCGGATCAGGATCTCATATCTGTAATTCTTTACAGGCGTTGAGAAACCGTAGTGTTTTGAAAGCAGGTGACATGACCCTCAGAGTTGCAAACGGAGCTAGTATGGATGCTAAGGCCGTGGGGGACTATCACCTGGGAATGTCAGATGGACATGTTTTGGTTTTGCGTAATTGTTTTTTTTTGTACCCAAAGCAACTTGTAATATCATTTCTGTATCTTTAGTTTCTAAAGAAGGTTATGAATTTGCGTTTGTAAGCAATGTTGTAAACATTCACCTTAATCAAGTTCTGATTGGGTCAGGTACATTAAGCAATGGTATATACGTATTAAACCAACCACAGATTTTCAATGTCCAGAATACACACAAAAGAAAGTCTCCGGAAATAAATCAGACTTTCTTGTGGCATTGTAGACTGGGTCACATCAATGAGAGAAGGTTGACGAAGTTACATACAGAAGGATATTTGAATGCGTTCGAATATCAATCGTATGCCACTTGTCAGTCCTGTCTCAAAGAAAAGATGATAAAGACTCCGTTCACTGGACACGGAGTAAGAGCGAGCGAGCTCTTGGGACTCGTACACAGCGACGTGTGCGGTCCAATGTCTACACATGCCCAAAGCGGTTATTCTTACTTCATTACTTTTACGGATGACTTTTCAAGGTACGGTTATGTCTTCTTAATGAAACATAAGTCCGAAGCCTTTGGAAAATTCCAGGAATATAAGAATGAAGTAGAAAAACAAACCGGCAAAAGTATCAAGATCCTAAGATCGGATCGAGGTGGTGAATACTTAAGTGCCGAGTTCCTGGACTATTTAAAAGAGAACGGAATTCTCTCTCAGCTTACTCCTCCATACACTCCGCAACATAACGGTGTATCGGAGAGACGGAACCGAACCCTATTGGATATGGTACGGTCCATGATGAGTAACGCTGAGTTACCGCGATCATTCTGGGGGTATGCACTAGAATCAGCTGCATACCTTTTGAACCGAGTTCCCACTAAGACTGTGCCTACCACACCATATGAGATGTGGTATGGGAAGAGGCCCCATCTTAATCACATTAAGACATGGGAAGTCCAGCTTTTGTCAAAAAGCAGCATGCGGACAAGCTCGAGGCATGCTCAGTACAGTGCAAGTTTGTGGGATATCCAAAGAACTCCAAGGGATATTTCTTCTACTGCGAAGAGGAACAAAAAGTTATTGTTTCTCGTCATGCCCAATTTCTAGAACACCAGTTCTTAGAAAAGGAAATAAGTGGGAGCGCAGCAGAACTGGAAGAAATTCCAGAACCACAGACTATTACTGAAAGTTTAGTGGAACCAGAGGGTTCAAAAGAACAGGACATTCCTACGCCGCTCCGCAGGAGTAGTAGGGAGTCTTATCCGCCCGAGAGATACTACGGTTTTCTCATAGATGGGGATAGAGAGGATTACATCATAGATTATGATGAGCCTACTAGCTTCCAGCAGGCCGTTCAGAGCGTTGACTCAGTAAAATGGCTGGATGCTATGCGGACCGAAATGGAGTCCATGTACACCAACAAAGGATGGACGTTGGACATTGCTCCAGACGGGGTAAAACCCGTAGGATGCAAGTGGATCTTCAAAAGGAAGATTGGTGTAGATGGACAGGTTGAGACCTATAAAGCTATACTTGTTGCAAAGGGTTTCCGTCAAAGACCTGGCTTGGACTATGACGAAACCTTTTTCTCCAGTGGCTATGCTGAAATCCATTCGGATCCTTCTTGCCATTGCTGCCTTCCACGATTATGAGATCTGGCAAATGGACGTAAAGACCGCTTTTCTAAATGGAAATTTAGAGGAGTGTGTCTATATGGACCAACCAGAGGGTTTCATTCAGAGTGGGAGCAGCGGAAAGGTGTGCAAGTTGCTTAAGTCCATCTATGGACTAAAGCAGGCATCGCGGAGTTGGAACATCTGTTTTGATGAGACGGTCAAGGAATTTGGCTTTATAAAAAATCCAGATGAACCATGCATCTATTGTAGATTTGTAGCGAGAACTGTAGTATTCCTCGTTTTGTACGTGGATGACATTCTCTTAATAGGAAATGACATTCCTATGCTACATTCTGTCAAGGGGTTCTTGTCACACAGGTTCTCCATGAAAGACCTGGGTGATGCCTCATACATCCTGGGGATCCGGATCCATCGTGATAGATCCAAGAGGATATTAGGACTTTCACAGTCCAGGTACATCGACACCATACTGAAGAGATTCAGTATGGAAGACTCCAAGCGCGGTAACCTACCGGCTTGTCATGGGATCACCCTCTCTAAAGAGATGTCTCCCAAGACTGATTTGGAGAGGGATCGCATGTCTATTATACCCTACGCTTCTGCGGTAGGCTCTATAATGTATGCGATGTTGTGTACCAGACCGGATGTAGCTTATGCACTGAGTGTGGTAAGCCGGTATCGGTCAAACCCTGGGGAGAAACACTGGATAGCGGTAAGGAACATTCTCAAGTACCTGAGAAGGACTAAGGAGATGTTCTTGGTGTACGGCGGAAAAGACCTCCAGATCGAGGCCTTTGCTGACTCCAGCTTCCAGAGTAACAAGGATGATTCCAAGTCCATGTCGGGTTTTGTCTTTACCCTCAATGGAGGGGCGGTGTGTTGGAAGAGTTCCAAACAGGAAACCGTTGCAGACTCGACGATGGAAGCGGAATACATCGCTGCATCTGATGCCGCAAAAGAAGCTGTCTGGATGAGGAAGTTCTTGAAAGAACTTCAGGTGGTTCCGTCCATTGTTGATCCAATACCTCTGTATTGTGACAACAACGGGGCTATAGCTTTAGCGAAGGAACCCAGGTCCCATCAGAGATCCAAACACATCTTGAGGCGGTATCACCTGATCAGGGAGATCGTGGATCGCCAGGAGATCGAGGTTCGGAGAGTCGCTTCAGAAGATAACACTGCAGATCCATTCATCAAGGCCTTGCCCCAGACTCAGTTCGAGCGGCTGATCGAGATGATAGGTCTTCGATACGCCAGTACATGGCCTTAGTGCAAGTGTGAGATTGTTAGTGTATATGCCCTAGAGGCCATTACTGTATCATAATAGCTTGTATATTACTTAATGGAAGCTTGGGATATTCACCTTGTATATACAATCTTGCTCAAAATAGTAGTATGCTACTTGGTTTGTTTCTACTTCAATGTGTACATGTGTTTATTTTAGTATATCGCCTATACTCATTAGTGGAGCCCTTAGGATCTTTGCTTGATTACCAGCGTTGTGATGGCAGTCACACTAGTGGGGCTGGGTAATCTATAAGCACATCCTTATGCAGGTCCCTGGTCGCAGGACTATCGAGACAGGGCATCGATACTCCGTAGTAGACTAGCGCATGCGCTTCTCATCCCAGTGTGGGAGAGGGTATGTCCCACAGCCGTCGGTACGTCGTACTTGAGATAGTCTGCGGGTGCGTTGGGTTACGTGTACACTGGACAGGACTCGTCGGGAACTGACTAGTTGGTATTATGCCTATCGTCAGTTATCAGTTCCCAGGTGACATGAGTACAGCTTAGTCCGCTGACATGACACTGTCACTTCGCCTCGAGTGTGTTCCCACTGTACTTTGATTACAACCCTACCACGGCTCAAAGGAGTCGTGCAAACAGGTGGTAGTTGGGTGCAGTCCCGAAGCACTTGGAGGCAGTGACGGTTAGACAGGATTCGTCTCTCCCGGTATTGGGGGTTGACATCGCGCTGTGTCTAGGAGAGCCATTACACGAGTAGTCCCTAGCCAGGGCAAACGAGATATACTGGTAGGCTTCCAGTGTTATCTCAGGGTGTTTTGGGCTTCACTCCGACACGACTTGTACCGCTATTGGGGGACTGACGTTTACCGCCCCTAGGCCCGCCATGCGATGTATCAGACGAACAGACCGGACTGTACGGAGAATGTCACATTCAGGCTCAGTAGGAGTTCAGATGGGTTTTGCCTCATCAGTCTTCTTGTCGGCATCTACCTGGGGACCATTACGCACAGCTAGTGCCGCTTGCGGTCTGTGGTTGAACCCACTGCCAGCGTAGTGTCGAGTCTTTAGAGTCCCACACAGAAAGCTATTCGCCTTTAGGCAAAAGAGTAGAGGTCGCATGGTTTTGCGACAGGTCGCATGGTTTTGCGACAGGGTTCGGTCACATCCGTGCACTTGTGCACGTACAGTGTCCGGACAGTTTACACTAGCGGGCTTTGGTTTAAGCCAGATCCTAGTGTACCTTTTGGGATTGGATTTATCCAGTATGCATCCGTGTTCCTCGGAACGCGGATGCGGGTGTGTATGCACAGTTGACGGAGAGAGAGAGGCAGAGGATTCTCATTAGGGTTGTTGACCGTTGACCGTTGACTATTGACTTTTTGCTCAACCCTAATGAGAATATGATATGTGATTAACAATTATATTAATTAAGTATTATGGTGACATGGTTGTTGAGTGATTGACTTTGTTGACTTTTTGACTTTTGTTGACTTGTTGACTTTGTTGACCGGTTGACTAGGCTTGACTAGTTGACCATCATGATAACTATAGCTATCTTTTCATGGCAAAGACTTTTGCTTGCTTGCTCTTTTGTGCAAAATGAGTGCATGAAATGATATGGCTATGGTTGCTTAAACCATCATATAATACTTGATTGATATGAGGTGTTATGATTATTTTGGATTATGAGAGCCAAAAAAGAAAAGTCTTCTCTGATTTCTTTGATGCTCATTCTCTCTCTTGTTCTTGAGTTCTCATCTTCCTCCTCTTGCTCTCCCTCTCTTGAGTCTATGGTTCACTTGTCTCATGAGTTGAGAACCAAGAACCATAGATAAAATCCCATACAAACTCTTCTCTACTCACTCTAGTTCACAAGGTTTAGCAAACCGAGTGAACTAGTTTCTTCAAAGTTCGAAGAAGGAGCCAAAGGTTGAAGCTTTCAGGTGGATCTATCTTCGGCGCAAGGAGACGACGGGGAGAAGCCGATTCGGACGACCATCGAAGCTTGAAGGCGAAAGAGTTCGAGAAAAAGAAAGGTATAACTCCCTAACCGAGTAGTTAGCAACTCGTAGTTAGGTTGTTAGTTAGATGTTTAACAAAGATCCGGGTTTTTAAGTCCATGTTACCACCTCTAAGAAAATTGTTTTTCACCAAATTCCGCACGCCCGAAAGTACCGGGAGAGGTAGCATGGACTTACACTTGGTAGTCTACAAGCACATCCTTATTCAGGTCCCTAGTCGTAGGATTATCGAGACAGGGCATCGATACTCCGGAGTAGACTAGTGTGTACGCTTCTGATCCCAGTTGGGGAGATGGTCTGTCCCACAGCCGTCAGTACGTCGCACTGGAGATAGTATACAGGTTCTCGTTGGGTTACGGGAACACCGGACAGGACTCGCCGGGAACTGTAGGTTGGTTTTATACCAGTCGTCAGTTAACAGTTCCCAGGTGACATGAGTACAGCATAGTCCGCAGACTTGACACTGCTACTTCGCCTCGAGTGTGTCCCACTGTTCTTAGATTGCTACCCTACCACGGCTCAAAGGAGTCGTGCAAACAGGTAGCAGTTGGGTGCAGTCCCGAGCACTTGGAGGCAGTGGCAGTTAGACAGGATTCGTCTCTCCCGGTATTGGGAGTTGATATCGCGCTGTGTTAGAGAGCCATTACGCAAAGTCCCTGGCCAGGGCAAGCAAGATTTGCTGGTAGGTTCCAGTAGTTTCTAAAGGTGTAATGGGCTTCACTCCGACACGACTTACACCGCTATTAGGGGACTGACGCTTGCCGCCGCCCTAGGACCGATATGCGATAGTCTTAGACGAACAGACCGGACTGTACGGAGATTGTCACATCAGACTCAGTAGGAGTTCGGATGGGTTTCCTCATCGGCCTTCTTATCGACATCTACCTGGGGACCGTTACGTACAGCTAGTGCCGCTTGCGGTCTATGGTTAAACCCACTGCCAGCGTAGTAGTCGAGCCTTTAGAGTCCTACACAGAGAGTTTCCCTGCTCCAGGAGAAACGATATAGAGGTCGTATGGTTTTACGGCAAGGGTTCAGACGCATACGTGTGTTTACGCACGTACGACTTTTGGACAGTTTTTTACTAGCCGGGTTTGGTTTAAGCCAGTTTCTAGTATCAGGTTATTGGATTTATACAGTCTAAAGTTTTTCCGTGTTTTCACGGATAGGAGGGGCGTTCTCGTAATTTCGCGAGAAGCTTCTAGAAGGTTGGTGACTTGGGGGTTTAGGTGGCACAAGTATTAAATGAGATTAGTGACTCATTTGTGTGATTCATCCTTGTCATTAATGCATCATAAATGCTTAATGACTCATGTAGATGAATCACTCATTTGTATTTATGAAGCATGGTTGTTAAATCCTTTATTTCATTTATCTTGATAATGATAATGCTTCATATATATCATGAGAGATCATTATCTCATTCCATTATCTTGCTTACCTTCTCTCTCCTCAAGCTCTCTCTCTTCAAACCCTAATCCTCCCCTCTCTTGTGTTGAGACCAAGGATTAGTAAAGACTATTTAATCCATAACACTTCTCTCTATCACCTAGGTTACTTAGATTAGCAATTTAAGAAACCTAGTTACCTCAAGTTAGAGGTGAAGCTTGAAGTAAAGCTCTCGGGTGGATCATTGTAACGTTTTGAAAATCGTTTCGGTGAAATTTCGAAAAATCGGTAAAATAAGGGGGTTTTCTGTAAAAAGTCAAAATACAAATATCTTATTACAAAAATTAAATATACATATTCTAGCTATGTAATTGCTATTATTTGGTGTTTATTCAGCCGCTGGTGAAATTTCAAATTTTCTGAAAAAAATATTATTTTTTTATTATTTAAGCCGTCACTAATACATTTAATTAGGGAAAATTATAAATTGGAATGAGTTGAAACAAATTTTGTGCATCATAAAACATTAAATAAAATTTTATCATGTGGTTTTTGGAACGAAATCATTTGCCAAAACAGTTTAGAAATTATTGAAGGAAAAAGGCTTTTTTTTAGCGTAAATGGATGTTTGGGGTATTATATTTATCATTTTTCATCACCCCACACCCGTACCCACATCCACACACTCCCATTTACTTCTCCCCTTGAAGAATTCGGCAGCCCCCATTTTTTTTCCCCACTTGAATTTCAAAGGAAAGAAATGAAAGAAAGGAAAAGAAAATGTAGAAATGAGGTGGACCTTTGACCTTGAATTGACTTTGACTTCTCCCCCCACTTTCTCTACCTTCCTCTCTCTCCTCTCCCACTCCCATTCCAGCCGACCCCCCCTCTTACAGTAGCAACAGCCCCCCCCCCCATTTCCCTTCTCTTTTCTCTTCAAACTTCATCAAAAATTGCCTCAAATCCATCAAAAAAAATCCTAAAACCCAAATCCGACTCCTACCCATTTTAGCTTAGCCCGTATAGCATGGATCTTTGTGAAAAGAGAGCATTTTGGGAGTCCATGGATGCTTTTGGATCTTCAAATGTTTTTGGGTATAATTCTAAAACATTTTTGCTTAATTTGTTACTAATCTCTTAAAGCTAAACTACTTAAGTGTTAATTAGGCTTAAGTTGCAAGTTTTGGAATTCAAGTTATGAATTTGAATGCAAGTTAGGGTTTTATAAAATTGGTGTATGGTTGTGTGTTATATTTAGACATTTTGTCATGTTAATACAAGATTAGTAGCTTGTGCTAATGGTTAGTTTAAAAATTGTGTTAATTTGCTAATTTGCTTACTAGGTTTTTGAAATTGGTTAAATACTTGGGATTAAAAATGTGTTTAGGTTTTTCATGACTTCATTAACTTTATTAAGTGTGGTTTAATGCTTTAGATCATGCAAATCTAAGCTAGATTGTAGTTTGTGCATTTTTGCTTTGAAATTGTTAAATTTTAGGTATTTTGTAAACTAGAATATTAGGGTTTTTGGAATTTAATGAGTTTAAATTCCGGGAATTATTTATATGACTTATTTAAGATATTTAATAAATATATTGGCCGCTACATTCATTTAAACATCCTGTTTTGTACAAAAACGGCGAATTGTGCTTGCTAGATTTTCGGAAAAATGACTTTTTAAGTAAAATTGGGGTTTTTGTGAGTTTTAACCTAGTTTATATTAAAATTAGTGTTCGTGAATGTGCAAATGAGTGTGATTGGATTTTTCTCGATAGTTTGACGTTTGTACATCGACATCGAGGGTTGGTTTGACTATTCTTGCATGCGTAGGCGATAGGTTTGGACCTATGCGTGATACGCGTGCCGATTTGATTTTCGTATGCCGTTTCGATTTCGAATTTAGTTTTAATGCGATATGGTGCGTTATGATATGTAGGTACCCCCATGTGGACTTCGAGACGACAAGCAAGCGCGTGGCGACGTCGGCACCGGCTAGCGAGGACCAGGTGAGTAGATTTATATCTACGGGGAGAAGTCGGGTGGATGGCGTATAGCACCCCTGCAGTCCGTGGTGGTGTATACAGATGCGTATACACACCAACAATTATTATATGTTATTTGGGATTAATAACGATGCTTAGGATGGATATTGGTGTGTTGGATTACTTTAGTGCTGTGAACCCTAGGGTAGTGTTGCACTACACATACATACATACATACTTGCATACATTCCTATTGATATGTGCTCATGGGATTCTTTATAGTTATGGGTTCACATGGGTATGGGACTAGGTGTTCACATACGGATTTGAGGATGATACTTGGGATTGAGCTGAGTCGATGAGATTTGATTTGAGACCGTGAGATCGGTGATATAGCAGGGTTCGTATTTGAGATACGACATGACGTTGTAGCGGGTCCTTGACGTAGTGTTTCACACACGTCCATGCATACGTAGGCGGTATCAGTATGGTACTAGACGTAGATCAGTACCCCGATCATGATATTTGATAAAGAGGATACCAGGTGAATAGTATGATGAATGTGATATTGACCCGTACCCAGATTGGGATGCCGTACGACGGATTTACGTACGAGCTATATTGATGATTGATCCGCACTCTTGACTTGGGATGCCTGATTATAGATATGGTATCGGATATGATATTATTGAGGCGGGATCACCGACTAATATATATACAGGTATGTATATGTATCGACTCAGATGTTAGGCGGTTTCCTTACCTGTAGTTCAGCTTGTTAGTTCAGCCGTATAGTTTAGTGTAGTTGTTAGATTAGATTAGACTTCTTACCTATTTCAAAAACTAACGAATCGTGGGCATTTTTAAAGACAGCCCAAGGGATCCTACGGATATTTCAAAAGACGTATCTTTTCATAAAAACACCGTAGCCCCTATTTTCAAAACCCCATGATTCGTGTTATTTCAAAAGGCACCAATTGTAGGACTGATATTAGATTAATGCAGATTAGTTATAGTTGCGTCTAGTTTTCAGCTCCCGCTCATTTTTGTGGTCCGCTTCGCATCGCATGCTTATTTTATGTTTCATACTCCATTATTGATATCATGCTGTTAGGATACCAGCACCATTACCGATGATGCGTATGTACCACGTACACTTAATTGCCGGCTCACACACATCTTCATCGGTAATTGCCATGTCACGTACACCTTAGAAAATATTATTGCTTGACATAGCCTGTTAGCTAATAGTTAGACATGATATTAGTGTACTTGCCTTATATGTTAGTTTAGACATTCTAGTTATTGCCTGCTACTTCATGCATACTGTTATTCATTGTTATGCCGCATTCATGGATTCTCATGCATATATTCACTATTTTAAGTGTTATTGAGGTTTTGGATTCGGATTTCCATGAGATTTTCTGGATTTGGAGGAAAACCGCAAAAACTTATATGAACTGATTTCTCTCTTTTTAAAATAAAAAGTGCGGTTTTCCCATGATGTATGAGTCGTCCACCATGAGTTTGCTGATGGATTTCGAGATCCGATTCGAGGAGACGGATGAACCGTTTTGGGTACATGGTGGACCCGGTAAGGTACCCCGGGGCAAGAAGCGCGTGATGATGACGATGTGAGCCTGGCAGGGGAGCACTACCTACCGGTGATATTACCCGACGCGTCGGATATCCGGAGGATACCGTCGTGGTCTTGAGATGGATGGTAGGGGCCGGTCTGGACTGACGGCGCCCTAGATATTGAGATTGAGACATTGAGATTGAGACTTGAGGTACATAGATTGTGACACAGAGATATCGAGGTATTTGGACACTTGTTTTGTGTCGATGCTGGGCACTGTTTTATGCTGATTTCATATATGGTACCTCATTTCTTTTAAAATACAGAAATCTCACTGATTTATGAAACCAGTTTTATTCAGTACATGCATTCTGTTTTATGCATTCATACATCATCCATATGATATATTGCTACCTGAGGCACTGACATGGGCATATGAGATTACACTCGGGTTAGATATTTACCCTAGCCTTGTTATAGGCTACGTGTTATTCATATATTTGAGGATATATTATGATCATTGACCTAGGTTGCGTTATTTATGCGATTTCTGTGCGTAGATATTTTTCTATTCACGAGTTGGCAACTCACCCCCGTTGTGCCCCAGTTTCTTGCAGGTTTGCCGTACAGGTTTCATTACGGCTTTGCGGGCTCAGTTTCATTCGGGTGACTTGCTAGTAGGTGGGTTTTTCTTGTATCGTACCCATCATATTACCTTGTATAATATTATTCCGTTATATCTAGTAAATTCCATCAACCAAACATGTATTTATTGAGATAGAGACCAGTGTTGTTTATTCTTTCGACCTTAGAGTCGCTCGTTATATTTCTGGGGGTTTTGAGTTTCTTTTAGAGTTTTGATCCTCGCCATTGGCGTTGTATATTATATTGTTTGTGTGGTTGTGACCGTCGATTGACGAAGAGCTAGCTCCCGCTTGGGGATGCCCTTTTCTTGATTTCGTATACTATTCATGTTGTATCCCGTTTGGGGGCTAGTATTTACAAAGGAGACTCTGCCGAAATTTTCAGTAAATTTTTGATGTTTTAAAAACCGCATAATTCGGCTTATGCTATTGAAATTACTTGCTTTAAGTTGGTTTTTCCTGCACTCTACTACTTTTCTTGGTTTGGATTTCTGGGTTTTCGGTTTACTTAGATTACGTACGTCTCGAGACGTTCGTAGTTTAAGTGCCGGTCATGTTCCGTACTTTCGGGTCGTGACAAAGTTGGTATCAGAGCGTTAGGTTTTAACCTTCGGAGCATAGGATGACCCTTGGTTGATGGAATAGGTGACTAAAGTAGAGTGACGTACCATTGATATGTTCCGCGGCATATTTACGACACGCCACTCTACTTATGAAGCCTTAGGATGTACATTTCCTTGTTCAGTATTATATTCCTTCCGATCTAGCCTCATCAGTACCAGTTATGGTTTTACTGCCACGATTACGGGCAGGGAGAGCTACGGCTAGAGTTGCGGTCAGCACGAGCTCGTCACGAACGAGGACTGACCAGGGCGAAATTCCGGCGACACTCGATTGCAGAGATGTGTCTTTTTACTGTGTTTCCGTGCCACGAGCGTTTGGCGGATCGCCTTTATGAGATTTCTCGGACGTGCCGATCAGTATCAGAGGATTGGGCCACTGACAGAGGCCAGCCAGATTTTGATGACCGTTGGTGTGTTTCTTATTCATGATGGTTGAGGCACTGTTCAGCGTGCAGACGAGCGAGCCAGTTATTGCTGCGAACGATGAGATATTGCCCCAGATGCTGGCGTTAGTGCAGAACGAGTTGTAGTAAGAGATGATAGAAGGTCGCTAGTCATCGAAGATGAATGACTAGGACATGTGGATCGTTCGCCTACCCCGATGCGAGGTCATCAGATAGATTGATTCCAGCTAGAGACGACTTCACGCGGAGACGTTGGGAGTCGACAGAGACGATCGAATGTCAGAAACCTATTATTCCAAGTTTAAAGTAGTCGGAAAGACATGCAGGCAATTCTATGGTCCCTCTAGAAGAATGAAACCCTAACTCGACTTAATGACCGTGTGAAAGCCTTTGAACCTTCGGGTTTGCGGCAGTTCTACGGCGCCATTAGTGAGGCTTGGGTTTGCCCTTCTACGGCTGGACCACCGATGCTGTGGTATGTACTCGATACTATTAAACTGTACCAAGATGTTGAGCTCTTGGGGGATTATGAGGTTTCGACGAATCGATCGAATGGTTCGACTTCAATCGGATGCTAGGTGGTGAGATGCATTCTTGGGAGACTCCAGATACGAGGATAGCCGTTGGAGCTCAGTCCATGCAGCCACGACGAGACGAGTCCGAAGCGGTCGACATTAGAGAAAAGTGGAGTAAGAGGTTCGCACCAGATCTAGATGAGATGACGTTCCACTCCGCCGACATCAGAGAGGCGATGCGCATGCCGAGGCATGGTACTTGGACTTACCGTCCAGAAGGAGTCACGATGAGTATACAGTCGTTCCAGAGCAAGATGCAAATATAGGAAAGGACAATGACTTCCGGACAGTTGGCAGAGACGAGACATGGAAGAGACCGTGAGCAGGATTCCTTCCAGGACACTGCTGCAATGATACTTGCACCCAGGATCAGATGTGTCACGTACATTCAGAGAGCCAGAGGCCGACGCCAGTAATATGCTGTCTTACGAGTGGTCGCGATGATTGACCAGGAGATGACCAGAGAAGTGCCAGAACGGAATCGTCCCCGTTAGCACACCTGACAGGGCCGATGAGCCGATGGACCGAAAGATTGGTAATTCACATTGAAGACCTTGACCCAGGAGTGGTCATGGTTACGCACGCCAGCAGGACAGAGTTCATGATCATCGACGAAACGTCCCACTAGTGACCGCGACAGTTGGCCGAGATTCTTAGAGGATGCGCTTGAGCAGTACTATTCCGCCATTATTGATTACGATGTTTTGGGTGATTTATTCGTATGATTTGATTTTGATGATTGAGGATTTACGATCTTTGCACAGTGTTGCACTTGATATCGTTTTCGTGCTTCAGTTTCACATGCTTGTGATTTTACGATTTTAAACAGTTGAGTTGGTTTTGTGCGTATGCATGCACACGATTTCGTTCCTGCACTCGGTATAGTTTATATATGCTTGCAGTGCAGTGATACGCCTTTTATGCACTTAGATGCACTAGACTTCGATTTCGATTGTGATACCCGATATTTGTTTTGTGCACCTTATGCACCTGATTGATTTTCCGCACGTTCGGCGCTTGATATTGGATTTCATGATTTCGTGCACGATAGATGCACCTGATTTTGCTGTCAGGCACACATGTTGCCTACGACAGATGTTTCGTGCACACCCGATGCACTTAGATGTTGTTTCTGTGCGCATGTATGGCACATTCATGGATTTTGATTTCCGTGCGCACCAGACGCACGTAGCATTCATGTGCATATTTTGGGATTGATTTCGTATAGAGAAGTACGTTTTTATGATATTGCTATGTATTTTCGTACTGAGCAGGACTAGTCAGAGGACAGTACCTGAATATATTTTGCATGCATTGATAGTTATTGAAGGGATTTCCAAAAAGCAAGTTATAGCCCAGTATTTACCTACGTGTCTGATATGACACGAAATGTTTAAAACAAGGAGACCCTTCTAAATTGTTTCCAAAACGGCGGAACGTACATTTCAAACAAAGGTATATATGTATATAGTTATTTTCTTATGATAGACGTCCGCCACTGTGCAGTGTTATACGCGTTGCACAGCGACTTAAAGAGATTTGGCATGCATTTCCTTCAGATACTTACAGATATAGATTCGATGTTTACATGTATAGTTTCGAGTTATATCATATTGGTTTGATTTAGATTTGGCATTGATGTCTTCTCCATGACTCCGATGATTGCGGGATGCTTGACGGAGTTTTGATTTGAGTTATATACTCATTTTTCAAGCGCAAGCGCTGCGCTACGAATTGTTTTATGTAGTTACAATTTCGGAGCCCCGACGACTTGATGGTTTTTCTTAGATGTTTTAGTATTTGGGGGAGTTTGAATTTAAATTCGGGGACCGAATTTCTTTAATGGGGGAAGATTGTAACGTTTTGAAAATCGTTTCGGTGAAATTTCGAAAAATCGGTAAAATAAGGGGGTTTTCTGTAAAAAGTCAAAATACAAATATCTTATTATAAAAATTAAATATACATATTCTAGCTATGTAATTGCTATTATTTGGTGTTTATTGAGCCGCTGGTGAAATTTCAAATTTTCTGAAAAAAATATTATTTTATTATTATTTAAGCCGTCACTAATACATTTAATTAGGGAAAATTACAACTTGGAATGAGTTGAAAAAAATTTTGTGCATCATAAAACATTAAATAAAATTTTATCATGTGGTTTTTGGAACGAAATCATTTGCCAAAACGGTTTAGAAATTATTGAAGAAAAAAGGCTTTTTTTTAACGTAAATGGATGTTTGGGGTATTATATTTATCATTTTTCATCACCCCACACCCGTACCCACATCCACACACTCCCATTTACTTCTCCCCTTGAAGAATTCAGCAGCCCCCATTTTTTTCCCCACTTGAATTTCAAAGGAAAGAAATGAAAGAAAAGAAAAGAAAATGGAGAAATGAGGTGGACCTTTGACCTTGAATTGACTTTGACTTCTCCCCCCACTTTCTCTACCTCCCTCTCTCTCCTCTCCCACTTCCATTCCAGCCGACCCCCCCTCCTACAGCAGCAACAGCCCCCCCCCCATTTCCTTTCTCTTTTCTCTTCAAACTTCATCAAAAATTGCCTCAAATCCATCAAAAAAATAATCCCAAAACCCAAATCCGACTCCTACCCATTTTAGCTTAGCCCGTATAGCATGGATCTTTGTGAAAAGAGAGCATTTTGGGAGTCCATGGATGCTTGTGGATCTTCAAATGTTTTTGGGTATAATTCTAAAATATTTTTGCTTAATTTGTTACTAATTTCTTAAAGCTAAACTACTTAAGTGTTAATTAGGCTTAAGTTGCAAGTTTTGGAATTCAAGTTATGAATTTGAATGCAAGTTAGGGTTTTATAAAATTGGTGTATGGTTGTGTGTTATATTTAGGCTTTTTGTCATGTTAATACAAGATTAGTAGCTTGTGCTAATGGTTAATTTAAAAATTGTGTTAATTTGCTAATTTGCTTACTAGGTTTTTTAAATTGGTTTAATACTTGGGATTAAAAATGTGTTTAGGTTTTTCATGACTTCATTAACTTTATTAAGTGTGGTTTAATGCTTTAGATCATGCAAATCTAAGCTAGATTGTAGTTTGTGCATTTTTGCTTTGAAATTGTTAAATTTTAGGTATTTTGTAAACTAGAATATTAGGGTTTTTGGAATTTAATGAGATTAAATTCCGGGAATTTTTTATATGACTTATTTAAGATATTTAATAAATATATTGGCCGCTACATTCATTTAAACATCCTGTTTTGTAAAAAAACGGCGAATTGTGCTTGCTAGATTTTCGGAAAAATGACTTTTTAAGTAAAATTGGGGTTTTTGTGAGTTTTAACCTACTTTATATTAAAATTAGTGTTCGTGAATGTGCAAATGAGTGTGATTGGATTTTTCTCGATAGTTTGACGTTTGTACATCGACATCGAGGGTTGGTTTGACTATTCTTGCATGCGTAGGCGATAGGTTTGGACCTATGCGTGATACGCGTGCCGATTTGATTTTCATATGCCGTTTCGATTTCGAATTTAGTTTTAAAGCGATATGGTGCGTTATGATATGTAGGTACCCCCATGTGGACTTCGAGACGACAAGCAAACGCGTGGCGACGTCGGCACCGGCTAGCGAGAACCAGGTGAGTAGATTTATATCTACGGGGAGAAGTCGGGTGGATGGCGTATAGCACCCCCGCAGTCCGTGGTGGTGTATACGGATGCGTATACACACCAACAATTATTATATGTTATTTGGGATTAATAACGATGCTTAGGATGGATATTGGTGTGTTGGATTACTTTAGTGTTGCGAACCCTAGGGTAGTGTTGCACTATACATACACACATACTGTTAGTGTATATGCCCTAAAGGCCATTACTGTATCATACTAGTTTGTATATTACTTAATGGAAGCTTGGGATATTCACCTTGTATAAACAATCTTGCTCAATATAGTAGTATGCTACTTGGTTTGTTTCTACTTCAATGTGTACATGTGTTTATTTTGCGATATCACCTATGCGCATTAGTGGAGCCCTTAGGATCTTTGCTTGATTACCAGCGTTGTGACGGCCGTCACACTAGTGGGGGCTGGGTAATCTATAAGCACATCCTTATACAGGTCCCTAGTCGCAGGACTATCGAGACAGGGCATCGATACTCCGGAGTAGACTAGCGTATGCGCTTCTCATCCCAGTGTGGGAGATGGTCTGTCCCACAGCCATCAGTACGTCGTACTGGAGATAGTATACGGGTGCTCGTTAGGTTACGAGTACACTGGACAGGACTCGTCGGGAACTGAAAGGTTGGTATTATACCTATCGTCAGTTATCAGTTCCCAGGTGACATGAGTACAGCTTAGTCTGCTGACTTGACACTGGCACTTCGCCTCGAGTGTGTTCCCAATGCACTTTGATCACTACCCTACCACGGCTCAAAGGAATCATGCAAACAGGTGGTGGTTGGGTGCAGTCCCGAAGCACTTGGAGGCAGTGACAGTTAGACAGGATTCGTCTCTCCCGGTATTGGGGGTTGACATCGCGCTGTGTCTAGGAGAGCCATTACACGAGTAGTCCCTGGCCAGGGCAAGCGAGATATACTGGTAGGTTTCCAGTGTTATCTCAGGGTGTTTTGGGCTTCACTCCGACACGACTTGTACCGCTATTGGGGGATTGACGTTTTACCGCCCCCTAGGCCCGACATGCGATGTATCAGACGAACAGACCGGACTGTACGGAGACTGTCACATTCAGACTCAGTAGGAGTTCAGATGGGGTTTCACCTCGTCAGCCTTCTTGTCGGCATCTACCTGGGGATCGTTACGCACAGCTAGTGCCGCTTGCGGTCTGTGGTTAAACCCACTGCCAGCGTAGTGTCGAGTCTTTAGAGTCCCACACAGAGGGTATTCGCCTCTGGGCAAAACAGAGTAGAGGTCGCATGGTTTTGCGACAGGGTTCGTTCTCATCCGCGCACTTGTGCACGTTTGGAGTCCGGACGGATTATACTGGCAGGCTCTGGTTTGAGCCAGATACTGGTATATGTTTTAGGGTTGCTTTTATATCTTGGTATTCTTGTTCCTCGGAACGAGAATGCAGGTGTGTATGCACGGTTGCTTGAGGCGGAGGATGAGTTTTTTCATTAGGGTTTCGGAACGGGTGCGTATGCACAGTTGACAGTTATCATTTTCCAAACCCTAATGGATTTATGAATTATCTATTAATAATAGTAATTAAATGAGAATTATGTTATGGTTGATTTTTTGTTGACTTATTGACCTTGGTTGACTTGTTGACCATTGACCACCATCATGCTTTGAAAGATCCTCCTTGATTCATGCTTACACTTCATTTAAAGAAGCATGATAGTGGTCATTCCAAATTACCAGTCAACTATTCTTATTTTGAATTATTATTATTTAGATAATTCTTTTCTTTTGGCATTATGGTTGCAAGAAAGAAAAACCTAGCTCATTTATCTCATTTAGCTTCTCTCTCCTCACTTCATCTTCTTCTTCCTCTAGCAAAGAGAAACCTTCTCATGTGTTGAGAATCCTTCTCTTTAAAAGGAAAAGCAAACCCTAGTCACTCTCTACTCATTCTAGGTTCAAGGTTTAGCAAGCCGGAAACCCTAGTTCACTCAAAGATCGAGGAAGAGCCCAAAGGTCGAACCTTCGAGGTGGATCCATCTTCGACGGAAGAAGGCGACGAAAAGAGAACTATCAACCTCTACAAGATTTCAAGAAGAAGGAGTTCAAGTTTAGGTATAACCTTCATCCGAGTAGCTAACTCCCTTTAGCGTATTTGCTAGTTTAGTTTAGACACGATCCCGACCTTGTTTAGTCCATGTTGCCTCTTGCGATAAAAATTTGTTTTTTATACCGTTTCCGCCTCCCGTAAGCACCGGGGGTCGCAATATGGACTTACAGTGGTATCAGAGCCTAACTAAACTTAAACTAGCTTGTTAGTGAAGTGTAACGAAGTTCGGAACCGAAAAAATCACAAAACCGGAAAAACAAAACCCTAAGTTTCTGTTGTTTTTTTTTCTGCTCTAAATGAAAAACTTTATACTTGTAAATTCGGCTCAGGGTTTTGTGTGAACACCCAAGAAAAACGATGCAGTGATTCGTTCAAACCGCCGCGCTTCCGCCGCACGAGGTAGGCATGTGCCGCGGAAGCGCCGCGGTTTGTCGTCTTCTGTGCATCGTCTTTCGTGCAGTGTGTGTCTGTATTGGTTTTGGGATTTTTTAAATATATTATATGTGCCCAGATTTTCCAGAACTGAAATTCACTTTTGGGGTCCTATAATTCCGTATTTTTTTCCGAACTTCACTGCACTTTGACTATGATGGTTATATCTGTGATGCTTGCACGTATTAAACGTCGGCTAATCGCTATAGGTCGATTAGTCGGGGTTATACATGATCTGTGTTTGATATTGGAATGTGTATATGAATGTGTTGGACTGTCGCGGTGAATAGCCGGGGTGGATGTGAGATGAGCTTTTGTTTTTCTTTCATTCATTGTAAATGTAAATTGATGTAATAATATTATTTGTTTGGCCGCACAACCGGGTCGGGGTTGTAGCCGTCATTGTATAATTCTTTTTACTGTTTTTGCTCCTAGGATAGACCCATGGAGGGTGCACAAACTACCGGGAACTTGGCGGGTAGTTTGCCGCACCCGTAGGGGTCTTGGGTGGGGTATTTGGCTATTCACCGCGACCGTGTAATCCGCTTTTCATTGCAGGCTCGAAAGGATTGCGGATTGCTAGTATATCCAATGTATTCATCTGTGATCTGTAATGTCTATCATTGCTTTCTATTTAGGCGTTGCTTATGTTTTACAGCCGCGCTAGCCCAGCCCCCGCTCTGTCGTTAGTTAAGTAACCTAACGAGTGATGACGGGACCCCGTGGCGAATGCGAATGGCATAAGCGTAACGTCATATTTTGGTTGTTTTCTGCAATGGTAGGATTAAATGATGGGACGCATTAAAAGAACTAATGCAAGAATATCACGCATTAAAAGAACTAATGCAAGATAATAAACCAAGTTTAAGTCGATGGAACACTTTCGAAAAACCACTCGGTTCTTTTCAAAACTAACTTTTAAATGCGAAGCTTGAGCCACTCCTTCTAAAAGCTATCTCGTTCCATCGATTATATCAAGTTCACTACGTTCACGGTTTCGCCAAAACCATTCGTAGCCCTCCGTCGTTTCGTATGAAAATTCAATAGTATTCAAGCTATGTTTGTTGACCTTCGTCAAGACATAGAGATTGGTAGCTATTGGGTGTTCATATGTAGCATAGATAGATGCGTTGATTTGGGACAGTCGTATTGCCTTGTTGACCTTCGTCAAGGGTATATACGGGTGGGTTCAGATTAACCTGGATAATGACGGGCAGAACTTGACATGTGACTTATGATTTGTTGACCTTCGTCAAGGTCATAAGAGCATGGGGCAAAAATCCACATTGGGAGTTTCATAAGTACTGAAACTTGCTAGATTTGCATACCATTTGGAGTGTGATGATTATGGTAGGATTCCTTCATTTTCGTCACGCGATGATATTTGGATCCCGATCCTACTGTGAGTATATGCTACTCCTCGGGAAATTTCTCACTAAACGATCAATGCTATAAACCTAGTAGGTGCCTAGAAAGGTGTTAGCGGGGCTACGCCCCCAGGGAAAAGAGGTTCTTAAATTAAGGAACTTCGCGAAAGCGTTGGAAAACCTCCCTCGAAGTACCGACACTGTCCTGGCTGAACGGTTAAGCAAGTATTGTACGGTGGGATTGATCCCGGCTAATTCTTCCTTTGTGGTTTGAGGAGGGATTCGAGAGACAGTGGGAGCCATCCTGTTTAGACAAATTAAAAACCATTCTAAATTGCAAGAGCATCGTGCTAAGTGTTTCTTCTCTCCCCCTGCAGCGACCAAATCGAAATGACTGGACTTAAGTTACTTCTAGATAAAAACATATTGACAGGGCCAAACTACAAAGATTGGCTCAGGAATGTCAAGTGGCAATCTCTTACGACAAGCTGGGGTATCTTCTTACCACCAAAGCTCCCCCCGTCCCAGGTCCCACCTCCAGCGTCGCGGATAAGGAAATCCGTAAGACTTGGGAGATTGACAGCGCGAAGGCCAGATGCCTCGTACTTGCCTCGATGGACAACGACCATCAGAGGAGGCACGAGAATATGGATTTGGAATCCATATTTCTTCATACAAAAGAACTGTATGGAGAGCAGTCTCGTATCGCAAGATACGAACTGTCGAAGAAGTTATTTTCGACAAAGTTGGCCGTCGGATCATCGGTAGCGGACCACGTGCTTAAGATGATTGGCTACACTGAGGAGCTCGCGGAACTTGGGACCACGTTGGACAGTGAACTCTATACGGATATAATTCTCCAGTCCCTTCCATCCACTTACGCCCAGTTCATACTGAACTTCAACTTGCAAGAAAAGGAAGTTGAACTTTCAGAACTCCTCAACCTGCTGAGGAGCGCAGAGGGCACCCTACAGAAGGGTAGGGAAACACCCGCTTTGTTTGTAGGAGGATCTTCTTCCTCTAGGTCCAAGGCGAAAGCCAAGGGAAAGAGGAAGAAAGCCCCCGCCAAACCAAGAGGCGGTGTTAGTAAAGTGGGTGCGAAGGGAAAGGAAAAGGCAACAAAGATTGCGGGGAAGCTTGTTGGAAAGGAAGAGTGCTTCTATTATCATAAGAGTGGACACTGGAAAAAATGATTGCAGGGCTTGGAAAGCCAGGACACAGGAACTGAAGCAGGTTGCGGCTTCAGCTTCAGGTGTGTATGTTATTGAAAACTGTCTTTCTATAAACTCTACTTCCTGGGTATTGGATACCGGATCAGGATCTCATATCTGTAATTTTTTGCAGGCGTTGAGAAACCGTAGGTTTTTGAAGGCAGGTGACATGACCCTCAGAGTTGCGAACGGAGCTAGCATGGATGCTAAAGCCGTGGGGGACTATCACCTGGGAATGACAGATGGGCATGTTTTGGTTTTGCGTAATTGCTTTTTTGTACCCAACGCAACTTGTAATATCATTTCTGTATCTTTGGTTTCTAAAGAAGGTTATGAATTTGCGTTTGTAAGTAATGTTGTAAACATTCACCTTAATCAAGTTCTGATTGGGTCAGGTACACTGAGCAATGGTATATACGTATTAAACCAACCACAGATTTTCAATGTCCAGAATACACACAAAAGAAAGTCTCCAGATATCAATCAGGCTTTCTTATGGCATTGTAGACTGGGTCACATCAATGAGACACGGTTGACTAAGTTACATAAAGAAGGATACTTGGATCCGTTCGAGTATCAGTCTTATGCCACTTGTGAATCTTGTCTCATGGGAAAGATGACAAAGACTCCGTTCACTGGACACGGAGAAAGAGCGAGCGAGCTCTTGGGACTCATACACAGTGACGTGTGTGGTCCAATGTCTACACATGCGCGAAGCGGTTATTCATACTTCATTACTTTCACAGACGATTTCTCTAGGTATGGACATGTCTTCTTAATGAAGCACAAATCCGAGGCCTTTGAGAAATTTCGGGATTACAAGAATGAAGTTGAAAAACAAACAGGCAAAAGTATTAAGATTCTAAGATCGGATCGAGGTGGTGAATACTTGAGTGCCGAGTTCCTGGACTATTTAAAAGAGAATGGAATTCTCTCTCAGCGTACTCCTCCATACACTCCGCAACATAACGGTGTATCGGAAAGAAGGAATCGAACCCTATTGGATATGGTTCGTTCCATGATGAGTAAGGCTGAGTTACCGCGATCTTTCTGGGGCTATGCACTAGAAGCAGCTGCATATCTCTTGAACAAGGCTCCTACCAAGACTGTGCCTACCACTCCATATCAGATGTGGAGTGGGAAGAAACCCTGTCTTAAGTACCTTAAGATATGGGGATGTCCAGCTTTTGTAAAAAAGCAGCATGCGGACAAGCTCGAGGCACGTTCAGTACAGTGTAAGTTTGTGGGATACCCAAAGAACTCCAGGGGGTATCTGTTCTATTCCGCTGAGGAACAAAAGGTTTTTGTTTCTCAACATGCCCGCTTCTTGGAAACTGAGTTTTTGGAAACCCAGATAAGTGGGGACGCAATAGAACTGGAAGAGATTCCAGAACCACAAGCTATTACTGAAAACTTGGAAGAGCCAGTAGGTTCAAAAGAACAGGACATTCTTATGCCGCTCCGCAGGAGTAGTAGGCAGTCTCATCCGCCCGAGAGATACTACGGTTTTCCCATAGACGGGGATCGAGAGGATTGCATCATAGATTATGATGAGCCTACTAGCTTCCAGCAGGCCGTTCAGAGCGTTGACTCGGTAAAATGGCTGGATGCAATGCGGACCGAAATGGAGTCCATGTACACCAACAAAGTATGGACGTTGGACATTGCTCCAGACGGGGTAAAACCCGTAGGATGCAAGTGGATCTTCAAAAGGAAGATTGGTGTAGATGGACAGGTTGAGACCTATAAAGCTAGACTTGTAGCAAAGGGTTTCCGTCAAAGACCTGGCTTGGACTATGACGAAACCTTTTCTCCAGTGGCTATGCTGAAATCCATTCGGATCCTTCTTGCCATTGCTGCCTTCCACGATTATGAGATTTGGCAGATGGACGTAAAAACCGCTTTTCTAAATGGAAATTTAGAGGAGTGTGTCTATATGGATCAGCCAGAGGGTTTCATTCAGAGTTGGAGCAGCGGAAAGGTGTGCAAGTTGCTTAAGTCCATCTATGGACTAAAGCAAGCATCGCGGAGTTGGAACATCTGTTTTGATGAGACGGTCAAGGAATTTGACTTCATCAAAAATCCAGATGAACCATGCATCTATAGTAGATTTGTAGCGAGAACTGTAGTATTCCTTGTTTTATACGTGGATGACATTCTCTTAATAGGAAATGACATTCCTATGCTACAATCTGTCAAAGGTTTCTTGTCACACAGGTTCTCCATGAAAGACCTGGGTGATGCCTCTTACATCCTGGGGATCCGGATCCATCGTGATAGATCCAAGAGGATATTAGGACTTTCACAGTCCAGGTACATCGACACCGTACTGAAAAGATTCATTATGGAAGATTCCAAGCGCGGTAACCTACCGGCTTGTCACGGGATCACCCTCTCTAAAGAGATGTCTCCCAAGACTGATTTGGAGAGGGATCGCATGTCTATTATACCCTACGCTTCTGCGGTAGGCTCTATAATGTATGCGATGTTGTGTACCAGACCGGATGTAGCTTATGCACTGAGTGTAGTAAGCCGGTATCAGTCAAACCCTGGGGAGAAACATTGGATAGCAGTAAAGAACATTCTCAAGTACCTGAGAAGGACTAAGGAGATGTTCTTGGTGTATGGCGGAAAAGACCTCCAGATTGAGGCCTTTGCTGACTCCAGCTTCCAGAGTGACAAGGATGATTCCAAATCCATGTCGGGTTTTGTCTTTACCCTCAATGGAGGGGCGGTGTGTTGGAAGAGTTCCAAACAGGAAACCGTTGCAGACTCGACTATGGAAGCGGAATACATCGCTGCATCTGATGCCGCAAAAGAAGCTGTCTGGATAAGGAAGTTCTTAAAAGAACTTCAGGTGGTTCCATCCATTGTTGACCCAGTACCTCTGTATTGCGACAACAACGGGGCTATAGCTTTAGCGAAGGAACCCTGGTCCCATCAGAGATCCAGGCACATCTTGAGGCGGTATCACCTGATCAGGGAGATCGTGGATCGCAAGGAGATCGAGGTTCGGAGGGTTGCTTCAGAAGAAAACACTGCAGATCCATTCACCAAGGCCCTACCCCAGACTCAGTTCGAGCGGCTGATCGAGATGATAGGTCTTCGATACGCCAGTTCATGGCCTTAGTGCAAGTGGGAGATTGTTAGTGTATATGCCCTAAAGGCCATTACTGTATCATACTAGTTTGTATATTACTTAATGGAAGCTTGGGATATTCACCTTGTATAAACAATCTTGCTCAATATAGTAGTATGCTACTTGGTTTGTTTCTACTTCAATGTGTACATGTGTTTATTTTGCGATATCACCTATGCGCATTAGTGGAGCCCTTAGGATCTTTGCTTGATTACCAGCGTTGTGACGGCCGTCACACTAGTGGGGGCTGGGTAATCTATAAGCACATCCTTATACAGGTCCCTAGTCGCAGGACTATCGAGACAGGGCATCGATACTCCGGAGTAGACTAGCGTATGCGCTTCTCATCCCAGTGTGGGAGATGGTCTGTCCCACAGCCATCAGTACGTCGTACTGGAGATAGTATACGGGTGCTCGTTAGGTTACGAGTACACTGGACAGGACTCGTCGGGAACTGAAAGGTTGGTATTATACCTATCGTCAGTTATCAGTTCCCAGGTGACATGAGTACAGCTTAGTCTGCTGACTTGACACTGGCACTTCGCCTCGAGTGTGTTCCCACTGCACTTTGATCACTACCCTACCACGGCTCAAAGGAGTTGTGCAAACAGGTGGTGGTTGGGTGCAGTCCCGAAGCACTTGGAGGCAGTGACAGTTAGACAGGATTCGTCTCTCCCGGTATTGGGGGTTGACATCGCGCTGTGTCTAGGAGAGCCATTACACGAGTAGTCCCTGGCCAGGGCAAGCGAGATATACTGGTAGGTTTCCAGTGTTATCTCAGGGTGTTTTGGGCTTCACTCCGACACGACTTGTACCGCTATTGGGGGACTGACGTTTTACCGCCCCCTAGGCCCGACATGCGATGTATCAGACGAACAGACCGGACTGTACGGAGACTGTCACATTCAGACTCAGTAGGAGTTCAGATGGGGTTTCACCTCGTCAGCCTTCTTGTCGGCATCTACCTGGGGATCGTTACGCACAGCTAGTGCCGCTTGTGGTCTGTGGTTAAACCCACTGCCAGCGTAGTGTCGAGTCTTTAGAGTCCCACACAGAGGGTATTCGCCTCTGGGCAAAACAGAGTAGAGGTCGCATGGTTTTGCGACAGGGTTCGTTCTCATCCGCGCACTTGTGCACGTTTGGAGTCCGGACGGATTATACTGGCAGGCTCTGGTTTGAGCCAGATACTGGTATATGTTTTAGGTTTGCTTTTATATCTTGGTATTCTTGTTCCTCGGAACGAGAATGCAGGTGTGTATGCACGGTTGCTTGAGGCGGAGGATGAGTTTTTTCATTAGGGTTTCGGAACGGGTGCGTATGCACAGTTGACAGTTATCATTTTCCAAACCCTAATGGATTTATGAATTATCTATTAATAATAGTAATTAAATGAGAATTATGTTATGGTTGATTTTTTGTTGACTTATTGACCTTGGTTGACTTGTTGACCATTGTCCACCATCATGCTTTGAAAGATCCTCCTTGATTCATGCTTACACTTCATTTAAAGAAGCATGATAGTGGTCATTCCAAATTACCATCAACTATTCTTATTTTGAATTATTATTATTTAGATAATTCTTTTCTTTTGGCATTATGGTTGCAAGAAAGAAAAACCTAGCTCATTTATCTCATTTAGCTTCTCTCTCCTCACTTCATCTTCTTCTTCCTCTAGCAAAGAGAAACCTTCTCATGTGTTGAGAATCCTTCTCTTTAAAAGGAAAAGCAAACCCTAGTCACTCTCTACTCATTCTAGGTTCAAGGTTTAGCAAGCCGGAAACCCTAGTTCACTCAAAGATCGAGGAAGAGCCCAAAGGTCGAACCTTCGAGGTGGATCCATCTTCGACGGAAGAAGGCGATGAAAAGAGAACTATCAACCTCTACAAGATTTCAAGAAGAAGGAGTTCAAGTTTAGGTATAACCTTCATCCGAGTAGCTAACTCCCTTTAGCGTATTTGCTAGTTTAGTTTAGACACGATCCCGACCTTGTTTAGTCCATGTTGCCTCTTGCGATAAAAATTTGTTTTTTATACCGTTTCCGCCTCCCCGTAAGCACCGGGGGTCGCAATATGGACTTACACATACATACTTGCATACATTCCTATTGATATGTGCTCATGGGATTCTTTATAGTTATGGGTTCACATGGGTATGGGACTAGGTGTTCACATACGGATTTGAGGATGATACTTGGGATTGAGCTGAGTCGATGAGATTTGATTTGAGGCCGTGAGATCGGTGATATAGCAGGGTTCGTATTTGAGATACGACATGACGTTGTAGCGGGTCCTTGACGTAGTGTTTCACACACGTCCATGCATACGTAGGCGGTATCAGTATGGTACTAGACGTAGATCAGTACCCCGATCATGATATTTGATAAAGAGGATACCAGGTGAATAGTATGATGAATGTGATATTGACCCGTACCCAGTTTGGGATGCCGTACGATGGATTTATGTACGAGCTATATTGATGATTGATCCGCACTCTTGACTTAAGATGCCTGATTATAGATATGGTATCGGATATGATATTATTGAGGCGGGATCACCGACTAATATATATACAGGTATGTATATGTATCGACTCAGATGTTAGGCGGTTTCCTTACCTGTAGTTCAGCTTGTTAGTTCAGCCGTATAGTTTAGTGTAGTTGTTAGATTAGATTAGACTTCTTACCTATTTCAAAAACTAACGAATCGTGGGCATTTTTAAAGACAGCCCAAGGGATCCTACGGATATTTCAAAAGACGTATCTTTTCATAAAAACACCATAGCCCCTATTTTCAAAACCCCATAATTCGTGTTATTTCAAAAGGCACCATTTATAGGACTGATATTAGATTAATGCAGATTAGTTATAGTTGCGTTTAGTTTTCAGCTCCCGCTCATTTTTGTGGTCCGCTTCGCATCGCATGCTTATTTTATGTTTCATACTCCATTATTGATATCATGCTGTTAGGACACCAGCACCATTACCGATGATGCGTATGTACCACGTACACTTAATTGCCGGCTCACACACATCTTCATCGGTAATTGCCATGTCACGTACACCTTAGAAAATATTATTGCTTGACATAGCCTGTTAGCTAATAGTTAGACATGATATTAGTGTACTTGCCTTATATGTTAGTTTAGACATTCTAGTTATTGCCTGCTACTTCATGCATACTGTTATTCATTGTTATGCCGCATTCATGGATTCTCATGCATATATTCACTATTGTAGGTGTTATTGAGGTTTTGGATTCGGATTTCCATGAGATTTTCTGGATTTGGAGGAAAACCGCAAAAACTTATATGAACTGATTTCTCTCTTTTTAAAATAAAAAGTACGGTTTTCCCATGATGTATGAGTCGTCCACCATGAGTTTGCTGATGGATTTCGAGACCCGATTCGAGGAGACGGATGAACCGTTTCGGGTACATGGTGGACCCGGTAAGGTACCCCGGGGCAAGAAACGCGTGATGATGACGATGTGAGCCTGGCAGGGGAGCACTACCTACCGGTGATATTACCCGACGCGTCGGATATCCGGAGGATACCGTCGTGGTCTTGAGATGGATGGTAGGGGCTGGTCTGGACTGACGGCGCCCTAGATATTGAGATTGAGACATTAAGATTGAGACTTGAGGTACATAGATTATGACACAGAGATATCGAGATATTTGGACACTTGTTTTGTGTCGATGCTGGGCACTGTTTTATGCTGATTTCATATATGGTACCTCATTTCTTTTAAAATACAGAAATCTCACTGATTTATGAAACCAGTTTTATTCAGTACATGGATTCTGTTTTATGCATTCATACATCATCCATATGATATATTGCTACCTGAGGCACTGACACGGGCACATGAGATTACACTCGGGTTAGATATTTACCCTAGCCTTGTTATAGGCTACGTGTTATTCATATATTTGAGGATATATTATGATCATTGACCTAGGTTGCGTTATTTATGCGATTTCTGTGCGTAGATATTTTTCTATTCACTAGTTGGCAACTCACCCCCGTTGTGCCCCAGTTTCTTGAAGGTTTGCCGTACAGGTTTCATTACGGCTTTGCGGGCTCAGTTTCATTCGGGTGACTTGCTAGTAGGTGGGTTTTTCTTGTATCGTACCCATCCTATTACCTTGTATAATATTATTCCGTTATATCTAGTAAATTCCATCAACCAAACATGTATTTATTGAGATAGAGACCAGTGTTGTTTATTCTTTCGACCTTAGAGTCGCTCGTTATATTTCTGGGGGTTTTGAGTTTCCTTTTGAGTTTTGATCCTCGCCGTTGGCGTTGTATATTATATTGTTTGTGTGGTTGTGACCGTCGATTGACGAAGAGCTAGCTCCCGCTTGGGGATGCCCTTTTCTTGATTTCGTATACTATTCATGTTGTATCCCGTTTGGGGGCTAGTATTTACAAAGGAGACTCTGCCAAAATTTTCAGTAAATTTTTGATGTTTTAAAAACCGCATAATTCGGCTTATGCTATTGAAATTACTTGCTTTAAGTTGGTTTTTCCTGCACTCTACTACTTTTCTTGGTTTGGATTTCTGGGTTTTCGGTTTACTTAGATTACGTACGTCTCGAGACGTTCGTAGTTTAAGTGTCGGTCATGTTCCGTACTTTCGGGTCGTGACAATCATCTACTACATAGAGAAGGCCGGAGAGGAGGTGGAGAATGAAAAGACGAAGGACACGGTTCTTTAGGTATAATCACTTCGCATAGTAGTTTAGAACTCCTATGCTTTTGTTAGTTATCGTTTAGCAACGATTCTTGCGGTTAGTCGATGTTATTGCAAAGAACAAGATTGCTTTTCATATTTCCGCCTCCCCGCAAGTCGTGGGGTGTAGTACATCAACTTACAGTGGTATCAGAGCCTCGCTAAACAATAATTAACTCATTAGCAAAGTCGTATGAATTTTGAACCAAAACGAACCGAAAAAGACATCGATATCACCATGTTTCTGTCGATTTTAAAACTGGCTCTAAAAATTTTTCAGGGAGCTTCAGAATAACAAGCAGAGAAATATAAGATCACTGGAGAAAAATGGGTTTCTGAATCGGCCATACAGCCGCCGAACCGCGGCCGATCCCACCGATCCGCCGCGGATCCGCGGCCGAGTTGGGGCCGATTCAACCCAGTTTCCTCCAGTTATTCTTCTGTGATATTTTTGTATTTTCTGGAATGTTTATTTTCTGCTCAAGTCTCAGGTGCACAGAGAAGTTTTGGGAGTAGAATCTGATATGTTTGCTCGATCGAAATTATACGATATTTGCTAATTTGATTATATCTGTGATTGTATATTGTGTTCGTAAACCTCCCCTAACTGCTAGTATGTCGGTTGGCAAGGGGTTGCACATTTCTGTAATGGTTTTTACTGTTTGTGGTTGTGAACTTTATTGGACTGTTGTGATGATTAGCCGGGGTTTGTGATGGGTTGTTATATTCATTCATTCAAAGAAATTGTAATATGTTGTAATATTATTTTGCGGAGCACATCCAGGTTGCGGTTGTAACCACCATTGTATTATTTCATTTTACTGTTTTTGTTCCTAGGATAGACCCAAGGTGGGGTGCACAAACTACCGGGTACTTTGAAGTGTTTAGTGGCCTACTCACTTTGTTGAGGGAGACCGCTTCACTTCGGGTATTTGGCGGGTAGTTTGCCGTACCCGTAGGGGTCAAGAGTGGGGTAATGGCTATCCATCACAACTGTGTAATCCGTCTTTTGTTGCAGGCTCTAAACAAACACGGATTGCTTGCAAATCCAATAATGTTCATATGAGATCTGGAATGCCTATTATTGCGTCAGACGAATGTACAATATCTATATATGATAGCTATTTAGACGTCACTTATGTTTTACACCCGCGCTAGCCCAGCCCCCGCTCTGCCGTTAGTTAAGTAACCTAACGGGTGATGACGGGACCCAGTGGCGAATGCGGATGGCATAAGAGGACGTTGTATTTTCGTTGTTTTCTGCAATGATAGGTTAATGATGGGACGCATTATTATTAATGCAAAGAAAATAAACCAAAAGTTGAATCGTTGGAACAATTTAAAAGAAACCACTCGGTTATTTTAAAACAGAGGATATTTTTAATTGCGGAGCTTTAACCACTCCTTTTAAAAGCTATCAGGTTCCTTCGGTCATATCAAGTTCACTACGTTCACGGTTTCGCCAAAACCATTCGTAGCCCTCCGTCATTTCATTTGGGTATTCAGTAGTATTCAAGCTATGTATTTTGACCTAACGCCAAGGCATAGTGTTTGGTAGCTGCTGGGTATTCATTTGTTGCATAGATAGATGAGTTAGTTTGGGACAGTCGTATTATCATTTTGGCCGAACGTCAAGGATATGTACGGATGGGTTCAAATTAACAAGATAATGATGGGTAGAACTTGACATGTGACTTATGACATTTTGACCTAACGCCAAAGTCATAAGAGCATGGGGAAAAAATATATATCGGGAATTTCTAAAGAAACTGAAATTTGCAAAGAGATGCATACCATTTAGAGTTTGATGAATGTTGGTAGGATTCCTTCAACATTATCATACGATGATATTTGGATCCCGATCCTACTGTGAGTATATCCTACCCATCAGGAGATTCGTCACTTAACGATCAATGCTATAAACCAAGTAGGTGTCAAGAAAGGTGTCAGCGGGGTTACGCCCCCAGAGAAAAGAGGTTATTTAATTAAGGAACTTCGCGAAAGCGTTGGAAAACCTCCCTCGAAGTACCGACACCAGCCTGGCTGAACGGTTAAGCAAGTATTGTGCAGTGAGAATAGTCCTGGCTAATTCTTCTTTTATGGTTTGAGGAAGGATTCGAGAAACAGTGGGAGCCATCCAGTTTAGATAAATTAAAAACCACTCTAAACTTGCAAGAGCATCAAGCTAAAGTATTTCTTCTCTCTCTCCTACTTGCAGCGACCCTGAAAATGACTGGACTTAAGTTACTTTTAGAGAAAAATATACTGAGAGGGTCAAACTATAAAGATTGGCTGCGGAATGTCAAAATGACTTTGACCTATGACAAATTGGGGTACGTCCTCACCGCTAAGGCACCTGCAGTCCCAGGTCCCAAATCCAGTAATGCGGATAAGGAAATCCGTAAAACCTGGGAGTATGATTGCGCGAAGGCCAAGTGCATCGTGCTTGCCTCGATGAACAATGAACATCAGAGGAGGCATGAGGATATGGATCTTGATGCCATATTTCTCCATACAAAGGAACTTTATAGAGAGCAATCTCGTATACCAAGATACGAGACCTCTAAGAACTTGTTTCAAGCGAGGTTGGCTATCGGATCATCGGTAGGAGAACATGTTCTAAAGATGATTGGCTATATAGAAGAGCTCGCAGAGCTTAGGACGACTTTGGATAATGAGCTCTATACAGACCTTATTCTCCAGTCCCTTCCTTCCACCTACGCCCAGTTTATTTTGAACTTCAACATTCAAAGAAAAGAAGTTGAACTTCCGGAACTCCTTAACATGTTGAGGAGTGCAGAGGGCACCTTGCAGAAGGCAAGGGAAACACCCGCTATGTTTGTTAGCGGTGCTTCTTCTTCCGGGTCCAAGGCTAGAGCCAAAGGAAGGAAAAAGAAGGCCGCCACCAAACCTAGAGGAGGTGTAAGTAAGGTGGGAGCGAAATGAAAGAAAAAGTTTGCGGTACCAGTAGTGGCCCAGGATGAGTGTTTCCATTGTCATAGGAAAGGGCACTGGAAGAAAGATTGTAAGGCGTGGAACGCCAAGAACCAGGAACCGAAGCAAGCTGTGGCTTCGACTTCAGGTGTGTTTGTAATTGAGAATTGTCTGTCAATCAACTCTACTTCCTGGGTATTGGATACCGGATCAGGATCTCATATATGCAATTCATTGCAGGCACTGAGAAACCGTAGAGTGCTGAAGGATGGTGATATGACCCTAATGGTTGCTAACGGAGCTAGCGTGGGAGCTGTGTCCGTAGGGGATTATCACCTGGGATTGACGAGTGGACACATTTTGGTTTTACATAACTGTTTTTGTATACCCAGCTTAACGTGTAATATCATATCTGTTTCCTTGTTATCAAATAAAGGTTATGATTTCACGTTTGTAAGTGATGTTGTTAACATCCACCTTAATCATAGTTTGATTGGGTCTGGTGCACGGGATAACGGTATATATGTCTTAAACCAACTCCAAATTTTCAATGTCCAGAACACACTAAAAAGAAAGTCTCCAGATTTAAATAAAGCTTTCTTATGGCATTGTAGACTGGGTCACATCAATGAGAGAAGGTTGACTAAGTTACATAGTGAAGGATATTTGGACTCGTTCGAATATCAAACTTATGCCACTTGTCAATCTTGTCTCAAAGGAAAGATGACAAAGACTCCATTTACTGGACATGGAGTGAGAGCGAGCGAGCTCTTAGGACTCATACACAGCGATGTATGTGGTCCAATGTCTACACATGCAAGAGATGGTTTTTCCTATTTTATTACTTTTATGGATGATTACTCAAGGTACGGATTCATTTATCTGATGAAACATAAATCCGAGGCTTTTGAGAAATTCCAAAAGTACAAGAATGAAGTAGAAAACCAAACCGGCAAAAGTATCAAGACACTAAGATCTGATCGAGGTGGTGAATACTTAAGTGCCGAGTTCCTAGGTTACCTAAAAGAGAAAGGAATTCTCTCTCAGCTTACTCCTCCATACACTCCACAGCATAACGGTGTATCGGAGAGACGGAATCGAACCCTATTGGATATGGTACGTTCCATGATGAGTAATGCTGAGTTACCGCGATTTTTCTGGGGTTATGCGCTAGAATCAGCGGCATATCTTTTGAACATTGTTCCTACCAAGACTGTGCCTACCACGCCATATTAGATGTGGAGTGGGAAGAAACCCTATCTTCAGTATCTGAAGATTTGGGGATGTCCAGCTTTTGTTAAAAAGCAGTATGTGGACAAGCTCGAGGCACGATCAGTAAAGTGTATGTTTGTGGGATATCCAAAGAACTCCAGGGGTATCTATTCTATTACGCAGAGGAACAAAAGGTATTTTTTTCTCGTAATGCCCATTTTCTAGAACATCAGTTTTTAGAAAAGGAAACAAGTGGGAGCGAAATAGAACTGGAAGAAATTCCAGAACCACTAACTACTACTGAAAGTTTGGTAGAACAAGTAGTTCAAGTAGAACAGGACATCCCCGCACCCCTCCGCAGGAGTAGTAGGCCGTCTCATCCGCCTGAGAGATACTACGGTTTTCTCATAGATGGGGATAGAGAGGATTGCATCATAGATGATGATGAACCTACTAGCTTCCAGCAGGCCATCCAGAGCGGCGACTCGGTACGATGGCTAGATGCAATGCGGACCGAAATGGGGTCCATGTACACCCACAAAGTATGGACTTTGGACATTGCTCCAGATGGGGTAAAACCCATAGGTTGCAAATGGATCTTCAAGAAAAAGATTGGTGTAGATGGACAGGTGGAAACCTATAAGGCTAGACTTGTTGCAAAGGGTTTCTCGTCAAAGACCTGGTTTGGACTATGACGAAACTTTTTCTCCAGTGGCTATGCTCAAATCCATTCGGGTCCTTCTTGGTATTGCTGCCTTCCATGATTATGAAATCTGGCAGATGGACGTAAAGACGGCTTTTCTGAATGGAAATTTAGAAGAGTGCGTCTATATGGATCAGCCAGAGGGTTTCAATCAGAGTGGGAGCAGCGGAAAAGTATGCAAGTTGCTTAAGTCCATTTATAGATTAAAGCAGGCATCGCGGAGTTGGAACATCTGTTTTGATGAAACAGTCAAAGAATATGACTTTATCAAAAATCCAGATGAACCATGTATATATAGTAAAGTTGTAGCAAGAACTGTCGTATTCCTCGTCTTGTACGTGGATGACATTCTATTGATAGGAAATGACATTCCTATGCTACAATCTGTCAAAGGATTCTTGTCACACAGGTTCTCCATGAAAGACCTGGGTGATGCCTCTTACATTCTGGGGATCCGGATCTATCGTGATAGATCCAAGAGGATGTTGGGATTTTCGCAATCCAGGTATATCGACACTGTACTGAAAAGATTCAGTATGGAAGATTCTAAGCGCGGTAATCTACCGGCTTGTCACGGAATCACCCTATCCAAAGAGATGTCTCCCAAGACTGATTTGGAAAGGGAACGCATGTCTATTATACCCTACGCTTCTGCGGTAGGCTCTATAATGTATGCGATGTTGTGCACCAGACCAGATGTAGCTTACGCACTGAGCGTGGTAAGCCGGTATCAGTCAGACCCAGGGGAGAATCACTGGATAGCAGTAAAGAACATTCTCAAGTACCTGAGGAGGACTAAGGAGATGTTCTTGGTTTACGGCGGAAAAGACATCAAGATGGAGGCCTTTGCTGATTCCGGCTTCCAGAGTGATAAGGACGATTCCAAGTCCATGTCAGGTTATGTCTTTACCCTCAATGGAGGGGCGGTGTGCTGGAAGAGTTCCAAGCAGGACACCGTTGCTGACTCGACGATGGAAGCGGAGTATATTGCTGCTTGCGATGACGCAAAAGAAGTGGTCTGGATGAAGAAGTTCCTAACAGAACTTCAGGTGGTTCCTACCATTGTTGATCCAATGCCTCTGTATTGCGACAACAACGGAGCTATAGCTTTAGCGAAGAAACCAAGGTCCCATCAGAAGTCCAGACACATCTTAAGGCGGTATCACCTGATCAGGGAGATCATTGATCGTTGGGAGATCATGGTTCGGAGAGTTACTACTGAAGAGAACATTGCTGATCCATTCACGAAGGCCCTACCTCAGATTCAGTTCAAGAGACTACTCGAGATCATCGGTCTTCGATATGCCAGTACATGGCCCTAGTGCAAGTGGGAGATTGTTAGTGTATATGCCCTAGGGGCCATTATTGTATCATACTAGTTTGTATATTACTTAATGGAAGCTTGGGATATTAACATGTATATAACAGTCTTGCTAAACATGGTAGTATGCTACTTGGTTTTTCTATCTTAATATGTGAGTATACGTATTGATAGAGATCTTAGGATCTTGCTTGACTACCAGCGTTGTGATGGCAGTCACACTAGTGGGGGCTGGGTAGTCTACAAGCACATCCTTATTCAGGTCCCTAGTCGTAGGATTATCGAGACAGGGCTTCGATACTCCGGAGTAGACTTGTGTGTACGCTTCTGATCCCAGTTGGGGAGATGGTCTATCCCACAGCCGTCAGTACGTCGTACTGGAGATAGTATACATGTGCTCGTTGGGTTATGGGTACACCGGATAGGACTCGTAGGGAACTGTAGGTTGGTTTTATACCAGTCGTCAGTTAACAGTTCCCAGGTGACATGAGTACAGCATAGTCCGCAGACTTGACACTGCTACTTCGCCTCGAGTGTGTCCCACTGTTCTTAGATTGCTACCCTACCATGGCTCAAAGGAGTCGTGCAAACAAGTAGCAGTTGGGTGCAGTCCCGAGCACTTGGAGGCAGTGGCAGTTAGACAGGATTCGTCTCTCCCTGTATTGGGAGTTGATATCGCGCTGTGTCAGAGAGCCATTACGCAAAGTCCCTGGTCAGGGCAAGCGAGATTTGCTGGTAGGTTCCAGTAGTTTCTCAGGGTGTAATGGGCTTCACTCCGACATGACTTATACTGCTATTAGGGGACTGATGCTTGCTGCCCCCCTAGGCCCGTTATGTGATAGTCTTAGACGAACAGACCGGACTGTACGGAGATTGTCATATCAGACTCAGTAGGAGTACGGATGGGTTTCCTCATTGACCTTCTTATCGACATCTACCTGGGGACCGTTACGTACAGCTAGTGCCGCTTGCGGTCTGTGGTTAAACCTACTGCCAGCATAGTAGTCGTGTCTTTAGAGTCCCACACTGAGAGTTTCCCTGCTCCAGGCAAAACGATATAGAGGTCGTATGGTTTTACGACAAGGGTTCGGACGCATACGTGTGTTTACGCACGTACGACTTTCGGACAGTTTTTTACTAGTCGGTTTTTGTTTAAGCCAATTTCTAGTATCAGGTTATTGGATTTATACTGTCTAAAGTTTTTCCGTGTTTTCACGGATAGGAGGGGCGTTCTCGTAATTTCGCGAGAAGCTTCTAGAAGGTTGGTGACTTGGGAGTTTAGGTGGCACAAGTATTAAATGAGATTAGTGACTCATTTGTGTGATTCATCCTTGTCATTAATGCATCATAAATGCTTAATGACTCATGTAGATGAATCACTCATTTGTATTTATGAAGCATAGTTGTTAAATCCTTTATTTCATTTATCTTGATAATGATAATGCTTCATATATATCATGAGAGATCATTATCTCATTCCATTCTCTTGCTTACCTTCTCTCTCCTCAAGCTCTCTCTCTTCAAACCCTAATCCTCCCCTCTCATGTGTTGAGACCAAGGATTAGTAAAGACTATTTAATCCATAACACTTCTCTATATCACCTAGGTTACTTAGATTAGCAATTTAAGAAACCTAGTTACCTCAAGTTAGAGGTGAAGCTTGAAGTAAAGCTCTCGGGTGGATCATCTACTACATAGATAAAGCCGGAGAGGAGGTGGAGAACGAAAAGACGAAGGACACGGTTCTTTAGGTATAATCACTTCACATAGTAGTTTAGAACTCCTATGCTTTTGTTAGTTATCGTTTAGCAACGATTCTTGCGGTTAGTCGATGTTATTGCAAAGAACAAGATCGTTTTTCATATTTCCGCCTCCCCGCAAGTCGTGGGGTGTAGTACATCGACTTACAATTTGCGGCTAGAGCAGGGAAGTATGGGTTAGTTTTTGGTACATGGCTTTATCTCCAGTAAAATAGACCCTCCATATCTGCAAAATTGGCTAATTTCACTTAGGGTAAAATCTGGAGCATGTTTTCTAAGTTTCTGAATTCGTTTTGCGGCTTTTTATGAATTTGGTTTTGTTATTTGATATTGTGTTTCCGTCGCATGGCGTTTGAACGTCAACGACTAGGGTTATTTGTCGTGTTTTGCATGCAAGGCTATAGGTTTTAACCTATGAGCGAAGCGTGTGCAATTTTGGTTTTCCCCCTTGATTTTTAATACGCATTTGCGATTATGTATTCGTTGTAGGTACCCCATGTGGAATTCGAGATGAGGAGGAGAGCGTGGTGTCATCGACTCCAGCGAGCAAGGATCAAGGTGAGTGGATCTATATCCATGGGGAAGTCGGGTGGATGGCGTATAGCACCCCCGCAAACTTTGATAGAAACTGATTTATATATAGAATATGGTGTAAGTCCACGGTAGCGCCCCGGCCGTCTAACAGACGCTAAAATGCGGAACAAATTTTTTACGACTGGCGCTATCGTGTACTTTAAACCCGGATCTGCCATTAAAGATAAACTAACAAACTATAAAGTGGGTAGAAATGTTATACCGAACGATCCGAGTCCTTCAGTCTTCAACCATCATCCCAAGCTTTGTTGCGGCTGCTCCGATCTCCTGAATCTCCAGTCTTCTCGTCCAGGTGGCACCACGTCGACGGATCTTTAAACGGGCTCCCGCCTCTGAACTGAGGCAACTCGGTCGTCAAGTTTGCTAAAAGAGACGACCAAGATGATGTAGAGAATGAGTAGAACACTTTGTCTCGTTACATTCAAAGCTTTGGACGAACGGTTAATGAAGTTGCCTTTTGGAATCGGGTGAAATGAGAAATGAGGCTTTCTAATTTCCATGAGTCCAAAACAATATCAATCTTTTTTCCAAGCAACCATATCTCTTCATGAAGGATTGGCCGGCCACTTATAGAGGCAAGGAGGGTGAGTGTAGGAGGAGGGAGAGTGACCAAAACCATAAATGATATGAATGAATCATCTAACACCTAGTATGAACGCATTTAATGCATACATTGAACCTTCTAACCTAGTCATCAAGCATTAATTGCAAAATAAATGCTCTAATGACTCACTAGCCTAATCACCTCATCTAGAAGCCTCTAGAAACTTCCACACTCATCTCAAGAAAAGATAAATCCATTTTTAACCGAACGTTAAAGACGGGCGATAGAAAACTGGAAACTGGAAACTGGCAACTTCCAAAAGTGATCCTGAAACGAATTTCAGGATAACCCCGTAACAATATAAACATACCCGCATTTGTATTACGACCGAATACAAATGCAACTGAGACAAAGATGTTATATCTACACAGTATAATACTGGGATCCGGCTTAAACCAAAACCTACCAGTATTATCTGCCCGAAAAATGACACGTGCGAAAACGCACGTGCATTTTACGAACCCTACCATAAATCCATACGGCATCTACAACGTTTCGCCCGAACTTGGGAAAGTGTCTGTCGGGGACTCTAATGACTCATCAATACACTGGCACTGGGTATAACCACTAGCACGTCAGAGGTACAAGCTGTACGTAACGGTTTGCCTATGTATTTGATTGGAAGGGAAGCTGACGAGCGAACTCATCTATAAACCCTATTGAGCCTGACAGTGACAATATCCATACAGTCTGGTCCATTCGTCTATGAGTATCGCATATTAGGCCTAGGGGGCCGGTAAACATCAGACCCCCAATAGCTGCATAAGTCGTGTCAGAGAGCAGCCCAGAACACCCTGAGATACTACTGGAATACCTTCCAGTAAATTTTGATTACCCTGGCTAGGGATTTCGTGTAATGGTTCTCCTAAACACAGCGCGATCTCACCCCCAATACCGAGAGAGACGAATCCCCGACGATCTACTCACTGCCTCCATGTGGCTCGGGACTGTACCCAAAATATACCTGTTTGCACGACTCCTTTGACCCGTGGTAGGGTATAAATCAAAGCACAGTGGGAACTCACACGAGACAAATAACGACCTCAGGTCGATGAACTAACATGTACACATGTCACCAGGGAACTGCTATCTGACGATATGTATAATACCAACTAGCATGTTCCCCGCGAGTCCAGTCCGGTGTGCTCATAACCCAATGAGCACCTGTATATATCTTAGGTGAACCAACTAACACCAATGGCTTGTGAGACCGGCCACCGCCCCTCGTCGGGGTCTCGAATATATACACTAGTCTACTCTGGAGTATCGATGCCCTGTCTCGAAACTCCCATGACTAGGGACACTTTAAGGATGTGCTTATAGACCCCAGCTCCCACATATATGATCGCCATCATACTGCTAGTAGTCAAGCAAGAATCTTATGGGCTCTATCAACATCTACATGATGATAAAGACAAACCAGATAGCATACTATCATCTCGAGTAAGACTGTTTTATCGGTATAGGTCCTCCCTCAATCATTGCAATCACGTACATGCGATACAATAATTGACTTAGAGGGCACTATATCCAACAATCTCCCACTTGCACTTAAGGCTAATTATTGTGATGTCGCATACTCACAGCCCGTGTGATACCGAACATCCAACTCCTCTACTAATCAGTTTCACAAAGCCCGTTTGTAAAACTATTGTGTTCGAGAAATAGCCTCAGTGAGTGGATCCGCCCTGATGTTTCTTTCTATGTCTCTCTCAATCTCAAGTTCGCGGAGAAAGCCATCTCTTGAATCGAGTAATACCTGTCTTAGAATATGTCTGGATATCTGATGGGACCTAGTTCATAAATGAACTCCAAATCCAAACTTCTTAGACTGTATCGATCACTAAAACTAATCAGTGTCCAGCACCATGCCTCCCATAGTATCCTCTTGGACCGCCTGTCCATAATATTGTCCCTCATCAGAGGGAAAACTATAACTCTGACAATCACTCTGTCATCCAAGTCACCTTTGAAGCCTGGAATAATAACCGTCTCCCGAAGGAGGCTGCCGTCATCAAATCCGTAGAACATATACTTATGTTCTATAACTGCTTCCGTATGTTTCTTTAGGATTGGATTAATTATAAACTTATCGCATCTAGTGCAATAACGACATCTGGTGTGGTACTTGACATCTCACGATTGACTCAATTGCCTAAGCAAGTGATCTGTCAATCATGCACGTCCCTCTCCTCTTTAGTCTGTAAGACACCTTTAGAGAGGGTGACTCCATCACCTGCAGGTACACCACCATGCCAGGAGTCAACTATTCTAAAATACTATTAGAATACTGTCAAAGTACCCACATTGGGAAACTACCCAAATCTAGATCTAAAAACTATAGATCTAGTAACCAGAATGTCAGATATTATATCCATATCCTTTGTGGAGAAACAACTGTGTGACGACCACAGTACAACCGATCGTAGTATAGGAATTTTACTTCCTACTCTGTGTATGTCATCCAAATACCAAGACATCACACCCTACTACCTTCTTAACAGATCCATCCCCTATTCTGATGAAGTCAAACCCATGATTGTCACATCAAAAATTAGATGATCTTATCTCTGCTATATGTGCTTAAGTCTATAAATAGACATAAGCTACTTGCCCATTATGCTTCCGCTGCTCCCACTGACTACGACAACCCTCTGGCAGAATAATATATACGTACACTTCTAAAACTAGTTTAGAACGACGCTATACATATCCTCCTGCCGGGTCTCATAGTCTGGAACAACAGTAGTGTCAAGTCTGGGTAAACAAGAACCTCCCTCTCACTGTCCTTGAGGCTACCGGAGTACCTCTCGGGTGTCTAAGGTAGACCACTATATCTGCGGAGTGGCTATTGGAATATCAAACCTGATTGAATGTATAGGTCCTATTAAATTTTCCGTAATCCTTTGCGGTTCTGGAATCACTTCCAGTTCTACCATACTCCCACTACTGTTTTCTGAAAAAATCTATTTTAATAAAACTGTGGCGAGTCAAGAACAATATCACTATTAATCTTCCAGATGGTAGAAAATCAACCCTCGTCAAAGCTAGGGTCAACCCACAAACTGCTATTACAGAAACGTGCCTTGAGTTTTCCAGTGTCTGTTTTTAAGCATAAGCTGGACAACTCCCCTTACCTTAACATCGTTAAGATATGAAGCAATCTATATCCAATATAGAAACATAGGCACTTATTTAATTGGAACCAGATTCAAATCCTGCAGCTGTCTCCAGTGCATATCAACTTAATGGAGAGAGGCTAATCAGCATTACTCAACTTAGGAATTCATCCAATTATGAGTAACCTGAAAGAGAAACAAGTTTCTTATAACCATTACTATCAACTGAATATCAATCACAAAAATCTACATCTTCGATTTCTTTGAAGAATCCCGATACTTGCGATACATGGTTCTCTACTTTATTCCTATACCCACAACTTCTCAATACTTAAACATTGTATTTCTACGAAACACTTGTCTATAAACTAGAGAAGTCACAAGTAAATAGAATATAGTACGAGGACCAACCCTTTTGTCCTGATGGACACTGGACAACATACAATGCTCTGTATAAGTCCGCAGAGTTGAATAACTCAAAACCTGTGCATCGTAGGTTGAAAACTGTCCCCAGGCGATTTCCTCAAATATCACCAATTACAACGAATTCTAATATAATGAGGATGATCACCTAATTTCCAATAACTTGTTCCCACTCAACATCTGTAAAACCATACAGATATGAGAATCATACCTGGTAAATACATACCCTGGAGTAAGTATCTAATCGGGAAATCAGTTTTCAATTAACAATGCACAGTGTATCTGAAACATGAAAATGTTTCGAAGGGGTGTCCTGGTATTCTTAGTAATGCCTCTTCCATAATCCATTTCATGACTTTAACCTTATATTTCCCTGCCATCTTTCCAATTCCCTTTATTTGTCTTTAGTCGTTACCTTCTGTACACCATCATTAGGCTAAATGGTTTTCTTCCTTCCCTACCGATCGGCACTAGCCTATGGTTTGGAAGAAGAATATCCAGTAAGCATAATAGGTGTACCCTCCTAATCTTAGGAGTACTCGCAACTTGAGAGAAGGTGATGATAAAAGACAACTGAATAATCCTTATTCCTATTTCTCCTGAACCAGAATCCATCCTCGAAAAAATATCCTTCGAGTTCGTATATAACCATACGATGGATTTATCCAATGGAATTGGATGTTCGTAGTGATACAGGTTTGTTCTGGAGAAATCAAAGGTGAAGTAGGAGCGGCGATAAAATACGTGGTTTGGTCGTGAATGTTAGTAGTCGCAATTTACTTTGCCCTCTTTCTAATTCCTTTATTTTTCTTTACATATTACCTTCTGCATACCCTACTTAGGCTAATTGGTTTTCTTCCTTCCCTACCTTTCAGCACCTGCCTATGGTTTGGAATAAGACTATCCAATAAGCGTAATAGGTGTACTCTCCTAAACCAAGGAGCCCTCGCAACCTGAGAGAAGGTGATAATAAAAGACAACTGAATAAACCAATTCTATTTCTCCTGAACCTGGATCCATCCACGAAGAAGTCCCTTCGAGTTCGTATATAACCATACGATGGATCTATCCAATGAAAGTGGATATCCGTAGTAATACGGGTTGTTCTGAGAAATACAAAGTGTAAAAGAAGGAGCTGCAATGACTTATGCAACTATAGACAATCTAAAAGCCAGTATATTAAGAAGGTTTGGTCAACTTGGTCACTGAGTTATAGTCTAGGGTCGGTCAAAGGTCGCTGCCAAAGAGAGAGAGAGAAAAGAAACACTCTGCGTGCACTCAAACCTAGATCAGAATGGTTATCACTTTATCTAATTAGGAAACCTCCCACTGTAATCTGAAATTCTCCTCCAAACCTGAAAGAAGAATTAGTCGGGATCACCCGAAGAGTAAATCAACTCATCAGTGAGAATCGGGATCCAACTATCATCGCATGATAACTTGATGGAAGCCACTCAAGTTAACACACTCCAGAAGGTATGCGCAAGTCTGGCAAGTTTCCTGTATGTTTGAAACTCCCGATATAATTTTTATCCCATGCACTTATGACCTTGACGTAGGCCAACAAATCATTAGCCATATGTCAAGTTCTACCCGTCGTTGTCCTGATTAATTTAGGTCATCGTACATGCCCTTGACGTAGGCCAACAAGGCTGTACGTCTGTCCTAAACTAATGCATCTATCTATGCAACAAATGAATACCCCAGCAGCTACCAAACACTATGCCTTGACGTAGGCCAACAAACATAGCTTGAATACTACTGACCATCCATAAGAAAAGACGGAGGATTACGGCTAGTTTTTGGCGAAAAACCTTTAATGTAACGAACTTGATCTCATTGAAGGAACCTGATAGAATTTTATAAAAAATATAGTAGCGAAAACCTTTTGCTAAAGAAGTCACTCCCGGTGAAGGGATCTCGGCTCTTTCCTTGTGGAATGAGGTGCAGGATATTCCAACTGAATACCGCTATGCAAAACAAAAGGAAACGTCTTAGTAATAACTCCCTTTTAAAATTTGTTCCAACAACATCAAATATAGGTTTTTTTATCCTTGCATTGATAAGAATCAATGCAGTCCCATCACTCAATCACACCAGAAAAGAAACGAAAATAAAATGTACGTATATGCCATCCGCATTCGTCACTGGGTCCCGTCATCACCCGTTAGGTTACTTAACTAACGACAGAGCGAGGGCTGGACTAGCGCGGGTGTAAAACATATACAACATCTAATAGTATATAGACTAATATACAAAAATCGCTCCAGGCGTGATAATATGCAACATTACAGAAAAGTAATAAGCATCACAGAACAATACAGATAATCTGGGATCCCCGGGTTTCACAGAGCCGCTACTGAAACCCGACGTTCCCATGGTCGCGTGGATAGCCTATGCAATGAAACCTAGACCCCTACGGGTGCGGTAAGTTACCCGCCAAAACCTGAAGCGAGGTAGTCCCCACAACATAGTGAATGGAACAACCGGCACTTCACTAAATCCGGTAAATTGAGCACCCCACCTTGGGTCAACTTGTACCCCCTACGAGTGCGGCGAATAGTCTGCCAATTCTAGAGTGAGGTCCTTTTGCCTCTCAAAGCCATGAGATACGGACCCGTTGCCCTCCAGAACCCGGCTATCCGTGCACTCCTTTATGGGATAAACCTAGTACAGAAATAAAAATATGTACAACGGGTACATCGACCTCAACCCGGTCGTGCCCCAAAAGAATATTATACAACAGGCAGTGACGGCAGTCCACATGTTGGACGCTCGCCCCGCAATATCAAATGTATAAATAAATCCAAACTGCACTATCATTGCACCCTGCTATCCACCACGACAAATCAACAACATTACAGCACAACACAGAACATCAACGCGAATGTCACGTTCGCAAACCCGTCTAAAAGAACTATAGCAATCAGACGCGGTTTACCGATCAAATGACATTCCCGGTCGGAGATATAAAGCAAGTACTGTAAACTAACACGTTTAAATTTCGATCGACAAAATTTCCCGAAGTGGGCCCCACGTACATCTGGTGTACAGTAACAAAATTTTAGCCCAAAAGACATATACCAAAAACCACAATTTCCCATGGAAAACTCACTGGAAAAATTTGGCGCACTGTTCCCACAAAAGCGCGGCGGATCAGCGGCCAAACCCTAGTTTGGGCCGCGGATCCACGGCCGTTCTGTGGGATCACGTGACCAAATTTCACCAGTTTGCTTAGAATTGCCTGCTTAGTTTTCTGTGATATGTAAAATAATTTTTAGACCAGATAAAAAATCGACAGAAACTTTGAACAGAAAATTGTAGTTTTGCGAAAATCCGTTCGATCGATATTTTAAACGCGTTAGCACAAGTTAGTATAGCTTAATGGTGAGGCTCTGATACCACTGTAAGTCCACGGTAGCGCCCCGGCAGTCTAAAAGACGCCAAAATGCGGAACAAATTTTTTACGACTGGCGCTATCGCGTACTTTAAACCCGGATCTGCCATTAAAGCTAAACTAACAAACTATAAAGTGGGTAGAAATGTTATACCGAACAATCCGAGTCCTTCAGTCTTCAACCATCATCCCACGCTTTGTTGCGGCTGCTCCGATCTCCTGAATCTCCAGTCTTCTCGTCCAGGTGGCACCACGTCGACGGATCTTTAAACGGGCTCCCGCCTCTGAACCGAGGCAACTCGGTCATCAAGTTTGCTAAAAGAGGCGACCAAGATGATGTAGAGAATGAGTAGAATACTTTGTCTCGTTACGTCCAAAGCTATGGACGAATGGTTAATGAAGTAGCCTTTTGGAATCGGGAGAAATGAGAAATGAGGCTTTCTAATTTCCATGAGTCCAAAACAATATCAATCTTTTTTCCAAGCAACCATATCCTTTCATGAAGGATTGGCCGGCCACTTATACAGGCAAGGGGGGTGAGTGTAGGAGGAGGGAGAGTGACCAAAACCATAAATGATATGAATGAATCATCTAACACCTAGTATGAACACATTTAATGCATACATTGAACCTTCTAACCTAGTCATCAAGCATTAATTGCACAATAAATGCACTAATGACTCACTAGCCTAACCACCTCATCTAGAAGCCTCTAGAAACTTACACACTCATCTCATGAAAAGATAAATCCGTTTTTTAACCGAACGTTAAAGACGGGCGATAGAAAACTGGAAACTGGCAACTTCCAAAAGTGATCCTGAAACGAATTTCAGGATAACCCCGTAACAGTATAAACATACCCGCATTTGTATTACGACCGAATACAAATGCAACTGAGACAAAGATATTATATCTACATAGTATAATACTGGGATCCGGCTTAACCAAAGCCTACCAGTATTATCTGCCCGAAAAATGACACGTGCGAAAACGCACGTGCATTTTCCGAACCCTGCCATAAATCCATACGGCATCTACAACGTTTCGCCCGAACTTGGGAAAGTGTCTGTCGGGGACTCTAATGACTCATCAATACACTGGCACTGGGTATAACCACTAGCACGTCAGAGGTACAAGCTGTACGTAACGGTTTGCCTATGTATTGATTGGAAGGGAAGCTGACGAGCGAACTCATCTATAAACCCTACTGAGCCTGACAGTGACAATATCCATACAGTCCGGTCCATTCGTCTATGAGTATCGCATATTAGGCCTAGGGGGCCGGTAAACGTCAGACCCCCAATAGCTGCATAAGTCGTGTCAGAGAGCAGCCCAGAACACCCTGAGATACTACTGGAATACCTTCCAGTAAATCTCGATTACCCTGGCCAGGGATTTCGTGTAATGGCTCTCCTAAACACAGCGCGATCTCACCCCCAATACCGGGAGAGACGAATCCCCGACGATCTACTCACTGCCTCCATGTGGCTCGGGAATGTACCCAAAATATACCTGTTTGCACGACTCCTTTGACCCGTGGTAGGGTATAAATCAAAGCACAGTGGGAACTCACACGAGACAAATGACGACCTCAGGTCGATGAACTAACCTGTACACATGTCACCAGGGAACTGCTATCTGACGATATGTATAATACCAACTAGCATGTTCCCGGTGTTAGTTATATGTATGCCCTAGAGGCCATTACTGTACATAGGATGTATATTGTAGTGGATGCTGGGACATATATAGGGAGGACTTTCTTGCTCGACACGATAGTATGCTATCTGGTTACCCTTTACCTTAACGTGTATGCTGATTGTCTCTCTGTTACATGTCGGTAAAGCCCTTAGGATCTGTACTTGACTACCTGGACTATGATGCGGATCATACTAGTGGGGACATGGTAGTCCATAAGTACATCCTTCAAAGTCCATAGTCGAGGGTGTATCGAGACGGGGCATCGATATACCAGTGTAGACTAGCGCATACCTTCTCGACCCATACAGATGGGCGATGGATGATCCCATATCCATTGGTGTTTGACATCAGAGATGATATACGGGTGCTCAGTAGAGACTGGGTACACTGGACGGACTCGCCGAGAACTCCCAGATGGTATTATACCTCACGTCAGATGGCAGTTCTCTGGTGACACTGGTACAGAGTAGTCTGTTGACCCGAGATCGTCATAGAGTCTTGTGTGGTTTCCACTGTGCTTTGATTTCCATCTTACCACGTCCAAGAGGGCGTGCAAAACGGTGGTTTTTGGGTACAGTCCCGAGTCACATGGAGGCAATGAGCGATAGGAGGGGATTCGTCTCTCCCGGTATAGGGAGTTGATGTTGCGCTGTGTTCGATTGGCTATAACAGGAAATCCCTGGCCAGGGTTGCTGAGATTTACTGGTAAGTGTTACCAGTAGTTTCTCGAATTGTTATAGACCTCATATCGACACGACTTATCGAGCTATTGGGGTCTGACGTTTACCACCCCTAGGCGAGATATGCGACATATCAGACGATCAGACCGGACTGTACGGTAGTGTTACTGGTTGGATTCACTGGAGTGTGAGCGGGCTTGCTCGTCGATCTTCAGATCGCTCAATACCCGGGTGGCCGTTATGTTTGGCAGACCGCTTGCGGCTTGTGGATGTTTGATATGATCATCATCTGCTGCCGGCGTATTGACGAGTCTTTAGAGTCCTACACAGAGGTTTCCTGGCTCAAGCGAAACGAAATAGGAGCGCATATGAGATATGTGCGGGACCGAGAATAATGCGTGTATGTGATACCGTATTTCATTCTCGCGATCAATGTGTCGGATGGTTGTATGCGATATAACCTAGTTATCGATTCAAGCGTTGAATCGATAAGCCGATACATTGGATACCAGTCGGTTATGTGCGACATGACCGGATCGTTAAATCAAGTGTTGATTTAATGATTTAATGCATAATTGTATATTTGATATATTACTTTGCATTAACTAGTATCGGTTCACTTTAAAATGGATTTTCTCACTCGGGTGTGCGCATTGCATATGCGATATGATTTTGTGCACTTGCTTGTATCATGTTTGATGATGCATGCCAAACTTGGTTAAGTGTAAAGAATGAACCATGGTAATGAATGGGTTAGGGTTTTGATTTTTATTTATTCATTTATCTTTCTTATTTATTCTTTTTGGAAAAAGGAAAAAGAAAGATAAATGGTGGCATATTTTGGATTTAGTTGAAGTTTCTTGAAACTTTGACTAAGTCTTCATTCTTGTCCTATACTTAACCCTAACCATTTTAACTAACCTAAGTTAATTCTCTACACTTAACTAGAGTTAAAAGTATGATAAGTATTGTTTTATTTTCTATTTTTAATTCAAGACTTATCATATCATCTTCATCTTCTTCCTATCTTCTTCAAAGAAGAAAGCTTCTCTTCATCAATGGTGGATTGATGAAAAGTGTGAGAAATCCAATTCTAAAGTCTACCTACTTCCTATTTCTTCATCCTCTACCTCTTGCCAAGTAGTAGAGTGTGTTTCCTTCACAAGTTTCTTGACTTGGTGAAGTGAGAGCTTGATCTTGCGATGCTTCGACGTAGATCATCTTCGGCATGGACATCGACGACCTAGCTCGCTTATTCTCCGATGAAGTCGACGCTAGAGCCCGGATTCTTTTTGGACAGCGGAGAGGACTTCGTTGCGGAGCTATGGAGGTGGAGCACCGGATCTACAAAGGTTGTATTTCCGTATTCTCATAGTTAAGTGTTAACTAGTTAGCTTTTTCGCCTAGTTTTCTAGCAAACGATCCGTAGTCGGGTCTCTCGACACCTAGATTTTTTGAAATTGGCATGGTTGATGCCTTGTGAGACCTCATTAGGGTGCCTAGGAACCCTACAGTGGTATCAGAGCCTAGCTAGAGCCTTAGGCGAAGTCTAGACGGACTTTGAAGTCCGATCGAAACACAAATCCGAACCCAAAATAGCTCTCTGGACTTTTTCCAAATTCTGGGATTTTTCCAAATTAAAAATGCGTAAAAAATTCAGCAGGGAATTATAAGAATTACGGTGTAATTTTTTTTCCATGAACAGTATATCTCGCGGCGGAAGCGCGGCATAAGCTTGCCTTATGCGGCGGTTCCGCCGCGCCTTGATGACGTCATCCTCATATGTTTGCACAGTAACTCTTATTAAATTATGCTGGATTTTCTGGGTATTTTTAAAATTTATTCAAGAGTTGAATTTTCTGCAGTTATTTTGGGGATTCGGTGTTTCGATCGGAGTATCAAATTTTGTCTGCGTGGCTTTCCGGATAATTTTTAGAATATGTTAAAAAGTTCGACCGGATATAAATACCCAATTTTTCCCCTGTCGGGAAATTTCCAAGTGTTGGATTTTTCCGTAGTTTAACGACGTTCTAAGTAGTGCAAGTAACGCGATGGACCCTCTAGAAGACAACAAACCTTAACTCGATTATGTGACCGTCTTGAACTGCCCTTTGAACCTTCGGGTTTGGGGCAGTACGGCGTGCCACATGTGAGGCGTTGGCTTGACCCTTCTACGGCTGGACCGTCGGTACTGAGGCACGAACTGAATGTTGTTAGACTTATTTCATGTGTTGATCTGTATCGGGAAAACTTGGGTGTTCGAATGTTCAATCGGAAAGTTTAACATTTTCTAATTATCTGGAATGGGATACAATAATTGGAATTCACAAAAGTTATGTGATAACTGAATGAATGTTATAAACGTAGCAATTTAGTCTCACTTGATCGGTTGCCACGGAATTTTGATGTGATCAAAAGTCCGTCGCAATCACGTAGCGTACGCGGATACTCGCGGGATAAACTTAATAGACAGCCTCGCTCCATAGCCCCGACCAAGTGACTGTAGGAGAACCCCGTCGCCGAAAGCATCCGTCAGGGTGCTCGCGGTAGCGGTGTTCCGCCTTGGTGCACTTCGTCGACGGTATCGGGGGTGCGGCCGCCTACTAAAGTTTGCGACGAGCATTCGATCAAATTGTCGGGAATCTTGTTGAATTGTCCGACTTGATATTGAAAAGAGTTTTCGATTTTGAGACTAAAATGCGGGGTTTATAATTGTTAGGCATGCGATGTCTAAGCTATTCATTTGGTCAGGCATGCGATGTCTGAGGTGGTTGCGGATTCCAACTGTTGTAGTTTTACACTTTCTTTTCTGTGACCGTAAGTGTAATATGTGATATCGCCGGTTTCGTTGCTATATGTCAACGACAATTGGGATGGATATATTTACTTACGTTGATGACATGTGATGTTATGTGTTGCTGGATATGTTATATTGGATCGTCGTGTTTAAATAGCCGGGGTTTTTATGTGAGATGAGTGTTTTTCATTTTCATTCATGTAAAAACTTGTATGTAATATTCTTTTATTGGGGCGCTTCCAGGTTGCGGAAGCTGTCACCCTTTGTATATTATTTATTTTTCCGCACTAGGATAGACCCAAGGAGGAGGGCACAAGTAACCGGGTTCTGGAGTCCAGGGGGAGACCAACTCGAGGAGTCGAGTCCGGGTCTCCTAACTCTAGAATTGGTAGGGTTGCTTGCCGCTCTCGTAGGGGTCTAGGGGTGTGGGTTTGGCTATTCATCACGACCGTGGAATCCGTGTTTTGTACTGGCTCGTATTGAAAACACGGACGTCCTAGTATATCTAATATTTCATATGTTTCTTCTGCTGCGATGTCTGTGATGTGATCATGTGATGTTCTGTGATAGATACAGTATATAGTATATATGATATATTATATATATGTTACTTATGTTTTACACCCGCGCTAGCCCTGTCCCGCTCTGTCGTTATTTACCTAACCTAACGGTGCACGAGGGGACATCGAGGCGAATGCGGATGGCATAAGTGTACGTCGTATTTATCTGTGATGTTTAGGTACTTAAATGATGGGACTTCATTAATGTGATTAATGAAATAAAAGAAACCTAAGATGTTGTAGAATCGAATTTCAAAATAAAACAGGTAGCTACAGTTCTTGCTTTGCACAGCGGTATATATGATATATCCTGCACCTTATTCGATAAGGAAAGGACCGAGATCCCTTCACCGGGAGTGACTCCTTTAGCAATAACTGGCAGATGCTACACACTCGGTTTGTTTTTTGATAGCTTTTAAGTGTTTTTGCTTTGCACAGTGATATATATGATATATCCCGCACCTCATTCGACGAGGAAAGGACCGACGATCCCTTCACCGGGAGTGACTCCTTTAGCAAAACTAGAAAAGCCTCAAAAGCACTCCATTTTAAAATCATTTGATTCTACAGCGATATCAAGTTCATTACGCAATAGGTTTTCAGAAAAACCTGGCGTAGCCCTCCGTCATTTCAGATACGTACTAGTTAGTATTCGTGCTGCGGTTGTTTGGCCTCCGTCAAGGCGTAGTGTACGGTAGCTAACTAGTGCTTATCTGCTAGCATATGATGCGATTGGATTAGGGTATTCGTACGGCGTTGTTTGGCCTCCGTCAAGGGTCGTGCGGGTGGGTTTAATTCAATCAGGAAATGACGGGTTGAACTTGACTAGCGGACTATGGGTTGTTTGGCCTCCGTCAAGGTCATAGCGAGCTAGGGGCAAAATATTATCGGGAATTTCAAGTGTTGAAATTTGCAATGAGATTGCATACCTTCTATGAGATAGTTGGATCCCGATACCCGCTGCGAGTAAGAGTTACTCCTGGGAGAGTTTTATACATTACAATTAGCCGATCAAGTAGGTGTCTAGAAAGGTGTCAACGGGGTTACGCCTCTGGGAAAACGAGGTTTACATTAATTAGGTTCGTGCGAAAGCACGGGGGACCTCCCTCAAAGTACCGACACTGGCCTGGCTGAAAGATTGGCGAACTTGTAGTGTGTAATTAATCCCGGCTAGTCTTTCCTTTTAGGGTTTGAAGGAAGATTTGATAAAAAGCAGTGGGAGCCATCCTGATTAGATAAATTAATAACCAATCTATTCTTGCAAGAGCGCACACTGAGTGTTTTCTTCTCTCTCTCTCCTGGTAGCGACCCTATCACGCCTTAATCAAGATAATAATACGGAATATTGACCGAACCCGCTTGTTATACTGAGCTGGGGAACGTTGGTCCCGCTCCAACTTATAATTGTTATAAGACAGAGCAGGAAATTGGGGATTACCAGAATTCCCGTGCCGCCCAAACGAAGAGAGTGCATGCTGATGCATCATCTTCGGGTGTGTTCATTACAGAGAACTGTTTCTCAGTAACCTTTACGTCTTGGGTATGTGATACCAGACCAGGATCCCAGATATGTAATCTGTTACATAGGACTACAGATAGGTAGAGAACTGAGAACGAGTGATAAGTTTCATGAGGCAGAAAACGGGGCAAAAGTTGCAGCCAAGTCTGTCGGTCACTGTCACCCTGTATTACCAATACATTGATTCTGAACGAATGTTATTAGATACCAAACCTGATATACAAAATCATATCAGTCTCTTTATTAGTAAAGAAATGATAAAATTTTGTATTGTTGGATAATGTTTTGAACATTTCCTATATCAAAGGTTGATCGGTTCAGGCATGTTATCTAAAAGCATTGATGTTCTAAATCAAACTACAGTTCTTAGTATGTGGAACACACACAAGAGGAAGAGTTCAGAAATGAACGAATCCTTCTTGAGGCATTGTAGACTAGGTCATATCAATGTGACCCGACTAGCTGAAGTTACATTTAGATGCATATTTAAATCAGTTTGAATTTACATCTTGTGAAACTCGCCAGTCATGTCACAAAGATAAGATGACCACAGCTCTGTTTATTGGAAACAGAGAAAGAGTTAGTAAACTCTTGGGATGATACATGTTGATGTATGTAAGGTCCCATGTCTACACATGCCAAGACCGGTTCTTTATACTTCATTACATTCTCTGATGATCTTTCGAGATTCAGACCTATGTTCCTGTTGAAACACAAGTCCGAACCTTTTGAGATATTCACGGAATATAAGTTAGAAGTAGAGAACCAATAAGGGTACAAGTATTATATCCTTTGATGTGATCAGGGAGGAGAATACTTGAGCACGGAATTCCTGGACTATTCTAAAGGAGAATGAGATTATCTCTCAGCATTACTCCTCCGTATACACCATAGTACGATGGTATATCGGGGCGGAGCAATCACACCCTATATGATAAGGTGTGCTCTATGATGAGTACTACTGAGTTACCTAATTCCTTTAGGGAGTTATGCACTTGAGAAGTTGCATACCTATTGAATAGGGTTCAAATCAAATCAGTTGCCTACCACTTCATATGTGATATAGAAAGGGAAGAGCCCATGTCTTAAGCTTGTTAAGATTTGGGGTTGTCCGGCCTATGTCTAAAAGCAAAATCCGGACAAGCTCGAGGCAAGGTCTGTTATGTAGAACTGGAAGTGTTCCAGCTATACAAACTACAGCAGATGATTTGGTACAACCAGAGGATTCAGTAGTAACCAACGAACCTCAGCCTCTCCGCCGATCTAGTAGGGTTCCTCACCCACCTGAGAGATACTTCTGTTTCTCTATGACAGTGGGAGCAAGGATTGCATCATGAGATGATGACCCAACTAGCTTCGATCTGGCTATCAGGAGTAAGACTCTGTAAGAATGGCTGGATGCTTAGTGATCTGAGATGGAATCCATACACACCAACAAAGTATGGACTTTGGTTGCTATATCTGAAGGGTTAAATCCCCATCAGGAGCAAGTATATCTTGAGAAGATTACTTGGTGTACATGGAAGAGTTAAGACTTTCAAAGCTAGACTTGTTAAAGGTCTACATCATTGACCAGGTATGGATGATGATGAAACCTTTTCTAAGTAGCTATGCTTAAGTCCATCCAGATCCTACTTGCTACGGCTACATACCATGACTACGATATCTGGTGGTTGGGTGTCATGACAGCTTTTCTAAATGATGTTTAGAAGAGAGTGTCTATAAGTACACAGCCAGAGGGCTTCGTAGACAGTGGGAGCAGCGGAAACGCGTGCAAGATGCTTTATAGGATAAAGTAGGCATCGCGGAGTCGGAACATCTGTTTTGATGAAGTAGTCAAAGAGTTTGACTGTTAGTGTATATGTCCTAGAGGCCATTACTGTATCATACTAGTTTGTATATTACTTAATGGATGCTTGGGATATTCACCTTGTATATACAATCTTGTTCAAAATAGTAGTATGCTACTTGGTTTGTTTCTACTTCAATGTGTACATGTGTTTATATTTTGTATATCGCCTATACACATTAGTGGAGCCCTTAGGATCTTTGCTTGATTACCAGCGATGTGATGGCCGTCACACTAGTGGGGCTGGGTAATCTATAAGCACATCCTTATGCAGGTCCCTGGTCGCAGGACTATCAAGACAGGGCATCGATACTCCGGAGTAGACCAGCGCATACGCTTCTCATCCCAGTGTGGGAGACGGTCTGTCCCACAGCCGTCAGTACGTTGTACTTGAGATAGTATGCGGGTGCTCGTTAGGTTACGGGTACACTGGACAGGACTCGTCGGGAACTGACTAGTTGGTATTATACCTATCGTCAGTTATCAGTTCCCAGGTGACATGAGTACAGCTTAGTCCGCTGACTTGACACTGTCACTCCGCCTCGAGTGTGTTCCCACTGTACTTTGATCACTACCCTACCACGGCTCAAAGGAGTCGTGCAAACAGGTAGTGGTTGGGTGCAGTCCCGAAGCACTTGGAGGCAGTGACGGTTAGACAGGATTCGTCTCTCCCGGTATTGGGGGTTGACATCGTGCTGTGTCTAGGAGAGCCATTACACGAGTAGTCCCTGGCCAGGGCAAACGAGATATACTGGTAGGTTTCCAGTGTTATCTCAGGGTGTTTTAGGCTTCGCTCCGGCACGACTTGTACCGCTATTGGGGGACTGACGTTTACCGCTCCCTAGGCCCGCCATGCGATGTATCAGACGAACAGACCGGACTGTACGGAGAATGTCATATTCAGGCTCAGTAGGAGTTCAGATGGGTTTCGCCTCGTCGGTCTTCTTGTCGGCATTACCTGGGGACCGTTACGCACAGCTAGTGCCGCTTGCGGTCTGTGGTTAAACCCACTGCCAGCGTAGTGTCGAGTCTTTAGAGTCCCACACAGAAAGCTTTTCGCCTTTAGGCAAAAGAGTAGAGGTCGCATGGTATTGCGACAGGTCGTATGGTTTTGCGACAGGGTTCATTCACATCCGTGCACTTGTGCACGTACAGTGTCCGGAAAGTTTACACTAGCGGGCTTTGGTTTAAGCCAGATCCTAGTATACCTTATGGGATTGGATTTATCCAGTTTGCATTCGTGTTCCTCGGAACGCGGATGCGGGTGTGTATGCACAGTTGACAGGGAGGCAGAGGCAGCGGATTCTCATTAGGGTTGTTGACAGTTGACCGTTGACTATTTGACTTTTTGCTCAACCCTAATGAGAATATGATATGTGATTAACTATTATATTAATTAAGTATTATGGTGACATGGTTGTTGACTTTTGTTGACTTGTTGACTTTGTTGACCGGTTGACTAGGCTTGACTAGTTGACCATCATGATAACCATAGCCATCATTTCATGGCAAAGACTTTTGTTTACTTGCTCATTTGTGTAAAATGAGTGCATGAAATGATATGGTTATGGTTGCTTCAACCATCACATAAGACTTTTTTTTGATATGATGAGTTATGATCACTTTGGATTATGAGAGGGTGAAAGACAAAAGAGAGCCTCATTCTTTCTTGCTCATTCTCTCTCTTGTTCTTGAGCTCTCCTTTTGCTCTCACCCTCAACCTCTTGCTCCCTCTCTTGATCCTATGGTTCTATTGTCTCATGAGTTGAGAATCAAGAACCGTAGATAAAATCCCATTCTATTTCTTCTCTACTCATTCTAGTTCACTAGGTTTAGCAAACCAAGTGAACTAGTTTCTTCAAAGAACGAAGAAGGAGCTAAAGGTTGGAGCTTTCAGGTGGATCTATCTTCGGCGTACGGAGACGACGAGAAGAAGCCATCGGACCACCATCGGAGCTTTGAAGACGAAGGAGTTCAAGACAAGCAAGGTATAACCCCCTAACCGAGTAGCTAGAAACTCATAGTTAGGATGTTAGATAGATGTTTAACCAAGATCCGGGTTTTAGGTCCATGTTACCACCTCCGTAAAAATCGTTTTTTACCAAATTCCGCTTTCCCGAAAGTACCGGGAGAGGTAGCATGGACTTACAGTGGTATCAGAGCCTAGTTAAACTCTATCTAGCATGTTAGCAAGTAACTAGAAGATCGATCAACGAAAAAGTCCCGAAACAAACCCCAAAAAATTTGCAGTTTCTGTCGATTTTTCCACTGTTCAAAAGTTGATTATTTTAACACCTAAAATCGGCTCAGGCTTTTCTGTGAGCACCCACCAAAAATTGTCCAACGTTCGAGTCAAAGGGCCGCGGAAACGCGGCGGGAGCACGCTCCCGCCGCGGATCCGCGGCCGAGTCGACTCGGCCGAGGTAAATTTTTGGTGCAGTGTTTTTATGGGGGTATTTTGGGATTTTTAGCATATATATTTTCAACCCAGATTTTCCAGAACGAAAATTTTATTTTGGGGTCCCGAAAATCCGTATTTTTGATCGAACTTCTAAAAGACTTGAGCTAACGGGTTTTTCTGTAATGTGTTATTTGTATTGAACGTCTACTAATCGCTATATGTCGATTAGTGGGGGTTATACAAATCTGTGATCTGTAATGTTGCTGGAATGTGGATATGAATATGTTGGATTGTCGCGGGTGAATAGCCGGGGGTTGTGAGACGAGAGTTTTCTTTTCTTTCAATTCATGTAAATTTGTAAATTGATGTAATAATTATTTGTATGGCCGCACAACCGGGTCGGGGTTGTAGCCGTCATTGTATAATTTCTTTTTACTGTTTTTGCTCCTAGGATAGACCCATGGAGGGGGTGCACAAACTACCGGGTATGCCGAAGTGTCGAGTCGCCTACTCATGGAGATGAGGGAGGTTACTACGGTTCGGGTACTTGGCGGGTAGTTTGCCGCACCCGTAGGGGTCTTGGGTGGGGTATTTTGCTATTCACCGCGACCGTGTAATCTGTCTTTTGTTACAGGCTCGTACAAATTACAGATTCCTAGTATATCCAATGTATTCATCTGTGATCTGAAATGTTTATCATTGCAGTATATCTATATATGATATTATTTAGGCGTTGCTTATGTTTTACAGACGCGCTAGCCCAGCCCCCGCTCTGTCGTTAGTTAAGTAACCTAACGGGTAATGACGAGGCCCCGTGGCGAATGCGAATGGCATAAGCGTACGTCATATTTTGGTTGTTTTCTGCAATGGTAGGATTAAATGATGGGACGCATTAAAAGAACTAATGCAAGAATATCACGCATTAAAAGAACTAATGCAAGATAATAAACCAAGTTAAAGTCGTTGGAACACTTTCGAAAAACCACTCGGTTCTTTTCAAAACCAACTTTTAAATGCGGAGCTTGAGCCACTCCTTTTAAAAGCTATCTCGTTCCATCGACCAAATCAAGTTCACTACGTTCACGGTTTTGCCAAAACCATTCATAGCCCTCCGTCGTTTCGTATGAATATTCAATAGTATTCAAGCTGTGTTTGTTGACCTTCGTCAAGGCATAGTGATTGGTAGCTATTGGGTATTCATATGTAGCATAGATAGATGCGTTGGTTTGGGACATTCGCATTACCTTGTTGACCTTCGTCAAGGGTATATACGGGTGGATTCAAATTAACCTGGATAATGACGGGCAGAACTTGACATGTGACTTATGATTTGTTGACCTTCGTCAAGGTCATAAGAGCATGGGGCAAAAATCCACATCGGGAGTTTCATAAGTACTGAAACTTGCTAGATTTGCATACCATTTGGAGTGTGATGATTCTGGTAGGATTCCTTCAGTTTCGTCACGCAATGATATTTGGATCCCGATCCTACTGTGAGTATATGCTACTCCTCGGGAAATTTCTCACTAAACGATCAATGCTATAAACCTAGTAGGTGCCTAGAAAGGTGTTAGCGGGGCTACGCCCCCAGGAAAATGAGGTTATCTAATTAAGGAACTTCGCGAAAGCGTTGGAAAACCTCCCTCGAAGTACCGACACCGGCCTGGCTGAACGGTTAAGCAAGTATTGTGCGGTGGGATTGATCCCGGCTAATTCTTCCTTTATGGTTTGAGGAGGGATTCGAGAAACAGTGGGAGCCATCCTGTTTAGACAAACTAAAAACCACTCTAAACTTGCAAAAGCATCATGCTGAGTGTTTCTTCTTCTCTCTCCTAATTGCAGCGACCAAATCGACATGACTGGACTTAAGTTACTCCTAGATAAAAACAAACTGACAGGGCCAAACTACAAAGATTGGCTCAGGAATGTCAAGATAGCAATCACTTACGACAAGCTGGGGTATCTTCTTACCACCAAAGCTCCCCCTGTCCCTGGTCCAACTTCCAGCGTCGCGGATAAGGAAATCCGCAAGACTTGGGAGATTGATAGCGCGAAGGCCAAATTCCTCCTGCTTGCCTCGATGGACAACGAACATCAGAGGAGGCACGAGAATATGGACATGGAATCCATATTGCTTCATACAAAAGAACTGTATGGAGAGCAATCTCGTATCGCAAGATACGAAGCGTCGAAAAAGTTATTTTCGACAAGAATGGCCGTCGGATCATTAGTAGCCGAGCACGTGCTAAAGATGATCGGCTTCATTGAGGAGCTCGCTGACCTAGGGATCACATTGGAGAGTGAGCTATATACGGATATAGTTCTCCAGTCCCTTCCTTCCACTTACGCCCAGTTTATACTGAACTTCAACTTACAAGAAAAAGAGGTTGAACTTTCAGAGCTCCTCAACATGCTGAGGAGCGCAGAGGGCGCCCTACAGAAAGGTAGGGATACATCCACTTTGTTTGTAGGAGGATCATCTTCTTCTAGGTCCAAGGCGAAAGCCAGGGGAAAGAAGAAGAAGGCCCCCGCCAAACCAAGGGGCGGTGTTAGTAAAGTGGATACGAAGGGAAAAGGTAAAGCAACAAAGATAGCGGGGAAGCTTGTGGATAAGGAAGAATGCTTCTATTGTCATAAGAAAGGACACTGGAAGAATGATTGCAGGGCCTGGAAGGCCAGAACACAGGAATTGAAGCAGGTTGCAGCTTCAGCTTCAGGTGTGTATGTTATTGAAAACTGTCTTTCAATAAACTCTACTTCCTGGGTATTGGATACCGGATCAGGATCTCATATCTGTAATTCTTTGCAGGCGTTGAGAAACCGTAGGGTTTTGAAGGCAGGTGACATGACCCTCAGAGTTGCGAACGGAGCTAGCATGGATGCTAAAGCCGTAGGGGACTATCACCTGGGAATGTCAGATGGACATGTTTTGGTTTTGTGTAATTGCTTTTTTGTACCCAACGCAACTTGTAATATCATTTCTGTATCTTTAGTTTCTAAAGAAGGTTATGAATTTGCGTTTGTAAGTAATGTTGTAAACATTCACCTTAATCAAGTTTTGATTGGGTCAGGTACATTGAGTAATGGTATATACGTGTTAAACCAACCACAGATTTTCAACGTCCAGAATACACACAAAAGAAAGTCTCCGGAAATGAATCAGACTTTCTTATGGCATTGTAGATTGGGTCACATCAATGAGAGAAGGTTGACTAAGTTACATACAGAAGGATATTTGAATGCGTTCGAATATCAATCGTATGCCACTTGTCAATCTTGTCTCAAAGGAAAGATGACAAAGACTCCGTTTACTGGACAAGGAGTAAGAGCGAGCGAGCTCTTGGGACTCGTACACAGTGACGTGTGCGGTCCAATGTCTACACATGCCCGAAGCGGACATTCTTACTTCATTACTTTTACGGATGACTTCTCAAGGTACGGCTATGTCTTCTTAATGAAACATAAGTCCGAGGCCTTTGGAAAATTCCAGGAGTATAAGAATGAAGTAGAGAAACAAACCGGCAAAAGTATTAAGATTCTAAGATCGGATCGAGGTGGAGAATACTTAAGTGCCGAATTCCTGAATTACTTAAAAGAGAATGGTATTCTCTCTCAGCTTACTCCTCCATACACTCCGCAACATAATGGTGTATCGGAGAGACGGAACCGAACCCTATTGGATATGGTTCGGTCCATGATGAGTAACGCTGAGTTACCGCGATCATTCTGGGGATATGCACTAGAAGCAGCTGCGTATCTCTTGAACCAGGCTCCCACAAAGACTGTGCCTACCACCCCATATGAGATGTGGACTGGGAAGAAACCCTGTCTTAAGTATCTTAAGGTATGGGGATGTCCAGCTTTTGTAAAAAAGCAGCATGCGGACAAGCTTGAGGCACGTTCAGTACAGTGTAAGTTTGTGGGATACCCAAGGAACTCCAGGGGGTATCTTTTCTATTCAGCTGAGGAACAAAAGGTTTTTGTTTCTCAGCATGCCCGCTTCTTGGAAACTGAGTTTTTGGAAACCCAGATAAGTGGGAGCACAATAGAACTAGAAGAAGTTCCAGAACCACAGACTGTTACTGAAAGCTTAGTGGAACCAGAGGGTTCAACAGAACAGGACATTCCTGCGCCGCTCCGCAGAAGTAGTAGGCAGACTCATCCGCCCGAGAGATACTACGGTTTTCTCATTGACGGGGATAGAGAGGATTGCATCATAGATTATGATGAGCCTACTAGCTTCCAGCAGGCCGTTCAGAGCGTTGACTCAGTGAAATGGCTGGATGCAATGCGGACCGAAATGGAGTCCATGTACACCAACAAGGTATGGACGTTGGACATTGCTCCAGACGGGGTAAAACCCGTAGGATGCAAGTGGATCTTCAAAAGGAAGATTGGTGTAGATGGACAGGTTGAGACCTATAAAGCTAGGCTGGTAGCAAAGGGTTTTCGTCAAAGACCTGGCTTGGACTATGACGAAACCTTTTCTCCAGTAGCCATGCTGAAATCCATTCGGATCCTTCTTGCCATTGCTGCCTTCCACGATTATGAGATCTGGCAAATGGACGTAAAGACGTCTTTTCTAAATGGAAATTTAGAGGAGTGTGTCTATATAGACCAGTCAGAGGGTTTCATTCAGAGTGGGAGCAGCGGAAAGGTGTGCAAGTTGCTTAAGTCCATCTATGGACTAAAGCAGGCGTCGCGGAGTTGGAACATCTGCTTTGATGAGACGGTCAAAGAATTTGGCTTTATCAAAAATCCATATGAACCATGCATCTATAGTAGATTTGTAGCGAGAACTGTAGTATTCCTCGTTTTATACGTGGATGACATTCTCTTAATAGGAAATGACATTCCTATGCTACAATCTGTCAAGGGGTTCTTGTCACACAGGTTCTCCATGAAAGACCTGGGTGATGCCTCATACATTCTGGGTATCCGGATCTACCGTGACAGATCCAAGAGGATATTAGGACTTTCTCAGTCCAGGTACATCGACACCATACTGAAAAGACTCAGTATGGAAGATTCCAACCGTGGTAACCTACCGGCTTGTCACGGGATCACCCTCTCTAAAGAGATGTCTCCCAAGACTGATTTGGAGAGGGATCGCATGTCTATTATACCCTACGCTTCTGCGGTAGGCTCTATAATGTATGCGATGTTGTGTACCAGACCGGATGTAGCTTATGCACTGAGTGTGGTAAGCCGGTATCAGTCAAACCCTGGGGAGAAACACTGGATAGCGGTAAAGAACATTCTCAAGTACCTGAGAAGGACTAAGGAGATGTTCTTGGTGTATGGCGGAAAAGACCTCCAGATCGAGGCCTTTGCTGACTCCAGCTTCCAGAGTGACAAGGATGATTCCAAGTCCATGTCGGGTTTTGTCTTTACCCTCAATGGAGGGGCGGTGTGTTGGAAGAGTTCCAAACAGGAAACCGTTGCAGACTCGACGATGGAAGCGGAATACATCGCTGCATCTGATGCCGCAAAAGAAGCTGTCTGGATGAGGAAGTTCTTGAAAGAACTTCAGGTGGTTCCATCCATTGTTGATCCAATACCTCTGTATTGCGACAACAACGGGGCTATAACTTTAGCGAAGGAACCCAGGTCCCATCAGAGATCCAGGCACATCTTAAGGCGGTATCACCTGATCAGGGATATCGTGGATCGCCAGGAGATCGAGGTTCGGAGAGTCGCTTCAGAAGATAACACTGCAGATCCATTCACCAAGGCCCTGCCCCAGACTCAGTTCGAGCGGCTGATCGAGATGATAGGTCTTCGATACGCCAGTACATGGACTTAGTGCAAGTGGGAGATTGTTAGTGTATATGCCCTAGAGGCCATTACTGTATCATACTAGTTTGTATATTACTTAATGGATGCTTGGGATATTCACCTTGTATATACAATCTTGCTCAAAATAGTAGTATGCTACTTGGTTTGTTTCTACTTCAATGTGTACATGTGTTTATATTTTGTATATCGCCTATACACATTAGTGGAGCCCTTAGGATCTTTGCTTGATTACCAGCGATGTGATGGCCGTCACACTAGTGGGGCTGGGTAATCTATAAACACATCCTTATGCAGGTCCCTGGTCGCAAGACTATCGAGACAGGGCATCGATACTCCGGAGTAGACCAGCGCATGCGCTTCTCATCCCAGTGTGGGAGACGGTCTGTCCCACAGCCGTCAGTACGTCGTACTTGAGATAGTATGCGGGTGCTCGTTAGGTTACGGGTACACTGGACAGGACTCGTCGGGAACAGACTAGTTGGTATTATACCTATCGTCAGTTATCAGTTCCCAGGTGACATGAGTACAGATTAGTCCGCTGACTTGACACTGTCACTCCGCCTCGAGTGTGTTCCCACTGTACTTTGATCACTACCCTACCACGGCTCAAAGGAGTCGTGCAAACAGGTAGTGGTTGGGTGCAGTCCCGAAGCACTTGGAGGCAGTGACGGTTAGACAGGATTCGTCTCTCCCGGTATTGGGGGTTGACATCGCGCTGTGTCTAGGAGAGCCATTGTAAGTCCACGTTGTCCACCCCGGTGCTTACGGGGAGGCGGAAAACATAATAAAAATTGGATTTTTATGGACTTAGGCAACATGGACCAAGCTTGTGAGGATCTTTGCTAAACATAAACTTGCTAGACCTAACTACAAAGTAGCTAAGTGATGGAAAGGTTATACCTTTGGTCTTTAGTCCTTCTCTCCTTGCTCCTAGGAATGGTAGAAAGAGGTCACCTTGCTTGTCTTCTCCCGTCAAAGAAGGATCCACCCGAAAGCCTCGACCTTTAGCTTCAACTCCAAGCTAGGAGTAACTAGAGTGCAAGAAATGCTAAGACTTGAACCCTAGAAGAGAGTAGAGAAGATCAAGTGAAGGTTTTTCTCAAGCTTTTTGTTTCTCAACACATGAGAGGGAGAGAGCTTGAGGGAGAGGATGAACAAGAGAGAGAAATGATATGAGAGAATGAGAAAATAATAGAGCCATTCTCACTAATATGTGTGAATTAATTTAATTGAATAATTAGCTAGATAATTATCATGGTAAATCATGACATGACCATTATCATTTCAATTTGCAAAGATCAAAAAGCATCTTCCAAAAGAAATGATGATGGTCAAAGTGTCAACCTAGGTCAACAAGTCAAAGAAGTCAAATGGTCAACAACCACAACCATGGATAATTATTAAACTAATTACTAATTAACAATAACACACACATAAATATTAGGGTTAATAAAATGACAATAGCCATTAACCCTAAACAAGGTCCTCTCCCTCAATCTCAAGCAACTGTGCATACGCACCCGCATTCGTGATCCGAGGAACACGAACACAATGAGAAAAACCAATCTCAAATCATATACTAGGATCCGGCTTAAACCAAAGCCCGCTAGTATAAACTGTCCGGACAGCAAACGTGCACAAGTGCGCGAATGTGAACGAACCCTGTCGCAAAACCATGCGACCTCTACTCATTTAGCCTAAAGGCGAATAGCTCTCTGTGTGGGACTCTAAAGACTCGACACTACGCTGGCAGTGGGTTTAACCACAGACCGCAAGCGGCACTAGCTGTACATAACGGTCCCCAGGTAGATGTCGATAAGAAGACTGACGAGGTGAACCCCATCTGAACTCCTACTGAGCCTGCATGTGACAATCTCCGTACAGTCCGGTCTGTTCGTCTGATACATCGCATGGCGGGCCTAGGGGGCGGTAAACGTCAGTCCCCTAATAGCGGTACAAGTCGTGCCGGAGTGAAGCCCAGAACACCCTGAGATAACACTGGAAACCTACCAGTATATCTCGCTTGCCCTGGCCAGGGACTACTCATGTAATGGCTCTCCTAGACACAGCGCGATGTCAACCCCCAATACCGGGAGAGACGAATCCTGTCTAACCGTCACTGCCTCCAAGTGCTTCGGGACTGCACCCAAAAACTACCTGTTTGCACGACTCCTTTGAGCCGTGGTAGGGTAGTAATCAAAGTGCAGTGGGAACACACTCGAGGCGAAGTGACAGTGTCAAGTCAGCGGACTAAGCTGTACTCATGTCACCTGGGAACTGATAACTGACGATAGGTATAATACCAACCAATAGTTCCCGACGAGTCCTGTCCAGTGTACTCGTAACCCAACGAGCACCCGTATACTATCTCAAGTACGACGTACTGACGGCTGTGGGACAGACCGTCTCCCACACTGGGATGAGAAGCGCATACGCTAGTCTACTCCGGAGTATCGATGCCCTGTCTCGATAGTCCAACGACCAGGGACCTGTATAAGGATGTGCTTATAGATCACCCAGCTCCCACGAGTATGAGCGCCATCACCACGCTGGTAATCAAGCAAAGATCCTAAGGGCTCTACTAATATGTATATCAGCAATATGCTAAAAGAAACACATGCACATATTAAAGCGGAGACAAACCAAGTAGCATACTACCATTTCGAGCAAGATTGTATATACAACTGTGAATATCCCAAGCTTCCATCAAGTAATATACAAACTAGTATGATACAGTAATGGCCTCTAGGGCATATACACTAACAATCTCCCACTTGCACTAAGGCCATGTACTGGCGTATCGAAGACCTATCATCTCGATCAGCCGCTCGAACTGAGTCTGGGGCAAGGCCTTGGTGAATGGATCTGCTGTGTTATCTTCTGATGCAACTCTCCGGACCTCGATCTCCTGGCGATCCACGATCTCCCTGATCAGGTGATACCGCCTTAAGATGTGTCTGGATTTCTGATGGGATCTGGGTTCCTTTGCTAAAGCTATAGCCCCGTTGTTGTCGCAATACAGAGGTATTGGGTCAACAATGGACGGAACCACCTGAAGTTCTCTCAAGAACTTCCTTATCCAGACAGCTTCTTTTGCGGCATCAGATGCAGCGATGTATTCCGCTTCCATCGTCGAGTCAGCAACGGTTTCCTGTTTGGAGCTCTTCCAACACACCGCCCCTCCATTGAGGGTGAAGACAAAACCCGACATGGACTTGGAATCATCCTTGTCACTCTGGAAGCTGGAGTCAGCAAAGGCCTCAATCTGCAGGTCTTTTCCGCCATACACCAAGAACATCTCTTTAGTCCTTCTCAGGTACTTGAGAATGTTCTTTACTGCTATCCAATGTTTCTCCCCTGGGTTTGACTGATACCTGCTTACCACACTCAGTGCATAAGCCACATCCGGTCTGGTACACAACATTGCATACATTATAGAGCCTACCGCAGAAGCGTAGGGTATAATAGACATGCGATCCCTCTCCAAATCATTCTTGGGAGACATCTCTTTGGAGAGGGTGATCCCGTGACAAGCCGGTAAATTACCACGCTTAGAATCTTCCATACTGAATCTCTTCAGTATGGTGTCGATGTACCTGGACTGCGAAAGTCCTAATATCCTCTTGGATCTGTCACGGTAGATCCGGATACCCAGAATGTAAGAGGCATCACCCAGGTCTTTCATGGAGAACCTGTGTGACAAGAACCCCTTGACAGATTGTAGCATAGGAATTTCATTTCCTATTAAGAGAATGTCATCCACGTATAAAACGAGGAATACTACAGTTCTCGCTACAAATCTACAATAGATGCATGGTTCATCTGGATTTTTGATAAAGCCAAATTCCTTGACCGTCTCATCAAAACAGATGTTCCATCTCCGCGATGCCTGCTTTAGTCCATAAATGGACTTAAGCAACTTGCACACCTTTCCGCTGCTCCCACTCTGAATGAAACCTTCTGGCTGATCCATATAGACACACTCCTCTAAATGACCATTTAGAAAAGCTGTCTTTACGTCCATCTGCCAAATCTCATAATCGTGGAAGGCAGCAATGGCAAGAAGGATCCGAATGGATTTCAGCATAGCTACTGGAGAAAAGGTTTCGTCATAGTCCAAACCAGGTCGCTGACGAAAACCCTTTGCTACCAGTCTAGCTTTATAGGTCTCAACCTGTCCATCTACACCAATCTTCCTTTTGAAGATCCACTTGCATCCTACGGGTTTTACCCCGTCTGGAGCAATGTCCAACGTCCATACTTTGTTGGTGTACATGGACTCCATCTCGGTCCGCATTGCATCCAGCCATTTTACCGAGTCGACGCTCTGTATGGCTTGCTGGAAGCTAGTAGGCTCATTACAGTCTATGATGCAATCATCTCTATCCCCGTCAATGAGAAAACCGTAGTATCTCTCGGGCGGATGAGACTGCCTACTACTTCTGCGGAGTGGCGTGGGAATGTCCTGATCTTTCGAACCCTCTGGATCAACCAAGCTTTCAGTAATAGCTCGTGGTTCTGGAATTTCTTCCAGTTCTATTGTGCTCCCACTTAATTCTTTTTCTATGAACTGGTGTTCTAGAAAGTGGGCATGGCGAGAAACAAGGACTTTTTGTTCCTCTTCGCAATAGAAGTAATATCCCTTGGAGTTCTTTGGATATCCCACAAACTTGCATTGTACTGAGCGTGCCTCGAGCTTGTCCGCATGCTGCTTTTTTACAAAAGCTGGACATCCCCATGTCTTAATATGATTAAGATAGGGTTTCTTCCCACACCACATCTGATATGGTGTAGTAGGCACAGTCTTAGTTGGAACCCGGTTCAAAAGGTATGCCGCTGATTCTAGCGCATATCCCCAAAACGATCGCGGCAACTCAGCATTACTCATCATGGACCGTACCATATCCAATAGGGTTCGGTTCCGTCTCTCCGATACACCATTATGTTGCGGAGTGTATGGAGGAGTAAGCTGAGAGAGAATTCCATTCTCTTTTAAGTAACACAGGAACTCGGCACTCAAGTATTCACCACCTCGATCAGATCTCAGTGTCTTTATACTTTTGCCTGTTTGTTTTTCTACTTCATTCTTATATTCCTGGAATTTTTCAAAAGCCTCGGATTTATGTTTCATTAAGAAGACATAACCGTACCTTGAAAAGTCATCCGTAAAAGTAATGAAGTAGGAATAACCGCTTCGCGCATGTGTAGACATTGGACCGCACACGTCGCTGTGTACGAGTCCCAAGAGCTCGCTCGCTCTTTCTCCGTGTCCAGTAAACGGAGTCTTTGTCATCTTTCCCTTGAGACAGGATTGACAAGTTGCATACGATTGATATTCGAACGAATCCAAATATCCTTCTGTGTGTAACTTAGTCAACCTTCTCTCATTGATGTGACCCAGTCTACAATGCCATAAGAAAGTTTTATTAATTTCTGGAGACTTTCTTTTGTGTGTATTCTGGACATTGAAAATCTGTGGTTGGTTTAATACGTATATACCGTTGTTCAATGTACCTGACCCAATCAAAGCTTGATTAAGGTGAATGTTCACTACATTACTTACAAATGCAAATTCATAACCTTCTTTAGATAATAAAGATACAGAAATGATATTACAGGTTGCATTTGGTACATAATAACAACTACGCAAAACCAAAAAATGTCCATCTGACAATCCCAGGTGATAGTCTCCCACGGCCTCAGCATCCATGCTAGCACCGTTCGCAACTCTGAGGGTCATGTCACCTGCCTTCAAAACTCTACGCTTTCTCAACGCCTGCAAAGAATTATAGATATGAGATCCTGATCCGGTATCCAATACCCAGGAAGTAGAGTTTATTGATAGACAGTTTTCAATAACATACACACCTGAAGCTGAAGCTGCAACTCGCTTCAAATCCTGTGTTCTGGCTTTCCAAGCCTTGCAATCCTGTTTCCAGTGACCACTTTTGTGACAATAGAAGCATTCTTCCTTCCCCACTAGCTTCCCCGCTATCTTTGTTGCTTTACCTTTTCCCTTCGTATCCACTTTACCGACACCTCCTCTTGGTTTGGCGGGGGCTTTCTTCTTCTTACCCTTGGCTTTCGCCTTGGATCTAGAGGAGGAAGATCCTCCTACAAACAAAGCGGATGTCTCCCTACCTTTCTGTAGGGTGCCCTCAGCACTCCTCAACATGTTCAGAAGTTCGGAAAGTTCTACCTCCTTTCCTTGCATGTTGAAGTTCAGAATAAACTGGGCGTAAGTGGAAGGAAGGGACTGGAGAATCAAATCAGTATAGAGCTCATTCTCCAACGTGGTCCCAAGGTCCGCGAGCTCCTCAATGTAGCCAATCATCTTAAGCACGTGTTCCGCTACCGATGATCCGACGGCCAACCTTGCCGAAAATAGCTTCTTCGACACTTCGTATCTTGCGATACGAGACTGCTCCCCATACAGTTCTTTTGTATGAAGAAATATGGACTCTAGGTCCATATTCTCGTGCCTCCGCTGATGTTCATTGTCCATCGAGGCTAATACGAGGCATTTGGCCTTCGCGCAATCTATCTCCCATGTCTTACGGATTTCCTTATCCGCGACGCTGGAGGTGGGACCTGGGACAGGGGGTGCTTTGGTGGTAAGGACATACCCCAACTTGTCGTAAGTGATTGCCATCTTGACATTCCTGAGCCAATCTTTGTAGTTTGGCCCTGTCAATATGTTTTTATCTAGTAATAACTTAAGTCCGGTCATCTTGAATGGTCGCTGCAATTAGGAGAGAGAAAAGAAACACTTTAGCATGATGCTCTTGCAAGTTTAGAGTGGTTTTTAATTTGTCTAAACTGGATGGCTCCCACTGTCTCTCGAATCCCTTCTCAAACCGTAAAGGAAGGATTAGTCAGGATTACTCTCACCGTACAATACTTGCTTAACCGTTCAGCCAGGCCAGTGTCGGTACTTCGAGGGAGGTTTTCCAACGCTTTCGCGAAGTTCCTTAATTAAGTAACCTCTTTTCCCTGTGGGCGTAGCCCCGCTAACACCTTTCTAGACACCTACTAAGTTTATAGCATTGATCGTTAAGTGAGAGTTTTCCCGAGGAGTAGCATATACTCACAGTAGGATCGGGATCCAAATATCATCGCGTGATAAAACCGAAGGAATCCTACCAGAATCATCACACTCCAAATGGTATGCAAATCTAGCAAGTTTCAGTACTTATGAAACTCCCGATGTGGATTTTTGCCCCATGCTCTTATGACCTTGACTTTAGCCAAAATATCATAAGTCACATGTCAAGTTCTACCCGTCATTCTCCTGGTTAATTTGGACCCACCCGTACCTACCCTTGACTTTGGCCAAAATGGCAGCACGACTGTCCCAAACCAACGCATCTATCTATGCTGCACATGAATACCCAATAGCTACCAATCACTATGCCTTGACTTTGGCCAAAATACATAGCTTGAATACTTTTTGACCATTCATGTGGAATGACGGAGGGCTACGGATGGTTTTGGCGAAACCGTGAACGTAGTGAACTTGATCTAATCGATGGAACGAGATAGCTTTTAAAAGGAGTGGTTCAAGCTCCGCGTTTAAAAGTTTTAGTTTTGAAAAGAACCGAGTGGTTTTCAAAGTGTTCCAATCGACTTTTACTTGGTTTATTTTCTTGCATTAGTTCTTTTAATGCATCCCATCATTTAATCCTACCATTGCAGAAAACAACCAAAATATGACGTACGCTTATGCCATTCGCATTCGCCACGGGGCCCCGTCATCACCCGTTAGGTTACTTAACTAACGACAGAGCGGGGGCTGGGCTAGCGCGGCTGTAAAACATAAGCAACGCCTAAATAGTTATTATATATAAATATATAGCAATGATAGACATTACAGATCACAGATGAATACATTGGATATACTAGGAATCCGCAATGCGTTCGAGCCTGCAACGCAAAGCGGATTACACGGTCGCGGTGAATAGCCAAAACCCCACCCAAGACCCCTACGGGTGCGGCAAACTACCCGCCAAGCACCCGAAGCGAAGCAACCTCCCTCACCACCGTGAGTAGGCCACTCGGCACTTCGAGATACCCGGTAGTTTGTGCACCCCCTCCATGGGTCTATCCTAGGAGCAAAAACAGTAAAAAGAATTATACAATGACGGCTACAACCCCGACCCGGTTGTGCGGCCATACAAATAATATTATTACATCAATTTACATGTTACAAATGAATGAAAGAAAAAATAACGCTCATCTCACATCCAACCCGGCTATTCACCCGCGACGATCCAATCCATTCATATCCACAAACCAACAATCACAGATCACAGAGATGTATAACCCCGACTAATCGACTTATAGCGATTAGCCGACGTTCAATACATACAAGCATCACAGATATAACCGATATAGTTAAAGTGTAGTGAAGTTCCGAAAAATACGGAATTATAGGCCCCCAAAAGTAAATTTTAGTTCTGGAAAATCTGGGCACATATAATATATTTCAAAAATCCCAAAACCAACACAGAAATATAATGCACCAAAAACGATGCAGAGAGGGGACAAGACGGCCGCGCTTCCGCGGCAAGAGCTTCCTTATGCCGCGGAAGCGCGGTCCTCTAGTCTCCTCTCTGGTTCGTTTTTGGTGGTGTTTTACACAAAACCCTGAGATAATTTTTGGAGTATAAAGTTTTTCATTTTGACCAGAAAAAAATTTAACAGAAACTTGGATTTTGAAAAAGTTTGGTTTTTGGGTTTTTCGGTTTCGAAACTTCGTTACACTTAACTACTTAGCTAGTTTAGGTTTAGTTAGGCTCTGATACCACTGTAAGTCCACGTTGCCCACCCCGGTGCTTACGGGGAGGCGGAAAACATAATAAAAATTGGATTTTTATGGACTTAGGCAACATGGACCAAGCTTGTGAGGATCTTTGCTAAACATAAACTTGCTAGACCTAACTACAAAGTAGCTAAGTGATGGAAAGGTTATACCTTTGGTCTTTAGTCCTTCTCTCCTTGCTCCTAGGAATGGTAGAAAGAGGTCACCTTGCTTGTCTTCTCCCGTCAAAGAAGGATCCACCCGAAAGCCTCGACCTTTAGCTTCAACTCCAAGCTAGGAGTAACTAGAGTGCAAGAAATGCTAAGACTTGAACCCTAGAAGAGAGTAGAGAAGATCAAGTGAAGGTTTTTCTCAAGCTTTTTGTTTCTCAACACATGAGAGGGAGAGAGCTTGAGGGAGAGGATGAACAAGAGAGAGAAATGATATGAGAGAATGAGAAAATAATAGAGCCATTCTCACTAATATGTGTGAATTAATTTAATTGAATAATTAGCTAGATAATTATCATGGTAAATCATGACATGACCATTATCATTTCAATTTGCAAAGATCAAAAAGCATCTTCCAAAAGAAATGATGATGGTCAAAGTGTCAACCTAGGTCAACAAGTCAAAGAAGTCAAATGGTCAACAACCACAACCATGGATAATTATTAAACTAATTACTAATTAACAATAACACACACATAAATATTAGGGTTAATAAAATGACAATAGCCATTAACCCTAAACAAGGTCCTCTCCCTCAATCTCAAGCAACTGTGCATACGCACCCGTATTCGTGATCCGAGGAACACGAACACAATGAGAAAAACCAATCTCAAATCATATACTAGGATCCGGCTTAAACCAAAGCCCGCTAGTATAAACTGTCCGGACAGCAAACGTGCACAAGTGCGCGAATGTGAACGAACCCTGTCGCAAAACCATGCGACCTCTACTCATTTAGCCTAAAGGCGAATAGCTCTCTGTGTGGGACTCTAAAGACTCGACACTACGCTGGCAGTGGGTTTAACCACAGACCGCAAGCGGCACTAGCTGTACGTAACGGTCCCCAGGTAGATGTCGATAAGAAGACTGACGAGGTGAACCCCATCTGAACTCCTACTGAGCCTGTAAGTGACAATCTCCGTACAGTCCGGTCTGTTCGTCTGATACATCGCATGGCGGGCCTAGGGGGGCGGTAAACGTCAGTCCCCTAATAGCGGTACAAGTCGTGCCGGAGTGAAGCCCAGAACACCCTGAGATAACACTGGAAACCTACCAGTATATCTCGCTTGCCCTGGCCAGGGACTACTCGTGTAATGGCTCTCCTAGACACAGCGCGATGTCAACCCCCAATACCGGGAGAGACGAATCCTGTCTAATCGTCACTACCTCCAAGTGCTTCGGGACTGCACCCAAAAACTACCTGTTTGCACGACTCCTTTGAGCCGTGGTAGGGTAGTAATCAAAGTGCAGTGGGAACACACTCGAGGCGAAGTGACAGTGTCAAGTCAGCGGACTAAGCTGTACTCATGTCACCTGGGAACTGATAACCGACGATAGGTATAATACCAACCAACAGTTCCCGACGAGTCCTGTCCAGTGTACTCGTAACCCAACGAGCACCCGTATACTATCTCAAGTACGACGTACTGACGGCTGTGGGACAGACCGTCTCCCACACTGGGATGAGAAGCGCATACGCTAGTCTACTCCGGAGTATCGATTCCCTGTCTCGATAGTCCAACGACCAGGGACCTGTATAAGGATGTGCTTATAGATCACCCAGCTCCCACGAGTGTGAGCGCCATCACCACGCTGGTAATCAAGCAAAGATCCTAAGGGCTCTACTAATATGTATATCAGCAATATGCTAAAAGAAACACATGCACATATTAAAGCAGAGACAAACCAAGTAGCATACTACCATTTCGAGCAAGATTGTATATACAACTGTGAATATCCCAAGCTTCCATCAAGTAATATACAAACTAGTATGATACAGTAATGGCCTCTAGGGCATATACACTAACAGCCATTACACGAGTAGTCCCTGGCCAGGGCAAACGAGATATACTGGTAGGTTCCAGTGTTATCTCAGGGTGTTTTGGGCTTCGCTCCGGTACGACTTGTACCGCTATTGGGGGACTGACGTTTACCGCCCCCTAGGCCCGCCATGCGATGTATCAGACGAACAGACCGGACTGTACGGAGAATGTCACATTCAGGCTCAGTAGGAGTTCAGATGGGTTTCGCCTCGTCGGTCTTCTTGTCGGCATTACCTGGGGACCGTTATGCACAGCTAGTGCCGCTTGCGGTCTGTGGTTAAACCCACTGCCAGCATAGTGTCGAGTCTTTAGAGTCCCACACAGAAAGCTTTTCGCCTTTAGGCAAAAGAGTAGAGGTCGCATGGTATTGCGACAGGTCGTATGGTTTTGCGACAGGGTTCGGTCACATCCGTGCACTTGTGCATGTACAGTGTCCGGACAGTTTACACTAGCGGGCTTTGGTTTAAGCCAGATCCTAGTGTACCTTATGGGATTTGATTTATCCAGTTTGCATTCGTGTTCCTCGGAACGCGGATGCGGGTGTGTATGCACAGTTGACAGGGAGGCAGAGGCAGCGGATTCTCATTAGGGTTGTTGACAGTTGACCGTTGACTATTTGACTTTTTGCTCAACCCTAATGAGAATATGATATGTGATTAACTATTATATTAATTAAGTATTATGGTGACATGGTTGTTGACTTTTGTTGACTTTGTTGACTTGTTGACTTTTGTTGACTTGTTGACTTTGTTGACCGGTTGACTAGGCTTGACTAGTTGACCATCATGATAACCATAGCCATCATTTCATGGCAAAGACTTTTGTTTACTTGCTCATTTGTGTAAAATGAGTGCATGAAATGATATGGTTATGGTTGCTTCAACCATCATATAAGACTTTTTTTTGATATGATGAGTTATGATCACTTTGGATTATGAGAGGGTGAAAGACAAAAGAGAGCCTCATTCTTTCTTGCTCATTCTCTCTCTTGTTCTTGAGCTCTCCTTTTGCTCTCACCCTCAACCTCTTGCTCCCTCTCTTGATCCTATGGTTCTATTGTCTCATGAGTTGAGAATCAAGAACCGTAGATAAAATCCCATTCTATTTCTTCTCTACTCATTCTAGTTCACTAGGTTTAGCAAACCAAGTGAACTAGTTTCTTCAAAGAACGAAGAAGGAGCTAAAGGTTGGAGCTTTCAGGTGGATCTATCTTCGGCGTACGGAGACGACGAGAAGAAGCCATCGGACCACCATCGGAGCTTTGAAGACGAAGGAGTTCAAGACAAGCAAGGTATAACCCCCTAACCTAGTAGCTAGAAACTCATAGTTAGGATGTTAGATAGATGTTTAACCAAGATCCGGGTTTTAGGTCCATGTTACCACCTCCGTAAAAATCGTTTTTTACCAAATTCCGCTTTCCCGAAAGTACCGGGAGAGGTAGCATGGACTTACATTGACATCATCAAAATGGTAGATGAACCTTGTATAAACAAAAAGGTAGTAGGGAGTATGGTGACGATCCTCGTCGAGTACGTGGATGACATACTCTTGATAGGGAAGTAGTTTCCTATGCTACGCTCGATCAATCTCCGATTATCACAATGATTCTCCATATAGGATCAAAGTGATACCTCCTAAATCCTGGATTTTGGATCTATGAGATAGATTTAATTGGATGTTAGGATTCTCACTAGTTGTAGTGAGACGGTATCAACCGATCCTGGGGAGAATCACTGGAAGGGTTCCAGGGTGATAAAGACGACTGAATGTCAGTCGCAGGCATTGTCTTTACCCTCAGTAAAGGGACGGTATGTTGGAAGAGTTCCAAGCTAGATACCTTGGCATACTAGACGATAAAGGCTGGATACATTGCTACTTAAGATGCTACCAAAGTGGCTGTCTGGGTGTATATTGGTTCATGAGATGAACTATGTTCCTACCATTGTGTGACAATGGAGTTGTGGCTTATGCCAAGGAACGCAGGTCCCATCAGTGATCCAGACATATTCTAAGGCAGTATCACCTGATCATGGAGATGGTTGATCTCCATATGATCGAGGTTTGGAGAGTAGACTCAGAGGACAACACAGCGGATCCACTCACAAAGGCCTGTTCCCAGAGAGAGATTTTTATGGGATGGTTGAGTATGAGATACTGCAACCACTGCTACAGATGGCCCTAGTGCAAGTGGGAGATTGTTAGTTATATGTATGCCCTAGAGGCCATTACTGTACATAGGATGTATATTGTAGTGGATGCTGGGACATATATAGGGAGGACTTTCTTGCTCGACATGATAGTATGCTATCTGGTTACCCTTTACCTTAACGTGTATGCTGATTGTCTCTCTGTTACATGTTGGTAAAGCCCTTAGGATCTGTACTTGACTACCTGGACTATGATACGGATCATACTAGTGGGGACATGGTAGTCCATAAGTACATCCTTCAAAGTCCCTAGTCGAGGGTGTATCGAGACGGGGCATCGATATACCAGTGTAGACTAGCGCATACCTTCTCGACCCATACAGATGGGCGATGGATGATCCCATATCCATTGGTGTTTGACATCAGAGATGATATACGGGTGCTCAGTAGAGACTGGGTACACTGGACGGACTCGCCGAGAACTCCCAGATGGTATTATACCTCACGTCAGATGGCAGTTCTCTGGTGACACTGGTACAGAGTAGCATGTTGACCCGAGATCGTCATAGAGTCTTGTGTGGTTCCCACTGTGCTTTGATTTCCATCTTACCACGTCCAAGAGGGCGTGCAAAACGGTGGTTTTTGGGTACAGTCCCGAGTCACATGGAGGCAATGAGCGATAGGAGGGGATTCGTCTCTCCCGGTATAGGGAGTTGATGTTGCGCTGTGTTCGATTGGCTATAACAGGAAATCCCTGGCCAGGGTTGCTGAGATTTACTGGTAAGTGTTACCAGTAGTTTCTCGAATTGTTATAGACCTCATATCGACACGACTTATCGAGCTATTGGGGTCTGACGTTTACCACCCCTAGGCGAGATATGCGACATATCAGACGATCAGACCGGACTGTACGGTAGTGTTACTGGTTGGATTCACTGGAGTGTGAGCGGGCTTGCTCGTCGATCTTCAGATCGCTCAATACCTGGGTGGCCGTTACGTTTGGCAGACCGCTTGCGGCTTGTGGATGTTTGATATGATCATCATCTGCTGCCGGCGTATTGACGAGTCTTTAGAGTCCTACACAGAGGTTTCCTGGCTCAAGCGAAACGAAATAGGAGCGCATATGAGATATGTGCGGGACCGAGAATAATGCGTGTAGTGATACCGTATTTCATTCTCGCGATCAATGTGTCGGATGGTTGTATGCGATATAACCTAGTTATCGATTCAAGCGTTGAATCGATAAGCCGATACATTGGATACCAGTCGGTTATGTGCGACATGACCGGATCGTTAAATCAAGTGTTGATTTAATGATTTAATGCATAATTGTATATTTGATATATTACTTTGCATTAACTAGTATCGGTTCACTTTAAAATGGATTTTCTCACTCGGGTGTGCGCATTGCATATGCAATATGATTTTGTGCACTTGCTTGTATCATGTTTGATGATGCATGCCAAACTTGGTTAAGTGTAAAGAATGAACCATGGTAATGAATGGGTTAGGGTTTTGATTTTTATTTATTCATTTATCTTTCTTATTTATTCTTTTTGGAAAAAGGAAAAAGAAAGATAAATGGTGGCATATTTTGGATTTAGTTGAAGTTTCTTGAAACTTTGACTAAGTCTTCATTCTTGTCCTATACTTAACCCTAACCATTTTAACTAACCTAAGTTAATTCTCTACACTTAACTAGAGTTAAAAGTATGATAAGTATTGTTTTATTTTCTATTTTTAATTCAAGACTTATCATATCATCTTCATCTTCTTCCTATCTTCTTCAAAGAAGAAAGCTTCTCTTCATCAATGGTGGATTGATGAAAAGTGTGAGAAATCCAATTCTAAAGTCTACCCACTTCCTATTTCTTCATCCTCTACCTCTTGCCAAGTAGTAGAGTGTGTTTCCTTCACAAGTTTCTTGACTTGGTGAAGTGAGAGCTTGATCTTGCGATGCTTCGACGTAGATCATCTTCGGCATGGACATCGACGACCTAACTCGCTTATTCTCCGATGAAGTCGACGCTAGAGCCCGGATTCTTTTTGGACAGCGGAGAGGACTTCGTTGCGGAGCTATGGAGGTGGAGCACCGGATCTACAAAGGTTGTATTTCCGTATTCTCATAGTTAAGTGTTAACTAGTTAGCTTTTTCGCCTAGTTTTCTAGCAAACGATCCGTAGTCGGGTCTCTCGGCACCTAGATTTTTTGAAATTAGCATGGTTGATGCCTTGTGAGACCTCATTAGGGTGCCTAGGAACCCTACACCCAGCGAGTCCAGTCCGGTGTACTCATAACCCATTGAGCACCTGTATACATCTTAGGTGAACCAACTAACACCAATGGCTTGTGAGACCGTCCACCGCCCCTCGTTGGGGTCTCGAATATATACACTAGTCTACTCTGGAGTATCAATGCCCTGTCTCAAAACTCCCACGACTAGGGACACTTTAAGGATGTGCTTATAGACCCCAGCTCCCACATATATGATCGCCATCGTACTGCTGGTAGTCAAGCAAGAATCCTATGGGCTCTATCAACATCTACATGATGATAAAGACAAACCAGATAGCATACTATCATCTCGAGTAAGACTGTTTTATCGGTATAGGTCCTCCCTCAATCATTGCAATCACGTATCTGCGATACAATAATTGACTTAGAGGGCACTATATCCAACATATGGTTAAGGGAACCTTTATAGAAAACTAAATAGAGTTAAAACATAGTTAGTGGAACTATATTAGAAACTAAAGGATAGTTAGAAGTGATATGATACGGCTAATATGTGATGACGGAATTTGAGGATGATGTTTGACGATATTGCCGTTTATGGTACTATAGGACTAGATAGCCGACGTAATGTGTCATCCGAACCATGCCTATTTCCAAATTGAAGAATCATATGCATCTTTTAAACAGATACCTTGAGGGATGATACAGATTTTCAAATGATATCTTTTCCTTAAAAATACCGTAGCCCCGACTTTCAAAACTACGATTCACACCTTTTATAAACTGATTGTATGGTTCGGGTGTATATGTGAGATATAGATGCGATGAAAAGAGAATACGATTTGGCATGTGATATGATGATATGTTGGTATATGGATGCGAGTCGATTAAGATGATTGATACCTTGCTGGTCCCATGATATGAGATTGTTATGGATGTGACCTGGGACATAGGTATATAGATATATAATTATATATGTTGTGAATCATGAGTGATTTTCGTGCGAGACCTTAGGTCTGTACCCTCATTGTTATATAGATTGATAGGATCCTTATTGGTTTAATGCCTCCATACGATGATTTTCCGTACGTGATGAGTTTGACTTGATGATCCATACCCTTGACTAGAGGATGCCGTACGATGGATTTTACCGTACGTGATGTTGTGAGGCTGGATGCCGATTGATAGATTCACCGACCCGGTCATGTTATATACGTATACCTGTCAGCATTCACATGCGATTTACTTGATGCTACGCTCATGTCACTCTCATTGCATTGCATATACCTGTGCTAGTACACCTGCACCATTATCGATGATGCGTATGTTACACTTACACAGATTTGCCGGCTCACACACTTCATCATCGATAATTGCTATGTCACTACACAGTAGGATTGCTGCATCATGATACGATTCCTTGCATAATTTACTTGCTATAGTTGCATATGCACCTTTATACAATGTGGCATTGGACTTTGGAGAATTTGGGAATCGTAGGATATATTTTAAAACTGGATTCATTTAAAAGAGCGGTTTTCCCTCGACATGTGCATATTACTGATTCCATGTTGCATGATATACGGATATGCTTACATTTCTGTTATATGTCGCATACATCATGCTTTACGATTATGTTAGTTGTATGTATGCCCTAGAGGCCAGTATTGTACAGATGATGTATATTATATTGGATGCTTGGACATATATAGATAGGACTTTCTTGCTCGATATGATAGTATGCTATCTGGTTGCACTTTACTTTAACATGTATACTTGTCTCTTTATACTGTTTTATAGTTACATATTGGTAAAGCCCTTAGGATGTGTACTTGACTACCTGGACTATGATGCGGATCATACTAGTGGGGACATGGTAGTCCATAAGTCAATCCTTCAAGGTCCCTAGTCGTGGGTGTATCGAGACGGGGCATCGATATACCAGAGTAGACTAGCGTATACGCTTCTCGACCCATGAGATGGGCGATGGATGATCCCATATCCATTGGTGTTTGACATCAGAGATGGTATACGGGTGCTCAGTGGAGACTGGGTACACTGGACGGACTCGCCGAGAACTCCCAGATGGTATTATACCTCACGTCAGATGGCAGTTCTCTGGTGACACTTGTGCAGGTTAGTCTGTAGACCCGAGATCGTCATAGAGTCTTGTGTGATTCTCACTGTGCTCTGATACCACCGTAGGGTTACTAGGCACTCTAATAAGGTTTAAGGAAGCATCAAACATGTCCGTTTAAAATTTTAGCCGTGCCGAATAACCCTAAACAAGATCGTTGCTAGAAAATTAGGGTTTCATATGCAAGTAAACTATGTTTACGATTAAGTGAATACGAAATACAACCTTTGTAGATCGGTCCTTCACTTCTTTAGCTCCTTGTTGAAGTCCCTTCGCTGCGATCGTGGTTCTCCCGGACCCTTGCATGGCTTCACGAGACGAAAGACGCGTCCTTGCTTGAAGTCTTCGAGGCCGAAGATGATCTACGTCGAGGGGATGCCAACTCAAGCTTCTACTTCACTAACTTGAGAATTAGTGAAGCAAACACACTAAACTAAAGTGCTAGTCTAGTAGAGGATGGAGAAATAGGAAGTAAGTTCCGCGGCCGAAGCAGGGGGAATATGCTATCATTTTTATACTGTAATTTCTTTCTCTGTAATTTCTATTTTCTGGGTATTTTTAATCTGACTCAAGTGTTGAGTATTCTGGAGTTTATTTTGTAATCGTCGATTCGATCGGAGAATTTAATTTTGTTTTGTTATTCCGGATAATTTAGAAAGTACTAAAATGTTCGAACGGATATCATTAACTCAATTTTTCCCGGCACGAAAAACATTCAAGTGTTGAATTTTTCTCGGGTTTAAATCTTTCCGAAAAACGTGCATTTGACGCGATGGACCCTCTAGAAGACAACAAAGCTTAACTCGATTATGTGACCGTCTTGAACTGCCTTTTGAACCTTAGGGTTTGGGGCAGTACGGCGTGCCACATATGAGGCGTTGGCTTGACCCTTCTACGACTGGACCGTTGCTACTGTGACGTTTTCTGAAATTTTTGAACTCCTCTCAAGTGTTGAGCTATTATGGAAATCTTGGGTATTTGATTATTCGATCGGAAAGTTTAATACTGTCTATTTATCTGGAATGTGATACAATATGTGGAATTCATACAGTTAGGCATGAAATGCGAAGTATGTGATATTTCGGATTTACGATGTCTAAAGAGATTGTGGATTCCAAATGTTGTAGTTTTACACTTTCTTTTCTGTGACCGTAAGTGTAATATGTGATATCGCCGGTTTCGTTGCTATATGTCAACGACAATTGGGATGCGCATATTTACTTACGTTGATGACATGTGATGTTATGTGTTGCTGGATATGTTATATTGGATCGTCGCGTTTTGAATAGCCAGGGGTTTTTATGTGAGATGAGAGTTTTTATTTTCATTCATTTAAAATAAAATGTATGTAATATTCTTTTATTGGGGCACTTCCGGGATGAGGTTGATGTCACCTTTTGTATATTATTTACTTTTCCGCACTAGGATAGACCCAAGGAGGATAGCACAAGTAACCGGGTTCTGGAGTCCAGTGGGAGACCAACTCGAGGAGTCGAGTCCGGGTCTCCTAACTCTAGAATTGGTAGGGTTGCTTGCCGCTCTCGTAGGGGTCTAGGGGTGTGGGTTTGGCTATTCATCGCAACCGTGGAATCCGTGTTTTATATAGGCTCAAAATAAAACACGGACGTCCTAGTATATCCAATGTTTCATATGTTTCTTCTGCTGCGATATCTGTGATGTGATCATTTGATGTGCTGTGATAAATACTGTATATAGTATATATGATATATTATATAGGAGTTACTTATGTTTTACACCCGCGCTAGCCCTGCCCCGCTCTGCCGTTAGTTACCTAACCTAACGGTGCACGAGGGGACATCGAGGCGAATGCGGATGGCATAAGTGTACGTCATATTTATCTGTGATGTTTAGGTGACCTTAATGATGGGACTTCATTAATTTGATTAATGAAAGAAAAGAAATCTAAAAGATGTTGTAGAATCAAATTTTTCAAAAAGGGTAGCTACAGTTTTGCTTTGCAAAGCGGTATATATAATATACCCTGCACCTTATTCGATGAGGAAAGAGCCGAGATCCCTTCATCGGGAGTGACCTCTTTAGCAAAACTGGAAGATGCTATAACACTCGGTTTGCTTTTGATTGCTTTTGGAGTTTTGATTTGCATAGAGGTATATATGATATACCCTGCACCTTATTCCATAAGGAAAGAGCCGAGATCCCTTCACCGGGAGTGACCTCTTTAGCAAAACTAATAAAAGCCTCAAAATCACTTCATTTCAAAATTCACATGATTCTACAACGATATCAAGTTCATTACGCAATAGGTTTTCAGAAAAACCTGTCGTAGCCCTCCGTCATTTCAGATAAGTCCTACTTAGTATTCGTGCTACGTTTGTTGACCTCCGTCAAGGCGTAGTGTGCGGTAGCTAACTAGTATTTATCTGCTTATGCATATGATGCAGATTGGATTAGGATAGTCGTACGACCTTGTTGACCTCCGTCAAGAGTCGTGCGGGTGGGTTTGATTCAATCAAGAAATGACGGGTTGAACTTGACTTGCACCCTATGGTTTGTTGACCTCCGTCAAGGTCATGAGATGCTTGGGGCAAAATATTATCGGGAATTTCAAGTGTTGAAATTTGCAATGAGATTGCATACCTTCTATGAGATAGTTGGATCCCGATACCCACTGCGAGTAATTGTTACTCCCGGGAGAGTTTTACACAGGACAATTAGCCAATCAAGTAGGTGTCTAGAAAGGTGTCAACGGGGTTACGCCTCTGGGAAAATGAGGTTTACTTTAATTAGGTCCATGCGAAAGCATGGGGAACCTCCCTCAAAGTACCGACACTGGCCTGGCTGAAAGATTGGCGAAGTTGTAGGGTGTAATTAATCCCGGCTAGTCTTTCCTTTTAGGGTTTGAAGGAAGATTTGATAAAAAATAGTGGGAGCCATCCTGATTAGATAAAATAATAACCAATCTGATCTTGCAAGAGCATACGCTAAAGTGTTTTCTTCTCTCTCTCTCCAGGTAGCGACCATATCATGCCTTAATCAAGATAATAATATGGATGTATTGACCGAACCCGCATGTTATACTGTGCTGGGGAACGTTGGTTCCGTTCTTTCTTATAAGAGTTATAGGACTGAACAGGATATAGGGGAATACCAGGATTCCCATGCCACCCGAATGAAGAAAGTACATCTTGATGCATTTTCTTCGGGTGTGTTCGTTACAGAGAACTGTTTCTCCATTTGCTCTACGTCCTGGGTATTAGATACCGGGTCAGGATCCCATATATGTAATCAGTTACATGGGCTTAGAAAAGGTAGAGAACTTGGAGAAGGTGATAAAGACATAAGGGTTGGAAATGGTGCAATTGTTGAAGCTAAAACCGTCGAGGAATATCACCTTGTATTGCCAACTGGTAATACATTGATTCTGAACGAATGTTATTACATGCCGAACCTGATATGCAACATTATATCAGTTTCTTTGTTGAGTAAAGAGGGATATAATTTTGTATTACAGGATAATGTTATGAACATTTTCCTTAACCAAAAGTTGGTTGGATCAGGCACGTTGTGCAATGGCATTTATGTTCTAAATCAATCAACAGTTCTGAGCATAACAAACACACACAAAAGGAAGAGTTCAGAAATGAACGAATTCTTCTTGTGGCATTGTAGACTGGGTCACATCAATGCGACACGACTAGCTAAGTTGCATAAGGATGGATATTTAAATCCGTTTGAATTTTCATCTTATGACACTTGGCAGTCATGTCTCAAAGGCAAGATGACCAAAACTCCGTTTACGGGACACGGAGAAAGAGTTACCGAACTCTTGGGACTGATACATAGTGATGTGTGTGGTCCCATGTCTACACATGCCAGGGATGGTTCTTCGTATTTCATTATATTTACGGACGGTCTCTCTAGATTCGGATATGTGTTCCTGATGAAACACAAATCAGAAGCTTTTGAGAAATTTAGAGAATATAAACAAGAAGTCGAGAACCAAACCAGGAAAAGTATTAAAATCCTTCGATCTGATCGAGGAGGTGAATACTTGAGTAATGAATTCCTGGACTTCCTAAAAGAGAATGGGATTCTCTCTCAGCTAACTCCTCCATATACACCACAGCACAACGGTGTATCGGAATGGAGGAACCGCATCCTATTAGATATGGTACGCTCTATGATGAGTATAGCTGAGTTACCTATTTCCTTCTGGGGATATGCACTGGAGACAGCAGCATACCTACTGAATAGGGTTCCTACCAAATCTGTGCTTACCACCCCATATGAGATATGGGAGGGGAAGAGACCATATCTTAATTTTATTAAGATATGGGGTTGCCCGGCCTATGTCAAAAGAAAAAAACCGGACAAACTCGAGGCAAGATCTGTTTTGTGTAAATTTGTTGGATATCCCAAGCATTCGCGAGGGTATATCTTCTACCACAGTAAGGAACAAAGGGTGTTTGTTGCTTAACACGCCACCTTTTTAGAAAAGGAATTTCTTGCAAAATAGATTAGTGGCTCTGAGGTAGAACTGGAAGAGGTTCCAGTTGTACAAACCACAACAGAAGATTTGGTAGAACCAGAGGATTCGGTAGTTCCTGATGAACCCCAGCCACTCCACCGATCTAGTAGGGTTCCTCACCCACCTGAGAGATACTACGGTTTTCTCATGGATGGTGGGAGCGAGGATTGCATCATGGTTGATGATGACCCAACTAGCTTCGAGCAGGCCATCACGACTGGGGACTCAGTGAAATGGCTGGATGCAATGCGGTCCGAGATGGAACCCATGTACACCAACAAAGTATGGACTTTAGAAGTTTCTCCTGAAGGGGTAAAATCCATTGGGAGCAAGTGGATCTTCAAGAAAAAACTTGGTGTAGATGGGAAAGTGGAGACTTTCAAAGCTAGACTTGTTGCAAAGGGTTTTCGTCAAAGACCAGGTGTGGACTATGACGAAACCTTTTCTCCAGTGGCTATGCTTAAATCCATCCGGATCATGCTTGCCATCGCTGCATATCATGACTACGAAATCTGGCAAAAGGATGTTAAGACCGCCTTTCTAAACGATGATTTAGAAGAGTGCGTGTACATGACTCAGCCAGAGGGCTTCGTAGATAGTGGGAGCAGCGGGAAGGTGTGCAAGCTGCTTAAATCCATTTATGGATTAAAGCAAGCATCGCGGAGTTGGAACATCTGCTTTGACGTCGTTATCAAAGAGTTTGATTTCGTCAAGAACGTAGATGAACCTTGTGTCTACAAGAAGGTGGCAGAGAGTAAGGTTGTCTTCCTCGTATTGTACGTGGACGACATACTCTTGATAGGAAATGATATTCCTATGCTGCAATCGGTCAAGCTCTTCTTATCACAAAGATTCTCAATGAAAGATCTTGGTGATGCCTCCTGCATATTAGGAATTATGATCTATAGAGATAGATCTAAACGGATATTGGGATTGTCCCAATCCAGGTACATTGACACCATACTAAAGAGGTTTAGTATGGAAGAGTCCAAACGTGGGTTTTTACCCACGATCTCAGGGCTCACTCTCTCCAAAGAGATGTCTCCCAAGACTGATTTGGAGAGAGCTCGCATGCAAGGGATACCCTATGCTTCGGCTGTAGGCTCTATCATGTACGCGATGCTATGTACCAGACCCGATATAGCATACTCACTAAGTGTAGTGAGTAGGTATCAAGCTGATCCTGGAGAGAGTCACTGGACAGCTGTGAAGAGCATTCTCAAGTACTTGCGAAGGACTAAAGAGATGCTCTTGGTGTATGGTAACGGAGAACTCCAAGTGGAGTCCTTTACCGATTCGAGCTTCCAGAGTGATAAGGACGACTCTAAGTCGCAGTCGGGATTTGTCTTTACCCTTTACGGAGGGGCGGCTAGCTGGAAGAGTTCCAAGTAGGAAACCGTGGCAGACTCGACGATGGAGGCTGAATACATCGCTGCCAACGATGCTGCCAAAGAGGCTGTCTGGATCAAGAAGTTCATTACTGAACTTAGAGTGGTTCCATCCATTGAGCATCCAATACCTTTGTATTGCGATAACAATGGAGCGGTGGCTTTGGCCAAGGAACCCAGGTCCCATCAGCGATCCAGGCATATTCTGAGGCGGTATCACCTGATCCGGGAGATAATTGATCGCCGGGAGATCGAGGTCAGGAGGGTTGACACGAAGAACAACACTGCGGATCCACTCACGAAGGCCATTCCCCAGATACAGTTTGAGAGACTCTTCGGGATGCTTGGTATGCGATACTACAGCATCTGGCCCTAGTGCAAGTGGGAGATTGTTAGTTGTATGTATGCCCTAGAGGCCAGTATTGTACAGATGATGTATATTATATTGGATTCTTGGACATATATAGAGAGGACTTTCTTGCTCGATATGATAGTATGCTATCTGGTTGCACTTTACTTTAACATGTATACTTGCCTCTTTATACTGTTTTATAGTTACATGTTGGTAAAGCCCTTAGGATGTGTACTTGACTACCTGGACTATGATGCGGATCATACTAGTGGGGACATGGTAGTCCATAAGTACATCCTTCAAGGTCCCTAGTCGTGGGTGTATCGAGACGGGGCATCGATATACCAGAGTAGACTAACGTATACGCTTCTCGACCCATAAGATGGGCGATGGATGATCCCATATCCATTGGTGTTTAACATCAGAGATGGTATACAGGTGCTCAGTGGAGACTGGGTACACTGGACGGACTCGCCGAGAACTCCCAGATGGTATTATACCTCACGTCAGATGGCAGTTCTCTGGTGACACTTGTGCAGGTTAGTCTGTAGACCCGAGATCGTCATAGAGTCTTGTGTGATTCCCACTGTGCTTTGATTTCCACCTTACCATGTCCATGAGGGCATGCAAAATGGTAGTTTTTGGGTACAGTCCCGAGTCACATGGAGGCAATGAGCGATAGGAGGGGTTTCGTCTCTCCCGGTATTGGGGGTTGATGTTGCGCTGTGCTCGATTGGCCGTAATAGGGAAGTCCCTGGCCAGGGCTGATGTAGAGATTTACTGGTAAGTGTTACCAGTAGTTTCTCGACCCGTTATGTGACTCACATCGGCACGACTTATCGGTTATTGGGGTCTGACGTTTACCACCCCTAGACTTGATATGCGACATATCAGACGAGGAGACCGGACTGTACGGGAAGTGTTACCGGCAGGCTTTTACAGGAGTTGGAGCGGGCTTGCTTGCTGATCTTCTGATCGCTCAATACCCGGGTAGCCGTTACGTCCAGCTAGTACCGCTGACGGCTTGTGGGTGCTTGATGTGATCATCACCTATTGCCGGCGTATTGACGAGTCTTTAGAGTCCTACACAGAGGTTTTACTGGCTCAGGCAAAACGAAATAGGAGCGCATATTTGATATGTGCGAGACCGAGAATAATGCATGTATGTGATACCATATTCTATTCTCGCGACTTTTTGTATCGGTCGGTTACATATGATATAGCCGGGTTATCGAATCAAGTGTTGATTCGATAAGTCGATACATTGGATGTTAGTCGGTTATATGTGTTATGACCGGATTATTAAGTCAAGTGTTGATTTAATAATTTATTGTATAATTGTATATTTGATATACTAGTATACATTAACTAACACTTGTTCACTTTAGGGTTTTTCTCACATGAGCACAACTTTAATATATATGTGATATATATTAAAATGTGTTTTCTTTTTGTATCATGGTTGATGATACATCATACATGGGTGTGCAAGACATACACCATACTATTTTAGATGGTGGTTAATATTTATTTAAAGTAATTACAAATTAGTGAAGCTTAGGTCATAAGCATGAAGCTTGTAGAAGCTTATGGATGCTTTGACAAAGTCTACTTAATTTGTTTTACTTTAGATTTTTATTAACCTAACCATTTTGAATTAGCTATGGTTATGGCTTTACAAGAGTTAGTATATGATACTCACTCACCATGGTTAGCCTTCTCACTTGATCATTATCCTCATCTCTTTCTTTTGTTCATCTTCTTCTTCATTTGTGAAAGAGAAAAAGCTTGCTAGGGTTTGATCCAAAGTGAGAAAGATTGTGAGAAATAAAATTCTAAAGAGAACCCACTTCCTATTTCTCCATCCTCTACTAGACTAGAACTTTAGTTTAGGGTGTTTGCTTCACTAATTCTCAAGTTAGTGAAGTAGAAGCTTGAGTTGGCATCCCCTCGACGTAGATCATCTTCGGCCTCGAAGACTTCAAGCAAGGACGCGTCTTTCGCCTCGTGAAGCCATGCAAGGGTCCGGGAGAACCACGATCGCAGCGAAAGGACTTCAACAAGGAGCTAAAGAAGTGAAGAACCGATCTACAAAGGTTGTATTTCGTATTCACTTAATCATAAACATAGTTTACTTGCATATGAAACCCTAATTTTCTAGCAACGATCTTGTTTAGGGTTATTCGGCACGGCTAAAATTTTAAACGGACATGTTTGATGCTTCCTTAAACTTTATTAGAGTGCCTAGTAACCCTACAGATTATACGCATTGAGATATGTTGTTTTCATGAGATTTCTGTATTTGAGAACCGTGGTTATCTCAAAAGAAAGTATGTATCGTTTTAAAAACCCGGTTTCTCTTGATATGATATTTCAGTGCGTCCACCATGCGTTTTCTCGGTTCTGATACGTGTGATATGTGAAACCCGATTCGAGGAGGCGGATGATCCATTTGTGGGTTCATGGTGGACCCGGTATGGTTCCCCGGGGTGAGAAATGTTTTTCGTGGAGTAGACGATGAGCCTGGCAGGGTCGCTAGTACCTACCGGTGATTGGTTGGACCTAGCGGCTATCCGAAGGATACCGACTGGAGTCGAGAGATGATGGGCCGATCCGGACTGACGGAGCCCGAGAGATATGAGGATTTACGTGCCGATGCTGAGAACGGGTTTCATAATGTTTCGAGTGTCGATGCTGGACACTCAGGTTCCATGATTTGATGTGTTGCGAGGAACACATGTTGATTTATATCATCATATTTTTATGCATATGCTTTTATGATATTTACATGCATGTTGTTGTATTATTGGTTGACACGTGGACGGGATCCACTTGCATATATACATTGATCATATGGTTGGACGAGATCCACATGCAGACATACATTGATTATATTGTTGGATGATATCCACATGCTGTTTGACATTGATATTAGTGTTAGCACATATACAGATACGGTCACCCTAGATATCATAGTATTACCCTTATGATATAGCTGACCTAGGAAATCGTTATTTTATTCGATTTCTACTTGTTGATGTTTTTCTACTCACGAGTTGGCAACTCACCCCCGTTGTGCCACAGTTCTTGCAGGTTGACCGCTTGGATCAGTAGCGGCATCATTGGCACGCAGTTGCTTTCGGGTGATTGCTTTGGTAGGTGGTACATGTTGGATCGTACCATTATTGTATTATTTATTCATATTGTATTTAGTCAACTCCATCAATCAAAATTAGTATCTGTATAAGTAATGAGACTTAGTGAGACTTGTGGTTGCGAGACTTAGAGGGAGGGGTATTCCGCTACTTGTGGTTTTTTGATGTCTTGCTTTTCATTATCTTTTGTGTGGATCTTCGCCGTTGGGCGTCGTATACTTATATATACTGTCTTGCGTAGTTGTGATCCGCCGATTGGCGAAGAGCTAGCTCCCGCTTGGGGATGCCTTTATATTATCTTGTATTGTGGTTTTGGACCAAAATATACAAAGGAGGTGCTGCCCAAATTTTCAAAAGACGAAACATGTTTTTCAACTACTAAACCCACTTGCATTTTCGTGTCCCACTATTTATGCATTTAAGAAAATGATTCGTTTTCATCATACCTTTATTTCAAAACTTCACCTCTTATATTTTCTTAAAATGGTTTAAATTGCTGGGTTTTCGGCTTACTTGAGTTGCGTTACGTCTTTAGACGTCGCGTGATTTAACTGCCGGTCATGAGCTAATATTTCAGGTCGTGACATGTATATGTATGTATGTATGTATATATATATATATATATATATATATATATATATATATTCAGGGGACATTCTTGCTCGACATGATAGTATGCTATCTTGTTGCGCCTTTTATCTTGACATGTTCATTTGATCGTGCTTTCATTCATTTGGTACATGTTGATATAGCCCTTAGGATGATGCAGGACTACTGAGATTATGATGCGGATCATACTAGTGGGACATGTGTAGTCTATGAGCATAACCTTGAAATGTTCCTAGTCGTGGGTGTATCGAGACGGGGCATCGATATCACCAGAGTAGACTAGCGTATACGTTACTTGTCCCATATGATGGGCGATGGATGATCCCATATCCATTGGTGTTGTGACACCAAAGATCGTATACGGGTGCTCAGTGGAGACTGGGTACATTGAACGGACTCGCTGAGAACTCTTATGTGGTATTATATCTATCGTCGGATAGCAGTTCTCAGGTGACACTGGTACATGTTAGTCTGTAGACCCGAGATCGTCATAGAGTCTTGTGTGTCTCCCATTGTACTTTGATCTCCACCCTACCACGGCTCTACTGAGTCGTGCAAACAGGTGGATTTTGGGTACAATCCCGAGGCACATGGAGGCAATGAGCGATAGGAGGGGTTTCGTCTCTCCCGGTATTGGGGGTTGATGTTGCACCATGTACGATTGGCTATAACAGGAAGTCCCTGGCCAGGGCTGCTGAGATTTACTGATAAGTGTTATAGTAGTTTCTCGATCTATTATGAGCCATATACCGGCATGACTTATCTGAGTTATTGGGGTCGAAGATACCATCCCTAGACCTGATATGCAGCATATTTGACGAAGGGACCGGACTGTACGGTAAGTGTTGCCAGTTGGCTCGACGGGAGTTTTAGCAGGTTTGCTTGTGTTTCTTCTGATCGCTCAATACCTAGGAGCAGTTACGTACTGCTTGTGCCACCGACGGTTTGTGGGCATGTGATGTGATCACTGCCTACTGCTAGCGTATTGATGAGTCTTAGAGTTCTACAAAGGAGTCTCCTAGCTCAGGCGAAATGATTTGGGGTGCATATGTGATATGCGCGGGAGCTCGATTAAATGCATGTATGGGATACCGTATTTTATTCAGGCGTTTTCTATTGGACGGGTCATATGTGATATGACCGGGTTATTAAATCAAGTGTTGATTTAATATTAAGTCCATTAGATCATTTATTAAAACCTATTTCTTTTGTTGCCTGCATGAGTGTATGTATATGTTGATGTGCATGCACACATGCAAGCATACATGTGTCATGGTTGATGTTATATTGGTGGTAGCAATGCAAGGCTCACATGGTTACATATTTATACATATATTTTGTTAATTAGAGATTAAGCAAAACGACAAATGAAATCATGGTTGACTATTCAACTCTCATTTTCTTGTGTTGACAAGTCAAAACCATGGTTTCATTTGCCCATGGTTTTGGCCCATGGTTTTGCTTAAACTCAAGTTACAAAATATCTAGATATTTTGTAACCATAGTTTGGCATGATAACTCTCACTTGCTCTCTTGAGTTTAGCAAGGGTTACTCTCATTATTCTCTTGAGTTTAGCTTGAGCCATCTCCTTGTTCCTCTCTCTCCTCAAAGCTCGCTAGGGTTTCAAAAGAAAGAGAAAGGATTAAAAAGAAAAGGTTTTTAATTGAGATCCAAACCCAAATCACCATTCCACTTTAGTTTAGCCCACTAGATTGGAGTGTTTGCTTCTTCTTCTTCCTTGATCAAGAGAAGGTTGGAACTTGGTGCAAAGAGACTTCGTGGTAGATCACGGAAGGACACAAGTCAACCGGTTCAAACCTCAATCGATCCAAGGAGTCTAGGAGGAGGTCTACAAAGGTTGTATTCTCTCTTACTTAGTGTTAGACACTTGTAGTATATGATACTAGCATGTTGTTACTCTATCTTTCTAGTTCGATTCATGTTTGGAATTGTTTAGCACCCTCTAAATTTTTGTTATAGCATGTGCGATGCAACCCTAAACCTAGTGTTGTGCTATAGAATCCCTACAGTCTCTTCTAGAAGATTTCCTGCAAGAATTAAGAGAATGCCCTTCATCCATATATACATACCCGCATCCGCAATCCAAAGAATACGAATACAAAGAGATGAAAATAATCCATCAATATAATACTAGGATCTGGCTTAAACCAAAGCCCACCGGTATTATCCGCCCGATCATCATACGTGCACAGGTACACGTAAGTGATCGAAACCCTGCCGTAAAACCATACGGCCTCTACACCTTTTGCCCGGTGCAGGAAAACCCTCTGTGTGAGACTCTAAAGACTCGACACTACGCTCGCAGTGGGTTTAACCACAAGCCGCAAGCGGCACTCGCTGCACGTAACGTCTACCAAGATATGTGTCGATAAGAAGGCCGATGAGCTAACTCATCCGAACTCCTACTGAGCATGTATGTGACAATCTCCGTACAGTCCGGTCTGTTCGTCTAAGAGTATCGCATATCGGGCCTAGGGGGCGATAATCGTCATACTCCTAATAGCGCAATTGTCACGACCCGAAATGGCACGTGGCTGGCACTTGAATCATGTGAAGTCTATAGGACCACACCTAATTCAAGTAAGCCAAAAGCCCAGAAATCTAAACCATTTTAAAGAGAAAGTGAAGAAAAACTTGTTTTAAAGAAAGTGGTTTTAATAAAATAAGTGGCATTAAACATTTTAAGGCAACATTATTTTTTCCCGAAAAATTCGGCAGAGTCTTCTTTGTAATTACTAGCCCCAAACGGGTACAACACATGAAATATATACAATTGAAGAATAAAGGCATCCCCAAGCGGGAGCTAGCTTTTCGCCAATTGGCGGACACAACCACGCAAATAATATAATATACAACGCCGAAGGGCGAGGATCAAAACACAGAAAGAAAACCAATATCCTCAAGAAAACCATGATAATACAAGCGCGACTCTAAGGTCGAAAGAATAAACACTGGTCTTCTAAGTCTATCAATAATACAAGTCTGGTTGATGGAGTTACTAGATACAACTGAATATAAATAAAGTACAATGGTGGTCACGATACGAGTGAACCCACCTACCAAAGCAATCACCCGGAATGAAGCAGTGTGCCAACAAGCCGTCAAGGAAACCAGTACGGCAAAACCTGCAACAAACTGTGGCACAACGAGGCTGAGTTACCAACCCGTGAGTAGAAAACATCATCGACAAGAAATCACACGTATGACTCTATCCTAGGTCATACCACAATATATCCTCAATAATATATAACCTGAAACATCTGATAATGACCAGGGTAAACATCTATACATAAGTGTAATACCAAGTGCTCGTGTCAGTACCTCAGGTAACAACATATCATATATATGATGTATGAATGCATTACAATGAAAATAGAATACCTCATGAATGAGAGTGAGATTTATGTATATAAAAATCGAGGTATCATCAATGAAATCAACATAAAATCCGTGTCAAGCATCGACATAAAACATATACCCCAATATCCGATATCTCGGGCTCCGGTAATCCGGACTGGCCCCTGTCATGTAACCTCAATATCTCAATGTCTCAATGTCTCAATATCTCGGGCTCCGACAATCCGGACTGACCCCGGGCTCCGGCAATCCAGACTGGCCTAAATCATCAAATCTCATGACTACGTCGGTATCCTCCGGATATCCGCCGCATCATAAATAACTGGTCGGTAGTGCTCCCCTGCCAGGCTCAACGCCATCATCTGCGACCATCTTGCCCCGGAGTACCGCACCGGGTCCACCATGCACCCGCAGGCGGTTCATCCTCCTCCTCGAATCGGGTGTATGATATCACTCAAGAGCCAAGAAAACTCATGGTGGACATATCTTACATCATATCACGAGAAAACCGCATTTTCTATTTTTAGAAATGATAATCAGTTTATAAAATCCTTGCGGTTTCTCCAAATCCAGAAATCTCATGAAAAACCGAAATCCCAATCTCTAGAGTAAATAATAGTGAAATACCGGTATAAAGTTCCATAATATTGCATGACAAATGAATATATGAATGCATCGGATATCAAGCAAGGGATGCAATAATTAAACTAGCATATGAAAATAATAACATATTGGAACTATCAGCTAGCAAGCTATGTCAATGAATAATATTCTCTAAAGTGTACGTGACATGGTAATTACCGATGATGATGTGTGTGAGCCGGCAAGTAAGTGTACGTGGAGCATACGCATCATCGGTAATGGTGCTGGAGTCCTGACAGCATGAGTTCATAATATCTAATGAAAACACAATTAAGCATGCAATACGATGTGAACAACAAGAATATACGGAGAATGAATAGTAAACGCAACATATAAAAATGAACATTTATATATACGAGTCATACAATTTTGGCATTTGAAATAGCACGAATCGTGGTATTTAGAAAATAGGGGCTACGGCGTTTTTAAGAAAAGGTACGTCCTTTGAAATATCCGTAGTATCCCTTGGCATGTCTTTAAAATACTCATGATTCGTTAGTTTTGAAAATAAGTATGGCTCAAGCCCAGTCTAACATCTACTAAGTAAACTACAAGACAAAACTAAGAGACTAATCAAAAGGGTAAGGAAAACCACCTAAGTCCGAGTCGATATATCTAGTAGTCGGTGATCCCGCCTCAATAGCGTCACGTACGATAAAATATATAGTACGACATCCTCGAGTCGAGAGTGCGGATCAATCATCATATTTATACATCGTACGATAAAATCCATCGTACGGCATCCCAAATTGGAGTACGGGTCAATATCACATATAACACATTACTTATCTGGTATCATTATCATCATATACTGAATTAGGGATACTGATCTAAAATCTAGTACATTCCGATACCATCAACATATATATATATATATATATATATATATCCGCATGTGTATGAAATCACATCGCCCAATGATCCGCTATAATATCATATAGTGTCTCATCACACGATCCAAATCACATCACCGATCTCATGGCATCATGCCCAATCACATCGACTCAACTCCAAGTATCATATACTATCCTCATCAAACGTGTATACGTATATCCATATATATATATATAGCAACACATCCACATACACACACACACACACACACATATATATAGATGTATATATATACATATATATAGATGTATATATATACATATATATACATATATACATACATATATATATATATATCATATGCACCTAAACATATATGTATATATATATATATATGTGTGTGTGTGTGTGTGTGTGGATGTGTTGCTATATATACATATATACATATATATATATATATATATATATATATATCTCATATGCACCAAAACATATCTCGTGTGTGCATGTGTGTGTGTGTGTATCTTAACTCTAGGGTTTCGCAACTAAGAAACTAAACTAAAATCACATTCTTTCAATTATACTAAAACCAACCCAAGTCTCCTAAAGTCTTTCTTGCTACGTATATACATCTCACATATAAGTAATATATATATATATATATATCCTACGAAAATACGGGGGTGCTATACGCCATCCACCCGACTTCCCCCGTAGATATATATCTACTCACATTGATCCTTGCTTGCCGAAGTCGATGTCACCGTCCTCTTCTTCATCGTCCGACATCCACGTGAGGGTACCTACATATCCCATATATCATATCGCATCAAAACGTCTAATTCAAAACCAAAATGACACACGAATCACACATAGCTTAAAACCAATGGTCTACTCATGCAAAAGAGCCAAAAAACATCTGATATCGACGTACAAACGTCAAGTGACCGATACAAAACACAAAATCAAAACTTCATGTAACATTTCAGAAAAATAAAATATTATTTTTGGGAATTTTTATAATTAATAATATTATATTGAATATTTTTAATATTGCGGTATAATTAAATACCGATAAATTGGGAAAAATTTGGAAAATTACAGAAATTGCTGAAATGAGGGTGCTTTATTTGATTTCAGTAAATTATGAAATTTTATGATTTATTATACACTATTTTAATGCTAATCATGATTAAATATCGCTAATCGCGAATTAAGCCGGTTTTGTGCAAAACATGCACCATGTCACATTTACAAACACTTGTTACATTTTTTCCTATCATGTGTTTTCCTTTTCATGTATGGTTTTGTTTTGATAAGAATAGAAAAGAAAAGGAAAGAAAATGAAAGAAAAGAAAATGAATAAAGAAAGAGAGGCATGGGGCATTGATTAGGCATGGGGGGCTTGACTTTGGCTCTCTCTCTCTCCCCCCCTGATTTATAGAGATTTTATCGATCAAAAATATATTTACCGCAATCAAGAACGGCGTCGCTTTGCAGCTAGCCGGTGAATACGGGTCGGTCCACAGGGATGTTGTAATTTTCCTAGATGTTCTTACGAGCTAATTCCAAATGGTGTTTGGTCTTTTAATTAGATCTAAAAACGAAGTTGAGTTATACTAGGATTAGAAACTTGCTAGGATTAGGTTTAGGTAAGGTTTGGTAAATAAAGATCTACACCTCTTTCCAATGCCTTTAATTATATATCATATTAGGGTTATGGTAAATTTTAATAAAGGGGATTAGGATGATTGGGAAGATGTTTCTTCCTCTAGATCCTTGTCCTTCCTTTCTTAATCTTTACCCTAACCTCCATAGAAAACTTACAACTCCGGTCTTTTATACTACGGATCACCGTTACCTCGTGGGTAGAGTGCCGTAAGGAGCGGAAGATGAAAGTATGCATGGAGTCCTAATGTTCATAAGAGATTGGCAAAGAAAAGAGATGAGAGATCTTCATCTCTCAAACCCTTCCCTATTCCTAACCCTAACAAGTGAGGAAACTACTCGCTCATTGAGGGATCTACGAAAAACATAATTTTTATTTTCTTTTTGATTAAAGAGAGGAAAGATCTACTACAAGTTAATAAGAATTCTAAACTATATTAAACTAGGGCAAGAAAAGAATTTACCTAGGGCAGAAATGAAAAACTAGAACTAGGGCAGAAAAATAAACCTACTTACGATTGATGCTCTCCAACTTCAAAGAAACTGAAATTTTATTGATGAATAGAGGCATGGAAAAATACAATGATTTGGGTCCTATTTATAGGAGATAGAAACCCTAGGTTTACAATTGATTCGCACGTCTGCAATTACAAATTTGCCCTTAGGTTGACTATTCAGCGCCGCCACAAGAACTTGGTAAAAAATCTTCATCTCCGGGCACTAGACGGCCGCGGAACCGCGGCATGGGTGGGGGTAGGGCCGCGGTTCCGTGGCCCATTGGTTGGCTCCTCTGATGATTTTTTCTGGGCTCTTTCTAGACTCTTTGGGCTTTTTATTTCTTTAGTTCTTTTCTCCATTTGTCTTCTGGGTCTTCTCCAGATCTTTCATTGAAAACTTATAGTGGTCTTTTAACCGTTCACTTTGACAACTTGGACCTTGCGTTGCCTTGTACATTGTGAACTGTTCTTCATCTAGGCTTGACTAAGATCCTTCTATTTGTTGGTCAAAAGTCCCTTTTTTGTATCGTCTTTTGTCTTTTTCACTGTTTTCGCTCCAAGAACCTGTAACCTGTACTATGTAGCAGACATGCGTCAAAAGCACCTGTTTTTATTGTAAAATGCATAAGAATGGGGAATATAAAATGCAATATTATGATATGAACAAATACCCCAAACTTATCTTTTGCTCGTCCTCGAGCAAACTTATTTTTTATTCTCGATAAAACCTAACCACACTTTCGCAGGGAAACGCGATTGCACTGAGCACGTGCAACAAGCCATTAAACCTCTAGGTGTCCCTAGTAGGAGGAGTGTTGTCTCCTTAGGGTTTTCAGCAGATACTACCCATAAAATCCTATCAATTCGGCCCATTGACTTTAATTCTCCAATTAGGTTTTCTAACAGGGAATTCTATTATCTTCTACTCGTAAATTATCCACCCATATTCTTCACACTTTCTCATCATTTAACTTAAGATTATATATGTTCTATAGACTTACTTAGCTTTCAGCATTTCCCAAGTTTTCCTTCTAGGGTTCCATATCCACTTAGGAATTTTTATCAACTTTACTAAAGATACAAGTTCTATTCTTCACTCCTTTCTCTTATCTAAACTCCAATCACATACCCCTACGTATGTGTAAATATCACCCCTACACTTGGAAATTCAAATCAAGCAATCATACTCTTGTCCGTTGTCCAAAGCACTAATTAACTGGTGAATTTTTAATGAATTTTGCTTACACATCCTTCATGCGACCGTTAATATTTCTTGAGGTACCAACAACCGATTACAAGATATGTTTGCACTTTAAAGCGTAATTCCTAGTCTTGCAACACCCAAGGCTTTTAGCAGTGACTCCCAAACCAGTTGGTCTAAGGCACTAGGTGATGAAGCACCCTCGCTAAATATTTTTCTATTTTTACAGCCTTAAGTAATCACAAAACTAGTGTTCATTTTTTTCTTCTTTATTCACTTTTTTTCTTTTATTTTCTTCGTACTAAGAACTTTAGACAAGAGCATTTCAAGTTCTCCTCTACTATTCCAAGTTTCAAGGTGCGTGATTGTGCAATTTGTAGGGTATACATTTTCAGAATCTAGACTTAAGCTAGGAATTATTTTTCAAACTTATACTCTAATAAAAATATCAATACTTTTCCTTTGTTTCGACTTAGCCCAAGAAGTGAACTTAAAATTTGCCTATTTCTAAATAAACTACAAGGACATATACTTTCTACCGTTAAACATTAAGGAATGTTATTTTTAGGGTTTTTAATTCAATAAGTCTAAGATCTAGTTGTTCCTAGCCAGTTGACCTATTTGTCAAACTCAAGTCAATTAGCCTAAATTGAATACATTAATTTTTATAAAAAAAATTTGGAATTTTTCAATTTTTTATGGGTTTTTCTTTTTCTATTTTTTTTTTATTTTTCAATTTTTTCAAATTTTTATGATTTTCATATAAAGATGCAATGCAGAAATTAAATATGCAAAAGGAAAAGAAAAATATATACAAAAATTAAAATATGCAATGCAATGCAAAAGATAACTATATACACCACCATCTCCCCCAAACTGAAGCAAAGCAGTGCCCTCACTGCCCGGCCCTACGTCGCGCCCTTGAGCGTGAACGTGATCGCTCCTCCCTTGCCAATAGGGTTTGAATATCCCTCTCAATCTCCGTCAGTCGACGGTCGTGCTCTCGTGCAGTCGTCCTAAACTCTTCCCTCAAAGTATCAATTCCCCTCACAGCTCTCCTCATTAAGCGTGCATGCTCTTGAGAGGTCATCTCGCCCTCACTCGATGTCGAGCTAGAGCTAGGGGTGCGAGCGGGGATATTCTCTGCCGGTTCGGTTCGCGACCATATATCAGTCAGTCTAGAGTAGGACAAAGTAACGCCCTCAATAAGTGGTCGAACCGGAACTCCTCCCATCATGTAAAAGTCAAATTCCTCGACGGGGAGGAAATAACGGCAAAGCTGGGTGACTAGCATAGGACAGGGGTAGTTTGTAGCCCTTTTCCCCGCACCTATAGAATGAAGCAAAACAGTGCACATGTCGAAACGTGGGTTCTTTGTCATAAGAGTGTGCACTACATGTAAGGAGGGGGTGAAAAAGGTTGTGTTGTGAGAGTTGCCAAAGATGTTGTTTTGTGCCCACCGGCACACAGTAAAAACATTCGCGAAAAGGGTTCTTGCTTGGATACCCTTTCGCGTCTCCCTCGCGCAGTCGTTGCCCATCAAGGGCATGTAATCCTCAAATTGTAGGGGGTGGTCATGTGCAGGAAAACGAGGTATAAGTGTGACGTCGTGGATTAAATCCTTATCAATGTTAATTACGCGATCTCCCCAATTTAACTTTATATACCCTAAGTCCGCTAGACATCTATCCTCCATGGATTCATAAAAATGGGTAACTAAATCTGGTAGAGCAAAGGCAGAGGGGTGGTTGTAGATCAGAAAATTCCATCCCCTCCGCTCTATTTCGTGTGCAAAGTAGCTACCGTAAAGTTCGTGTGAGAAAACTGGAGAGAAATCCCTCTCGAATTGCATTCGATGTGCCATAATGATTCACAGATAAAAAATATGCAAGAAACAGAGAAGAAATTAACAGTGAGTACCTCCCCTGAAGTTTCAGGGGGTGAAGAAGCAGATCGGCGGCTGAAGCGCGGCGGGAGCACGCTTAAGCGGCGGAATCGCGGCGGGGAGGAGGCGGAGCTTCGGTTTCTCTCTACAGAAACTTTCTTGAGGCGGCTAGGGTTATGGGAGGATGTATTGTTTAGGGTATCAGAAATCAGAGGGCTCGGTTCCTTAAATAGGGGAGGGGGGAAATGAAAAATTGTAGACAAAACCCTCTAAAAGGAGGAAATTATTTGTAAATAAAAAATTTATTTATTTAGTAATTCTGAAATTATACAAAAAAGGTCCAAAAAAAATCTTGTTTTTCATTTTTTTTCTATTTTTTATGGTATTTTGTATTAATGTATTAACAAATGATACACCCCCCCCCCAAGCTTATTTAAAATTAAGTGTTGGAAAAATGGAAATTCGGGGGTGAAAGTGGAGGAGAATTAATCGGTGTAGATTGGCTCCTGCAAAAACAGGAGCTCCTCCGATAGGTCCGCCGTGAGGAACGGTTTCAATCGATGTCCATTCACTTTGAATAAAGTACCGTCCTCCGGATTTTCAAGATCAACCGCACCGTGTGGATAAACGGTGCGAACTACAAATGGTCCTTTCCATCTCGAACGGAGCTTGCCGGGGTGATAATGTAACCGAGTATCATAGAGTAAAACCTGTTGACCAGGTTTAAATGTTTTCCGCAGAAGGTGTTTATCATGGAACACCTTGGTTCGGTTTTTAACAATTACGGCATTATCATATGCCTTATCCCGCAGCTTTTCTAGTTCATTCAACTGCAGCTTTCGATTGCTGCCCGCATCTCCTAAACATAAATTCAACTCTTTGATAGCCCAAAATGCCTTATGCTCAATCTCTACTGGGAGATGGCAAGCCTTCCCGTAAACAAGCCGGTATGGAGACATACCAAGATTGGTCTTGTATGTGTTAGTTATATGTATGCCCTAGAGGCCATTGTTGTACATGAGATGTATATTGTAGTGGATGCTGGGACATATATAGGTAGGACTTTCTTGCTCGACATGATAGTACGCTATCTGGTTGTTCTTTATCTTAACATGTATACTTGCAGTCTCTCTATTACATATTATAAAGCCCTTAGGATGTGTGCTCGACTTCCAGGACTATGATGTGATCATACTAGTAGGGCCTGGGTAGTCCATGAGTACATCCTTCAATGTTCCTAGTCGTGGGAATATCGAGACGGGGCATCGATATTCCAGAGTAGACTAGCGTATATCTTCTCGACCCATATGATGGGCGATGGATGATCCCATATCCATTGGTGTTTGACATCAGAGATGGTATGCGGGTGCTCAGTGGAGACTGGGTACACTGAATGGACTCGCCGAGAACTCCCAGATAGTATTATACCTTACGTCAGATGACAGTTCTCTGGTGACACTGGTACAGCTTAGTCTGTTGACCCGAGATCGTCATAGAGTCTTGTGTGTCTCCCACTGTGCTTTGATTTCCACCCTACCACGGCTCTACTGAGTCGTGCAACCAGGTGGTTTTTGGGTACAGTCCCGATTCACATGGAGGCAATGAGCGATAGGAGGGGATTCGTCTCTCCCGGTATTGGGGGTTGATGTTGCGCTATGCTCGACTGGCCATAACTGGAAATCCCTGGCCAGAGTTGCACTGATTTACTGCTAAGTGTTATCAGTAGTTTCATGCTTGTTATGGACCTTACGTCGGCATGACTTATCAAGCTACTGGGGTCTGACGTTTACCACCCCTAGGCGAGATATGCGACATATCAAACGAACATACCGGACTGTGCGGTAAGTGTTACTGGTTGGATTCGCAGGAGTGTGAGCAGGCTTGCTCGTTGATCTTCTGATCGCTCAATACCAGGGTGGCCGTTACGTTTAGCAGACCGCTTGCGGCTTGTGGGTGATTGATATGATCACCACCTACTGCCGGCGTATTGACGAGTCTTTAGAGTCCTACACAGGGGTTTCCTGGCTCAAGCGAAACAAAATAGGAGCGCATATGAGATATGTGCGGGACCGAGATTGATACGATATGAGATACCGTATTCTATTCTCGCGATTTGTATCATCGGGCGGTTATATGAGATATAGCCGGGTTACCGAATCAAATGTTGATTCGATATATTGATACACTTGATACTAGTCGGTTATATGCAATATGACCGGATCGTTAAATCAAGTGTTGATTTAATGATTTAATGTATAATTATATATTTGATATATTACTTTACATTAACTAGTATTGGTTCACTTAAGATTGTCTTTCTCACTTGATGTGCACAAGTTGTATATGTGATATATTTTTGTGCACTAGTTTGTATCATGTTTGATGATACATGCAAACTTGGGTGTGTGTATGACTTACACCATGTTTAGGTTAATGGTTAGGGTTTTATTTATTTATTTATTTCGGTAAAACTAAATGGTGGCTTTTCTTGTTTTGGCTTGAAGCTTCATGAAGCTTCTTAGCATCTTTGAAAAAGTCTAACCATTTTGTTTTGTTCTTTGACCTAACCATCAACCTAAACTCTAGTTTAGTCTCTACAATGGTTTACTCACCCATGGTTGCAATATGATAGACTTCACTTGATTATTCATTATTCTATTATTCATTATTCTTTTCTTCTTCTTCATCTTCTTCTTCAAGTGAAGAAAGCTTTCTTGAAAATTTTAAAGTGAAGAAAAAGAGTGAGAAATCCAAATCCAAAGTGAACCCACTTCCTATTTCTTCATCCTCTACCACTTTCTATGTAGTATAGGGTGTTCTCTTCACAAAGTTCTTGACCAAGTGAAAGAATAGCTTGAGTTTGAGTCTCCCCGACGTAGATCATCTTCGGCCTCGAAGTCAACGACCTAGCCCGTTCATTTCTCCAAAGAAACCATCGCTAGGGTCCAGGATCCCGATGATCGCAGCGAAGGGATGTCAACACGGAGCTTTAGAAGTGAAGGACCGGATCTACAAAGGTTGTAATTCCTTTCACTTAGTAGTAAAGTAGTTTACTTTCTTATAGTTTCACCTAATCTCTAGTTAACGATCTTGCATAGAGTTGTTAGGCACATAAAAATTTGAAACGGGCATGGTTGATGCCCTGTAGAACCTTGTTAGTGTGCCTAGTAACCCTACAGTGGTATCAGAGCCTAGCTAGAGCTTTAGGCGAAGTGTAGACGAAGTTAGAAACCCGATCGAACCCCGAAACCCTAATCGATACCCTTCTCTGTACATTTTCTGAAACTGTGGATTTTTGTGAATTAAAAATGCTCAAAAAATAGAGCAGGGAAATATAAGGATAATTGTACAAAACGAAACCCTAACTCTACTATAGCGCCGCGGAACCGCGGCCCTACCCTGCTTTTGGCGGCGGTTCTGCGGCCGTATGTAATGCTTAGGGATCCGTTTTCCTACAGTAATGCCCATAGCAGTTTCCTCTGTTTTCTGGGAATTTTTAATTTATACTCAAGAGTTGAGTTTTCTGGGTTGTATTGGGGACTCGATGATTTGATCGGATTATTTAACTTTGTTTATTTTGTTTTTCCGGGTATTTTAGAAAGTGTTAAAAAGTTCGACCGGATATCAATAACTCACTTTTTCCCGACCCGGAAAATTTCGAAGTGTTGGATTTTTCCGCAGTTTAAGAACGTCTAAGTAGTGCAAGTAACGCGATGGACCCTCTAGAAGACAACAAACCTTAACTCGATTATGTGACCGTCTTGAACTGCCTTTTGAACCTTAGGGTTTGGGGCAGTACGGCGTGCCACATGTGAGGCGTTGGCTTGACCCTTCTACGGCTGGACCGTTGGTACTGTGGCATGAAATGGATGTTTTTTAAACTCCCCTCAAGTGTTGAGCTATTCGGGAAAACTTGGGTGTTTGATTGTTCGATCGGAATGTTTAACATTGTCTATTTATCTGGAATGTGATACAATATTTGGAATCCACAAATAGTTATGAGATAACTAATTTGAATGAAATAAATCTAGCAGTTTAGTCTCACTTGATCGGTTGCCACGGGATTTTGATGTGATCAAAAGTCCATCGCAATCACGTTGCGTATGCGGATATTCGCCGGTAAACTTAATAGACAGCCACGCCCCATAACCCCGACCAAGTGACTGTAGGAGAACCCCGTCGCCAAAAGCATCCGTTCGGGTGCTCGCGGCAGCGGTGTTCCGCCTTAGTGCACTTCGTCGACGGCATCCAGGGATGCGGTCGTCTACTAAAGTTTGCGACGAGCATTCGTTCAGGATGTCGGGAATCTTGTTGAATTGCCCGACTTGATATTGAAAAGAGTTTTCGATAATGAGACTAAAATGTGGGGTTTATAATTGTTAGGCATGTGATGTCTAAGGAATTCATTTGATTAGGCATGCGATATCTAAGGAGGTTGCAGATTCCAACTGTTGTAGTTTTACACTTTCTTTTCTGCGACCGTAAGTGTAATATGTGATATCGCCGGTTTCGTTGCTATATGTCAATGACAATTGGGATGGGCATGTTTACTTACGTTGATGACATGTGATGTTATGTGTTGCTGGATATGTTATATTGGATCGTCGTGTTTGAATAGCCGGGGGGTTTTATGTGAGATGAGTGTTTTTTCATTTTTCATTCATGTAAAAAACTTGTATGTAATATTCTTTTATTGGGGCACTTCCAGGTTGAGGATGATGTCACCATTGTATATTATTTACTTTTCCGCATTAGGATAGACCCAAGGTGGGGAGCACAAGTAACCGGGTTCTAGGGTCCAGTGGGAGACCATCTCGAGGAGTCGAGTCCGGGTCTCCTAACTCTAGAATTGGTAGGGTTGCTTGCCGCTCTCGTAGGGGTCTAGGGGTGTGGGATTGGCTATTCATCATGACCGTGGAATCCGTGTTTTATACAGGCTCAAAATAAAACACGGACGTCCTAGTATATCCAATATTTCATATGATATTTTCTGCTGCGTTATCTGTGATGTGATCATGTGATTTGTTCAGATAGATATTGAATATAGTATATATGATATATTATATAGACGTTGCTTATGTTTTATACCCGCGCTAGCCCTGCCCCGCTCTGCCGTTAGTTACCTAACCTAACGGTGCAGACGGGACATCGAGGCGAATGCGGATGGCATAAGTGTACGTTGTATTTATCTGTGATGTTTAGGTGGAATTAAATGATGGGACATTCATTAATGAGATTAATGAAAGAAAATAAACCTAAAAGATGTTATGGAATCGAATTTCAAAAATCAGGTAGCTCTAGTTGTTGCTTTGCATAGCGGTGTTTCTTGTAGAACATCCAGCGTCTTATTCGATAGGGAAAGAGCCGACGATCCCTTCACCGGGAGTGACCTCTTTAGCAATAACTAGCAGATGCTACAACCTTCGGTTTGTCTTTTGATTGCTTTTCTAGTTCTTGCTTTGCATAGTGGTATTGTGAATATCCTGCACCTCATTCGACGAGGAAAGAGCCGAGATCCCTTCACCGGGAGTGACCTCTTTAGCGAAACTAGCAAAAGCCTCAAAAACACTCCATTTAAAAACCATTTGATTCTGCAGCGAGATCGAGTTCAGAGCGTTAAAGGTTTTATTAAAAACCATTCGCAACCCTCCGTCATTTTAGGAAGTAGAGTACTTAGTATTCGTGCTGTGTTTGTTGACCATAGTCAAGGCACAGTGTACGGTAGCTAAGTGATGTCTTCCTACACCACATATAATGCGATTAGTTAAGACAATCGCATGACTTTGTTGACCTTAGTTAAGGGTCATGTGGGTTGGTCCAATTAATCACGAAATGACGGGTAGAACTTGACTAGTGCTTATGATTTGTTGACCATAGTTATGGTCATAAGTGCTAGGGGTAAAAACCTTTATCGGGAGTTTCAAGTGTTGAAATTTGCAATGAGATTGCATACCTTCTATATGATAGTTGGATCCTGATACCCACTGCGAGTAATTGTTACTCCTGGGAGAGTTTTGCACTTTACAATTAGCCGATCAAGTAGGTGTCTAGAAAGGTGTCAACGGGGTTACGCCCCTGGGAAAACGAGGTTTACTTTAATTAGGTCCGTGTGAAAGCACGGGGAACCTCCCTCAAAGTACCGGCACTGGCCTGGCTGAAAAATTGGCGAACTTGTAGAGTGTAATTAATCCCAGCTAGTCTTTCCTTTTAAGGTTTGAAGGAAGATTTGATAAAAACAGTGGGAGCCATCCTGATTAGATAAAATATATAACCAATCTAATCTTGCAAGAGCGCACGCAGAGTGTTTTCTTCTCTCTCTCTCCAGGTAGCGACCATGTCATGCCTTAATCAAGATAATAATATGGATGTATTGACCGAACCCGCTTGTTATACTGAGCTGGGGAACGTTGGTCCCGCTCCAACTTATAATTGTTATAAGACCGAGCATGAATTAGGGAAATACCAGATTTCCCGTGCCGCCCAAACGAAGAAAGTGCATGATGATGCATCTTCTTCGGGTATGTTCATTACAAAGAACTGTTTGTCTGTATCCTCTACGTCCTAGGCATTAGATACCGGATCAGGATCCCAAAAATGTAATCTGTTACATGGGCTACAGAAAGGTAGAGAACTGAGAGCGGGTGATAAGTTTCATGAGACAGAAAACGGTACAAGTGTTGCAGCCAAGTCTGTTGGTCACTATCATCCTGTATTACCAGAATACATTGATTCTGAACGAATGTTATTAGATACCGAACCTGATATACAACATCATATCAGTCTCTTTATTTACTAAAGAAGGATATAATTTTGTATTGTTGGATAATGTTTTGAACATTTCCTATATCAATAGTTGATCGGTTCAGGCACGTTATCTAAAAGCATATACATTCTAAATCAAACTACAGTTCTTAACGTACAGAACACACACAAGAGGAAGAGTTCAGAATTGGACGATTCCTTCTTGAGGTATTGTAGACTAGGTCATATCAATGTGACCCGACTAGCTAAAGTTACATTTAGATGCATATTTAAATCAGTTTAAATTTACATCTTATGAAACTTGCCAGTCATGTCACAAAGATAAGATGACCATAGCTCCGTTTACTGGAAACAGAGAAAGAGTTAGTGAACTATTGGGACTGATACATAGTGATGTATGAAGGTCCCCAGTCTACATATGCCAAGACTGGTTCTTTGTACTTCCTTACATTCACCGATGATCTCTCAAGATTCGGACACATGTTCCTGTTGAAACACATGTCTGAAGCTTTTGAGAAATTCAATGAATATAAGTTAGAAGTAGAGAACCAAATATAGGTATAAGTATTATGTCCTTTGATGTGATCAGGGAGGAGAATACTTGAGCACGGGATTCCTGGACTATTCTAAAGGAGAATGAGATTCTCTCTCAGCATTACTCCTCCGTATACACCACAGCACGTCGGTGTATCGGGGTGGAGCAATCACACCCTATATGATATGGTGCGCTCTATGATAAGTACTACTGAGTTACCTGTTTCCTTTTGGGGGTTATGCACTTAAGAAGCTGCATACCTATTGAATTAGGTTCGAATCAGATCACTGCCTACCACTCCATATGAGATATGGTATGTGAAGAGCCCATCTCTTAAGCAAGTTAAGATTTGGGGTTGTCCGGCCTATGTCATAAGCAAAATCCGGACAAGCTCGAGACAAGGTCAGTTCTGTACAACTGAAAGGAGTTCCAGCTATACAAACTACAGCTGATGATTTGATAGAACCAAAGGATTCAATAGTCCCCGACGAACCTTAGCCTCTCCGCCGATCTAGCAGGGTTCCTCATCCGCCTGAGAGATACTTCGGTTTCTCAATGACAGTGGGAGCGAGGATTGCATCATGAGATGATGACCCAACTAGTTTCGAGCAGGCCATCGAGAGTGAGGACTCTGTAAGAATGGCTGGATGCTTAGCGATCTGAGATGGAATCCATGTACACCAACAAAGTATGGACTTTGGATGCTGTATCTGAAGGGTTAAATCCCCATCAGGAGCAAGTATATCTTGAGAAAATTACTTAGTGTAGATGGAAAAGTTGAGACTTTCAAAGGTAGACTTGTTAAAGGTTTTCGTCATCGACCAGGCGTGGATAATGATGAAACCTTTTCCAGTGGCTGTGCTTAAGTCCATCCGGATCCTACTTGCCATTGCTACATACCATGATTATGATATCTGGTGGTTGGGTGTCATGACTGCTTTTCTAAATATTGATTTAGAAGAGAGCGTCTATAAGTACACAGCCAGAGGGCTTCGTAGACAGTGGGAGCAGCGAAAACGTGTGCAAGTTGCTTTACAGGATAAAGCAGGCATCGCGGAGTTGGGAAGTCTGTTTTAATGTAGTTGTCAAAGAGTTTGAGTTCATCAAAATGGTAGATGAACCTTGTATATACAAAAAGGTAGTAGAGAGTAAGATGGTCATCCTCGTATTGTATGAGAACAACATACTCTTGATAGGAAAAGAGTCTCCTATGCTACGCTCGGTCAATCTCCTCTTATCACATGGATTCTCCATATAGGATCAAAGTGATACCTCATAAATCCTGGGTTTTGGATCTATGAGATAGATCTAAATGGATGTTAGGATTCTCACTAGGTGTAGTAAGATGGTATCAATGGATCCTGGGGAGAATCACTGGAAAGGTTCCAGGGTGATAAGGACGACTGAATATCAGTCGAAGGCATTGTCTTTACCCTCAGTGGAGGGACGGTATGTTGGAAGAGTTCCAAGCTGGATACCGTGGCAAACTAGACGATAAAGGCTGGTGACATCGCTATCAAAGATACTACCAAAGAGGCAGTTTGGGTGTATATTAGTTCATGAGATGAACTAGGTTCCTACCATTGTGTGACAATGGAAGTGTGGCTTTGGCCCAGGAACCCCAGTCCCATCAGTGACCCAGACATATTCTGAGGCAGCATCACCTGATCATGGAGATAGTTGATCTCCAGGGTGATCAAGGTTAGGAGAGTAGACTCAGAGGACAACACGGCGGATCCACTCACAAAGGCCTTTTCCCAGAGAGAGAATTTTATGGGATGGTTGAGTATGAGATACTGCAACCACTGCTACAGATGGCCCTAGTGCAAGTGGGATATTGTTAGTTATATGTATGCCTTAGAGGCCATTGCTGTACATGAGATGTATATTGTAGTGGATGCTGGGACATATATAGGTAGGACTTTCTTGCTCGATATGATAGTACGCTATCGGGTTGTAGCGGCATTTCGTTTCTCCGCGATATCCGGCCCAAGTGTTGGCACCGGGAGCAAGTCTTGCAGTATTCATATGCATCCTTGAAGAGTCGTGGCCAATAGAAACCACACTGCAAGACTTTCTCGGCTGTCTTCTTTGGGCCAAAGTGTCCGCCACATGCTTTATCGTGGCAAAAAGACAGCACACTCTTAAACACGTTTTCTGGTACACACCGACGAATGATTTGGTCGGAACAGTATTTAAAAAGATAAGGTTCATCCCAGTAAAAATGCTTTGCTTGGGACAAGAATCGAAGTTTATCCTGTTTCGACCAATCTTTAGGTATCAAGCCGGTGGCTAAGTAGTTTACTATATCAGTGAACCATGGTTCGCAAGAAACGGTCAAGAGTTGCTCATCGGGAAAAGCATCAGTGATAGGAAGTTCAAGTGTAGACGAAGAAGGAAGTCGTGAAAGGTGATGGGCCACTACGTTTTCACATCCTTTTTTGTCCCTTATGACAAGGTCAAACTCTTGTAGCAGGAGGATCCAACGTAATAGCCTCGATTTAGCATCCTTCTTCGCAAAAAGGTGGCGAAGAGCTGAATGATCCGTATACACAATGACTGAAGAGCCGATTAAATAAGGCCGGAATTTTTGAAGTGCAAACACAAAGGCTAAAAATTCTTTTTCCGTTGTTGTGTAGTTTAGTTGGGCCTCATTTAGTGTTCGGCTAGCGTAATAAATCACATGCGGCATCTTATTAATGTGCTGTCCAAGAACAACACCAATGGCAAAATCTGATGCGTCGCACATAATTTCGAAGGGGTGCGTCCAGTCTGGAGATGAAAGTGTTAGTTATATGTATGCCCTAGAGGCCATTACTATACATAGGATGTATATTGTAGTGGATGCTTGGACATATATAGGGAGGACTTTCTTGCTCGACATGATAGTATGCTATCTGGTTGCTCTTTACCTTAACGTGTACACTGATTGTCTCTCTGTTACATGTTGGTAAAGCCCTTAGGATGTGTACTTGACTACTTGGACTATGATGCAGATCATACTAGTGGGGACATGGTAGTCCATAAGTACATCCTTCAAAGTCCCTAGTCGTGGGTGTATCGAGACGGGGCATCGATATACCAGAGTAGACTAGCGTATACCTTCTCGACCAATACAGATGGGCGATGGATGATCCCATATCCATTGGTGTTTGACATCAGAGATGATGTACGGGTGCTCAGTAGAGACTGGGTACACTGGACGGACTCGCCGAGAACTCCCAGATGGTATTATACCTTACGTCAGATGGCAGTTCTCTGGTGACACTGGTACAGAGTAGTCTGTTGACCCGAGATCGTCATAGAGTCTTGTGTGGTTCCCACTGTTCTTTGATTTCCACCTTACCACGTCCAAGAGGGCGTGCAAAACGGTGGCTTTTGGGTACAGTCCCGAATCACATGGAGGCAATGAGCGATAGGAGGGGATTCGTCTCTCCCGGTATAGGGAGTTGATGTTGCGCTGTGTTCGATTGGCTATAACCAGAAATCCCTGGCCAGGGTTGCTGAGATATACTGGTAAGTGTTACCAGTAGTTTCTCGAACTGTTATAGACCTCATATCGACACGACTTATCGAGCTATTGGGGTCTGACATTTACCACCCCTAGGCAAGATATGCGACATATCAGACGACAAGACCGGACTGTACGGTAAGTGTTACTGGTTGGATTCACAGGAGTGTGAGCGGGCTTGCTCGTCGATCTTCTGATCGCTCAATACCCGGGTGGCCGTTACGTTTAGCAGACCGCTTGCGGCTTGTGGGTGTTTGATATGATCATCACCTGCTGCCGGCGTATTGACGAGTCTTTAGAGTCCTACACAGAGGTTTCCTGGCTCAAGCGAAACGAAATAGGAGCGCATATGAGATATGTGCAGGACCGAGAATAATGCGTGTATGTGATACCGTATTCCATTCTCGCGATGAATGTATCGACTGGTTATATACGATATAACCTAGTTATCGAATCAAGGATTGATTCGATAAGCCGATACATTGGATACTAGTCGGTTATATGCGATATGACCGGATCGTTAAATCAAGTGTTGATTTAAGAATTTAATGTATAATTATATATTTGATATATTACTTTGCATTAACTAATATTGGTTCACTTTATATGGATTTTCTCACTTGAAGTTCGCAAGTTGTATATGTGATATACTTTTGTGCACTTGATTGTATCATGTTTGATGATACATGCTTACTTGAGTTTGTGTAAAGATTAAACCATGGTTTTATGAGTGGTTAGGGTTTTTTTTATTTACTTATTCATTTATTTATTTCTTTTGTTCATTTTGGCAAAAGAAAATAATAAAGAGAGAGAATGGTGGCTTTCTTTGTTTGCATCATGAAGCTTCATGAAGCTTTGACGAAGTGACCATTTTGTCTCATGCTTAACCCTAACCACTCCATCTAACCTTAGTTAAATCTCTACACTAAACCATGGTTGGATTATGATAAGTATTCAATTTATTTTCTATTTTGAATATACTTATCATAACATTTTCTTCTTCTTCTTCTTCATCTTCAACATGAAGAAGCTTGCTCCATCAATGGCAACTTGAGCAAATGAGTGAGAAATCCAAATCTAAAGTGAACCCACCTCCTATTTCTTCATCCTCAACCTCTTGCCAAGTAGTATAGGGTGTTTCCTTCACAAGTTTTCATGGTTTGGTGAAGGTGGAGCTTGATCTTGTGATGCCTCGACGTAGATCATCTTCTGCACATAGTCGATGACCTAGCCCGTCCATTCTCCGATGAAGCCGACGCTAGAGCCCGGGATTCGATTTGGACAGCGAGGAGACATCATCACGGAGCTATGGAGGTGGAGCACCGGATCTACAAAGGTTGTATTTCCGTTTACACTTTAGTTAAGTTGTTAACTAGTTGCATCTTTCGCCTAAAATTCTAGTTAACGATCCGTATTAGGGTTTCTCGGCACTTGTAATTTTTGAAATTGGCATGGTTGATGCCTTGTGAGACCTCATTAGTGTGCCTAGGAACCCTACAGTGGTATCAGAGCCTAGCTAGAGCCTTAGGCGAAGCGTTGACGGAGTTTGAAGTCCGATCGAACCAAAACCCTAACCCGAAAATGCTCTCTGGACTTTTTTCAAAAACTGGATTTTTTCCAAATTAAAAATGCTTAAAAAATTCAGCAGGAAATTCTAAGAATTACGGTGCAAAAATTACCTAATGATCTGTCTAAAGCGCGGCGGATCCGCGGCATTAGCCGCCTATTGAGGCGGTTCCGCGCCCATTTAGTCTCTTCAGTCAACCATTTTTGCACAGTAACTTTTTTATTTAAATGCTGAGTTTTATGGGAATTTTTAATACTTATTCAAGAGTTGAATATTCCAGGGTGTTTTGGAGCTTAGTTGATTCGATCGGATTATCAGACTTTGTCTATGTGGCTTTCCGGATATATTGAATATGTTAAAAAGTTCGACCGGATATAAATACCCACCTTTTCCCCTGTCGGGAAATTTCCAAGTATTGGATTTTTCCGTGGTTTAAAGACGTTCTAAGTAGTGCAAGTAACGCGATGGACCCTCTAGAAGACAACAAACCTTAACTCGATTATGTGACCGTCTTGAACTGCCCTTTGAACCTTCGGGTTTGGGGCAGTACGGCGTGCCACATGTGAGGCGTTGGCTTGACCCTTCTACGGCTGGACCGTTGGTACTGAGGCACGAAGTGAATGTTTATAAACTTATTTCAAGAGTTGAGCTGTTATCCGGGAAACTTGGGTGTTCGAATGTTCGATCGGAAAGTTTAACATTTTCTGCTTATCCGGAATGGGACACAATAATTGGAATTCACAAGAAGTTATGAGATAACTGAATGAATATTATAAACATAGCACTTTAGTCTCACTTGATCGGTTGCCACGGAATTTTGATGTGATCAAAAGTCCGTCGCAATCACGTAGCGTACGCGGATACTCGCCGGGTAAACTTAATAGACAGCCTCGCTCCATAGCCCCGAGCAAGCGACTGTAGGAGAACCCCGTCGCCGAAAGCATCCGTTCGGATGCTCGCGGCAGCGGTGTTCCGCCTTGGTGCACTTCGTCGACGGTATCGGGGGTGCGGCCGCCTACTAAAGTTTGCGACGAGCATTCGATCAGGCTTTCGGGAATCATGTTGAATTGCCTGACTTGATATTGAAAAGAGTTTTCGATAATGAGACTAAAATGCGGGGTTTATAATTGTTTGGCATGCGATGTCTAAGGAGTTCATCTGATTAGGCATGTGATGTCTATAAAGGTTGCGAATTCCAACTTTTGTAGTTTTACACTTTCTTTTCTGTGACCGTAAGTGTAATATGTGATATCGCCGGTTTCGTTGCTATATGTCAACGACAATTGGGATGCGCATATTTACTTACGTTGATATCATGTGATGTTATGTGTTGCTGGATATTTTATATTGGATCGTCGTGTTTAAATAGCCGGGGGTTTTTATGTGAGATGAGTGTTTTTCTTTTTCATTCATGTAAAAACTTGTATGTAATATTCTTTTATTGGGGCACTTCCAGGTTGCGGAAGATGTCACCTTTTGTATATTATTTACTTTTCCGCACTAGGATAGACCCAAGGAGGGAAGCACAAGTAACCGGGTTCTGGAGTCCAGTGGGAGACCAACTCGAGGAGTCGAGTCCGGGTCTCCTGACTCTAGAATTGGTAGGGTTGCTTGCCGCTCTCGTAGGGGTCTAGGGGTGTGGGTTTGGCTATTCATCGCGACCGTGGAATTCGTGTTTTATACTGGCTCGTATTGAAAACACGGACGTCCTAGTATATCCAATATTTTATATGTTTCTTCTGCTGCGATATCTGTGATGTGATCATGTGATGTTCTGTGATGGATACAGTATATAGTATATATTTGATATATTATATAGACGTTACTTATGTTTTACACCCGCGCTAGCCCTGCCCCGCTCTGCCGTTAGTTACCTAACCTAACGGTGCACGAGGGGACATCGAGGCGAATGCGGATGGCATAAGTGTACGTCGTATTTATCTGTGATGTTTAGGTACTTAAATGATGGGACTTCATTAATATGATTAATGAAATAAAAGAAACCTAAAGATGTTGTAGAATCGAATTTCAAAATAAAACAGGTAGCTACAGTTCTTGCTTTGCACAGCGGTATATGTGATATATCCTGCACCTTATTCGATGAGGAAAGGACCGAGATCCCTTCACCGGGAGTGACTCCTTTAGCAATAACTGGCAGATGATACACACTCGGTTTGTCTTTTGATTGCTTTTAAGAGTTTTTGCTTTGCACAGTGATATATATGATATATCCCGCACCTCATTCGACGAGGAAAGGGCCGACGATCCCTTCACCGGGAGTGACCCCTTTAGCAAAACTAGAAAAGCCTCAAAACTACTCCATTTCAAAATCATTTGATTCTACAACGATATCAAGTTCATTACGCAATAGGTTTTCAGAAAAACCTGTCGTAGCCCTCTGTCATTTCAGATAAGTCCTGTTTAGTATTCGTGCTGCGTTTGTTGACCTTGTCAAGGCGCAGTGTGCGGTAGCTAACCAGTATTTATCTGCTTATGCATATGATACAGATTGGGTTAGGGTAGTCGTGCGGCCTTGTTGACCTTGTCAAGGGTCGTGCGGGTGGGTTTGATTCAATCAAGAAATGGCGGGTTGAACTCGACTTGCGGTCTATGGTTTGTTGACCTTGTCAAGGTCATAGATCGTTCGGGGAAAAATATTATCGGGAATTTCAAGTGTTGAAATTTGCAATGAGATTGCATACCTTCTATGAGATAGTTGGATCCCGATACCCGCTGCGAGTAAGAGTTACTCCTGGGAGAGTTTTACACATTACAATTAGCTGATCAAGTAGGTGTCTAGAAAGGTGTCAACGGGGTTACGCCTCTGGGAAAACGAGGTTTACTGTAATTAGGTTCGTGCGAAAGCACGGGGGACCTCCCTCAAAGTACCGACACTGGCCTGGCTGAAAGATTGGCGAGCTTGTAGTGCGTAATTAATCCCGGCTAGTCTTTCCTTTTAGGGTTTGAAGGAAGATTTGATAAAAAGCAGTGGGAGCCATCCTGATTAGATAAAATAATAACCAATCTATTCTTGCAAGAGCGCACGCTGAGTGTTTTCTTCTCTCTCTCTCCAGGTAGCGACCATATCATGCCTTAATCAAGATAATAATACGAATTATTGACCGAACCCGCTTGTTATACTGAGCTGGGGAACGTTGGTCCCGCTCCAACTTATAATTGTTATAAGACAGAGCAGGAAATTGGAGATTACCAGAATTCCCGTGCCGCCCAAACGAAAAGAGTGCATGATGATGCATCATCTTCGGGTATGTTCATTACAGAGAACTGTTTCTCAGTATCCTTTACGTCCTGGGTATGTGATACCAGATCAGGATCCCAGATATGTAATCTGTTACATAGGGCTACAGATAGGCAAAGAACTGAGAACGGGTGATAAGTTTCATGAGGCAGAAAACGGGGCAAATGTTGCAGCCAAGTCTGTTGGTCACTGTCACCCTGTATTACAAATACATTGATTCTGAACGAATGTTATTAGATACCGAACCTGATATACAAAATCATATCAGTTTCTTTATTAGTAAAGAAAGGATATAATTTTGTATTGTTGGATAATGTTTTGAACATTTCCTACACCAAAAGTTGATAAGATCAGGCACGTTATCTAAAAGCATTGATGTTCTAAATCAAACTACAGTTCTTTAGTATAATGAACACACAAGAGGAAGAGTTCAGAAATGAACGAATCCTTCTTGAGGCATTGTAGACTAGGTCATATCAATGCGACCCGACTAGCTGAAGTTACATGAAGATGCAGATTTAAATCAGTTTGAATCTACATCTTGTGAAACTTTCCAGTCATGTCACAAAGATATAATGACACCAGCTCTGTTTATTGGAAACAGAGAAAGAGTTAGTGAACTCTTGGGATGATACATGTTGATGTATATAAGGTCCCCTGTCTACATATCCCAGGACTGGTTCTTTGTACTTCGTGGCATTCTCTGATAATCTCTCAAGATTCAGACATATGTTCCTGTTGAAAAACAAGTCCGAACCTTTTGAGATATTCACAGAATATGAGTTAGAAGTAGAGAACCAAAATACGGGTATAAGTGTTATGTCCTATAATGAGATCAGGGAGGAGAATACTTGTGCATGGAATTCCTGGACTTTTCTAAAGGAGAATGAGATTCTCTCTCAGCATTACTCCTCCGTATACACCATAGCACGATGGTATATCGGGGCGGAGCAATAGCACCCTATGTGATATGGTGTGCTCTATGATGAGTACTACTGAGTTACCTATTTCCTTTTTGGGAGTTATGCGCTTGAGAAGCTGCATACCTATTGAATAGGATTCCAATCAAATCAGTTGCCTACCATTTCATATGTGATATGGAAAGGGAAGAGCCCATATCTTAAGATAGTTAAGATTTGGGGTTGTCCGGCCTATGTCTAAAAGCAAAATCCGGACAAGCTCGAGGCAAGGACTGTTATGTAGAACTGGAAATGTTCCAACTATACAAACAACAGCAGATGATTTGGTAGAACCAAAGGATTCAGAAGATTCCAACGAACCTCAGCCTCTCCGCCGATATAGTAGGGTTCCTCACCCACCTGAGAGATATTTCAATTTCTCCATGACAGTGGGAGCGAGGATTGCGTCATGAGATGATGACACAACTATTTTCGAGCAGGCCATCGAGAGTAGGGACTCTATAAGAATGGCTGGATGCTGATTTAGAGAGGTTTTGTCGATCAAAAATATTTCTATTTACCGCAATCAAGAACGGCGTCGCTTTGCAGCTAGCCGGCGAGTACGGGTCGGTCCACAGGGAAGTTGTGAGTTTCCGATTCGCGCTTACGAGTTAATTCCGAAGGGTGTTCGGATTAATTATTAAATCTAAAAACCTTATTAACCTAGGGCAATTATCTTGATCTACTCTTGCTAGGGCTAGGTTTAGGGATGGTTTGGAAATGTAATTAAATCTCACCACTTTCAATACCCGAATGAAGATCAGTGAGGAGTTATGGTAATTATCAATAAAGTGGATTAGATCCGTTCGGGAAGGTGTTCCTTCCTCTAGGTTCTTGTCCTTCCTTTAGAGATCCTTACCCTAACCTCCATGGAAAACATCACACCCGGGCCTTTATACTACGGTATCACCGCTACCTCGAGGGATAGAGTGCCATAGGGAGCGGTATGTGCATGTATGCATGGAGTCCTATTGTAAATATTTGGTGGGTAAGAAAAGGATGAGAGATCTCATCTCTCAAAATCCTTCCCAAAAGCTAAACCCTAAACAAGTTCCTAGGGCATGAAATTAAATCTACCTAAGGCAAGAAATTAAATTACTTACAGATGCATCCCTCCAATCATCCATGCAGGGTTGTCAGATCTGAATTTCAGAATGGAAAAGAAGCACCGATGCTCTCCAAAAGATTTCTAAATTTTATTCATTAAAGGGAGGCATAAGAATTACAATGATTAGAGTTCTATTTATAGGAAATAGAAAACCCTAGGTTACATCTGATTCGCATGTCTACAATTACTAAAATAGCCCTCTAGAAAGACCGGTCAACGAAGCCACTGAATTTTGGTAAAAAATAATTCTCCTTTTTTCTTCTACTGGCCGCGGAACCGCGGCAATGGTGGGCTTGGGCCGCGGTTCCGTGGCCCTTTAGTTGGCTCACATGCTGAAATTTTAGGGTTTTGTTCTTGGTCCTTTTTGTCTTCTGGTTCTTTGGTTCTTTTTCCATTTGGGCTTCTAGGTTGGTTCCAGATCTTCAGTGAACAATTTGCAATGGCTTTTTAACCGTTCGCTTTGAGTCGATGTCTTGAATCTTTGCTTTGTGAATTGTTCCTTATGTAGGCTTGATCAAGATTCTCTGTTTGTTGGTTAAAGTCCACATTTTCATCGTCTTTACATCGTTTGCACTGTTTTCTGTCCAAGAACCTGTAACCTGTAACATGTAGCAGACATGCGTCAAAAGCACCTGTTTATTTATAAAAAGAATAAGAATGGCGAATATAATAATGCAATATTCTAGTCTGAACAAATACCCCCAAACTTATCTTTTGCTCGTCCTCGAGCAAACTTATTTTTATTCACTAAAATCCTAACCACACTTTCGCAGGGAAACGCGATTGCACTGAGCACGTGCAACAAGCCGTTAAACCTCTAGGTGTCCCTAGTAGGAGGAGTGTTGTCTCCTGAGGGTTTTCAGCGGATTACACCCACAAAATCCTATCAACTCGGCCCATTGACTTTTGTTCTCCAATTAGGTTTTCTAACTAAGAATTCTATTATCTTTTACTTGTAAATTATCCACCCACATTCTTCACACTTCCTCATTATTTAACTTAAGATTATATATGTTATGTAGACCTACTTAGCTTTCGGCATCTCCTAAGTTTTCCTTCTAGGGTTACATCTCCACTCAGGAATTTCTATCAACCTTACTAAAGATACAAGTTTTATTCTTCATTCCTTTCTCTCATCTAAACTCTAATCACATATCCCCACGTGTGTGTAAATATCACCCCTACACTTGGAAATTCAAATCAAGCAATCGTACTCTCGTCCATTGTCCAAAGCACTTATTGATTAGTGAATTTTTAAATGAAATTTGCTTACACATCCTTCATGCGACTGTTAATACTTGTTGAGGTACCAACAACCGATTATAAGATGCGTTAGCACTTTAAAGCGTACTTCCTAGTTTTGCAACACCCAAGGCTTTTAGCAGTGACTCCCAAACCAGTTGGTCTAAGGCACTAGGTGATGAAGCACCCTCGCTAAAGATTTTTCTATTTTTACAGCCTTAAGTAATCACAAAAACCAGTGTCCATTTTTTTTTCTTTATTCACTTTTTTTTTCTTTTATTTTCATTGTACTAAGGACTTTAGACAAGAGCATTTCAAGGTCTCTTCTACTATTCCAAGTTTCAAGGTGCGTGATTGTGCAAGTTGTAGGGTATACGTTTTCAGAATCTAGACTTAAGTTAGGAACTATTTTTCAAACTTATACTCTAATAAGAACATCAATACTTTTCCTTTGTTTCAACTTAGCCCAAGAACTGAACTCAAAATTTGCCTATTTCTAAATAAACTACAAAGACATATACTTTCTACCGCAAAACTTTAAGGAAGGTTATCTTTAGGGTTTTTAATTTACCAAGTCAAAGATCTAGTTGTTCCTAGCTAGTTAACCTATCTGTCAAACTCTAGTCAAATAAGCCAAAATTGAATACAATAGTTTTTATAATTTTTTTTTTGAAAATTTTCAATTTTTATGGGTTTTCAAATAAGTATGCAAATGCAAAAATATGTACAAATGAATGGGAAGGAAGAAGACGTACCGAGCATACCCCCAAACTTGAACTTAACAGGGTCCTCACTGTCATGCTAAACCAAGAGGGTCAAAATACCGGCACTCCCCTGTTTATTTATTTATAATTTTTTTTTATATTTTTAATGGTTTGAAATTTTTTTTTTTAATTATTTTTTTATAGAAAAAGAAAACAAAAAATATATACATATATATAAAGGTTCCCCCCCAAACTTAAGCTTGGCCTTACACAAGCCAAAAGTTAGCACCAACCATTCAAAAATCTTATCGTGGAAATGGTATAGTTGGTGCAAGAATAGGGTGTGGAGGAAAGAAATGAGAAACACGCGAGACCGTGTGGGAAGAAGGGTAGAATACGGTCTCGGTGGAGGAGAAGAATGGCGGAAAGGAGAAAGAAGTGGAGTGCGATCTTGAGGGTGTAAATTGAGTGAATAAATTAGCGCAATATGTGATGACCGATATGTTATGAGCGATTGCGCTAACCTATCTACTCGTCGGGAAATGGGGTCAAATCCCTCAAGATTCGCAAGAAAACATGGGTACGCCGAACTTGGTATTTGAAATGAAAGCGTAATGGTCACTTGCACGGTCGAAACAACAGGAAGGACGAAAGGGAGTGATTGAGGGATAGACGTACTCTCACCTAAGTAATCAGTATCGAACTTGAAAGATTCCATCAATGGTTCGAAACTACTGTAAGCAACCGAGTCTGATGGTTCAACTAACTCATCTGAAAATGTAAAGGACTCAAACTCGGGCGGTGAGTCATCAACATCGTCAGAAAAAGTGAAACACTCGTAAGTGTTTTCGTCTGTGAGGACTGTGTCAGATTCAAAGGAAAATTTTTCAAGCTCACAGTCTTCAAGCGGGGTCGGAACGATGGAAAGGAGGGAGGGTGATTTAGTTAAACGTTCAAGAGGATGAATTGGAAAATCAGACACATCAAACAAAAATGATTCAACCTCAATATTATCCTCAAGACTCTCCTCAATACTATCCTCAATATTCAACTCATCCATGCCATTATCATCAAAATCTAGACGCATATGAGGTTCGGGAGAAACATTTAATAACTCGGGATGATGATTTGAACATAAAATTTCAATTAAATCGACAGGTTCATCATCCGAAATATTCCCGGCGTCTATATCCTCAATCAAGTGAAAATCAATTTTCTTAGACACCTCATCAAAAGCATGGATATCTATCGATTTAGGTTCTAGAGTGGAGGTGTAAAGATCGAAAGGATTAGGTGCGGTTTCACTCGAAAGGGGTTCTTCACAATTTGGCAAATCAAGCACTACAAAATCACACAACTCATTTTTATTTTCAACAGGTGAACTATTTTGGGCAATCGATGGAAAACAGGAGTTGTGGGCTTCAATTGGGTAAGGGTAGGTTTGATTTGAAAATCCTCTCACATTCTCACTCTGTCCAACCGCCTCCTTATGCATTGAAAAATTTGGAGCTAGTGGAAAACTAGCTACCGGTTCAGCAGGTTGCATAAGGGCGGCTACGGACGCTTCCACATTCCTAGTCATTTTATTTATTGCTGCGATGTACGCCTCCAACGACTCTTCCAAACTAGACTTAGGTGGTGAAGGGGTTTCGGTAAAAGATTCAGAATGGTGTGGATATGCAAAACTCCCAACAGACTGTGTAAAAACAGTGTCTAGTGAAGGTGGGAAGGTTGGGTATGACTGGTAAGAAGTGGGTGGTTGGGCAGGGGTAGGGTCAACATATGGATAAAAAGGTGAATAGTCGTGTTGATCCCTAGAACTAGACGAGTGGAGAGGGGTGAAAGATCGACTGCGAGATTGAGCAATATGCTCAGCAATGGACATCGGCCTAGGAGTGACAGAATGACTTGAAGAAGTGGTATCAACATATGTAGGTGGTAAAGGTAGACTCGGTTGACACATAGTAGGTTGAAAAGTCAAACTATTTCTCCTAGACGCCTCTATGTGATCTTTCAAAGATTTTTTAGGCATGGAAGGATCGTTTTTAAATTGACCGAACAAATTAACATATGACACAAAATTAGGTTCGGGATACCAAAGTTCGGCTAATGATTTATTGTGTGGGGTACCCATGTTAGAAGAAGAAAGGTGACAAGAAGGAAGGTTGGATGGTGCAAGGATTTATTTGGGGCTAAAAAATTTTGCAAGTTCTATAAAATATTTGTCCTTTTTATTTTCATTTTTCATTGATTTTTTCTTTCTCTTTATTTGGAAAAATTTTGTTGCAAAAATATTTTTAGAGAGAAGATATGCAACAGCAAAATATTTTATAGAAAAGATATGCAACATCAAAATATTACTTGCAATCTATTTTATTTCAAGCGGGGCCCAAAAATAATCCTGCACAAAAGTGTTATATGGAAGGGAAAATATTTTTAAAGTGCACAAAATCCTGCAGGAATTTTTCAGAAAATATATTTCAAAAATTACAGAGGAGAAACAGAAGATCTTACAGAAAATTTTTCAGAAGAAGATGCCACTGTACCGCCGCCTTTCCGTGGTAAAAACGCGTTTGTGCCGCGTTTTCGCGGCGAGATTGTCGGCTCGAGTCCCCAAAAAATTTTATATGCTCTGATTCCACTAGAAGGCCGCGGTTCCGCGGCCTAAGGTGGGTTTTGGCCGCGGAATCGCGGCGGGATGGGGAAATTGTGTCTCCAAAAAATTTTCACTACTCTGCTTTTTAATTTCCTTTCTGTTTCGATATTTGGTTTTCTGTTTCACCTTCTAGAATTTTCCAGATCCGATTTTGTATATCCTGCAAAAATTTAAACAACAAAGTATCCCTTCCAAAAATAACAAATTATATATTTTTATATTTTTTAGATTTTTTAGATTTTTATGATTTTTTAAATTTTATGATTAACCCGAAATTGCGAAAAGAAAATTTCTACGCCATCCCCGGCAACGGCGCCATTTGATTTAGAGAGGTTTTGTCGATCAAAAATATTTCTATTTACCGCAATCAAGAACGGCGTCGCTTTGCAGCTAGCCGGTGAGTACGGGTCGGTCCACAGGGATGTTGTGAGTTTCCGATTCGCGCTTACGAGTTAATTCCGAAGGGTGTTCGGATTAATTATTAAATCTAAAAACCTTATTAACCTAGGGCAATTATCTTGATCTACTCTTGCTAGGGCTAGGTTTAGGGATGGTTTGGAAATGTAATTAAATCTCACCACTTTCAATACCCGAATGAAGATCAGTGAGGAGTTATGGTAATTATCAATAAAGTGGATTAGATCCGTTTGGGAAGGTGTTCCTTCCTCTAGGTTCTTGTCCTTCCTTTAGAGATCCTTACCCTAACCTCTATGGAAAACATCACACCCGGGCCTTTATACTACGGTATCACCGCTACCTCGAGGGATAGAGTGCCATAGGGAGCGGTATGTGCATGTATGCATGGAGTCCTATTGTAAATATTTGGTGGGTAAGAAAGGGATGAGAGATCTCATCTCTCAAAATCCTTCCCAAAAGCTAAACCCTAAACAAGTTCCTAGGGCATGAAATTAAATCTACCTAGGGCAAGAAATTAAATTACTTACAGATGCATCCCTCCAATCATCCATGCAGGGTTGTCAGATCTGAATTTCAGAATGGAAAAGAAGCACCGATGCTCTCCAAAAGATTTCTAAATTTTATTCATTAAAGGGAGGCATAAGAATTACAATGATTAGAGTTCTATTTATAGGAAATAGAAAACCCTAGGTTACATCTGATTCGCATGTCTACAATTACTAAAATAGCCCTCTAGAAAGACCGGTCAACGAAGCCACTGAATTTTGGTAAAAAATAATTCTCCTTTTTTCTTCTATTGGCCGCGGAACCGCGGCAATGGTGGGCTTGGGCCGCGGTTCCGCGGCCCTTTAGTTGGCTCACATGCTGAAATTTTAGGGTTTTGTTCTTGGTCCTTTTTGTCTTCTGGTTCTTTGGTTCTTTTTCCATTTGGGCTTCTAGGTTGGTTCCAGATCTTCAGTGAACAATTTGCAATGGCTTTTTAACCGTTCGCTTTGAGTCGATGTCTTGAATCTTTGCTTTGTGAATTGTTACTTATGTAGGCTTGATCAAGATTTTCTGTTTGTTGGTTAAAGTCCACATTTTCATCGTCTTTACATCGTTTGCACTGTTTTCTGTCCAAGAACCTGTAACCTGTAACATGTAGCAGACATGCGTCAAAAGCACCTGTTTATTTATAAAAAGAATAAGAATGGGGAATATAATAATGCAATATTCTAGTCTGAACAGATGCTTAGTGATCTGAGATGGAATCCTTATACACCAACAAAGTATGGACTTTGGTTGCTATATGTGAAGGGTTAAATCCCCATCAGGAGCAAGTATATCTTGAGAAGATTACTTGGTGTAGATGGAAAAGTTGAGACTTTCAAAGCTAGACTTGTTAAAGCTTTTCGTCATCGACCAGGCGTGGATAATGATGAAACCTTTTCAACTAGCTATGCTTAAGTCCATCCAGATCCTACTTGCCACGGCTGTATACCATGACTACGATATCTGGCGGTTGGGTGCCATGACTGCTTTTCTAAATGATGTTTTAGAAGAGTGCGTCTATAAGTAGGATTTTGTGCACTTGATTGTATCATGTTTGATGATACATGCTTACTTGAGTTTGTGTAAAGATTAAACCATGGTTATATGAGTGGTTAGGGTTTTGTTTATTTACTTATTCATTTATTTATTTCTTTTGTTCATTTTGGCAAAAGAAAATAATAAAGAGAGAAAATGGTGGCTTTCTTTGTTTGCATCATGAAGCTTCATGAAGCTTTGGCTAAGTGACCATTTTGTCTCATGCTTAACCCTAACCACTCCATCTAACCTTAGTTAAATCTCTACACTAAACCATGGTTGGATTATGATAAGTATTCAATTTATTTTCTATTTTGAATATACTTATCATAACATTTTCTTCTTCTTCTTCTTCATCTTCAACATGAAGAAGCTTGCTCCATCAATGGCAACTTGAGCAAATGAGTGAGAAATCCAAATCTAAAGTGAACCCACCTCCTATTTCTTCATCCTCAACCTCTTGCCAAGTAGTATAGGGTGTTTCCTTCACAAGTTTTCATGGTTTGGTGAAGGTGGAGCTTGATCTTATGATGCCTCGACGTAGATCATCTTCGGCACGTAGTCGATGACCTAGCCCGTCCATTCTCCGATGAAGCCGATGCTAGAGCCCGGGATTCGATTTGGACAGCGAGGACACATCATCACGGAGCTATGGAGGTGGATCACCGGATCTACAAAGGTTGTATTTCCGTTTACACTTTAGTTAAGTTGTTAACTAGTTGCATCTTTCGCCTAAAATTCTAGTTAACGATCCGTATTACGGTATCTCGGCACTTGTAATTTTTGAAATTGGCATGGTTGATGCCTTGTGAGACCTCATTAGTGTGCCTAGGAACCCTACAGAAAGAATGGGCGCAGAAATGAGAGAGTGATTCAAAGACTCGAACGCTTCCATGCAAGTTGAGTCAAAATCAAATACTGTGTCCTTGGCCAATAAGAGAGTTAAGGGTCTAGCAATCTTGCTAAAATCCTTGATAAACCGTCTATAAAAACCAGCGTGGCCGAGGAAAGCTCGGATGTCTTTGACGTATTTAGGAGAAGGAAGATTAGAAATGACTTCAATTTTTGCTCTATCAACCTCTATGCCGTTTTGCGAGATGGCATGTCCTAAGACAATGCCTTCTCGTACCATAAAGTGGCACTTCTCCCAATTCAAAGTTAGGTTCTTATCCCTACAGCGGGTAAGAACTGCGTCAAGATGTCGTAAACACTCGTCGAAGGAGTCACCAAAAATGGAGAAATCATCCATAAAGATCTCTAAAAACTTTTCAACCATGTCTGAAAAAATCCCCATCATACACCGCTGAAATGTAGCGGGTGCATTGCATAACCCAAAGGGCATGCGACGATAAGCAAAAGTGCCAAAGGGACAAGTAAAGGTGGTCTTGTCTTGATCCTCTTTGGCTATGGGGACTTGGTTATAGCCGGAATAGCCATCTAAAAAGCAGTAGAACTCGTGCCCATCCAATCGTTCTAGCATTTGGTCAATAAAAGGTAAAGGAAAGTGGTCCTTCCTTGTCGCGGCATTGAGTTTTCTATAGTCGATGCAAACTCGCCACCCAGTTTGGGTGCGAGTAGGAATTAACTCATTTGCCTCATTGGTAATGACCGTGATGCCCGATTTCTTTGGCACAACATGAATGGGGCTAACCCATTGGCTATCCGAGATAGGGTAAATGATACCACTATCAAGACATTTAACAATCTCCTTCTTGACAGCCTCTTTCATAATGGGGTTGAGGCGTCTTTGTGGATCCCTTACCGGCTTGTCATCATCCATCAAGTGTATATGATGTCGACTATGAGGGGACTAATCCCCTTGATGTCCGCCATAGACCAGCCAAAAGCTTGCCGATTATTATGTAAGACCATTAAAAGGGCCTTCTCTTGCTCGAGAGCTAGAGAGGCCGATATGATAACGGGTAAGGTCTCATTGTCACCTAGATAAGCATATTTAAGGTGCGACGGCAAAAGCTTTAGTTCGAGTTTAGGAGGTGAAACAATAGATGGTAACAATGGAGTAACTGTTTCAAACTCGAAGGATTCCATCAAAGGTTCAAATCGAGTGTACGAAACCGAGTCGGATGGTTCAACTAACTCATCCGAAAAAGCAAAAGACTCAAACTCGGGTGGAGAGTCTTCAAGATCGTCTACAAAGGTGAAACACTCATAATCGTTGTCCGACGTGAAAGCTGTGTCGGATTCTAGGAGGAACGCACTAGTGGCGTCAACCTTGCTGTGATCAAACATAAAATTTTCGAACTCACAGTCCTCCTCCGCGATCTCATTGATCGAGCAAACATCAAGTACACTAGAATTAGGCTCGGCAGGCTGATTTCCCAACTTGAAAATGTTGAGTTCAATTGTCATATTGCCAAAAGATAGATTCATTGAACCGTTACGACAATTGATCACCGTGTTAGATGTCGCCAGGAATGGTCGACCTAGTATCACCGGAATTTGACTCCGGGGTTTAGTGACAGGTTGTGTATCCATAACAATAAAGTCAACGGGGAAAATTTAATCCCCTACTCTAATTAACACATCCTCCAACTCTCCCCTAGGATGGGTGATTGATCGGTCGGCCATTTGGAGAGTACAATGAGTGGGCTTAAGCTCTCCAACGCCTAATTGTTCGTACACGGAATAAGGTAGCAAATTGACACTAGCACCAAGATCTAATAGTGCTCTATTGATGTTCTTGTCCCCAATTGTTATCGAAATAGTAGGACAATCAGGGTCCTTGTGCTTTTGGGGTAAAGATTGGACAAGAGCATCACTAACAGCATTAGCCACGAAAACTTTCTTTGGTACTTGTGACTTCCTCTTTTTGGTGCATAAGTCCTTTAAGATTTTTGCATATGAAAGAACTTGTTGGATTGCATCCAAAAGAGGGATATTTATGCTAACCTGTTTGAACAACTCTATAATCTTCTCCATCTGTGGAGTTGGTTTATTGGATCTCAACCGTTTTGGAAAAGGTACATTTTGAAAAGTTGTTGAGTCCAATTTTTGTGGATCCGATTGTGGAGTTGGAACGGATCCCTGTGTAGATGTGTTCGTGTTGTGAGAAGTGGGTCCGTTCGAGCTAGAAGAAGTAGAGCCATGTGAAGGATGAGGAATAGGCTCTAACGACGACGAAGAAGAAGAAGAAGAAGGTGAAGAAGATGAAGAAGGACCACCGGCAGGGGTGTCATAGTTAATACCCACATTGTTTTGCAACACTTTTCCGGATCTCAACATGGTCACAGCATTCACGTTATGATTCTGCTGTTCATATGCAACATGTGCGTGACCGGGATTTGGCAGTGGTTGAGACGGAAGCTTTCCTTTTTCTCGCTCTTTCAATGCAACATTGAGTTGTGCAAATTATGCCTCGATAGATTTGATGCTTTGATCGTGTGAGGCACTGTTTTGCACCAAAAATTAAATAGAAGTCTCTATCCTAGCTGCGGATTGTGTAGATTGTTTTAGGAACGCATCTAGACTTCTTTCGAGCGAGCTAACCTTGTCATTTTGAGGTGGAACAAAATTGTTGGGTACAAAATTGTTCATTTGATTAGGGTAAGGTTGCTGTTGGAAAGGTTGCTGAAATTGAGTTTGTGGAGGTGCTTGTTGTTGTGGAGGAGGAGCCCTTTGAAAATTGTTGTTTCCTTGGGATTGTTGATTTTGGTTCCAAGCGAAATTTGGGTGACTCTTCCAACCCGGATTGTATGTAGAAGAGTATGGATCATTTCTTTGTCGTTGCTGAAAGGCAGCATTGACTTGATCATGTCCTTGAGTAGATGCAGTGTAAGGACACTCTTCGGTGAGATGTGATGGAGCTGAACAACAAGCACAAACAGTTCGTGGAGGCACAACAGGGGCAGGAGAAGGCGATGAGATTTAATCGCTTCTGGCTTTTTCGTAAGAGCGGTCATCTCGGCCTTCATAGCAATCGACATCTCTAATTGATGTATGCCTGCCCTAGGTTGACCAATAGAAGAAGATGATGCTGTGGTCTTGGTGCTCTCCCACTGAATTGGTTATTCACTAAGGTCCTCAAGAAACTGCCACGCTTCGTCACTAGATTTGGTTAGAAAGTGACCTTGACAAATGATTTCTAACAACTGCTTCGTTGCCGGGTTCAATCCCTCGTATAATGTTTGGCAAAGTTGCCAACTTTCGATCCCATGATGAGGGCAATGAACAAGTAGGTCTTTGAATCTTTCAAAACACTTCCAAAATGGTTCAGACGGAAGCTGAGAAAATTGTATAATCTCGTTACGGATTCTAGCAGTTTTGTGATGAGGATAGAACTTTTTAAGAAAAGCTTTCACAAACTCGTCCCAATTTCTAAATGAATGTGGTGTTGTGCTGTATAGCCACTTCTCGGCTAAGTCACATAAGGTGAAAGGAATGACCCATAGCCTTATAGCGTCATCACTTAATTGGGTTGTTTTCATCATGGCGCAAACGTTTTGGAATTTGTTGATAAAGATATATGCATCTTCGGATTCCAAACCATGAAACTTGGGCAGCATATTGATGAAGTGGGGTTTGATCTCAAAATTGTCCCCATTTACCGGTGGGAGGGAAAGACAAGTAGGTAGGGCGGTGCGGATGGGGTAGAAAAGATCCTGGAGCGCGACTCGTGCGGATGAGGTGGAATCATTCCCATCGGTAAGGTATTGTTAGGATTGTATCCCGATATACCTTCGGAAGAAGAATTTGTTGGTGAAAGTGAAGAAGTGGAAAGGATTTCGACTTCGGAGTCGAAACGTTCGTCGGTCGGTACCAACGAAACACGGACTAATCGGGCGCTAGTGTCCCTAGTCCAACCGGACATACACTAAAGGGGTAGTGTAGTCAAAAAGTTATTAGTGTATATGCCCTAGAGGCCATTACTGTATCATACTAGTTTGTATATTACTTAATGGAAGCTTGGGATATTCACCTTGTATATACAATCTTGCTAAAAATAGTAGTATGCTACTTTGTTTGTTTCTACTTCAATGTGTACATGTGTTTATTTTAGTATATCGCCTATACACATTAGTGGAGCCCTTAGGATCTTTGCTTGATTACCAGCGATGTGATGGCCGTCACACTAGTGGGGCTGGGTAATCTATAAGCACATCCTTATGCAGGTCCCTGGTCGCAGGACTATCGAGACAGGGCATCGATACTCCGGAGTAGACCAGCACATGTGCTTCTCATCCCAGTGTGGGAGACGGTCTGTCCCACAGCCGTCAGTACGTCGTACTTGAGATAGTATGCGGGTGCTCGTTAGGTTACGGGTACACTGGACAGGACTCATCGGGAACTGACTAGTTGGTATTATGCCTATCGTCAGTTATCAGTTCCCAGGTGACATGAGTACATCTTAGTCCGCAGACTTGACACTGTCACTTCGCCTCGAGTGTGTTCCCACTGTACTTTGATCACTACCCTACCACGGCTCAAAGGAGTCGTGCAAACAGGTAGTGGTTGGGTGCAGTCCCGAAGCACTTGGAGGCAGTGACGGTTAGACAGGATTCGTCTCTCCCGGTATTGGGGGTTGACATCGCGCAGTGTCTAGGAGAGCCATTACACGAGTAGTCCCTGGCCAGGGCACTCGAGATATACTGGTAGGCTTCCAGTGTTATCTCAGGGTGTTTTGGGCTTCACTCCGGCACGACTTGTACCGCTATTGGGGGACTGACGTTTACCGCCCCCTAAGCCCGCCATGCGATGTATCAGACGAACAGACCGGACTGTACAGAGAATGTCACATTCAGGCTCAGTAGGAGTTCAGATGGGTTTCGCCTCGTCAGTCTTCTTGTCGGCATTACCTGGGGACCGTTATGCACAGCTAGTGCCGCTTGCGGTCTGTGGTTAAACCCACTGCCAGCGTAGTGTCGAGTCTTTAGAGTCCCACACAGAAAGCTTTTCGCCTTCAGGCAAAAGAGTAGAGGTCGCATGGTTTTGCGACAGGTCGCATGGTTTTGCGACAAGGTTCGGTCACATCCGTGCACTTGTGCACGTACAGTGTCCGGACAGCTTACACTAGCGGGCTTTGGTTTAAGCCAGATCCTAGTGTACCTTTTGGGATTGGATGTTAGTTGTATGTATGCCCTAGAGGCCAGTATTGTACAGATGATGTATATTATATTGGATGCTTGGACATATATAGAGATGACTTTCTTGCTCGACATGATAGTATGCTATCTGGTTGCCATTTATCTTAACATGTACACTAGTCTCTTTATACTGTCTTATAGTTACATGTTGGTAAAGCCCTTAGGATTTGTACTTGACTACCTAGACTATGATGCAGATCATACTAGTGGGAACATGGTAGTCCATAAGTACATCCTTCAAGGTCCCTAGTCGTGGGTATCTCGAGACGGGGCATCGATTTACCAGAGTAGACTAGCGTATACGCTTCTCGACCCATGTGATGGGCGATGGATGATCCCATATCCATTGGTGTTTGACATCAGAGATGGTATACGGGTGCTCAGTGGAAACTGGGTACACTGGACGGACTCGCCGAGAACTCCCAGATGGTATTATACCTCACGTCAGATGGCAGTTCTCAGGTGACACTTGTACAGGTTAGTCTGTAGACCCGAGATCGTCATAGAGTCTTGTGTGATTCCCACTGTGCTTTGATCTCCACCTTACCACGTCCATGAGGGCGTGCAAAACGGTGGTCTTTGGGTACAGTCCCGAATCACATGGAGGCAATGAGCGATAGGAGGGGTTTCGTCTCTCCCGGTATTGGGGGTTGATGTTGCGCAGTGCTCGATTGGCCGTAACAGGGAAGTCCCTGGCCAGGGCTGATCAGAGATTTGCTGGTAAGTGTTACCAGTAGTTTCTCGACCCGTTACGAGCCTCATATCAGCACGACTTATCGGGTTATTGGGGTCTGACGTATACCACCCCTAGACTTGATATGCGACGTATCAGACGAAGAGACTTGACTGTATGGTAAGTGTTACTGGTCGGATTCGCAGGAGTGTGAGCGGGCTAGCTCGTCGATCTTCTGATCGCTCAATACCCGGGTGGCCGTTACGTTTAGCAGACCGCTTGCGGCTTGTGGGTGCTTGATATGATCATCATCTGCTACCGGCGTATTGACGAGTCTTTAGAGTCCTACACAGAGGTTTCCTGGTTCAAGCGAAACGAAATAGGAGCGCATATGAGATATGTGCAGGACCGAGAATAATGCGTGTATGTGATACCGCATTTCATTCTCGCGATATATGTTTCGATTGGTTATATTCGATATGACCTAGTTATCGAATCATTGATTCGAGAAATCGATGCATTGAATACTAGTCGGTTATGTGCGACATGACCGGATCATTGAATCAAGTGTTGATTTAATGATTTAATGTATAATTATATATATTTGATATATTACTTTGCATTAACTAGTATTGGTTCACTTTAAACGGATTTTTCTCACTTGGATTGCACATTGTATATGTGATATACTTTTGTGCACTTTTCAGTATCATGTTTGATGATGCTTGCTCTTTTGGTTAAGTGTGAAGAATTAAATTTAGGTTAAGTAAATGGTTAGGGTTCCTAATTATTCTTTCTTTTATCATTTATTATTTTGGATTAAAAGAAAAGGATAAGAAAACAAAAAGGGTTGCTTTCTTCTTGAAGTTTGGTGAAGCTTCATGAAGCTTGACTAAAGTGACCATTTTTGTCCTCATTCCTAACCCTAACCATATATCTAACCTTAGTAAACTCTCTACACTTAACCATAGTGCAAATTATGATAAGTATGGTTTTCTTTTCATTTTAAAATATACTCATCATAAATCTATCTCATCTTCTTCTTCATTCTTCAAAGAAAAAGCTTGAGGCCTTTAATGGCAACTTCATTTCTAGTGAGAGATATCCAAATCTAAAGTGAACCCACCTCCTATTTCTTCACCCTCTACCTCTTGCCAAGTTGTTTTGGGTGTTTTCTTCACAAGTTTCACAAGTTTGTGAAGTCGGAGCTTGAGTTTGTGCAACCTCGACGTAGATCGTCTTTGACACAAAGCCGACGAGCTATTCCGCTTGCTTTCCCGATGAAGCCGATGATCGAGTCGAGGATTCATGATGGACAGCGAGGACATGACGTTGCGGAGCCGTGGAGGTGGAAATCCGGATCTACAAAGGTTGTATATCCGTATCATAGTAGTTAACTGTTAACTAGCTTTCTATTTCGCCTAAACATCTAGTTAAAGATCCGTAGTCTAGGATTTCTTGGCACTAAAAATTTTAATTTGGCATGTTCGATGCCTTGTGAGAACCCACTAGGGTGCCTAGGAACCTTTCACTGGTATCAGAGCCTAGCTAGAGCCTTAGGCGAAGTCCCGACGACGTTTGAAGTCCGAACGAACTCGAAACCCTAGAATTTTAGAGCTCTCTAGACATTTTCATAAATCTGGGATTTTTCAATATTTAAAATGTCTAAAAAATTCAGCATAGAATTCTAAGCATTACTGTGCAAAACGATCCCATCAACTGTTCATTCAGCCGCGGAAGCGCGGCAGAAGCATGCTTTCTGCCGCCCTTCCGCGGTCAAACAGTGACGTCATCCCATTATTTTTGCACAGTAATACCTGATAAATTCTTGTGAGTTTTATGGATATTTTTAAATTAATTTAAGGGTTGAGTGCTCTGGAGTTATATTGGGAATCGATGAATTCGATCGGAATATCAAACTTTGTCTAAGTGTTTTTCCAGATAACTGTAGAATATGTTAAAGAGTTCGACCGGATAAAAATACCCAGGTTTTCCCCTGCCAAAATATCCAAGTGTTGGATTATTGTGTGGTTAAAAGACGTTCTGAGTAGTGCAAGTAACGCGATGGTCCCTCTAGAAGACACAAACCTTAACTCGATTATGTGACCGTCTTGAACTGCCCTTTGAACCTTCGGGTTTGGGGCAGTACGGCGTGCCACATGTGAGGCGTTGGCTTGACCCTTCTACGGCTGGACCGTTGGTACTGAGGTATGAAGTGAATGTCTTTGAACCTATTTCATGTGTTGATCGGTGTCGGGAAAACTTGGGTGTTCGAAAGTTCGATCGGAAAGTTTGATATATTCTATTTATCCGGAACTGGATACAATAATTGGAATTCACAAAAGGTTATGAGATAACTGGATGAATGTTATAGATCTAGCAGTTTAGTTTCACAAGATATCGAAAAGAGTTTTCGATGATGGGACTAAAATGCGGGATTTATAACTGTTAGGCATGTGATGTCTAAAGAGATTGCGGATTCCAATTGTTGTAGGTTTACACTTTCTTTTCTGTGACCGTAAGTGTAGTATGTTCATATCGCCGGTTTCGTTGCTATACGTCAACGACAATTGGGGTATGCATACTTACTTACGTTGATGACATGTGTTGTTATGTGTTGCTGGATATGTTATATTGGATCGTCGTATTTGAATAGCCGGGGGTTTTTATGTGAGATGAGTGTTTTTCATTTTCATTCATGTAAAAACTTGAATGTAATATTCTTTTATTCGGGGCACTTCCAGGATGCGGGAGTTGTCACCCTTTGTATATTATTTACTTTTCTGCATTAGGATAGACCCAAGGAGGGGAGCACAAGTAACCGGGTTCTGGGGTCCAGTGGGAGACCAACTCGAGGTGTCGAGTCCGGGTCTCCTAACCCTAGAATTGGCAGGGTTGCTTGCCGCTCTCGTAGGGGTCTAGGGGTGTGGGATTGGCTATTCATCACGACCGTGGAATCCGTGTTTTATACTGGCTCGTATTAAAAACACGGACGTCCTAGTATATCCAATATTTCATATGTTTATTCTGCTGCGATATCTGTGATGTGATTCTGTGATGGATAAAGTATATAGTATATATGATATATTATATAGACGTTACTTATGTTTTACACCCGCGCTAGCCCTGCCCTGCTCTGTCGTTAGTTACCTAACCTAACGGTGCATGAGGGGACATCGAGGCGAATGCGGATGGCATAAGTGTACGTCATATCTATCTGTGATGTTTAGGTATTTAAATGATGGGACTTCATTAATGTGATTAATGAAAGATAAGAAACCTAAGATGTTGTAGAATCGAATTTTAAAATAAAACAGGTAGCTACAGTTCTTGCTTTGCATAGCGGTATATATGATATACCCCGCACCTCATTCGACGAGGAAAGGACCGAGATCCCTTCACCGGGAGTGACTCCTTTAGCAATAACTGGCAGATGCTACACACTCGGTTTGGTTTTGATTGCTTTTAAAGAGTTTTCGCTTTGCACAGTGATATATATGATATATCCCGCACCTCATTCGACGAGGAAAGGACCGAGATCCCTTCACCGGGAGTGACTCCTTTAGCAAAACTAGAAAAGCCTCAAAATCACTCCATTTCAAAACTTCATTTGATTCTACAACGATATCAAGTTCATTACGCTCATGGTTTTCAGAAAAACCTGGCGCAGCCCTCCGTCATTTCAGATGAGTAGTAGTTAGTATTCGTGCTACGTTTGTTGGCCTGCGTCAAGGCGTAGTGTGCGGTAGCTAACTAGTATTTATCTGCTTATGCATATGATGCAGATTGGATTAGGGTAGTCGTGCGACTTTGTTGGCCTGCGTCAAGGGTCGTACGGGTGGGTTTAATTCAATCAGGAAATGACGGGTTGAACTTGACTAGCGCACTATGGTTTGTTGGCCTGCGTCAAGGTCATAGGACGCTAGGGGCAAAATTTTATCGGGAATTTCAAGTGTTGAAATTTGCAATGAGATTGCATACCTTCTATGAGATAGTTGGATCCCGATACCCGCTGCGAGTAAGAGTTACTCCTGGGAGAGTTTTACACAGTGCAATTAGCCGATCAAGTAGGTGTCTAGAAAGGTGTTAACGAGGTTACGCCTCTGGGAAAACGAGGTTTACAGTAATTAGGTTCGTGCGAAAGCACGGGAGACCTCCCTCAAAGTACCGACACTGGCCTGGCTGAAAGATTGGCGAACTTGTAGTGTGTAATTAATCCCGGCTAGTCTTTCCTTTTAGGGTTTGGAGGAAGATTTGATAAAAAGCAGTGGGAGCCATCCTGATTAGATAAGATAATAACCAATCTGATCTTGCACGAGCATACGCTAAAGTGTTTTCTTCTCTCTCTCTCCAGGTAGCGACCATTTCATGCCTTAATAAAGATAATAATATGGATGTATTGACCGAACCCGCATGTTATACTGTGCTGGGGAACGTTGGTTCCGTTCATTCTTACAAGAGTTATAGGAATGAACAGGATATAGGGGAATACCAGGATTCCCATGCCACCCGAATGCAGAAAGTACATAATGATGCATTTTCTTCGGGTGTGTTCGTTACTGAGAACTGTTTCTCCATTTGCTATACGTCCTGGGTATTGGATACCGGGTCGGGATCCCATATATGTAATCAGTTACATGGGCTAAGGAAAGGTAGAGAACTTGGAGAAGGTGATAAAGACATTAGAGTTGGAAATGGTGCAATTGTTGCAGCCAAGACTGTCGGGGAATATCACCTTGTATTACCAACTGGTAATACATTGGTTCTGAACGAATGCTATTACATGCCGAACCTGATATGCAACATTATATCGGTTTCTTTATTAAGTAAAGAGGGATATAATTTTGTATTACAGGACAATGTTATGAACATTTTCCATAACCAAAAGTTGGTTGGATCAGGCACGTTGTGCAATGGCATTTATGTTCTAAACCAATTAACAGTCCTGAGCATAACAAACACACACAAGAGGAAGAGTTCTGAACTCAACGAATCCTTCTTGTGGCATTGTAGACTGGGTCACATCAATGCGACACGACTAGCTAAGTTGCATAAGGATGGATATTTAAATCCGTTTGAATTTTCATCCTATGACACTTGCCAGTCATGTCTCAAAGGCAAGATGACCAAGACTCCGTTTACGGGACACGGAGAAAGAGTTACCGAACTCTTAGGACTGATACATAGTGATGTATGCGGTCCCATGTCTACACATGCCAGGGATGGTTCTTCATACTTCATTACATTCACTGACGATCTCTCTAGGTTCGGGTATGTGTTCCTGATGAAACACAAATTAGAAGCTTTTGAGAAATTTAGGGAATATAAACAAGAAGTCGAGAACCAAACCGGAAAAAGTATTAAAATCCTACGATCTGATCGAGGAGGAGAATACTTAAGCAATGAATTCCTGGACTTCCTAAAAGAGAATGGGATTCTCTCTCAGCTGACTCCTCCATATACACCACAGCACAACGGTGTATCAGAACGAAGGAACCGCACCCTATTAGATATGGTGCGTTCTATGATGAGCACAGCTGAGTTACCTATTTCCTTCTGGGGATATGCACTGGAAACAGCTGCAGACCTATTGAATATGGTTCCCACCAAAACCGTGCCGACCACTCCATATGAGATATGGAAAGGAAAGAGACCATATCTTAATTATGTTAAGATATGGGGTTGTCCGGCCTATGTGAAAACGCAAAATCCGGACAAACTCGCGGCAAGGTCCATTCTGTGTAAGTTTATTGGATATCCCAAACATTCGCGAGGGTATATCTTCTACCACCCTGAGGAACAAAGAGTGTTTGTTTCTCGGCAAGCCACCTTTTTAGAAAAGGAATTTCTTGAAAGAGAGATTAGTGGTCATGAGGTAGAACTGGAAGAGGTTCCAGCTGCACAAGCTACAACAGAAGATCTGGTGGAACCAGAGGATTCCATAGTTCCCGATGAACCCCAGCCACTCCGCCGATCTAGTAGGGTTCCTCGCCAACCTGAGAGATACTACGGTTTTCTCATGGACGGTGGGAGCGAGGATTGCATCATGGAGGATGATGACCCAACTAGCTTCGAGCAGGCCATCACTAGTGGGGACTCAGTGAAATGGCTGGATGCTATGCGGTCCGAGATGGATTCCATGTACACCAACAAAGTATGGACTTTGGAAGTTGCTCCTGAAGGGGTAAAACCCATTGGGAGCAAGTGGATCTTCAAGAAGAAACTTGGTGTAGATGGGAAAGTGGAGACTTTCAAAGCTAGACTTGTAGCAAAGGGTTTTCGTCAAAGACCAGGTGTGGACTATGACGAGACCTTTTCTCCAGTGGCTATGCTTAAATCCATCCGAATCATGCTTGCCATTGCTGCCTTTCATGACTACGAAATCTGGCAAATGGATGTTAAGACCGCCTTTCTAAATGGTGATTTAGAAGAGTGCGTGTACATGACTCAGCCAGAGGGCTTCGTAGACAGTGGGAGCAGCGGGAAGGTGTGCAAGCTGCTTAAATCCATTTATGGATTAAAGCAAGCATCGCGGAGTTGGAACATCTGCTTTGACGTCGTTATCAAAGAGTTTGATTTCGTCAAAAATCCAGATGAACCTTGTATCTACAAGAAGGTGGCAGAGAGTAAGGTTGTATTCCTCGTATTGTACGTGGACGACATACTCTTGATAGGAAATGACATTCCTATGCTGCAATCGGTCAAGCTCTTCTTATCACAAAGATTCTCAATGAAAGATCTTGGTGATGCCTCCTGCATATTGGGAATCAGGATCTATAGAGATAGATCCAAACGGATTTTGGGATTGTCCCAATCCAGGTACATTGACACCATACTAAAGAGGTTTAGTATGGAAGAGTCCAAGCGTGGGAACATGCCCACGATCTCTGGAGTCACTCTCTCCAAAGAGATGTCTCCCAAGACTGATTTGGAGAGAGCTCGCATGCAAGGGATACCCTATGCTTCGGCAGTAGGCTCTATCATGTATGCGATGCTATGTACCAGACCCGATGTAGCATACTCACTAAGTGTAGTGAGCAGGTATCAAGCTGATCCTGGAGAGAGTCACTGGACAGCTGTGAAGAGCATTCTCAAGTACTTGCGAAGGACTAGAGATATGTTCTTGGTGTATGGTAACGGAGAACTCTAGGTGGAGTCCTTTACCGATTCCAGCTTCCAGAGTGATAAGGACGACTCTAAGTCGCAGTCGGGTTTTGTATTTACCCTTTACGGAGGGGCGGTTAGCTGGAAGAGTTCCAAGCAGGAAACCGTGGCAGACTCGACGATGGAGGCTGAATACATCGCTGCCAACGATGCTGCTAAAGAAGCTGTCTGGGTCAAGAAGTTCATTACTGAACTTGGAGTGGTTCCATCCATTGAGCATCCAATACCTTTGTATTGCGATAACAATGGAGCGGTGGCTTTGGCCAAGGAACCCAGGTCCCATCAGCGGTCCAGACATATTCTGAGGCGGTATCACCTGATCCGGGAGATAGTTGATCGCCGGGAGATCGAGGTCAGGAGAGTTGACACGAAGAACAACACGGCGGATCCACTCACGAAGGCCATTCCCCAGATACAGTTTGAGAGACTCTTCGGGATGCTCGGTATGAGATACTACAGCAGCTGGCCCTAGTGCAAGTGGGAGATTGTTAGTTGTATGTATGCCCTAGAGGCCAGTATTGTACAGATGATGTATATTATATTGGATGCTTGGACATATATAGAGATGACTTTCTTGCTCGACATGATAGTATGCTATCTGGTTGCCATTTATCTTAACATGTACACTAGTCTCTTTATACTGTCTTATAGTTACATGTTGGTAAAGCCCTTAGGATTTGTACTTGACTACCTAGACTATGATGCAGATCATACTAGTGGGAACATGGTAGTCCATAAGTACATCCTTCAAGGTCCCTAGTCGTGGGTATCTCGAGACGGGGCATCGATTTACCAGAGTAGACTAGCGTATACGCTTCTCGACCCATGTGATGGGCGATGGATGATCCCATATCCATTGGTGTTTGACATCAGAGATGGTATACGGGTGCTCAGTGGAAACTGGGTACACTGGACGGACTCGCCGAGAACTCCCAGATGGTATTATACCTCACGTCAGATGGCAGTTCTCAGGTGACACTTGTACAGGTTAGTCTGTAGACCCGAGATCGTCATAGAGTCTTGTGTGATTCCCACTGTGCTTTGATCTCCACCTTACCACGTCCATGAGGGCGTGCAAAACGGTGGTCTTTGGGTACAGTCCCGAATCACATGGAGGCAATGAGCGATAGGAGGGGTTTCGTCTCTCCCGGTATTGGGGGTTGATGTTGCGCAGTGCTCGATTGGCCGTAACAGGGAAGTCCCTGGCCAGGGCTGATCAGAGATTTGCTGGTAAGTGTTACCAGTAGTTTCTCGACCCGTTACGAGCCTCATATCAGCACGACTTATCGGGTTATTGGGGTCTGACGTATACCACCCCTAGACTTGATATGCGACGTATCAGACGAAGAGACTTGACTGTATGGTAAGTGTTACTGGTCGGATTCGCAGGAGTGTGAGCGGGCTAGCTCGTCGATCTTCTGATCGCTCAATACCCGGGTGGCCGTTACGTTTAGCAGACCGCTTGCGGCTTGTGGGTGCTTGATATGATCATCATCTGCTACCGGCGTATTGACGAGTCTTTAGAGTCCTACACAGAGGTTTCCTGGTTCAAGCGAAACGAAATAGGAGCGCATATGAGATATGTGCAGGACCGAGAATAATGCGTGTATGTGATACCGCATTTCATTCTCGCGATATATGTTTCGATTGGTTATATTCGATATGACCTAGTTATCGAATCATTGATTCGAGAAATCGATGCATTGAATACTAGTCGGTTATGTGCGACATGACCGGATCATTGAATCAAGTGTTGATTTAATGATTTAATGTATAATTATATATATTTGATATATTACTTTGCATTAACTAGTATTGGTTCACTTTAAACGGATTTTTCTCACTTGGATTGCACATTGTATATGTGATATACTTTTGTGCACTTTTCAGTATCATGTTTGATGATGCTTGCTCTTTTGGTTAAGTGTGAAGAATTAAATTTAGGTTAAGTAAATGGTTAGGGTTCCTAATTATTCTTTCTTTTATCATTTATTATTTTGGATTAAAAGAAAAGGATAAGAAAACAAAAAGGGTTGCTTTCTTCTTGAAGTTTGGTGAAGCTTCATGAAGCTTGACTAAAGTGACCATTTTTGTCCTCATTCCTAACCCTAACCATATATCTAACCTTAGTAAACTCTCTACACTTAACCATAGTGCAAATTATGATAAGTATGGTTTTCTTTTCATTTTAAAATATACTCATCATAAATCTATCTCATCTTCTTCTTCATTCTTCAAAGAAAAAGCTTGAGGCCTTTAATGGCAACTTCATTTCTAGTGAGAGATATCCAAATCTAAAGTGAACCCACCTCCTATTTCTTCACCCTCTACCTCTTGCCAAGTTGTTTTGGGTGTTTTCTTCACAAGTTTCACAAGTTTGTGAAGTCGGAGCTTGAGTTTGTGCAACCTCGACGTAGATCGTCTTTGACACAAAGCCGACGAGCTATTCCGCTTGCTTTCCCGATGAAGCCGATGATCGAGTCGAGGATTCATGATGGACAGCGAGGACATGACGTTGCGGAGCCGTGGAGGTGGAAATCCGGATCTACAAAGGTTGTATATCCGTATCATAGTAGTTAACTGTTAACTAGCTTTCTATTTCGCCTAAACATCTAGTTAAAGATCCGTAGTCTAGGGTTTCTCGGCACTAAAAATTTTAATTTGGCATGTTCGATGCCTTGTGAGAACCCACTAGGGTGCCTAGGAACCTTTCATTGGATTTATCCAGTTTGCATTCGTGTTCCTCAGAACACGGATGCGGGTGTGTATGCACAGTTGACGGGGAGACAGAGGCAGCGGATTCTCATTAGGGTTGTTGACAGTTGACCGTTGACTATTGACTTTTTGCTCAACCCTAATGAGAATATGATATGTGATTAACAATTATATTAATTAAGTATTATGGTGACATGGTTGTTGACTTTTGTTGACTTTATTGACTTTTGTTGACTTGTTGACTTTGTTGACCGGTTGACTAGGCTTGACTAGTTGACCATCATGATAACCATAGCCATCATTTCATGGCAAAGACTTTTGCTTGCTTGCTCATTTGTGCAAAATGAGTGCATGAAATGATATGGTTATGGTTGCTTCAACCATCACATAACACTTGATTTGGTATAATGAGTTATGATGGTTTTGGATTATGAGAGGGTGAAAGACAAAAGAAAGGCTCATTCTCACTTGCTCATTCTCTCTCTTGTTCTTGAGCTCTCTTGCTCTTGCTTTCACCCTCTTCCTCTTGCTCCCTCTCTTGACTCTATGGTTCATATATCTCATGAGTTGAGAATCAAGAACCATAGATAAAATCCCATACAAACTCTTCTCTACTCATTCTAGTTCACAAGGTTTAGCAAACCAAGTGAACTAGTTTCTTCAAAGAACGAAGAAGGAGCCAAAGGTTGGAGCTTTCAGGTGGATCTATTTTCGGCGTAAGGAGACGACGGGAAGAAGCCGATCCGGACCTCCATTGGAGTTTGAAGACGAAGGAGTTCAAGACAAGCAAGGTATAACCCCCTAACCGAGTAGTTAGCAACTCGTAGTTAGGTTGTTAGTTAGATATTTAACCAAGATCCGGGTTATAAGTCCATGTTACCACCTCTATAAAAATCGTTTTTTATCAAATTCCGCATGCCCGTAAGTACCGGGAGAGGTAGCATGGACTTACAGTGGTATCAGAGCCTCGTTAAACTCTATCTAACATGTTAGCAAGTAACTAGAAGATCGATCAAAGAAAAAGTCCTGAAATGAACCCCAAAATTCGAACTTTCTGTCGATTTTAAAAGTGCTGGAAAACTTTTTTGAAATACACCAAAAATCGGCTCAGGCTTTTGTGTGATCACCCACCAAATTTGGTCCAACGATCGAGTCAAAGCGCCGCGGAAACGCGGCGGGAGTACGCTCCCGCCGCGGATCCGCGGCCGAGTTGACTCGGCCGAGGTCCATCTTTGGTGCAGTGTTATTCTAGGGTTGTTTTGGGATTTTTGGAATATATATTTTCTGCCCAGATTTTCCAGAACGAAAATTTTATTTTTGGGGTCCCGAAAATCCGTATTTTTGATCGAACTTCTAAAAGACTTAAGCTAACGGGTTTTTCTGTAATGTGATATTTGTATTAAACGTCTGCTAATCGCTATATGTCGATTAGTGGGGGTTATACAAATCTGTGATCTGTAATGTTGCTGGAATGTGTATATGAATATGTTGGATTGTCGCGGGTGAATAGCCGGGGGTTGTGAGACGAGAGTTTTCTTTTCTTTCAATTCATGTAAATTTGTAAATTGATGTAATAATTATTTGTATGGCCGCACAACCGGGTCGGGGTTGTAGCCGTCATTGTATAATTTCTTTTTACTGTTTTTGCTCCTAGGATAGACCCATGGAGGGGGTGCACAAACTACCGGGTATGCCGAAGTGCCGAGTGGCCTACTCATGGAGATGAGGGAGGTTGCTTCGCTTCGGGTACTTGGCGGGTAGTTTGCCGCACCCGTAGGGGTCTTGGGTGGGGTTTTGGCTATTCACCGCGACCGTGTAATCTGTTTTTCGTTACAGGCTCGTGCGAATTACAGATTCCTAGTATATCCAATGTATTCATCTGTGATCTAAAATGTTTATCATTGCAGTATATCTATATATGATATTATTTAGGCGTTGCTTATGTTTTACAGCCGCGCTAGCCCAGCCCCCGCTCTGTCGTTAGTTAAGTAACCTAACGGGTAATGACGGGGCCCAGTGGCGAATGCGAATGGCATAAGCGTATGTCATATTTTGGTTGTTTTCTGCAATGGTAGGATTAAATGATGGGACGCATTAAAAGAACTAATGCAAGAATATCACGCATTAAAAGAACTAATGCAAGATAATAAACCAAGTTAAAGTCGTTGGAACACTTTCGAAACCACTCGGTTCTTTTCAAAAACAACTTTTAAATGCGGAGCTTGAGCCACTCCTTTTAAAAGCTATCTCGTTCCATCGACTATATCAAGTTCACTACGTTCACGGTTTCGCCAAAACCATTCGTAGCCCTCCGTCGTTTCGTATGAATATTCAATAGTATTCAAGCTGTGTTTGTTGACCTTCGTCAAGGCATAGTGATTGGTAGCTATTGGGTATTCATATGTAGCATAGATAGATGCGTTGGTTTGGGACATTCGCATTACCTTGTTGACCTTCGTCAAGGGTATATACGGGTGGATTCAAATTAACCTGGATAATGACGGGAAGAACTTGACATGTGACTTATGATTTGTTGACCTTCGTCAAGGTCATAAGAGCAAGGGGCAAAAATCCACATCGGGAGTTTCATAAGTACTGAAACTTGCTAGATTTGCATACCATTTGGAGTGTGATGATTCTGGTAGGATTCCTTCAGTTTCGTCACGCGATGATATTTGGATCCCGATCCTACTGTGAGTATATGCTACTCCTCGGGAAATTTCTCACTAAACGATCAATGCTATAAACCTAGTAGGTGCCTAGAAAGGTGTTAGCGGGGCTACGCCCCCAGGGAAAAGAGGTTCTTTAATTAAGGAACTTCGCGAAAGCATTGGAAAACCTCCCTCGAAGTACCGACACCGGCCTGGCTGAACGGTTAAGCAAGTATTGTGCGGTGGGATTGATCCCGACTAATTCTTCCTGTATGGTTTGAGGAGGGATTCGAGAAACAGTGGGAGCCATCCTGTTTAGACAAACTAAAAACCACTCTAAACTTGCAAGAGCATCATGCTGAGTGTTTCTTCTTCTCTCTCCTAATTGCAGCGACCAATCGACATGACTGGACTTAAGTTACTTCTAGATAAAAATATACTGACAGGGCCAAACTACAAAGATTGGTTCAGGAATGTCAAGATGGCAATCACTTACGACAAGCTGGGGTATCTTCTTACCACCAAAGCTCCCCCTGTCCCTGGTCCCACTTCCAGCGTCGCGGATAAGGAAATCCGCAAGACTTGGGAGATTGATAGCGCGAAGGCCAAGTGCCTCGTACTTGCCTCGATGGACAACGAACATCAGAGGAGGCACGAGAATATGGACCTTGAATCCATATTTCTCCATACAAAAGAACTGTATGGAGAGCAATCTCGTATCGTAAGATACGAAGCATCGAAAAAGTTATTTTCGGCAAAGATGGCCGTCGGATCATCAGTAGCCGAGCACGTGCTAAAGATGATCGGCTACATTGAGGAGCTCGCGGACCTAGGGACCACATTGGAGAGTGAGCTCTATACGGACATAGTTCTCCAGTCCCTTCCTTCCACTTACGCCCAGTTTATACTGAACTTCAACTTACAAGAAAAAGAGGTTGAACTTTCAGAGCTCCTCAACATGCTGAGGAGCGCAGAGGGCACCCTACAGAAAAGTAGGGAAACATCCACTTTGTTTGTAGGAGGATCATCTTCTTCTAGGTCCAAGGCGAAAGCCAAGGGAAAGAAGAAGAAAGCCCCCGCCAAACCAAGGGGCGGTGTTAGTAAAGTGGATACGAAGGGAAAAGCTAAAGCAACAAAGAAAGCGGGGAAGCTTGTGGATAAGGAAGAATGCTTCTATTGTCATAAGAAAGGACACTGGAAGAATGATTGCAGGGCCTGGAAGGCCAGAACACAGGAATTGAAGCAGGTTGCAGCTTCAGCTTCAGGTGTGTATGTTATTGAAAACTGTCTTTCAATAAACTCTACTTCCTGGGTATTGGATACCGGATCAGGATCTCATATCTGTAATTCTTTGCAGGCGTTGAGAAACCGTAGGGTTTTGAAGGCAGGTGACATGACCCTCAGAGTTGCGAACGGAGCTAGCATGGATGCTAAAGCCGTGGGGGACTATCATCTGGGAATGTCAGATGGACATGTTTTGGTTTTGCGTAATTGCTTTTTTGTACCCAACGCAACTTGTAATATCATTTCTGTATCTTTAGTTTCTAAAGAAGGTTATGAATTTGCGTTTGTAAGTAATGTTGTAAACATTCACCTTAATCAAGTTCTGATTGGGTCAGGTACATTGAGTAATGGTATATACGTATTGAACCAACCACAGATTTTCAATGTCCAGAATACACACAAAAGAAAGTCTCCGGAAATAAATCAGACTTTCTTGTGGCATTGTAGACTGGGTCACATCAATGAGAGAAGGTTGACTAAGTTACATACAGAAGGATATTTGAATCCGTTCGAATATCAATCGTATGCCACTTGTCAATCCTGTCTCAAAGGAAAGATGACAAAGACTCCGTTTACTGGACATGGAGTAAGAGCGAGCGAGCTCTTGGGACTCGTACACAGTGACGTGTGCGGTCCAATGTCTACACATGCGCGAAGCGGTTATTCTTACTTCATTACTTTTACGGATGACTTCTCAAGGTACGGTTATATCTTCTTAATGAAACATAAGTCCGAAGCCTTTGGAAAATTCCAGGAGTATAAGAATGAAGTAGAGAAACAAACCGGCAAAAGTATCAAGATTCTAAGATCGGATCGAGGTGGAGAATACTTAAGTGCCGAATTCCTGAATTACTTAAAAGAGAATGGTATTCTCTCTCAGCTTACTCCTCCATACACTCCGCAACATAACGGTGTATCGGAGAGACGGAACCGAACCCTATTGGATATGGTTCGGTCCATGATGAGTAACGCTGAGTTACCGCGATCATTCTGGGGATATGCACTAGAAGCAGCTGCGTATCTCTTGAACAAGGCTCCCACCAAGACTGTGCCTACCACCCCATATCAGATGTGGACTGGGAAGAAACCCTGTCTTAAGTATCTTAAGGTATGGGGATGTCCAGCTTTTGTAAAAAAGCAGCATGCGGACAAGCTTGAGGCGCGTTCAGTACAGTGTAAGTTTGTGGGATACCCAAGGAATTCCAGGGGGTATCTTTTCTATTCTGCTGAGGAACAAAAGGTTTTTGTTTCTCAGCATGCCCGCTTCTTGGAAACTGAGTTTTTGGAAACCCAGATAAGTGGGAGCACAATAGAACTGGAACAAGTTCCAGAACCACAGACTATAACTGAAAGCTTAGTGGAACCAGAAGGTTCAAAAGAACAGGACATTCCTACGCCGCTCCGCAGGAGTAGTAGGCAGACTCATCCGCCCGAGAGATACTACGGTTTTCTCATAGACGGGGATAGAGAGGATTGCATCATAGATTATGATGAGCCTACTAGCTTCCAGCAGGCCGTTCAGAGCGTTGACTCAGTGAAATGGCTGGATGCAATGCGGACCGAAATGGAGTCCATGTACACCAACAAAGTATGGACGTTGGACATTGCTCCAGACGGGGTAAAACCCGTAGGATGCAAGTGGATCTTCAAAAGGAAGATTGGTGTAGATGGACAGGTTGAGACCTATAAAGCTAGGCTGGTAGCAAAGGGTTTTCGTCAAAGACCTGTCTTGGACTATGACGAAACCTTTTCTCCAGTAGCCATGCTGAAATCCATTCGGATCCTTCTTGCCATTGCTGCCTTCCACGATTATGAGATCTGGCAAATGGACGTAAAGACCGCTTTTCTAAATGGAAATTTAGAGGAGTGTGTCTATATGGACCAACCAGAGGGTTTCATTCAGAGTGGGAGCAGCGGAAAGGTGTGCAAGTTGCTTAAGTCCATCTATGGACTAAAGCAGGCATCGCGGAGTTGGAACATCTGCTTTGATGAGACGGTCAAAGAATTTGGCTTTATCAAAAATCCAGATGAACCATGCATCTATAGTAGATTTGTAGCGAGAACTGTAGTATTCCTCGTTTTATACGTGGATGACAATCTCTTAATAGGAAATGACATTCCTATGCTACAATCTGTCAAGGGGTTCTTGTCACACAGGTTCTCCATGAAAGACCTGGGTGATGCCTCATACATCCTGGGGATCCGGATCCATCGTGATAGATCCAAAAGGATATTAGGACTTTCACAGTCCAGGTACATCGACACTGTACTGAAAAGATTCAGTATGGAAGATTCCAAGCGCGGTAACCTACCGGCTTGTCACGGGATCACGCTCTCTAAAGAGATGTCTTCCAAGACTGATTTGGAGAGGGATCGCATGTCTATTATACCCTACGCTTCTGCGGTAGGCTCTATAATGTATGCGATGTTGTGTACCAGACCGGATGTAGCTTATGCACTGAGTGTGGTAAGCCGGTATCAGTCAAACCCTGGGAAGAAACACTGGATAGCGGTAAAGAACATTCTCAAGTATCTGAGAAGGACTAAGGAGATGTTCTTGGTGTATGGCGGAAAAGACCTCCAGATCGAGGCCTTTGCTGACTCCAGCTTCCAGAATGACAAGGATGATTCCAAGTCCATGTCGGGTTTTGTCTTTACCCTCAATAGAGGGGCGGTGTGTTGGAAGAGTTCCAAACAAGAAACCGTTGCGGACTCGATGATGGAAGCGGAATACATCGCTGCATCTGATGCCGCAAAAGAAGCTGTCTGGATGAGGAAGTTCTTGAAAGAACTTCAGGTGGTTCCGTCCATTGTTGATCCAATACCTCTGTATTGCGACAACAACGGGGCTATAGCTTTAGCGAAGGAACCCAGGTCCCATCAGAGATCCAGGCACATCTTGCGGCGGTATCACCTGATCAGGGAGATCGTGGATCGCCAGGAGATCGAGGTTCGGAGAGTCGCTTCAGAAGATAACACTGCAGATCCATTCACCAAGGCCCTGCCCCAGACTCAGTTCGAGCGGCTGATCGAGATGATAGTTCTTCGATACGCCAGTACATGGCCTTAGTGCAAGTGGGAGATTGTTAGTGTATATTCCCTAGAAGCCATTACTGTATCATACTAGTTTGTATATTACTTAATGGAAGCTTGGGATATTCACCTTGTATATACAATCTTGCTCAAAATAGTAGTATGCTACTTGGTTTGTTTCTACTTCAATGTGTACATGTGTTTATTTTAGTATATCGCCTATACACATTAGTGGAGCCCTTAGGATCTTTGCTTGATTACCAGCGATGTGATGGCCGTCACACTAGTGGGGCTGGGTAATCTATAAGCACATCCTTATGCAGGTCCCTGGTCGCAGGACTATCGAGACAGGGCATCGATACTCCGAGTAGACCAGCGCATGCGCTTCTCATCCCAGTGTGGGAGACGGTCTGTCCCACAGCCGTCAGTACGTCGTACTTGAGATAGTATGCGGGTGCTCGTTAGGTTACGGGTACACTGGACAGGACTCATCGGGAACTGACTAGTTGGTATTATGCCTATCGTCAGTTATCAATTCCCAGGTGACATGAGTACAGCTTAGTCCGCAGACTTGACACTGTCACTTCGCCTCGAGTGTGTTCCCACTGTACTTTGATCACTACCCTACCATGGCTCAAAGGAGTCGTGCAAACAGGTAGTGGTTGGGTGCAGTCCCGAAGCACTTGGAGGCAGTGACAGTTAGACAGGATTCATCTCTCCCGGTATTGGGGGTTGACATCGCGCAGTGTCTAGGAGAGCCATTACACGAGTAGTCCCTGGCCAGGGCAATCGAGATATACTGGTAGGCTTCCAGTGTTATCTCAGGGTGTTTTGGGCTTCACTCCGGCACAACTTGTACCGCTATTGGGGGACTGACGTTTACCGCCCCCTAGGCCCGCCATGCGATATATCAGACGAACAGACCGGACTGTACGGAGAATGTCACATTCAGGCTCAGTAGGAGTTCAAATGGGTTTCGCCTCGTCAGTCTTCTTGTCGGCATTACCTGGGGACCGTTATGCACAGCTAGTGCCGCTTGCGGTCTGTGGTTAAACCCACTGCCAGCGTAGTGTCGAGTCTTTAGAGTCCCACACAGAAAGCTTTTCGCCTTCAGGCAAAAGAGTAGAGGTCGCATGGTTTTGCGACAGGTCGCATGGTTTTGCGACAGGGTTCGGTCACATCCGTGCACTTGTGCACGTACAGTGTCCGGACAGTTTACACTAGCGGGCTTTGGTTTAAGCCAGATCCTAGTGTACCTTTTGGGATTGGATTTATCCAGTTTGCATTCGTGTTCCTCGGAACACGGATGCGGGTGTGTATGCACAGTTGACGGGGAGACAGAGGCAGCGGATTCTCATTAGGGTTGTTGACAGTTGACCGTTGACTATTGACTTTTTGCTCAACCCTAATGAGAATATGATATGTGATTAACAATTATATTAATTAAGTATTATGGTGACATGGTTGTTGACTTTTATTGACTTTGTTGACTTGTTGACTTTTGTTGACTTGTTGACTTTGTTGACCGGTTGACTAGGCTTGACTAGTTGACCATCATGATAACCATAGCCATCATTTCATGGCAAAGACTTTTGCTTGCTTGCTCATTTGTGCAAAATGAGTGCATGAAATGATATGGTTATGGTTGCTTCAACCATCACATAACACTTGATTTGGTATAATGAGTTATGATGGTTTTGGATTATGAGAGGGTGAAAGACAAAAGAAAGGCTCATTCTCACTTGCTCATTCTCTCTCTTGTTCTTGAGCTCTCTTGCTCTTGCTTTCACTCTCTTCCTCTTGCTCCCTCTCTTGACTCTATGGTTCATATATCTCATGAGTTGAGAATCAAGAACCATAGATAAAATCCCATACAAACTCTTCTCTACTCATTCTAGTTCACAAGGTTTAGCAAACCAAGTGAACTAGTTTCTTCAAAGAACGAAGAAGGAGCCAAAGGTTGGAGCTTTCAGGTGGATCTATCTTCGGCGTAAGGAGACGACGGGAAGAAGCTGATCCGGACCTCCATTGGAGTTTGAAGACGAAGGAGTTCAAGACAAGCAAGGTATAACCCCCTAACCGAGTAGTTAGCAACTCGTAGTTAGGTTGTTAGTTAGATGTTTAACCAAGATCCGGGTTATAAGTCCATGTTACCACCTCTATAAAAATCGTTTTTTATCAAATTCCGCATGCCCGTAAGTACCGGGAGAGGTAGCATGGACTTACAAAAGTGAAAGGCAGAATGCGGAGGTAAGACAACGTCAATGAGAGAAAGTGGTGTAAGTGAAGTGTAAAGATTTCTTTAGCGACAAGTTGCAAGTTTTGAAAAGATTTTTCCTTTTTTATGTAAGATTTTGCAAAAAGATTTTTGAAAAGAGAATTTTGACACAAATGCAATCGACCACAAATGCACAATCAGGCCTAGATATAGGGTCACCTAGGTCAGTTAGACAGCTCCTAACTATTCCAAAGGGCTAGAAATAGAACCTCAAACCGCCTCTTCACCGCCAATTGCGGCCAGGTAAGTGGGAGGCTCCCCGCTACAAGTAGCAGTCCTAATTAAGTAACCACTTGCCTTGACACACTTTCCTAAACACCGCAAAGTCAGGTTAGGATAAACGGCCGATGCCTATAACAAGTCCTCTGTCCTATTGAGCTCGAAGTCCTTAGGGCTGAGTCTAGTATTTTTTAATTAAGAATGGTCAATGCAAATGCTTTAAGTGATTTCTGGGGTCCTGGGAAGGGTGATGAAATCCCCACCCAATCTGAATTGGTCAAAAGCCCCTTAAAGTCCGATTAAAATATGCAAAGCAGTAAATCACTTGCAATCAATTTTCTTTTAAGCGCGGCGCAGAGAATCCTGCAGAAAATCAATTATTGAAAGGGGGAAGAAGATTTTTTGCCCAAAGAATCCTGCAGAAGATTTGGCAAAAGATATATGGGGATTTGCAGAGGGGAGAATGAGGAAACTAGCAGTGGCAAAATTGCGCAATGAGGCCACGTGACAGCCGCGGAATCGCGGTTCTAACTGGGTTACGGCCGCGGAAAGGCGGTGGGATGTTGGCTTCAGAACTCCAAAAACATTCTACTGTTCTGTGTTTGCAATCCCTCTCTGTTTTGTTGTACCCTTTTCTGTTTCGCACTCTGGATTTTTCCAGATCCGTCAATCCTGCAAAGATTCACAAAAGAAACCCTTCAAACAATAAAAGATGATAGAATTTTTATATTTTTGATTTTTCAAATTTTTATGATTTTTAAATTTATATTAACCCGAAATTACAAAAAGGAAATTTTTACGCCATCCCCGGCAACGGCGCCATTTGATTTATAGAGATTTTATCGATCAAAAATATATTTACCGCAATCAAGAACGGCGTCGCTTTGCAGCTAGCCGGTGAATACGGGTCGGTCCACATGGATGTTCTAATTTTCCTAGATGTTCTTACGAGCTAATTCCAAATGGTGTTTGGTCTTTTAATTAGATCTAAAAACGAAGTTGAGTTATACTAGGATTAGAAACTTGCTAGGATTAGGTTTAGGTAAAGTTTGGTAAATAAAGATCTACACCTCTTTCCAATGCCTTTAATTATATATCATATTAGGGTTATGGTAAATTTTAATAAAGGGGATTAGGATGATTGGGAAGATGTTTCTTTCTCTAGATCCTTGTCTTTCCTTTCTTAATCTTTACCCTAACCACTATGGAAAACTTACAACTCCGGTCTTTTATACTACGGATCACCGTTACCTCGTGGGTAGAGTGCCGTAGGGAGCGGAAGATGAAAGTATGCATGGAGTCCTAATGTTCATAAGAGATTGGCAAAGAAAAGAGATGAGAGATCTTCATCTCTCAAACCCTTCCCTATTCCTAACCCTAACAAGCGAGGAAACTACTCGCTCATTGAGGGATCTACGAAAAACATAATTTTTATTTTCTTTTTGATTAAAGAGAGGAAAGATCTACTACAAGTTAATAAGAATTCTAAACTATATTAAACTAAGGCAAGAAAAGAATTTACCTAGGGCAGAAATGAAAAACTAGAACTAGGGCAGAAAAATAAACCTACTTACGATTGATGCTCTCCAACTTCAAAGAAACTGAAATTTTATTGATGAATAGAGGCATGGAAAAATACAATGATTTGGGTCCTATTTATAGGAGATAGAAACCCTAGGTTTACAATTGATTCGCACGTCTGCAATTACAAATTTGCCCTTAGGTTGACTATTCAGCGCCTCCACAAGAACTTGGTAAAAAATCTTCATCTCCGGGCACTAGACGAACGCGGAACCGCGGTATGGGTGGGGGTAGGGCCGCGGTTCCGCGGCCCATTGGTCGGCTCCTCTGATGATTTTTTCTGGGCTCTTTCTGGACTCTTTGGGCTTTTTATTTCTTTAGTTCTTTTCTCCATTTGGCTTCTGGGTCTTCTCCCGATCTTTCAGTGAAAACTTGTAGTGGTCTTTTAACCGTTCACTTTGACAACTTGGACCTTGCGTTGCCTTATACATTGTGAACTGTTCTTCATCTAGGCTTGACTAAGATCCTTCTATTTGTTGGTCAAAAGTCCCTTTTTTTGTATCGTCTTTTGTCTTTTTCACTGTTTTCGCTCCAAGAACCTGTAACCTGTACTATGTAGCAGACATGCGTCAAAAGCACATGTTTTTTTTGTAAAATGCATAAGAATGGGGAATATAAAATGCAATATTATGATATGAACACCCCCTCACTTCCCTCCTTGCTCAGCAGCAGCCCTCTCCCTTCATCTCCTCTTCACCATCATAAACAACCCCAAAACAACACCAAAATATCATCTCCTCTTCACAAAATTTGTGCACAAGCTCACCACAAGCACCTTGGACCGAGAAAAATAAGATTTTGATGCTCTAGGGGATTCATGAGTGCCAAATGAGGTAATTTCTGAACCATTAGTGTAGTATTTGGTTTACCTTAGCTTCCATGCATGTTTAGAAGTGATTAGGCGATATTTATTGAGGTTTGGAAATTCTAAGTTTAGGGTTAGGGTTTGAATTGAATTGTGGTAGTGTAATTGAGTTACTAGTGACCTTAAACTCCTTTTAATGGTAACCTATTGAACCAAAACCTGAGACTTAATCCGAATTGCGAACTTTGAAATTCTGCCGATATTTGAAATTGTGGATTCTGTGAGGGTATAATGAAATCTGCTAACACCCGGGTGATCTGAAATTTTTTTAGCAAACACAGAGGAGTGTGCAGGCAATCTAGGACCCCCCACTGAAACCCTATCCCCTAAGCCCACACTATGGCCGCAAATAAAAGCTTAAACCGCGGCCAGATCAGGAGATTTGGGGGTGGTGTTTGGTCTGTAGCTCTATATCCTTTAAACTAGACCCTTGACATATGCAACTTTGGCTAATTTGGCCTAGGGTAAAATCTAGAGCATAATTGTAAGTTTCCTATTTCGTTTTGCAACTTTTTATGAATTTGGTTTTGGTATTTGATAATGTGTTTCCGTTGTGTGGCGTTTGAACGTCAACGACTGGGGTTATTGGTCGTGTTTGCATGCGAGGCTATAGGTTTTGACCTACGAGCGAAACGTGTGTCGTTTCGGTTTTCCGACTTGATTTTAATACGCATTGTGATTGTGTTATATATGTAGGTACCCCCACGTGGACGTCGAGGCAATGAAGAAGTGGATGGCGACATCGACATCAGCAAGCAAAAGCAGGTGAGTAGATATATATCTACGGGGGAAGTCGGGTGGATGGCGTATAGCACCCCTGCAATGTCGTAAGAAATGATATTATGTGATATAGATATACTTAGATGTGTTATTGAGGGATATAAACACTTAGCAAGAAAAGAATTAGGAGATCATGGGTTAGTGTTAGCGAGAATTAAAGAAAGGATTTAGTTGGTTTCTTAGTCGTGAACCCTAGAGTAAGGTTGTACACATACATATACACACACGGGATATGGTTTTGGGTGTATACATCATATGTATATATATATGTATATGTGGATGTGTTGGTGCTTATATATATATTACATACACGTATACACGGATGTTGAGGATATTATATGGTATTTGGAGATGAGTCGATGAGTTTAGGCATAGTGCCATGAGATCGGTGATGTGATTTGGTTCGTATTATGAGATACGACATGATATTAGCGGATTGATGGGCGATGTGTATTCACACACATGCGTACATATTTGTTGATGATATTAGTATTATACTAGACTTAGATCAGTACCCCCTGTTCACGATATTTGATAATAAGGATATCAGATGAGTAATGAGTTAAAGATGATATTTGACCCGTACCCAGATTTGGGATGCCGTACGATAGATTTACCGTAAGAGATATAATTATGATGTTAGATCCGCACTCTTGACTCGAGGATGTCATATATATATATATATATTGTATCGTACGTGATTTTATTGAGGCGAGATCACCGACTACTAGATATATATGTAGGGATCCTAGGCACCCTAGTGAGGTCTCCCAAGCCATCAACCATGGCAATTTCAAATAATATGGTGCCTACAAACCCTAGTGTACGGATCTATAACTAGATGTCTAGGCGAAACAAAAACAAGCTAACAACTTAGCAAATGAGAATACGGAAATACAACCTTTGTAGATCCGTTTGCTCCACCTCCATAGCTCCGCAACGACGTCCTCTCGCTGTCCATAAGAAATCCGGGCTCTAAAGTCGACTTCGTCGGAGAGAAAACGAGCTAGGTCGTCGATGTCCATGCCGAAGATGATCTACGTCGAGGCATCGCTAAATCAAGCTCGACCTTCACCAAACCCTACTATCTTGTGAAGGAAACACACTCTACTTCTTGGAAAGAGGTAGAGGATGAAGAAATAGGATGTGGGTAAACTTTGGAATTGGATTTCTCACTCAAAACATCAATCTACCATTGATGACCTCAAGCTTCTTCACTTGAAGAATGAAGAAGAAGAAGAATAATGATAAGAAAAGATTAATCCAAAAAGAAAAGAATTATCAATTCTTATCATAAGTGAACCATGGTAAAGTGTAGAGAGTTAACCAAGGTTAGTTGAATGGTTAGGGTTAAGAATGAGATAAGAATGGTGGACTTAGGTCAAAGCTTCATGAAGTTTCAACTAAACAACAAAACTAGCAACCATTCTTTTCTCATTTCTTTTATTCATTTATCAAAAAGAATAAAATGAATAATTAAGAAAATAAAACCCTAAACATAAATACAACCATGGTTCAAACTTTACACTTAACCAAAGTGGTATGCATCATCAAACATGATACATCCATGTGCACATAAACATATCGCATATGCAATGCGCACACCCGAGCGAGAAAATCCATCTTAAGTAAACCGATACTAGTTGATGCAAAGTAATATATCATATATATAAATATGCATTAAATCATTAATATCAACACTTGATTCAATGATCCGGTTATGTCGCACACAACCGACTAGTATACAATATATCGGCTTATCGAATCAACGCTTGAATCGATAACTAGGTTATATCGCATACAACCATTCGATACATTTATCGCGAGAATAGAATACGGTATCACATACACGCATTATTCTCGGTCCCGCACATATCTCATATGCGCTCCTATTTCGTTTCGCTTGAGCCAGGAAACCTCTGTGTAGGACTCTAAAGACTCGTCAATACGCCGGCAGCGGATGATGATCATATCAAACATCCACAAGCCGCAAGCGGTCTGCTAAACGTAACGGCCACCCGGGTATTGAGCGATCTGAAGATCGACGAGCAAGCCCGCTCACACTCCAGTGAATCCGACCAGTAACACTATCGTATAGTCCGGTCTGTTCGTCTGATATGTCGCATATCTCGCCTAGGGGTGGTAAACGTCAGACCCCAATAGCTCGATAAGTCATGCCGACGTAGGGTCCATAACATTCGTGAAACTACTGATAACTCTTACCAGTATATCACTGCAACCCTGGCCAGGGATTTCCTGTTATGGCCAGTCGAGCATAGCACAACATCAACCCCCAATACCGGGAGAGACGAATCCCCTCCTATCGCTCATTGCCTCCATGTGAATCGGGACTGTACCCAAAAACCACCTGTTTGCACAACTCAGTAGAGCCGTGGTAGGGTGGAAATCAAAGCACAGTGGGAGACACACAAGACTCTATGACGATCTCGGGTCAACAGACTAAGCTGTACCAGTGTCACCAGAGAACTGCCATCTGACGTGAGGTATAATACCATCTGGGAGTTCTCGGCAAGTCCGTTCAGTGTACCCAGTCTCCACTGAGCACCCGCATACCATCTTCGATGTCAAACACCAATGGATATGGGATCATCCATCGCCCATCGCATGGGTCGAGAAGATATGCGCTAGTCTACTCTGGAATATCGATGCCCCGTCTCGATATTCCCTCGACTAGGAACAATTCAAGGATGTACTCATGGACTACCCAGGCCCCACTAGTATGATCTACATCATAGTCCTGGAAGTCGAGTACACATCCTATGGGCTTTATCAACATGTAATCAGAGAGACAGAAAGTATACATGTTAAGACAAAGTGCAACCAGATAGCGTACTATCATGTCGAGCAAGAAAATCCTACCTATATATGTCCCAGCATCCACTACAATATACATCCAATGTACAGTAATGGCCTCTAGGGCATACATATAACTAACAATCTCCCACTTGCACTAGGGCCATCTGTAGCAGTGGTTGCAGTATCACATACTCAACCATCCCCTAAATTGTCTCTCTTTGGGAAAAGGGCCTTCGTGAGTGGATCCGCCGTGTTGTCCTCTGAGTCTTCTCTCCTTACCTCGATCACCCTGGAGATCAACTATCTCCATGATCAGGTGATGCTTCCTCAGAATTTGTCTGGGTCACTGATGGGACCAGGGTTCCAGGGTCGAAACCACGCTTCCATTGTCATACAATGGCAGGAACCTAGTTCATCTTATGAACCAATATACACCCAAACAGCCTCTTTGGTAGTATCTTTAATAGCGATGTTACCAGCCTTTATCGTCTAGTTTGCCACGGTATCGAGCTTGGAACTCTTCCAACATACCGTCCCTTTACTGAGGGTAAAGACAATGCCCGTGACTGACATTCAGTCGTCTTTATCACCCTGGAACTCTTCCAGTGATTCTCTTCAGGATCGATTGATACCATCTCACTACATCTAGTGAGAATCCTAGCATCCAGTTACATCTATCTCATAGATGAAAACTCAGGTTTTTAGGAGGTATCACTTTGATCCTATTTGGAGAATCCTAGTGATAATAGGAGATTGACCGATCGTAGTATAGGAAACTCTTTTCCTATCAAGAGTATGTTGTCTACGTACAATACGAAGATGACGACCTTACTCTCTACTACCCTTTTGTATATACAAGGTTCGTCTACCATTTTGATGAAGTCAAACACTTTGATTATCACATCAAAACAGACGTTCCAACTCCGCGATGCCTGCTTCATTATGTAAAGCAACTTGCACATGTTTCCGCTGCTCCCACTGTTTACGAAGACCTCTGGCTGTGTTCTTACAGACGTTCTCTTCTAAATCAGTATTTAGAAAAGCAGTCAGGGCACCCAACCACCAGATATCGCAGTCATGGTATGTAGCCGTGGCAAGTAGAATCTGGATAGACTTAAGCATAGCTACTGGAAAAAGGTTTCATCATTATCCATGCCTGGTCGATGACGAAAACCTTTAACAAGTCTAGCTTTGAAAGTCTCAACTTTTCCATCTACACCAAGTAATCTTCTCAAGATATACTTGCTCCTGATGGGGATTTAACCCTTCAGATATTGCAACCAAAGTCCATACTTTGTTGGTGTATAAGGATTCCTTCTCAGATCACTAAGCATCCAGCCATTCTTACAGAGTCCCTACTCTCGATGGCCTGCTCGAAACTGGTTGGGTCATCATCTCATGATGCAATCCTTGCTCCCACTGTCATCGAGAAACCGAGGTATCTCTCAGGTGGGTGAGGAACCCTACTAGATCGGCGGAGAGGCTGAGGTTCGTCGGAAAATATTGAATCCTTTGGTTCTGTCAAATCATTAGCAGTTTTGTACAGATGGAACCTTTCCAGTTCTACAGAACTGATCTTGCCTCGATCTTGTCCGGATTTTGCTTTTGACATAGGCCGGACAATCCCAAATCTTAACTTACTTAAGAGATAGGTTCTTCCCATACCATATCTTATATGGAGTGGTAGGCAGTGATTTGATTCCAACCTAATTCAATAGGTATGCAGCTTCTCAAGTGCATAACTCCCAAAAGGAAAAAGGTAACTCAGTAGTACTCATCATAGAGCACACCTTATCATATAGGGTGTGATAGCCCCACCCCGATATACCATCGTGCTATGGTGTATACGGAAGAGTAATGCTGAGAGAGAATCTCATTCTCTTTTAGAATAGTGCAGGAATTCTATGCACAAGTATTCTCCTCTCTGATCTCATCATAGGACATAATACTTATACCCGGTTATTGGTTCTCTACTTGTAACTTATATTCTGTGAATACCTCAAAAGCTTCGGACTTATGTTTCAGCAGGAACATACGACTGAATCTTGAGAGATTATCAGAGAATATAATGAAGTATAAAGAACCAGTCCTGGCATGTGTAGACAGGGGACCTTACATACATCATCATGTATCGGTCCCAAGAGTTCATTAACTCTTTCTCTGTTTCCAATAAACAGAGCTATGGTCATCTTATCTTTGTGACATGATTGGCGAGTTGCACAAGATGTAAATTCAAAACGATTTAAATATACATCTAAATGTAACTTCAGCCAGTCGGGTCGCATTGATCTGACCTAGTCTACAATACCTCAAGAAGAATCCGTTCATTTCTGAACTCTTCCTCTTGTGTGTGTTCCATATACTAAGAACTGTAGTTTGATTTAGAACATCAATGCTTTTAGATAACGCACCTGAACCGATCAACTTTTGATATAGGAAATATTCAAAACATTATCCAATTATACAAAATTTTATCATTTCTTTACTAATAAAGAGACTGATATGATTTTGTATATCAGGTTCAGCATCTAATAGCATTTGTTCAGAATCAATGTATTGGTAATACAGGGTGACAGTGACCAACAGACTTGGCTGCAACACTTGCCCCGGTTTCTGTCTCATGAAACTTATCACCCGTTCTCAGTTTTTCTACCTTTTTGTAGCCCTATGTAACAGATTACATATCTGGGATCCTGATCCGGTATCATATACCCAGGATGCAGAGGATACTGAGAAACAGTTCTTTGTAATGAACACACCCGAAGGAGATGCATCATATGCACTTTCTTCGTTTGGGCGGCATAGGAATTCTGGTATTCCCTTATTTCCTGCTCTGTCTTATAACAATTATAAGTTGGAGCGGGACCAACGTTTCCCAGCTCAGTATAACAAGCGGGTTCGGTCAATAATCCGTATTATTATCTTGATTAAGGCGTGATATGGTCGCTACCTGGAGAGAGAGAGAAGAAAACACTCAGCGTGCGCTCTTGCAAGAATAGATTGGTTTTTATTTTATCTAATCAGGATGGCTCCCACTGCTTTTTATCAAATCTTCCTTCAAACCCTAAAAGGAAAGACTAGCCGGGATTAATTACACACTACAAGTTCGCCAATCTTTCAGCCAGGCCAGTGTCGGTACTTTGAGGGAGGTCCCCCGTGCTTTCGCACGAACCTAATTAATGTAAACCTCGTTTTCCCAGAGGCGTAACCTCGTTAACACCTTTCTAGACACCTACTTGATCGGCTAATTGTAATGTATAAAACTCTCCCAGGAGTAACTCTTACTCGCAGCGGGTATCGGGATCCAACTATCTCATAGAAGGTATGCAATCTCATTGCAAATTCCAACACTTGAAACTCCCGATAATGGTTTTTACCCCTAGCACCTATGACCTTAACTATGGTCAACAAATCATAAGTACTAGTCAAGTTCTACCCGTCATTTCGTGATTAATTAGACCCACCCACATGACCCTTAACTAAGGTCAACAAAGTCACGCGACTGTCCTAACTAATCGCATCATATGCGGTGTAGGAAGACATCACTTAGCTACCGTACACTGTGCCTTGACTATGGTCAACAAACACAGCACGAATACTAAGTACTCTACTTCCTAAAATGACGGAGGGTTGCGGCTGGTTTTTGTGAAAACCTTTAACGCTTTGAACTTGATCTCGTTGCGGAATCAAATGGTTTTTAAATGGAATGTTTTTGAAGCTTTTCTAGTTTTGCTAAAGGGGTCACTCCCGGTGAAGGGATCGTCGGCCCTTTCCTCGTCGAATGAGGTGCGGGATATATCATATATATCACTGTGCAGAGCGGAAACTATAGAAGCGATCAAAGACAAACCGAGGGTTGTAGCATCTGCCAGTTATTGCTAAAGGAGTCACTCCCGGTGAAGGGATCTCGGTCCTTTCCTCATCGAATAAGGTGCAGGATGTTCTATAATGAACACCGCGATGCAAAGCAAGAACTGTAGCTACCTGTTTTTATTTTGAAATTCGATTCCACAACATCATTTAGGTTTATTTTCTTTCATTAATCTCATTAATGAATATCCCATCATTTAAATTACCTAAACATCACAGATAGATATAACGTACGCTTATGCCATCCGCATTCGCCTCGATGTCCCCTCGTGCACCGTTAGGTTAGGTAACTAACGGCAGAGCGGGGCAGGGCTAGCGCGGGTGTAAAACATAAGTAACGTCTATATAATATATCATATATACTATAATATCTGTCACAGAACATCAGAACATCGCATGATCACAGATAGAACACAGCAGAAGAAACATATGAAATATTGGATATACTAGGACGTCCGTGTTTTCAATACGAGCCAGTATAAAACACGGATTCCACGGTCGTGATGAATAGCCAATCCCACACCCCTAGACCCCTACGAGAGCGGCAAGCAACCCTGCCAATTCTGGCGTTAGGAGACCCGGACTCGACTCCTCGAGTTGGTCTCCCACTGGACTCCAGAACCCGGTTACTTGTGCCCTCCTCCTTGGGTCTATCCTAGTGCGGAAAACTAAATAATATACAAACGGTGACTACTTCCGCAACCTGGAAGTGCCCCAATAAAAGAATATTACATACAAGTCATTACATGAATGAAAATGAAAAACACTCATCTCACATAAAAACCCCCGGCTATTCAAACACGACGATCCAATATAACATATCCAGCAACACATAACATCAGATATCATCAACGTAAGTAAATATGCGCATCCCAATTGTCGTTGACATATAGCAACGAAACCGGCGATATCACATATTACACTTACGGTCACAGAAAAGAAAGTGTAAAACTACAACAGTTGGAATCCGCAATATCCTCAGACATCGCATGCCTGACCAAATGAATTACTTAGACATCGCATGCCTAACAATTATAAACCCCGCATTTTAGTCTCATTATCGAAAACACTTTTCAATATCAAGTCGGGCAATTCAACAAGATTCCCGACATCCTGATCGAATACTCGTCGCAAACTTCAGTAGACGGCCGCACCCCCGACGCCGTCGACAAAGTGCACCAAGGCGGAACACCGCTACCGCGAGCACCCGAACGGATGCTTTCGGCGACGGGGTTCTCCTACAGTCACTTGGTCGGGGCTATGGAGTGAGGCTGTCTATTAAGTTTACCGGCGAATATCCGCGTACGCTACGTGATTGCGACGGACTTTTGATCACATCAAAAATCCGTGGCAACCGATCAAGTGAGACTAAACTGCTACGTTTATAACATTCATTCAGTTATCATATAACTTATTGTGAATTCCAATTATTGTATCCCATTCCAGATAAACAGAAAATGTTAAACTTTCCGATCGAACAATTGAACACCCAAGTTTTCCCGATAAAGATCAACACATGAAACTAGTCTAACAACATTCAGTTCGTACCTCAGTACCAACGGTCCAGCCGTAGAAGGGTCAAGCCAACGCCTCACATGTGGCACGCCGTACTGCCCCAAACCCGAAGGTTCAAAGGGCAGTTCAAGACGGTCACATAATCGAGTTAAGGTTTGTGTCTTCTAGAGGGACCATCGCGTTACTTGCACTACTTAGAACGTTGTTAAACTACGGAAAAATCCAACACTTGGAAATTTCCCGACAGGGGAAAAATCGGGTATTTATATCCGGTCGAACTTTTTAACATATTCTAAAATTTATCCGGAAAACACATGGACAGAATTAGACTTTCCGATCGAAACAATGATTCCCAAAACAACTCAGAACAACTCAACACTTGAGTTCAGTTTAAATATTCCAGGAAAATGAGCATTGAATTTTACGAGTTACTGTGAAATTTGACACGTGTCGGATTCTTATTGGCGGCCCTTCCGCCGCGCAAACCCCATTTGTGCGGCGCTTCCGCCGCGCTATTGTGGAATTAGGGTACCAAATTTCACAGTAATTCTTAAAAAAGCCTGCTTGTTTTTCTGAATATTTTTAATTGCCAAAAATCAACAGTTTTGAAAAAAGTACAGAGAGCAATTTTGCAATGGGATTTTGGTTCGATCGGGTTTCTAATTCCGTCCGGGGATCGCCTAAGGCTCTAGCTAGGCTCTGATACCACTGTAGGGATCCTAGGCACCCTAGTGAGGTCTCCCAAGCCATCAACCATGGCAATTTCAAATAATATGGTGCCTACAAACCCTAGTGTACGGATCTATAACTAGATGTCTAGGCGAAACAAAAACAAGCTAACAACTTAGCAAATGAGAATACGGAAATACAACCTTTGTAGATCCGTTTGCTCCACCTCCATAGCTCCGCAACGACGTCCTCTCGCTGTCCATAAGAAATCCGGGCTCTAAAGTCGACTTCGTCGGAGAGAAAACGAGCTAGGTCGTCGATGTCCATGCCGAAGATGATCTACGTCGAGGCATCGCTAAATCAAGCTCGACCTTCACCAAACCCTACTATCTTGTGAAGGAAACACACTCTACTTCTTGGCAAGAGGTAGAGGATGAAGAAATAGGATGTGGGTAAACTTTGGAATTGGATTTCTCACTCAAAACATCAATCTACCATTGATGACCTCAAGCTTCTTCACTTGAAGAATGAAGAAGAAGAAGAATAATGATAAGAAAAGATTAATCCAAAAAGAAAAGAATTATCAATTCTTATCATAAGTGAACCATGGTAAAGTGTAGAGAGTTAACCAAGGTTAGTTGAATGGTTAGGGTTAAGAATGAGATAAGAATGGTGGACTTAGGTCAAAGCTTCATGAAGTTTCAACTAAACAACAAAACTAGCAACCATTCTTTTCTCATTTCTTTTATTCATTTATCAAAAAGAATAAAATGAATAATTAAGAAAATAAAACCCTAAACATAAATACAACCATGGTTCAAACTTTACACTTAACCAAAGTGGTATGCATCATCAAACATGATACATCCATGTGCACATAAACATATCGCATATGCAATGCGCACACCCGAGCGAGAAAATCCATCTTAAGTAAACCGATACTAGTTGATGCAAAGTAATATATCATATATATAAATATGCATTAAATCATTAATATCAACACTTGATTCAATGATCCGGTTATGTCGCACACAACCGACTAGTATACAATATATCGGCTTATCGAATCAACGCTTGAATCGATAACTAGGTTATATCGCATACAACCATTCGATACATTTATCGCGAGAATAGAATACGGTATCACATACACGCATTATTCTCGGTCCCGCACATATCTCATATGCGCTCCTATTTCGTTTCGCTTGAGCCAGGAAACCTCTGTGTAGGACTCTAAAGACTCGTCAATACGCCGGCAGCGGATGATGATCATATCAAACATCCACAAGCCGCAAGCGGTCTGCTAAACGTAACGGCCACCCGGGTATTGAGCGATCTGAAGATCGACGAGCAAGCCCGCTCACACTCCAGTGAATCCGACCAGTAACACTATCGTATAGTCCGGTCTGTTCGTCTGATATGTCGCATATCTCGCCTAGGGGTGGTAAACGTCAGACCCCAATAGCTCGATAAGTCATGCCGACGTAGGGTCCATAACATTCGTGAAACTACTGATAACTCTTACCAGTATATCACTGCAACCCTGGCCAGGGATTTCCTGTTATGGCCAGTCGAGCATAGCACAACATCAACCCCCAATACCGGGAGAGACGAATCCCCTCCTATCGCTCATTGCCTCCATGTGAATCGGGACTGTACCCAAAAACCACCTGTTTGCACAACTCAGTAGAGCCGTGGTAGGGTGGAAATCAAAGCACAGTGGGAGACACACAAGACTCTATGACGATCTCGGGTCAACAGACTAAGCTGTACCAGTGTCACCAGAGAACTGCCATCGGACGTGAGGTATAATACCATCTGGGAGTTCTCGGCGAGTCCGTTCAGTGTACCCAGTCTCCACTGAGCACCCGCATACCATCTTCGATGTCAAACACCAATGGATATGGGATCATCCATCGCCCATCGCATGGGTCGAGAAGATATGCGCTAGTCTACTCTGGAATATCGATGCCCCGTCTCGATATTCCCTCGACTAGGAACAATTCAAGGATGTACTCATGGACTACCCAGGCCCCACTAGTATGATCTACATCATAGTCCTGGAAGTCGAGTACACATCCTATGGGCTTTATCAACATGTAATCAGAGAGACAGAAAGTATACATGTTAAGACAAAGTGCAACCAGATAGCGTACTATCATGTCGAGCAAGAAAATCCTACCTATATATGTCCCAGCATCCACTACAATATACATCCAATGTACAGTAATGGCCTCTAGGGCATACATATAACTAACAATATATAGGTCGACTCAGACCTAGGTGGATTTCTTTACCCTTTTGACTGGGCTCGAATCATACTTGTTTTCTAATGCAGTGAATCGTGAGTACTTTAAAATACCAAACTGTATGACTCGTATATTGGGTAGGTATATTCTTCAGTGTTGCTGTTACTATATCACTTTCTGTATATTCATGATGTTTCATCGCATTGCATGCTTGTACATATGTTCTCTGTAATTATTATGAAACGCTGTTGTCAGGACACCAGCACCATTACTGATGTTGCGTATGTTCCACGTACACCTGCTTGCCGGCTCACACACATCATCATCGGTAATTGCCATGTCACGTACACTTTAGAGAGTATTATTTCTTTGACATCGCTTGCTAGCTGATAGTTGCAATATGTTATCACTTTCATATGCTAGTTTAGTTATTGCACTCATTGCATGATTTCAGAGGCATTCATGTATTGATTGGTCATGCAGTATTATGGAGATTTATGCCGATGTTCACTGTTTACTCACTCTTGATTCTTGGATTTCGGACTTCCATGAGATTTCTGGATTTGGGGGGAAACCGCAAGAATATTTATATAAACTTCTCTCTCTCCCCCTCTTTTTAAAATGCAAGTTGCGTTTTTCTTGTGATGTATGAGTCGTCCACCATGATGTTTTCTCGGTTCTGAGATGGTTTTCGAGACCCGATTCGAGGAGCCGGATGAACCGTCTGCGGGTACATGGTGGACCCAGTATGGTACCTGGGGCAAGAAGCTCGAGTCGTAGACGATGAGCCCGGCAGGGGCAGACTGCCTACCGGTGATTGTTTGGCGCGGCGGATATCCAGAGGATACCGTTCGTGGTCGTGTGATTGATGATATGGGCCGATCCGGACTGACGGAGCCCGAGATATTGAGATATTGAGAGTTGAGACAACGAGATATTGAGATTTGAGATACTGAGATATTGAGATACTGAGATTTATGTTTTGTGTCGATGCTTGACACTGATTTCTCTGTTGATTTCATGATGTATTCTCTTTTCATTCGTAATGCATTCATACATCATATATCTGATATGTTTCTATCTGAGGCACTGACACGAGCACGTTGTATTGCACTTATATGTAGATGGATCAGGATATTATTTGAGGATATTACTTGATATGACCTAGGATGCGTCATACATACGATTTCTGCTCTGTGATGTTTTCTACTCACGAGTTGGCAACTCACCCCCGTTGTGCCACAGTTCCTTGCAGGTTTTGCCGTACAGGTTTCGTTGCGGCTTGCTGGCACACTGTTCCTTCCAGGTGATTGCTTTGGAAGGTGGTTCCATTTGCATCGTGACCACCATTGTATTTATATTTATATTCAGTTGTATCTAGTAAAAACTCCATCAACCAGACTTGTTTATTTGATAGAACTAGAAGACCAGTGTATATTCTTTCGACCTTAGAGTTGTGCTTGTATTATTATGGTTTTCTGATGAATTTGGGCTTTCTTTTGAGTTTTGATCCTCGCCCTTCGGCGTTGTATATTTTATTGCTTGCGTGGTTGTGACCGTAAATTGACAAAGAGCTAGCTCCCGCTTGGGGATGCCTTTATTCATTATATGCTTTATCAGGTTTTTACCCGTTTGGGGTCAGTTTTTACAAAGGAAACTCTGCCGAAATTTTCAGAAAAGACTTAAGATTTTAAAAATGCATACTTCGGCTTATGTTGTTAAACTTCTTGCTTTAAAATTGGTTTTTCCTTCACTCTACTGCTTTACTTGGTTTGGATTTCTGGGTTTTGGTTTACTTAGATTACGTACGCCTCGAGACGTTTCGTAGTTTAAGTGCCGGTCATGTTCCGTACTTTTCGGGTCGTGACAAAGTTGGTTTCAAAGCGTTAGGTTTTACCTTCTGAGTGTAGAATGACCCTTGGTTGATGGAGTAGGTGACTAAAGTTGAGTGACGTACCGTGTGTATGTTCCGCGGCATACTTACGATACGATACTCCGCTTAAGAAACCTTAGGATGTACATTTCTTTGCACAGTATTATCTTCATTCCAATGATCTACCCTCATTAATATCAGTTATGGTTTTGCTTCCACGATTACACGGGCAGAGAGAGCTGCGGCTAAGTTGCGGTCAGTACGAGCTCACCACGGACGACGACTGGCCAGGGCGTGATTCCAGGGACATACGATTTCATAGAGGGGCGTTATTTTATTGTGTTTTTATGCCATGAACGTTGACAGATTTCTTTTACATGATTACTCGGACGTGCAGATCAGCACCAGAGGATTAGGCCACTGATAGAGGACAGCCAGAATGTGATGACCGTCGATGCACGGACCATTCATGATGATTGATGGCACTGTTCAGCGTGCGGACGACAGATTCAGTTGCTGCTGCGAATGACGAGATATCGCCCCAAATTTTGGAGCTATTGCGGTACGAGTTGTACATAGAGATATGATAGAAGGTCGCTAGTCACCCGAGGATGAATGACTAGGACATGTGGTTCGTTCGCTTACCCCGATGCGAGGTCATCAGATTGATTGATTCCAGCTTGAGAAGATTTCACACAGATGCGTTGGTAATCGATAGAGGCGATCGAATGTCAGAAACCCATATTCCAAGTTTAAAGTATTCGGAAAGACATGCAAGTAATTCTACGGACCATCTAGAAGAATGAACCCTAACTCGACATAATGACTATGTGAAAGCCGTTGAACCTTAGGGTTTGCAGTAGTTCCGCGGTGCCATTAATGAGGCTTGGGTTTTCCCTTCTACGGCTGGTCCATAGGTGTTGTGGCATATATTCGATACTACTAAACTGTACTCAAAACGTTGAGCTCTTGGGGGATTATGGGACTTTGACGAATCGATCGAAAGGTTCGACTTCATTCGGAAATCATGTGATGGGATACATTGCTTGGGAGACTCCAGATACGAGTATAGCCGTTGGGGCACAGTCCATGCAGCCACGAAGAGACGAGTCCAAAGCATTCGACATTAGAGAAGAGTGGAGTAAGAGGTTCGTACAAGATCTTGACAAGATGACGTCCACTCCGCTGACATCAGAGATGTGATACGCATGCAGAGGCGTTGTACATGGATATATCTTCCAGAAGGAGTCGCGATGAGTATGCAGCCGTTCCGGAACAAGAGAACAAGATTAATAAAGGACGACGACTTTCGGGCAGTTCGGCAGAAACGAGATTTGGGAGAGACCTCGACAGGACCTTTCTGGAATAAATTACGAGAAGATTTGGACCCAGGAGTGGTCATTTTATGCACACCCAGCAGGCCAAAGTTTGACACCGTTGATGAGACATGTTATGAGTGACCATGACAGTTGGCCAGAGACTCTTAGAGGATGTGCTTGAGCGGGACTATTCCGCCATACTTGATTTTGGTATTTTGGGCGATCTATTCGCATGATTGAGTTTTGATAACTGAGTTTCATGGTATTTGTTCTCGTGCACCATGGTTGCACTTACTGGGTATTTATATTTTGCGCATAGTTATTACACTTGAGATATGCTTTATACACCGTTGTGTTGATTTATGATTGGCGCACTGTTATTGCACTTAAAATAATTTTTGTGCCTTGGCTGCACATGTTTATGATTTCATGGATTTCATACAGTTGGGTTGATTTTGTGCATATGGTATGCACACGATTTGGTTTTCGCACTCGATATTTGTTTTGAGCACTCTGTGCACTTGATGGGATTCTTACGCATATTTGACGCGCTTGGATTGGATTTTGCGCATGCTCGGCGCTTGATATTGGATTTCGTGTTTTCGTGCATGTTGGATGCACATGATTTAGGTTTTATTCGTGCATGATGGATGCACCTAATTTTGATTTTCGCGCAGGTTGGGCGCATGATATGAGATGCGATTTTGGTGCACACCAGATGCACTAAATCGGGATTCTTTGTGCATATCAGATGCACCTGATATTGCTGTCAGGCACACCCGTTGCCCTTGACAGATGTTTCTTGCACACCCGATACACTTAGATGTTGTTTCTATGCACATGTATGGTACATTCATGGATTTTGATTTCCGTGCGTACTAGACGCACGCGGCATTCTTCTGCACATTTTGGGGTTGATTCTTATGGAGCAGTACGTTTTTATGATATTTACTATTTGTTTTTGAACTGAGCAGGACTAGTCAGAGGACAATACCTGGATATATTTTGCATGCATTGATAGCTATCGAAGGGATTTCAAAAGAAAGGGAGCTATAGTCTCAGTATTTACCTATGTGTCTGAGATGACACGAAACATTTTATAAAGGAAACCCTTCTAAATTGTTTTCAAAACGGCGGGACGTACATAGTAAACAAAGGATAAGTATATATAGTTATTTTCTTACAATAGACATCCGCCACTGTGCCGTGATACGTGCATCGCACAGCAACATGAAAGGTTTGGCATGCATTTCCTTCAGATGTTTACATGTATAGTTTTGATGTAGATCATATTGGTTTTCGTATTGGATTTGACATTTGTGTCTTCACCATGACTCCGATGATTGCGAGATGCTTTACGGAGTTTTGATTTGGAGTTATCTGCTCAGTGTTCATGCGCATGCATTGTGCTACGATGCGTTTTATGTATTGATGATTTCGGAGCCCCGACGACTTGGACTTTTTACTGAAATGTTTTAGTATTGAGGGGTTTAAATTTAAATTCGGGGACCGAATTTCTTTAAGGGGGGAAGATTATAACATTTCAGAAAAATAAAATATTATTTTTGGGAATTTTTATAATTAAATAATATTATATTGAATATTTTTAATATTGCGGTATAATTAAATACCGATAAATTGGGAAAAATTTGGAAAATTACATAAATTACTGAAATGAGGGTGCTTTATTTGATTTAGGCAAATTATGAAATTTTATGATTTATTATACACTATTTTAATGCTAATCACGATTAAATATCGCTAATCGCGCATTAAGCCGGTTTTGTGCAAAACATACACGCCATGTTACATTTACAAACACTTGTTACATTTTTTCCTATCTTGTATTTTCCTTTTCATGTATGGTTTTGTTTTGATAAGAATAGAAAAGAAAAGGAAACAAAATGAAAGAAAAGAAAATGAATAAAGAAAGAGAGGCATGGGGCATTGATTAGGCATGGGGGGCTTGACTTTGGCTCTCTCTCTCTCTCCCCCCCTCACTTCCCTCCTTGCTCAGCAGCCCAGCTCCAGCAGCAGCCCTCTGCCTTCATCTCCTCTTCACCATCACAAACAACACCAAAACAACACCAAAACATCATCTCCTCTTCACAAAATTTGTGCACAAGCTCACCACAAACACCTTGGACTGAGAAAAATAGGATTTTGATGCTCTAGGGGATTCATGAGTGCCAAGTGAGGTAATTTCTGAACCATTAGCGTAGTATTTGGTTTATCTTAGCTTCCATGCATGTTTAGAAGTGATTAGGCGATGTTTATTGAGGTTTAGAAATTCTAAGTTTAGAGTTAGGGTTTGAATTGAATTGTGATAGTGTAATTGAGTTACTAGTGACCTTAAACCCCCTTTAGTAGTAACCTATTGAACAAAAACTTGAGACTTAACCCCAATTGCGATCTTTGAAATTCTGCCGATATTTGAAATTGTGGATTCTGTGAGGGTATAATGAAATCTGCTAACACCCGGGTGACCTGAAAATTTTTTAGCAAACACAGAGGAGCGTGCAAGCAACCTAGGACCTCGTACTGAAACCCTAGCCCCTAAGCCCTCACCATGGCCGCAAATAAAATCTTTCTAGCCGCAAATTGCGGCCAGATCAGGAGATTTGGGGGTGGTGTTTGGTCTGTAGCTCTATATCCTTTAAACTAGACCTTTGACATATGCAACTTTGGCTAATTTGGCCTAAGGTAAAATCTGGAGCATAATTATAAGTTTTCGATTTCGTTTTGCGACTTTTTATGAATTTGGTTTTGGTATTTGATATTGTGTTTCCGTCGTGTGGCGTTTGAACGTCAACGACTAGGGTTATTGGTCGTGTTTGCATGCGAGACTATAGGTTTTGACCTACGAGCGAAACGTGTGCCGTTTCGGTTTTCCGACCTGATTTTAATACGCATTGCGATTGTGTTATATATGTAGTTACCCCCACATGGACGTCGAGACGATGAAGAAGAGGATGGCGACATCGACATCGGCAAGCAAGAGCAGGTGAGTAGATATATATCTACGGGGGAAGTCAGGTGGGTGGCGTATAGCACCCCCGCAATGTCGTAAGAAATGATATGATGTGATATAGATATACTTAGATGTGTTATTGAGGGATATAAACACTTAGCAAGAAAAGCTTTAGGAGATCATGGGTTAGTGTTAGCAAGAATTAAAGAAAGGATTTAGTTGGTTTCTTAGTCGTGAACCCTAGAGTAAGGTTGCACATATACATATACACACACGGGATATGGTTTTTGGCGTATACGTCATATGTATATATATATATATGTATGTGGATGTGTTGGTGCTTATATATATATATATATATATATATATATATATATACACACACACACACGTATACACGGATGTTGAGGATATTATATGGTATTTGGAGATGAGTCGATGAGTTTAGGCATGGTGCCATGAGATCAGTGATGTGATTTGGTTCGTATTATAAGATACGACATGATATTAGCGGATTGATGGGCGATGTGTATTCACACACACGCGTACATATTTGTTGATGATATATGTATTGTACTAGACTTAGATCAGTACCCCCTGTTCACAATATGTGATGATATGAATATCAGATGAGTAATGAGTTAAAGATGATATTTGACCCGTACTTAGATTTAGGATGTCGTACGATAGATTTACCGTACGAGATATAATTATGATGTTAGATCCGCACTCTTGATTCGAGGATGTCATATATATATTGTATCGTACGTGATACTATTGAGGCGAGATCACGGACTTCTAGATATATATATAGATCGACTTAAACCTAGGTGGATTTCTTTACCCTTTTGACTGGGCTCGAATCGTATTTGTTTTCAAATGCAGTGAATCGTGATTACTTTAAAATACCAAACTGTATGACTCATATATTGGGTAGGTCTATTCTTCAATGTTGCTGTTACTATATCACTTTCTGTATATTCATGATGTTTTATCGCATTGCATTCTTGTACATATGTTATCTGTAATTATTATGAAACCCTGCTGTCAGGACACCAGCACCATTACTGATGATGCGTATGTTCCACGTACACCTACTTGCAGGCTCACATACATCATCATCGGTAATTACCATGTCACGCACACTTTAGAGAATATTATTTCTTTGACAACGCTTGCTAGCTGATAGTTGCAATATGTTATCACTTTCATATGCTAGTTTAGCTGTTGCACTCATTGCATGATTTCAGAGGCATTCATATATTCATTAGTCGTGCAGTATTATGGAGATTTATGCCGATGTTCACTGTTTACTCACTCTTGATTCTAGGATTTCGGACTTCCATGAGATTTCTGGATTTGGGGGAAAACCGCAAGAATATTTATATAAACTTCTCTCTCCCCCTCTTTTTAAAATGCAAGTTGCGGTTTTCTCGTGATGTATGAATCGTCCACCATGATGTTTTCTCGGTTCTGAAATGGTTTTCGAGACCCGATTCGAGGAGCCGGATGAACCGTCTGCGGGTACATGGTGGACCCGGTATGGTACCCCGGGCAAGAAGCTCGATTCGTAGACGATGAGCCCGACAGGGGCAGCTTGCCTACCGGTGATTATTTAGCACAGCGGATATCCGGAGGATACCGTTCGTAGTCGTGTGATTGATGATATGGGCCGATCCGGACTGACAGAGCTCGAGATATTGAGATATGGAGAGTTGAGACACTGAGATATTGAGATTTGAGATCTTGAGATACTGAGATTTATGTTTTTTGTCGATGCTTGACACTGATTTCTCTGTTGATTTCATGATGTATTCTCTTTTCATTCATAATGCATTCATACATCATATATCTGATATGTTGCTATCTGAGGCACTGACACGAGCACGTAGTATTGCACTTATATGTAGATGGATCAGGATATTATTTGAGGATATTATTTGATATGACCTAGGATGCGTCATACATGCGATTTCTGCTCTGTGATGTTTTCTACTCACGAGTTGGCAACTCACCCCCGTTATGCCACAATTCCTTGCAAGTTTTGCCGTACAGGTTTCGTTGCGGCTTGCTGGCACACTGTTCCTTCCGGGTGATTTCTTTGGTAGGTGGTTCCATTTGCATCGTGACCACCATTGTATTTATATTTATATTCAGTTGTATCTAGTAAAAATTCCATCAACCAGACTTGTTTATTTGATAGAACTAGAAGTCCGGTGTATATTCTTTCGACCTTAGAGTCGCGCTTGTATTATTATGGTTTTCTGGTGGATTTGGGCTTTCTTTTGAGTTTTGATCCTCGACCTTCGGCGTTGTATATTTTATTGCTTGCGTGGTTGTGACCGTCAATTGACTAAGAGCTAGCTCCCGCTTAGGGATGACTTTATTCATTATATGCTTTATCAGGTTTGTACCCGTTTAGGGTCAGTTTTTACAAAGGAAACTCTGCCGAAATTTTCAGAAAAGACTTAAGATTTTAAAAATGCATACTTTGGCTTATGTTGTTAAATTTCTTGCTTTAAAATTGGTTTTTCCTTCACTCTACTTCTTTACTTGGTTTGGATTTCTGGGTTTTGGCTTACTTAGATTACGTACGCCTCGAGACATTTCGTAGTTTATGTTGTTAGTGTATACGCCCTAGAGGCCATTACTGTATTATACTAGTTTGTATATTACTTGATGGAAGCTTGGGATATTCACAGTTGTATATCAGCAATATGCTAACAGAAACACATGCACATATTAAAGCAGAGACAAACCAAGTAGCATACTACCATTTCGAGCAAGATTGTATATACAACTGTGAATATCCCAAGCTTCCATCAAGTAATATACAAACTAGTATGATACAGTAATGGCCTCTAGGGCATATACACTAACAATCTCCCACGCGCAACCGCGGCCAAGTTGGCTCTTCACTGGGTCGAGTTTGGTGCAGTGTATCTCTGGCTTGGTTTTAGGATTTTTAAGATATGTTATATGTGCCCAGATTTTCCAGAATAGAAATTTATTTTTGGGGGCCTATAAATCCGTTTTTTTTTCCGAACTTCACTACACTTTGACTATGACGGTTATATTTGTGATGTTTGGATGTATTGAACGTCGGCTAATCGCTATATGTCGATTAGTCGGGGTTATACATATCTGTGATCTGTGATTGATACTGGTTTGTGTATATGAATGGGTTGGATTGTCGCGGATGAATAGCCGGGGTGGATGTGAGATGAGTGTTGCTTTTTCTTTCATTCATTGTAACATGTAAATTGATGTAATATTATTATTTGTATGGCCGCACAACCGGGTCGGGGTTGTAGCCGTCATTGTATAATTCTTTTTACTGTTTTTGCTCCTAGGATAGACCCATGGAGGGGGTGCACAAACTACCGGGTATCTCGAAGTGCCGAGTGGCCTACTCACGATGTTGAGGGAGGTTGCTTCGCTTCGGGTACTTGGCGGGTAGTTTGCCACACCCGTAGGGGTCTTAGGTGGGGTATTTGGCTATTCACCGCGACCGTGTAATCCGCTTTTCGTTGCAGGCTCGAACGGATTGCGGATTCCTAGTATATCCAATGTATTCATCTGTGATCTGTAATGTCTATCATTGCTATATATTTATATATGATAACTATTTAGGCGTTGCTTATGTTTTACAGCCACGCTAGCCCAGCCCCCGCTCTGTCGTTAGTTAAGTAACCTAACGGGTGATGACGGGGCCCCATGGCGAATGCGAATGGCATAAGCGTACGTCATATTTTGGTTGTTTTCTGCAATGGTAGGATTAAATGATGGGACGCATTAAAAGAACTAATGCAAGAAAATAAACCAAGTAAAGTCGATTGGAACACTTTGAAAACCACTCGGTTCTTTTCAAAACTAAACTTTTAAACACGGAGCTTGAACCACTTCTTTTAAAAGCTATCACGTTCCATCGATTATATCAAGTTCACTACGTTCACGGTTTCACCAAAACCATTCGTAGCCCTCCGTCGTTTCGTATGGATATTCAATAGTATTCAAGCTATGTTTGTTGACCTTCGTCAAGGCATAGTGATTGGTAGCTGTTGGGTGTTCATATGTAGCATAGATAGATGCGTTGGTTTGGGACAGTCGTACTACCTTGTTGACCTTCGTCAAGGGTATGTACGGGTGGGTTCAAATTAACCTGGATAATGACGGGTAGAACTTGACATGTGACTTATGATTTATTGACCTTCGTCAAGGTCATAAGAGCATGGGGCAAAAATCCACATCGGGAGTTTCATAAGTACTGAAACTTGCTAGCGCTGCATACCATTTGGAGTGTGATAATTCTGGTAGGACTCCTTCGGTTTTATCACGCGATGATATTTGGATCCCAATCCTACTGTGAGTTATGCTACTCCTCGGGAAAACTCTCACTTAACGATCAATGCTATAAACCTAGTAGGTGTCTAGAAAGGTGTTAGCAGGGCTACGCCCACAGGGAAAAGAGGTTACTTAATTAAGGAACTTCGCGAAAGCGTTGGAAAACCTCCCTCGAAGTACCGACACTGGCCTGGCTGAACGGTTAAGCAAGTATTGTACGGTGAGATTGATCCTGACTAATCCTTCCTTTATGGTTTGAGGAGGGATTCGAGAGACAGTGGGAGCCATCCTGTTTAGATAAATTAAAAACCAATCTAAACTTGCAAGAGCATCATGCTAAGTGTTTTCTTCTCTCTCTCTTAATTGCAGCGACCCCTTGACTGTTAGTTATATGTATGCCCTAGAGGCCATTACTGTACATAGGATGTATATTGTAGTGGATGCTGGGACATATATAGGGAGGACTTTCTTGCTCGACATGATAGTATGCTATCTGGTTGCTCTTTACCTTAACGTGTATGCTAATTGTCTCTCTGTTACATGTTGGTAAAGCCCTTAGGATCTGTACTTGACTACCTGGACTATGATGCGGATCATACTAGTGGGGACATGGTAGTCCATAAGTACATCCTTCAAAGTCCCTAGTCGTGGGTATATCGAGACGGGGCATCGATATACCAGAGTAGACTAGCGTATACCTTCTCGACCCATACAGATGGGCGATGGATGATCCCATATCCATTGGCGTTTGACATCAGAGGAGATATACGGGTGCTCAGTAAAGACTGGGTACACTGGACGGACTCGCCGAGAACTCCCAGATGGTATTATACCTCACGTCAGATGGCAGTTCTCTGGTGACACTGGTACAGAGTAGTCTGTTGACCCGAGATCGTCATAGAGTCTTGTGTGGTTCCCACTGTGCTTTGATTTCCATCTTACCACGTCCAAGAGGGCGTGCAAAACGGTGGTTTTTGGGTACAGTCCCGAGTCACATGGAGGCAATGAGCGATAGGAGGGGATTCGTCTCTCCCGGTATAGGGAGTTGATGTTGCGCTGTGTTCGATTGGCTATAACAGGAAATCCCTGGCCAGGGTTGCTGAGATTTACTGGTAAGTGTTACCAGTAGTTTCTCGAACAGTTATAGACCTCATATCGACACGACTTATCGAGCTATTGGGGTCTGACGTTTACCACCCCTAGGCGAGATATGCGACAGATCAGACGATCAGACCGGACTGTACGGTAGTGTTACTGGTCGGATTCACTGGAGTGTGAGCGGGCTTGCTCGTCGATCTTCAGATCGCTCAATACCCGGGTGGCCGTTACGTTTAGCAGACCGCTTGCGGCTTGTGGGTGTTTGATATGATCATCATCTGCTGCCGGCGTATTGACGAGTCTTTAGAGTCCTACACAGAGGTTTCCTGGCTCAAGCGAAACGAAATAGGAGCGCATATGAGATATGTGCGGGACCGAGAATAATGCGTGTATGTGATACCGTATTCCATTCTCGCGATGAATGTGTCGAATGGTTGTATGCGATATAACCTAGTTATCGAATCAAGGATTGATTCGATAAGCCGATACATTCTATACTAGTCGGTTGTGTGCGACATGACCGGATCATTGAATCAAGTGTTGATTTAATGATTTAATGTATAATTATATATTTGATATATTACTTTGCATTAACTAGTATTGGTTCACTTTAAATGGATTTTCTCGCTCGGATGTGCGCATTACATATGCGATATGATTTTGTGCACTTGCTTGTATCATGTTTGATGATGCATGCTTTTTGGTTAAGTGTAAAGTATTAAACCTTGGTTAATGAAATGGTTAGGGTTTATAATTTAGTTATTCATTTATCTTATTTAGTTATCCATTTATTTTTGATAAATGAATAAAAGAAAGAGAAAAGGATGGTGGCTTCTTTTGTTGTTTTGTTAAAGCTTCATGAAGCTTTGACTTAGTCCACTATTCTTATCTCATCCTTAACCCTAACCATACCACTCAACCATGATTAATTCTCTACACTAAACCATGGTTCTAAGATGATAAGAATGTATTATTCTTTTCTTTTTACAATTATCTTATCATAAGCTTCTTCTTCTTCTTCCTTGACTTCAAGAAGAAAAGCTTCACCTCCATCAATGGTGATTGATGCATATGAGTGAGAAATCCAATTCTAAAGTCAACCCACTTCCTATTTCTTCATCCTCTACCTCTTGCCAAGTAGTAGAGAGTGTTTACTTCACAAGTTTCTTGACTTGGTGAAGTCGGAGCTTGATTTAGCGATGCCTCGACGTAGATCATCTTCGGCATGGACATCGACGACCTAGCTTGCCCATTCTCCGACGAAGCCGACTCTAGAGCCCGGATTTGATTTGGACAGCGGAGACGACCTCATTGCGGAGCTATGGAGGTGGAGCACCGGATCTACAAAGGTTGTATTTCCGTTTTCTCATTAGTTAAGTGTTAACTAGTTCATTGTTCGCCTAGACATCTAGTTATCGATCCGTAGTTTAGGGTTTGTAGGCACCCTAATTTTTGAAATTGCCATGGTTGATGGCTTGGGAGACCTCACTAGAGTGCCTAGGAACCCTACAGTGGTATCAGAGCCTAGCTAGAGCCTTAGGCGAAGTCCAGACGGAATTTAAAGTCCGAACGACCCAAAACCGAAACCCAAAAGTTGCTCTCTGTCCAGATTTTAAAAATGTGGATTTTTCAAGATTAAAAATATCCAGAAAATCAAGCAGGGTTTTCTAAGAATTACTGTAAATTTCGTGGGCCTAAGTCCACTTTTCCACCGCGGAACCGCGGCACGTGCTATGCATGCCGCGGCGGTTCCGCGGCGCATTTGTCGTTTTGTGCATCAGGATTTGTACAGTAATTCTTATTTGTCTGTTCTGATTTTCCTGGGAATTTTTAATATATTTTACAGAGTTGAATTTTCTATGTTGTTTTGGGGATTCGGTGTTTCGATCGGGGTATCAAATTTTGTCTGTGTGGCTTTCCGGATAAATTTTAGAATATGTTAAAAAGTTCGACCGGATATAAATACCCAATTTTTCCCCTGTCGGGAAATTTCCAAGTGTTGGATTTTTCCGTAGTTTAACGACGTTCTAAGTAGTGCAAGTAACGCGATGGTCCCTCTACAAGACAACAAACCTTAACTCGATTATGTGACCGTCTTGAACTGCCCTTTGAACCTTCGGGTTTGGGGCAGTACGGCGTGCCACATGTGAGGCGTTGGCTTGACCCTTCTACGGCTGGACCGTTGGTACTGAGGCACGAACGGAATATTGTTAGACTTATTTCATGAGTTGATCTGTATCGGGAAAACTTGGGTGTTAGAATGTTCGATCGGAAAGTTTAACATTTTCTATTTATCTGAATGTGATACAATAATTGGAATTCACAAGTAGTTATGTGATAACTAAATGAATGTTATAAACACAGCAGTTTAGTCTCACTTGATCGGTTGCCACGGAATTTTGATGTGATCAAAAGTCCGTCGCAGTCACGTAGCGTACGCGGATACTCGCCGGGTAAACTTAATAGACAGCCTCACTCCATAGCCCCGACCAAGTGACTGTAGGAGAACCCCGTCGCCGAAAGCATCCGTTCGGGTGCTCGCGGTAGCGGTGTTCCGCCTTGGTGCACTTCGTCGACGGTAACAGGGGTGCGGCCGTCTACTGAAGTTTGCGACGAGTATTCGATCAGAATGTCGGGAATCTTGTTGAATTGCCCGACTAGATATTGAAAAGTGTTTTCGATAATGAGACTAAAATGCGGGGTTTATAATTGTTAGGCATGCGATGTCTAAGGAATTCATTTGGTCAGGCATGCGATGTCTGAGGTGGTTGCGGATTCCAACTGTTGTAGTTTTACACTTTCTTTTCTGTGACCGTAAGTGTAATATGTGATATCGCCGGTTTCGTTGCTATATGTCAACGACAATTGGGATGCGCATATTTACTTACGTTGATGACATGTGATGTTATGTGTTGCTGGATATGTTATATTGGATTGTCGTGTTTGAATAGCCGGGGGTTTTTATGTGAGATGAGTGTTTTTCATTTTCATTCATGTAAAAACTTGTATGTAATATTCTTTTATTGGGGCGCTTCCAGGTTGCGGAAGATGTCACCCTTTGTATATTATTTACTTTTCCGCACTAGGATAGACCCAAGGAGGGGAGCACAAGTAACCGGGTTCTGGAGTCCAGTGGGAGACCAACTCGAGGAGTCGAGTCCGGGTCTCCTAACTCCAGAATTGGTAGGGTTGCTTGCCGCTCTCGTAGGGGTCTAGCGGTGTGGGTTTGGCTATTCATCACGACCGTGGAATCCGTGTTTTATACTGGCTCGTATTGAAAACACGGACGTCCTAGTATATCCAATATTTCATATGATTCTTCTGCTGCGATATCTGTGATGTGATCATGTGATGTTCTGTGATAGATACAGTATATAGTATATATGATATATTATATAGATGTTACTTATGTTTTACACCCGCGCTAGCCCTGCCCTGCTCTGCCGTTAGTTACCTAACCTAACGGTGCACGAGGGGACATCGAGGCGAATGCGGATGGCATAAGTGTACGTCGTATTTATCTGTGATGTTTAGGTACTTAAATGATGGGACTTCATTAATATGATTAATGAAAGTAAAAGAAACCTAAGATGTTGTAGAATCGAATTTCAAAATAAAACAGGTAGCTACAGTTCTTGCTTTGCACAGAGGTATATGTGATATATCCTGCACCTTATTCGATGAGGAAAGGACCGAGATCCCTTTACCGGGAGTGACTCCTTTAGCAATAACTGGTAGATGCTACACACTCGGTTTGTCTTTTGATTGCTTTTAAGTGTTTTTTGCTTTGCACAGTGATATATATGATATATCCCGCACCTCATTCGACGAGGAAAGGACCGACGATCCCTTCACCGGGAGTGACTCCTTTAGCAAAACTAGAAAAGCCTCAAAAGCACTCCATTTCAAAATCATTTGATTCTACAACGATATCAAGTTCATTACGCAATAGGTTTTCAGAAAAACCTGTCGTAGCCCTCCGTCATTTCAGATAAGTACTGGTTAGTATTCGTGCTACGTTTGTTGACCTTAGCCAAAGCGTAGTGTGCGGTAGCTGATTAGTGCTTATCTGTATAAGCATATGATGCGATTGAGTTAGGGTAGTCGTGCGACTTTGTTGACCTTAGCCAAGGGTCGTGCGGGTGGGTTTAATTCAATCGGGAAATGACGGGTTGAACTTGGCTAGCACTTATGATTTGTTGACCTTAGCCAAGGTCATAAGCTGCTAGGGGAAAAATATTATCGGGAATTTCAAGTGTTGAAATTTGCAATGAGATTGCATACCTTCTATGAGATAGTTGGATCCCGATACCCGCTGCGAGTAAGAGTTACTCCTGGGATAGTTTTATACATTACAATTAGCCGATCAAGTAGGTGTCTAGAAAGGTGTTAACGAGGTTAAGCCTCTGGGAAAATGAGGTTTACATTAATTAGGTTCGTGCGAAAGCACGGGGGACCTCCCTCAAAGTACCGACACTGGCCTGGCTGAAAGATTGGCGAACTTGTAGTGTGTAATTAATCCCGGCTAGTCTTTCCTTTTAGGGTTTGAAGGAAGATTTGATAAAAAGCAGTGGGAGCCATCCTGATTAGATAAAATAATAACCAATCTATTCATGACAGAGCGCACGCTGAGTGTTTTCTTCTCTCTCTCCAGGTAGCGACCATATCACGCCTTAATCAAGATAATAATATGGATTATTGACCGAACCCGCTTGTTATACTGAGCTGGGGAACGTTGGTCCCGCTCCAACTTATAATTGTTATAAGACAGAGCAGGAAATAGGGGATTACCAGAATTCCCGTACCGCCCAAACGAAGAAAGTGCATGCTGATGCATCATCTTCGGGTGTGTTCGTTACAAAGAACTATTTCTCAGTATCATTTACGTCCTGGGTATGTGATACCAGATCAGGATCCCAGATATGTAATCTGTTACATAGGGCTACAGAAAGGTAGAGAACTGAGAACGGGTGATAAGTTTCATGAGGCAGAAAACGGGGCAAGTGTTGCAGCCAAGTCTGTTGGTCACTGTCACCCTGTATTACAGTACATTGATTCTGAACGAATGTTATTAGATACCGAACCTGATATACAAAATCGTATCTGTCTCTTTATCAGTAAAGAAACGGTAAAATTTTGTATAGTTGGATAATGTTTTGAACATTTCCTATATCAAAAGTTGATCGGTTCAGGCACGTTATCTAAAAGCATTGATGTTCTAAATCAAACTACAGTTCTTAGTATATGAAACACACACAAGAGGAAGAGTTCAGAAATGAACGAATCCTTCTTGAGGTATTGTAGACTAGGTCAGATCAATGCGACCTGACTGGCTAGAGTTATATATAGATGTATATTTAAATCAGTTTGAATTTACATCTTATGAAACTCGCCAGTCATGTCACAAAGATAAGATGACCACAGCTCTGTTTAATGGAAACAGAGAAAGAGTTGGTAAACTCTTGGGATGATACATGTTGATGTATGTAGGTCCCCTGTCTACACATGCCAGGACTGGTTCTTTATACTTCATTACGTTCTCTGATAATCTCTCAAGATTCAGTCATATGTTCCTGTTGAAACATGAGTCCGAACCTTTTGAGATATTCACAGAATATAAGTTAGAAGTAGAGAACCAAAATGTGGGTATAAGTATTATGTCCTTTGATGTGATCAAGGAGGAGAATACTTGAGCACGGAAATCCTGGACTATTCTAAAGGAGAATGAGATTCTCTCTCAGCATTACTCCTCTGAATACACCATAGCTCGATGGTATATCAGGGCGGAGCAGATACACCCTATTTGATATGGTGTGCTCTATGATGAGTACTACTGAGTTACCTATTTCCTTTTGGGTGTTATGCACTTGAGAAGCTGCATACCTATTGAATAAGGTTCGAATCAAATCAGTTGCCTACCACTTCATATTTGATATGGAAAGGGAAGAGCCCATATCTTAAGCTAGTTAAGATTTGGGGTTGTCCGGCCTATGTCTAAAAGCAGAATCCGGACAAGCTCGAGGCAAGTTCTGTAATGTAGAACTGGAAAGGTTCCAGCTATACAAACTGCAGCAGATGATTTGATAAAACCAAAGGATTCAGTAGATACCAACGAACCTCATCCTCTCCGCCGATCTAGTAGGGTTCCTCACCCACCTGAGAGATACTTCGGTTTCTCTATGACAGTGGAAGCGAGGATTGCATCATGAGATGATGACCCAACTAGTTTCGAGCTGGCCATCAGGAGTAGGACTCTGTAAGAATGGCTGGATGTTTATCGATCTGAGATGGAATCCTTATACACCAAGTATGGACTTTAGTTGCTATATCTGAAGGGTTAAATCCCCATCAGGAGCAAGTATATCTTGAGAAGATTACTTGGTGTAGATGGAAAAGTTGAGACTTTCAAAGCTAGACTTGTTAAAGCTTTTCGTCATCGACCAGGCGTGGATAATGATGAAACCTTTTCAAGTAGCTATGCTTAAGTCCATCCAGATCCTACTTGTCACGGCTACATACCATGACTACGATATCTGGTGGTTGGGTGTCTTGACTGCTTTTCTAAATGATGTTTTAGAAGAGTGCGTCTATAAGTACACAGCCAGAGGGCTTCGTAGACAGTGGGAGCAGCGGAAACGTGTGCAAGATGCTTTATAGGATTAAAGCAGGCATCGCGGAGATGGAACGTCTGTTTTGATGTATTAGTCAAGGAGTTTGACATCATCAAAATGGTAGATGAACCTTGTATATACAAAAAGGTAGTAGGGAGTATGGTGACGATCCTCGTAGAGTACGTGGATGACATACTCTTGATAAGAAAGGAGTTTCTTATGCTACGCTCGATCAATCTCCGCTTATCACAAAGATTCTCCATATAGGATCAAAATGATACGTACTAAATCCTGGATTTTGGATCTATGAGATAGATCTAAATGGATGTTAGAATTCTCACTAGTTGTAGTGAGATGGTATCAATCGATCCTGGGGAGAATCACTGGAAGGGTTCCAGGGTGATAAAGACGACTGAATGTCAGTCGCAGGCATTGTCTTTACCCTCAGTAAAGGGACAGTATGTTGGAAGAGTTCCAAGCTAGATACCGTGGCATACTAGACGATAAAGGCAGGATACATCGCTACTTGAGATGCTACCAAAGAGGCTGTTTGGGTGTATATTGGTTCATGAGATGAACTACGTTCCTACCATTGTGAGACAATGGAGTTGTGGTTTATGCCAAGGAACGCCGGTCCCATCAGTGATCCAGACATATTCTAAGGCAGTATCACTTGATCATGGAGATGGTTGATCTCCAGGGAGATCGAGGCTAGGAGAGTAGACTCAGAGGACAACACAGCGGATCCACTCACAAAGGCCTGTTCCCAGAGAGAGACTTTTATGGGATGGTTGAGTATGAGATACTGCAACCACTGCTACAGATGGCCCTAGTGCAAGTGGGAGATTGTTAGTTATATGTATGCCCTAGAGGCCATTACTGTACATAAGATGTATATTGTAGTGGATGCTGGGACATATATAGGGAGGACTTTCTTGCTCGACATGATAGTATGCTATCTGGTTGCTCTTTACCTTAACGTGTATGCTAATTGTCTCTCTGTTACATGTTGGTAAAGCCCTTAGGATCTGTACTTGACTACCTGGACTATGATGCGGATCATACTAGTGGGGACATGGTAGTCCATAAGTACATCCTTCAAAGTCCCTAGTCGTGGGTATATCGAGACGGGGCATCGATATACCAGAGTAGACTAGCGTATACCTTCTCGACCCATACAGATGGGCGATGGATGATCCCATATCCATTGGCGTTTGACATCAGAGGAGATATACGGGTGCTCAGTAAAGACTGGGTACACTGGACGGACTCGCCGAGAACTCCCAGATGGTATTATACCTCACGTCAGATGGCAGTTCTCTGGTGACACTGGTACAGAGTAGTCTGTTGACCCGAGATCGTCATAGAGTCTTGTGTGGTTCCCACTGTGCTTTGATTTCCATCTTACCACGTCCAAGAGGGCGTGCAAAACGGTGGTTTTTGGGTACAGTCCCGAGTCACATGGAGGCAATGAGCGATAGGAGGGGATTCGTCTCTCCCGGTATAGGGAGTTGATGTTGCGCTGTGTTCGATTGGCTATAACAGGAAATCCCTGGCCAGGGTTGCTGAGATTTACTGGTAAGTGTTACCAGTAGTTTCTCGAACAGTTATAGACCTCATATCGACACGACTTATCGAGCTATTGGGGTCTGACGTTTACCACCCCTAGGCGAGATATGCGACAGATCAGACGATCAGACCGGACTGTACGGTAGTGTTACTGGTCGGATTCACTGGAGTGTGAGCGGGCTTGCTCGTCGATCTTCAGATCGCTCAATACCCGGGTGGCCGTTACGTTTAGCAGACCGCTTGCGGCTTGTGGGTGTTTGATATGATCATCATCTGCTGCCGGCGTATTGATGAGTCTTTAGAGTCCTACACAGAGGTTTCCTGGCTCAAGCGAAACGAAATAGGAGCGCATATGAGATATGTGCGGGACCGAGAATAATGCGTGTATGTGATACCGTATTCCATTCTCGCGATGAATGTGTCGAATGGTTGTATGCGATATAACCTAGTTATCGAATCAAGGATTGATTCGATAAGCCGATACATTCTATACTAGTCGGTTGTGTGCGACATGACCGGATCATTGAATCAAGTGTTGATTTAATGATTTAATGTATAATTATATATTTGATATATTACTTTGCATTAACTAGTATTGGTTCACTTTAAATGGATTTTCTCGCTCGGATGTGCGCATTACATATGCGATATGATTTTGTGCACTTGCTTGTATCATGTTTGATGATGCATGCTTTTTGGTTAAGTGTAAAGTATTAAACCTTGGTTAATGAAATGGTTAGGGTTTATAATTTAGTTATTCATTTATCTTATTTAGTTATCCATTTATTTTTGATAAATGAATAAAAGAAAGAGAAAAGGATGGTGGCTTCTTTTGTTGTTTTGTTAAAGCTTCATGAAGCTTTGACTTAGTCCACTATTCTTATCTCATCCTTAACCCTAACCATACCACTCAACCATGATTAATTCTCTACACTAAACCATGGTTCTAAGATGATAAGAATGTATTATTCTTTTCTTTTTACAATTATCTTATCATAAGCTTCTTCTTCTTCTTCCTTGACTTCAAGAAGAAAAGCTTCACCTCCATCAATGGTGATTGATGCATATGAGTGAGAAATCCAATTCTAAAGTCAACCCACTTCCTATTTCTTCATCCTCTACCTCTTGCCAAGTAGTAGAGAGTGTTTACTTCACAAGTTTCTTGACTTGGTGAAGTCGGAGCTTGATTTAGCGATGCCTCGACGTAGATCATCTTCGGCATGGACATCGACGACCTAGCTTGCCCATTCTCCGACGAAGCCGACTCTAGAGCCCGGATTTGATTTGGACAGCGGAGACGACCTCATTGCGGAGCTATGGAGGTGGAGCACCGGATCTACAAAGGTTGTATTTCCGTTTTCTCATTAGTTAAGTGTTAACTAGTTCATTGTTCGCCTAGACATCTAGTTATCGATCCGTAGTTTAGGGTTTGTAGGCACCCTAATTTTTGAAATTGCCATGGTTGATGGCTTGGGAGACCTCACTAGAGTGCCTAGGAACCCTACAGTGACCGCACCTAGGTTACATCTAGATAATAAGATGACTGAATCTGACTGTTATAACTGGCAAAGGTCTGTCCAGATGTCCATTGCCCAAGACAAGCTGGGACACCTCTTGACTGATCCAACCCCTGCCGTCTCAGGTCCAGTTTCCCCTGTCACGGATATTGATATTCGTAGGACATCGGAAGAAGACTGTGCGAAAGCCAAGTACCTCGTGTTAGCCTCAGTTGATGGTATATACCAGAGGCAGCACGAGAAGATGGACTCAGCTTCTATCTTCCTCCATAACAAAGTTTTATATGGAGAGCAATCTCGTATCGCAAGATATGAGACCTCGAACGAATTGCTTCCAGCGAGGTTGGCTATCGGGTCATCTGTAGGGGGCAACGTCCTTACAGAGACCAGCTCTTTTGAGCTCTCGGACCTGAAGACCATGTTGAAGAACGGGTCAGATGCTGACTCAGTTCAACAGTCTCTACCTACTACCCTAAAGGAAACTAGGGAAGTAGAAAGAAAGGGAAGGGCAGAAGTTTCAGGAACAGATGTAGTAAAAGAAGGATGTTCCTATTGTTACGGGAATGAACATGGGCAGAAGGATTGCAGGGCTTGTAAAGCCAGTAGCCAGAATTCGAAGCATGTTGTGGCTTCGGCTTCGGGTGTGTTTGTGATTGAGAACTGTATGTCAGTTAACCCTACTTCCTGGGTATTGGATACCGGATCAGGATCTCATATCTGTAATTCGTTACAGGCTTTGAGAAACCGTAGGGTTATCAGGAAAGGTGATATGACTCTCAGGGTTGCTAACGGAATGAGCATGTATGCTGAATCCGTAGGGGAATATCATCTAGGACTGACAACTGGGCAGATATTGATTCTGCGTGACTGTTTTTATGTGCCAGGTGCGACTTGTAACATCATATCTGTATCCTTACTTTCTAAGGAAGGATATGATTTTACTTTTGTAAGCGATGTAGTAAACATCCACCTAAATCAAGTGTTGATTGGGTCAGGTACATTAAAATACGGTATATACGTTTTGAATCAAGCTCAAGTCTTCAGTGTCCAGAATACACTTAAAAGAAAGTCTCCGGAAAAAAATCAGGCTTTCTTATGGCATTGTAGACTGGGTCACATTAATGAGACACGGTTAACAAAGTTACATAAAGAGGGATACTTGAATCCGTTTGAGTATCAGTCTTATGCCACTTGTGAATCTTGTCTCATGGGAAAGATGACAAAGACTCCGTTCACTGGACACGGAGAAAGAGCGAGCGAGCTCTTGGGACTCATACACAGTGATGTGTGTGGTCCAATGTCTACACATGCGCGAAGTGGTTATTCATACTTCATTACTTTCACAGATGATTTCTCTAGGTATGGGCATGTCTTCTTGATGAAGCACAAATCCGAGGCCTTTGAGAAATTTCAAGAATACAAGAATGAAGTTGAAAAACAAACAGGAAAAAGTATCAAGACACTGAGATCTGATCGAGGTGGTGAATACTTGAGTGCCGAGTTTCTGGGCTACTTAAAAGAGAATGGAATTCTCTCTCAGCTTACTCCTCCATACACACCACAACACAACGGTGTATCGGAAAGAAGGAATCGAACCCTATTGGATATGATTCGTTCCATGATGAGTAAGGCTGAGTTGCCGCGATCCTTCTGGAGTTATGCACTAGAAACAGCTGCATATCTCTTGAACAAGGCTCCAACCAAGACTGTGCCTACTACCCCATATCAGATGTGGAGTGGGAAGAAACCCTGTCTCAAGTACCTTAAGACATGGGGATGTCCAGCTTTTGTAAAAAAGCAGCATGCGGACAAGCTCGAGGCACGTTCAGTACTGTGTAAGTTTGTGGGATACCCAAAGAATTCCAGGGGGTATCTTTTCTATTCCGCAGAGGAACAAAAGGTTTTTGTTTCTCAGCATGCCCACTTCTTGGAAACTGAATTTTTAGAAAATCAGATAAGTGGGAGCGCAATAGAACTGGAAGAAATTCCAGAACCACAAGCTATTACTGAAAGCTTGGAAGAACCAGAAGTCTCAAGAGAACCGGACATCCCAGCGCCACTCCACAGGAGTAGTAGGCAGTCTCATCCGCCCGAGAGATACTACGGTTTTCTCATAGACGGGGATAGAGAGGATTGCACCATGGATTATGGTGAGCCTACTAGCTTCCAGCAAGCCATCCAGAGCGGCGACTCGGTAAAATGGCTGGATGCAATGCGGGCCGAGATGGAGTCCATGTACACCAACAAAGTTTGGACTTTAGACTTTGCTCTAGAAGGGGTAAAACCCGTAGGCTGCAAATGGATCTTCAGAAAGAAGATTAGTGTAGATGGGCAGGTTGAGACCTATAAAGCTAGACTTGTTGCAAAGGGTTTTCGTCAAAGACCTGGTTTGGACCATGACGAGACCTTTTCTCCAGTGGCTATGCTAAAATCCATTCGGATCCTTCTTGCCATTGCTGCCTTCCACGATTATGAAATCTGGCAGATGGACGTAAAGACGGCTTTCCTAAATGGAAATTTGGAAGAGTGCATCTATATGGATCAGCCGGAGGGATTCATTCAGAGTGGGAGCAACGGTAGAGTGTGGAAGTTGCTGAAGTCCATCTATGGACTTAAGCAGGCATCGCGGAGTTGGAACATCTGCTTTGATGATACTGTCAAAGAATTCGACTTTATCAAAAACCCAGATGAACCATGTATTTACAGTAAGATTGTAGGGAGAACTGTAGTTTTTCTCGTCTTGTACGTGGATGACATTCTCCTAATAGGAAATGATATTCCTATGCTACAGTCAGTCAAAGGATTCTTGTCACAGAGGTTCTCCATGAAGAACCTGGGCGATGCCAACTACATTCTGGGGATCCAGATCTATCGTGATAGATTTAAGAGAATGTTGGGACTTTCACAGTCAAGGTACATCGACACCATACTGAAAAGATTCAGTATGGAAGATTCCAAACGCGGTAATCTGCCGGCTTGTCACGGGATCACCCTCTCTAAAGAGATGTCTCCCAAGACTGATTTGGAAAGGGATCGCATGTCTATTATACCCTACGCTTCTACGGTAGGCTCTATAATGTATGCGATGTTGTGTACCAGACCAGATGTAGCATACGCATTGAGCGTTGTAAGCCGGTATCAGTCAAACCCAGGGGAGAAACACTAGATAGCGGTAAAGAACATTCTCAAGTACCTGAGAAGGACTAAGGAGATGTTCTTGGTGTATGGCGGAAAAGACCTCCAGCTTGAGGCCTTTGCTGACTCCAGCTTCCAGAGTGACAAGAATGACTCCAAATCCATGTCGGGTCATGTCTTTACCCTCAATGGAGGGGCGGTTTGCTGGAAGAGTTCCAAGCAGGAGACCGTTGCTGACTCAACTATGGAAGCGGAGTACATAGCTACTTGCGATGCCGCAAAGGAAGCTGTCTGGATGAAGAAGTTCCTCACGGAACTTCAGGTGGTTCCTACTATTGTTGATCCAATACCGCTGTATTGCGACAACAACGGAGCTATAGCTTTAGCGAAGGAACCCAGGTCCCATCAGAAGTCCAGGCACATTTTGAGGCGGTACCACCTGATCAGGGAGATCATAGATCGCCAGGAGATCGAGGTGAAGAGAGTAAATACGGAGAACAACACTGCAGATCCACTCACGAAGGCCCTACCCCAGACTCAGTTCGAGCGGCTGATCGAGATGATAGGTCTTCGATACGCCAGTACATGGCCTTAGTGCAAGTGAGAGATTGTTAGTGTATATGCCCTAGAGGCCATTACTGTATCATACTAGTTTGTATATTACTTGATGGAAACTTGGGATATTCACAGTTGTATATACAATCTTGCTCGAAATGGTAGTATGCTACTTGGTTTGTCTCTGCTTTAATATGTGCATGTGTTTCTTTTAGCATATTGCTGATATACATATTAGTAGAGCCCTTAGGATCTTTGCTTGATTACCAGCATTGTGATGGCGCTCACACTCGTGGGAGCTGGGTGATCTTTAAGCACATCCTTATACAGGTCCCTAGTCGTTGGACTATCGAGACAGGGCATCGATACTCCGGAGTAGACTAGCGTATGCGCTTCTCATCCCAGTGTGGGAGACGGTCTGTCCCACAGCCGTCAGTACGTCGTACTTGAGATAGTATGCGGGTGCTCGTTGGGTTACGAGTACACTGGACAGGACTCGTCGGGGACTGTTGGTTGGTATTATACCTATCGTCAGTTATCAGTTCCCAGGTGACATGAGTACAGCTTAGTCCGCTGACTTGACACTGTCACTTCGCCTCGAGTGTGTTCCCACTGCACTTTGATTACTACCCTACCACGGCTCAGAGGAGTCGTGCAAACAGGTAGTTTTTGGGTGCAGTCCCGAAGCACTTGGAGGCAGTGACGGTTAGACAGGATTCGTCTCTCCCGGTATTAGGGGTTGACATCGCGCTGTGTCCAGGAGAGCCATTACACGAGTAGTCCCTGGCCAGGGCAAGCGAGATATACTGGTAGGTTTCCAGTGTTATCTCAGGGTGTTCTGGGCTACACTCTGACACGACTTGTACCGCTATTAGGGGACTGACGTTCACCGCCCCCCTAGGCCCGCCATGCGATGTATCAGACGAACAGACCGGACTGTACGGAGATTGTCACATACAGGCTCAGTAGGAGTTCGGATGGGGTTCACCTCGTCAGTCTTCTTATCGACATCCACCTGGGGACCGTTACGTACAGCTAGTGCCGCTTGCGGTCTGTGGTTAAACCCACTGCCAGCGTAGTGTCGAGTCTTTAGAGTCCCACACAGAGAGCTATTCGCCTTTAGGCAAAATGAGTAGAGGTCGCATGGTTTTGCGACAGGGTTCGTTCACATTCGCGCACTTGTGCACGTTTGCTGTCCGGACAGTTTATACTAGCGGGCTTTGGTTTAAGCCGGATCCTAGTATATGTTTTGGGATTGGTTTTTCTCTTTGTATTCGTGTTCCTCGGATCACGAATACGGGTGCGTATGCACAGTTGCTTGAGATTGAGGGAGAGGACCTTGATTAGGGTTAATGGCTATTATCATTTTATTAACCCTAATGCTTATGTGTGTGTTATAGTTAATTGATAATTAGTTTAATAATTGTGCATGGTTATGGTTGTTGACCATTTGACCTCCTTGACTTGTTGACCTTGGTTGACACTTTGACCATCATCATTTCTTTTGGAAGATGCTTTTTGATCCTTGCAAATTGAAATGATAATGGTCATGTCATGATTAGCCATGACAATTATCTAGCTAATTATTTAATTAAAATAATATACACATATTAGTGAGAATGGTTCACATAATTCTCATTCTATCATTTTCATTTCTCTCTCTTGTTCTTCCTCTCCCTCAAGCTCTCCCCTCTCATGTGTTGAGAAACACTTGAGCTTGAGAAAAACCCTCTCTTGATCATCTCTACTCTCATCTAGGGTTGAAGGACTAGCACTTCTTGAACCCTGGTTACTTCTAGCTTGGAGTTGAAGCCAAAGGTTGAGGCTTTCGGGTGGATCTTTTTTTGACGGGAGAAGACGACAAGGTGACCTCCTTCCACTACTCCAAGGAGCAAGGAGAAAAGGACATAAAGACCAAAGGTATAACCTTTCTAGCACTTAGCTCGTTTCTAGTTAGCTTTAGCAAGTTTTTGTTTAGCAAAGATCCTTTAAAGTCTAGTCCATGTTGCCTAAGCTCATAAAAATCCGATTTTTATTCCGTTTTCCGCCTCCCCGCAAGCACCGGGGTGGGCAACGTGGACTTACATATGTGCCGGTCATGTTCCGTACTTTTCGGGTCGTGACACTTCAAATCAATAAAACCCATAAAACATTAAGCTGCAACTTAGAAAACCGGTCCCAGATTTTATTTCAGGTGAAATTAGGTTAAACAAACAGTACTGGGGTGATGTATATAGGGTATATAAGCTACAGAACCAATTTCAACATGATTGCCCACAAAAGACCCGGCGACATAGCCCCAAATTCTTGTGAGCTCGGTTTTCCTATGGTGAAACGGCCCCGTATTCTTAGGGTGGCCTCCTAGTACTCAATTTAGGTCAATAGGGTTGCTAGTTTTTCTTGTAAAGGTTTCGGATCACTCCAGATTCCCTGTTGGCATCAAATGATACACAAACCGACACGGAAAGTTTCAAACTCAAGTTTTTTGGGTTTAGTCACTGGTTTCAATCACTAAGGAGGGGTTTGTAGTTACCAAATACACTCACTTGCACCATCACAACTCAAGAATCCCTTAACTTTATCTACAATTTTCCAAACATCACTAAATCTCACCAAATGGATTCTAAACTACTCTAGAGGCTAAAGGAAACCAAATGCTACAGTAAATGTGAAAGAATTATCTCATTTGGCAACTCAAGAAAATTTTTGAGTTGCCCCAAGTGCTCAAAATCCAAACTTTCTTGGTCTCCCATGCTTGTAGTGAGCTTGTGCATACTTTTAATGAAGGGAATGAAGTGTTTTGGTGTATTTTTTATGGTGTTGTGAGGGGTAGAGATGGTGGAGGGAAGAGGGAAGCCATGGATGAGGGAGAAGGAGAGAAGAATGAAGAAAATGAGTGATAAGAGAATGAGCCATTACCAAGGTTGATCCATCACCCTCTCTCTCTCTCCCCTAAGCCCATGCCTCCTGCCATGCCTCCCATTCTTTATTCTTTTGTTTTTCTTTTCTTTTCTTTTCTTTTCTATTCTATATCCTTTTCTTTAACAAAAATCAAAAACCATACATAAAAGAAAATGGAGAATTAAAGCCTTGGTAGAAAAATGAAACAAGTTTTTTTGCATGTCATGATGCAAAAATCAAGCTTAATGCAAAATTAGTGAAAATTAATCAAGTTTAGAAATAAACTTGTATATAATTAATTATAGAAATTTATAATTTGCCTAAATCACATAGTAGTCTTTCAAAATCAACATTCAAATGTAATTTTCCAATATTACCCAATTTATCGGTATTTAGTTATACCATATCATTAAACTAATCTCCACATATTAAAATATTCATAATATTTATTATTTTCATTATATAAATCCCCAAAAATAATATTTTATTTTTCTGAAATGTTACAGCAATAAGTCGTGTCGGAGTATAGCCCAAAACCCTAAGAAACTACTGGAATACCTACCAGTAAATCTCGCTTGCCTTGACCAAGAACTTTGTGTAATGGCCTTCCGAACACAGCACAATATCTACCCCCAACACAGGGAGAGACGAATCCTATTTAACCGCCACTGCCTCTAAGTGCTTCGGGACTGCACCCAACTACTACCTGTTTGCACGACTCCTTTGAGCCGTGGTAGGGTAGTAATCAAAGTATAGTGGGAACACACTCGAGGCGAAATAGCAGTGTTAAGTCAACGGACTAAGCTGTACTCATGTCACCTGGGAACCGCTATCCGACGATAGGTAGAATACCCACCAACAGTTCCCGACGAGTCATGTCCAGTGTACTCATAACCTAATGAGCACCTGCATACTATCTCCAGTACGACGTACTGATGGCTATGGGACAGACCATCTCCCCTGCTGGGATGAGAAGCGTATACACTAGACTATTCTGGAGTATCGATGCCACGTCTCGATAATCCTACGACTAGGGACCTATATAGGATGTGCTTATAGACTACCCAGCCCCCACTAGTGTGACTGCCATCACAACGCTGGTAATCAAGAAAAAGATCCTAAGGGCTCTACCAATATGTATAAGCGATATGCTAAGAAAGCACATGCACGTAATGAGGTAGAAATAAACCAGGTAGCATACTACCATTCCGAGCAAGACTGTTACTATATCCGTGTATATCCCAAGCTTCCATTAAGTAATATACAAACTAGTATAATACAATAATGGCCTCTAAGGCATATATCACTAACATGATATTGTACGACGATTGATACCGTACGAACTATATGATATATATATATTATATTTGACCTGTACCCTCGATTTTGATGATGCTGTACGACGGACTATACCGTACGAGATATATATATGATATTTGATCCGCACTTTTGACTCGAGGATGTCGTACGATATATATTACCGTACGTGATGCTATGAGGCTGGATCGCCGACTACTAGATATATTGACTCGTTTCTTAGTTTAGTCTTTAGTTTCTTAGATAGATGTTAACTTAGGCTCGAGTCATACCTATTTTCAAAACTATCTATCATAAGGCATTTTCAAAGGATAAACCGAGGGACGCTACGGACTTTCAAAAGACATCTCTTTTCTCAAAACACCGCAGTCCCTACTTTTGTAAATACAACGATTCGTGCTTTTTAAACACGATAAACGGTATGGCTCTTATATAGATTTAAATACCATATTGCTGCTTTTACTGTTTTCTTTATGTTATGATCTCGTCTGCTAGGACACCTGCGCCATTACCGATGATGCGTATGTTGCACGTACACTTGCTTGCCGGCTCACACACATCAGCATCGGTAATTGCTATTTCACGTACACTTTAGTAACCGCTATTCCATTGTATACACGGATAATTGTAGCTAAGTAGTACTGTTTTTCATTCATGATATCATATACCAGTTTAGACTTCGTATTTCTTACTTAGATGCCACATGCATTTGTATACATAAATTCTGGTTATGCACTGCAGTTTGGTTTTATGCCGGTATTCACTATCTTTTTATTAGCTCATGATTATGAGATTCCGATTTTCATGATATTTCTGGATTTGGGAAACCGCATGTGAATTCGAAAATTTATACTCCTTTTAAAGAAAAATGTGGTTTCCCCTTGACATGATGTGTGGCGTCCACCATGAGATTTCTCGGTTCTAGAGCATATATGATATATGATTACCCTCCATGAGAAGCGAGGGCGACACCGTCTGCGGGTGCATGGTAGACCCAGTGCGGTACCCCAGGGCAAGATTGACGTATAGAGAGATAGAGACGTTGAGCCCGGCAGGGGAGCACTACCGATCGGTGATAGTTTGGGCCGATCCGGACCGACGGAACCCGAGATTAAGATGATATGGACCAATCCGGACTGACGGAGCCCGAGATATGAGGATTATGTGTCGCTAATAGACACGGTTTTCATGATGTTTTCGAGTGTCGATACTTGGCACTCAGGTTTTATCATGATTTTGTGTGTCGTTGGACACACGTTGATTGATGCATTTATACATGTTACACATGACATGTAGTTACCTTGTGACATGGACACAAGTACTTGGCTTTACACATATGCTTATATTATTACCTTTATGGCTACTCGATGTTATCGTGTCACTATTATTACTGTATCGTACTGTATGACCTTGAAGATAGTCATACATTCGGTTTCTTCTCGGTGATATTTTCTACTCACAAGTTGGCAATTCACCCCCGTTGTGCCACAGTTTTCTTGCAGGTTTGACCGCACAGGTGTTCGTTGCGGCTTGTTGGCATACCGCTTCTTCCGGGTGATTGCTTTGGTAGGTGGTTTCACTTGCTTCGTGGCCACCATTGTACTTGTATATATTATTTCAGTTGTATCAAATTAAAAGCTCTATCAACAAGACTATGCATATTTGTAGACTTAGAAACCCTTATTGTATATTCTTTCGGCCTTAGAATAACGCTCATGTATTTATTCTTTATGCTGGTTCTTGATGATGTTTTTATGGTTTCCTTATTTTCTTTTTGTACTTGCCTCTCGTCTAGGGCGTTGCATATTTATATTTTTGCGTGGTTGTTTCCGCCAATTGGCGAAGAGCTAGCTCCCGCTTGGGGATGCCTTTTATTATTATTACTTGTATTTGTTTTCAGGTTAAAATATAAAAAGGAGGTGCTGCCGAAATTTTCAATGACGAAACATGTTTTCAAGATAGCGACAAAACATTGTTTTTCCATATACTATTACTTATCTTTTAAAGAAAGAACTTGTTTCCATTATACCGTCATTTCAAAACTTCACCTCCACTATTTTTCCTAAAAGGTTTAAATTTCTGGGCTTTTGGCTTACTTGAATTAGGTAGGGTCCTATAGACTTCACATAATTCAAATGTCAGTCGCATGCCTTTTCCGAGTCGTGACAATAGTGAACAGCGATAAACGCATGCCTCATGCCATCGAGAACGACGATGGCGAGTGGATGGTCCTTGAGTGGCAAAGCCTAGAGTTGACGTAGAAGAAGAACATTGTTGTATAGGAAATTATGGTGAGATTTGTTTATACTATTCAACACTGAACTGTATTTTTATTTGCTTAAATACGTCTATCCATATGATGATGAATTATCCTGTTTTGCAGAGTTGGTTTGACTTCCGATGGTATGAAAAAGATGGTCCTGGGGCGGTTGTCGATGAATAAGAAGTTCACGATAAGCTTCTTAAGCATATGGCGAAGAACTGGAGAGGCCATAAGCACAAGATCTTCAAAAAACTTGATCCGCCAATACACCAGAGAAGATGTATGCGATGAAGCCGGATCCCGATTGGTCCAACGACTACTGGCGTGTTTTGGTCAAGCATTTCTTGAGTGATGAGTTTAAAGTATGTCTTTTTACGATACATTTTTATTCTTTTGTAGTAACTCAATAAACAATATTGGATATAACTACAAGAGAGAGGCACGCGAGGTAAACCATCTCGCGCTGAGTTGCAAGATATTTACAAGGAAGAGAACAAGAGTTCCTAACAGTTTTGCGTCGAATACGTAAGTTTCGACAATCAATATTTTATATTAATACGTTCAAAATATATTTTAGAAATTTATGTGTTACTTTCTAAATGTAATATGCAGAAAGAAAATTATGATAGAGACCCCATTGATCGGATTCGAAGTCTTCAAGGCTAGATTTTTATGGGACGCTGGAACGCCTGCATCGGTTGCGGCTCGGGAGCAATATGTAAGACTCTACTAATGTCGTGTTTCTTAATTATTTATTAATAGTATCGTCTAGCTGTTTGAACGACAGTAATATGTTTCATCTCCAAACAGGGGCTGGTGGCGGCTGAGAGAGACTGGATGATTGAGAAGATAGAGGAGGAGCGGGGACATCTGATGAAGGGTAGAGACTGTTCGCTGCAGATAAGGCTTTCATGTCGTATCGACCGGATAATCACAAGAGAGTCTAATGTGTGTCCTCCAAGATCTCTCCCACCTAGCATAATGCTTTCTTATAGGTTGACTGCGCATCGACTTCCTAAGTATCGTTGAGCAGGTAACATGGAATCAGAGACGTCGCGTAGGACCAAGAATCCGACGTATGTTGCATCTCAGACTGAGCGGATACCGGATATCAGCGGTTCTTCACACTGATCGGCCCCCGCTCCCACTAGCGATCCATTTAGTGGCTTTAGCACAAGCCAGAGACTGTCTTATCTGTATGTATGCACAACGAGGGGAGTCAGTACCCTTGGTAAGTTCGATAAGCCTAACTTAATAATATATAAATATATAAATATTATATGTACTAAGTTATGTATTTTAAACTCTTAATCGCAGGGGCTTTACTCTCCAGACGAAGATAAAGATGATGCGCCTCCCTCATGATCGACTTTCTCCCTCCCCGTGATCAACCTGCTCGTAGTTTAGTATCGTTTAAATGTCTTTCATGTATATATACATATTTGAGTTATTAATTATGTGTTTGTATTAGTTGTTTGATTCAATTGTGAAATGATTTTAGGATTAGATTGGATTCTATTGGAATTAATATATTTTGATTTTGATTCTAATTGATATTGTTGTTGTTGTTGTTTGTTGATTAGAATTGATATTGGAATGTGTTATAATTTGAATTGTAATTTAAAATGGAATTGAATTAATATTGAAATCTTAGATTGGATTGAAATTTCGAATTAAAATTCCAGAAATTCTGTTATGAAATTTATTTATATTCTACTGTTTACATCTAATTCGACGGGTATTTCCTGTCGAAACTAAGTCTATGTAGACGGAATATACCCGTAGAATTAGATTAAAAAAATTATTACAATGTTTTTTGATAATATTCTATTGATATAAAATCAAGTCTAAGACGCGTCAAAATAAGACCTAATTCGACAGGTATCTCGCGTCGAATTAAATAAGTCTAATTCAACGCGTATTATCCGTCGAATTAGCTCTACAACGACGAAATTAAATACGACGGCGGTCTTCCGTCACAATTTAAAAGCTCCCATCGAAATAGACTTAATTGGACGGGAATTACCCGTCCTCGAAGTAGGGTAGGAATTCCTGTAGCGTGTCCCATATTAGTTCATAAATTCAACAATCGAGACATCATAAGGGTTCCAAACTATATATTTCTAAACCGGCCCATACCTGATTTATATAAATAAAAAAATTTGCTAAAGTATATAGCCATTTTCTATTCTCTTCTTCTTCTCTTCTTCTTCTTCTTCTTTCTATTCCTACTAAAAATGTAAAACCACTGCAAGCCAACAGTTTTACCAGCCGACATCAATTTAAAACAGATAGAAAGGAGAACGAGTCAAGCTAATAATTAGAATATATGAAACTCATATCACCGTTCAATGTTTTCGACCAGGTTCTAAAGAAACACATATATATTATATTATATAAACCCTAGAAAAACGTGGCGACAGATGGACACGTAGGAAGTGCGGCTGCGAATAAACAAAAGGAAGAGGATAGCTGGTGAGAGACACCGACCAAGCCTTTGGTTTGGCATTTAGGGCACATGCATGCATGCATGCCGTGTCCATTCTACTAGAAGTTACTACTAGGTCCCCCCTGCCCTTCTTCTTTTGCTTTTTAAGACGACAAATGGTTCTTCGCTGTGCCCTCCTCTCATTATCAAATATGTGGTACTACGGCAAGGCACTGCTCTTGGTCCCACTTCTTACTTTAATTATTACTGCACCTGCATGCGAAGAGGTAACAAGGAAAATATTAGGGATTAAAACTATACATTAATTTTGCTCATCTCTCCCAAGCAAGACGAGAACTTTCCTGGAGAACTTCACTTTTCAAATTGAGAGAAACGAAGGATGGAGTTAGAGAGAGAGAAAGAAGGGATTGTCACATGTTTGAGGGAATACTTTCGCGGTTTTCTTGTATACTGGTTTTGCATGTGTGACACGTATTGACATGACACATAAATAAAATCTTTTTTACAGACGACGATGGATAAAACATTTTCCGAAATTAGACAGATCACTATTAATTAGTTACTAACCCAAATGAAATTTAGTATTTGTAAGAACAAAAAACCTTTAGAGATCAAAATAAAAACTTATCCAAATGACCAAGACATGAGAGTGTGTGTGTGTGTGTATATATATATATATATATATATATATATTCATTGTCCTTAAGAAGTTGGTGATAATTTATATGTTGAATAATTTAGTATTGTAAGAACAAAAACCTTTAGAGATCAAAATAAACTTATCCAAATGACGAAGACATGAGCATGTGTGTATATATTCATTGTGCTTAAGAAATTGGTGATAATATACATGTTGAATAAGTCTTTCAATATAGGATCAGATGGTTAACCACCACAATCGTATAATCTCAATCTGCGTCGATTTATGAACAATTCAGAAATGATAAAAAGTTGGCTTTGATACTTTTGAAAGAAATAAAATATAGAAGACTGAAGAAGAAAGAATTGCATTGATATGAACTGTAATTTAGTTGTATAAGAGCATCAAATATGAATGCAATCATATGCTATTAGCTAGGTAGGACTATTAGACAAGACTAGCCGAGCTTTCGACCCTTCATGTTCATCCAATTAAACAAACGAACTTTAAAACCTATTCAATCTCAACTTGTATATTGGTTGAACGAAACCGAGCGAGCTCACAATGAAACCGAGCCTCGAGCTTTTCGGAGCCTATATATTTTCAAGAAAACTAACAACATAGAGTGTAAAACTTATGCAAAAACCAAATAAATTTTGGACCTCATCTTCGAGAGTGAAACAGAGTCATTATAATCCGACTAATTGGCTTATAAATACCTATTGTTTAACTCAAATATCAGATAATTAAATACATATGTTTCATAATGCGAAACTTTAATACCTCACGGTTTTTTTTGGCATTTTGCTACCTACTATGTTCTCCATAAATGTATAAATTCTCTTCAAGATATCCATGTGCTTCTAAATGACTTTTTGGATTATTTTTTTCTTGTTATTGAAAATATGAAAGGTTTTTATATATTTATGGAGAATAGCTATGCAGTGAAGTTCAAAAAGCAAAACCTTAGGTATTAAAATGCCACATTTTAAAATATAGGTATTTATCTGTTATTTGGATCAAACAATGGGTATTTATATACCATTTAATCTTATAATTACCAATACGACCTTATAGCTAGTTCTTTTAATTTGGAACCGTGACGGATCGAAATTGTATGTTATTAATTGCCAAAAATTCTTCATTGATGTACTATCTATCTATCTATATATATCATACTAAAGCTATATCTATATTCACGCCTATGGCTTGGACGGTTCTGCTGTGTATGGCATATGGAAATCTTCTGCCCTTCTCACAAATTCCCCGCTGAATTACAAAATTACACTAAGGCCCATTATTAACCGCCACAAGAATTTTCTCAATTCTTTAATTGTTGATAGCATGTGGCCATCAACTTCTCATATGAAGTTCACCTCTGTGGGTCCCACAGCATTTGAAACTCTCGCATGAAATTAAGTATGCAGGACTTGTACATTCAACATCTTACAACTCATTTTGGCATATAAATTTACCTCGGGATAATGCAATTTTATATAGAATTTCATTTACATCCACATTTTCCTTTTGTTTATTCCGGCTTTTGACATAATTGCACCACTGCCTCAATCTCCATTTTCATTTTCACCCACTAAAATATCTTAACATAATACTGTATAAATTTCACTGTTGAAAATAATTTTTTTGACAACTTGTCACCGCATGGCTTTGGGGCCATGCTAGTTGTAATATATGACCAATAGTAACTATGATCCGGCCATCAAGTCAAGATAGACAAGTGAAAGGTATGATTAAAATTTTATAATGCGTTAATATTATTTTTTGTTATTACAAAGTATTAGAATCTATTATAAAAAAGCCAAGATGATACAAGCTCAAGCTCCAACATGTTATGTTCGTGGTCATTCATTTACTCTATCAAGCTTTAATTCATATTCAAGAGAATGATTCATTTTGTTCGTCACGATTATCTTCACAGTATACTTTCCATTCTATCCGATTTTTGTATAAAAATAAGTGCAATTAAGGTCCGTCTGCTATATAAGTACAGTTTACAAGTTTCAAGGAGGTAGAGACGAATTTGAGCGCAAAAAGAATACACTCGAAGCTAATCGACGGATATCTAAACACGTGCACGAGTGCTGCAAAAGTCTTCAAGGAATCAGCAACCAAGACTAGGTCCAAATGAATCTACATTAAGCAATCGGGACACTGTACCAATTTGGAGCCAATTGGGGCCTACAAGACTGTCGAATAGTGGTAAAAAGATCTATAATGTCACCGGTCATCGATCCCACCATCTCAGATCGGGCTCGAAATTCTTGTGCAGGCTCGTCTTGGTGTCCACAACCCGTATCCCCTTGAAGAACCGATCTTGGATCATTATAAATAAAGTAGACCTCCGAGCAAGCTCTGATCTTTCATTTTTTAAAGAATAGTTTTCTTTTCTTGTAATTATGGTTAGAGCTAGGAGTAGGATTAGGATATCTTCTTCTTCCTTGCTCTATCTAGGGTTTAGGTTATTTTCATTTCATATTGTAATCTTTGTTGCTTATCTTGATGTAATCTTCTCTTTATTATATGATCTTCTCTTTGTTATGTAAGCTTTCTCTTTTCTTCTCTTTTCTTTGCTTTTAAGGATTGCAATGATGCATGGTGAGATCTCTCTTCATTTGAGAGAACTCGAATTGCTATCAGCCATTAGAGTTACATTCTTGTACTTAAATACCATTTTCTTTGCTTTTCTTTTCTTTTTTCTAATGTTGATTAGTAAATAGTTCTTCTATTACTTAGGATGAAGAGATGTTAGATCATGGATTGTTAAGTCTCGTTCTAATCTCCTTCTTGATCCAACTTAGTTATTCTTGTTAGTTATATGTATGCCCTAGAGGCCATTACTGTACATAGGATGTATATCGAGTGGATGCTGGGACATATATAGGGAGGACTTTCTTACTCGACATGATATTATGCTATCTGGTTGCTCTTTATCTTAACGTGTACACTGATTGTCTCTCTGTTGCATGTTGGTAAAACCCTTAGGATGTGTACTTGACTACCTGGACTATGATGCGGATCATACTAGTGGGGACATGGTAGTCCATAAGTACATCCTTCAAGGTCCCTAGTCGTGGGTGTATCGAGACAGGGCATCGATATACCAGAGTAGACTAGCGTATACCTTCTCGACCCATACAGATGGGCGATGGATGATCCCATATCCATTAGTGTTTGACATCAGAGATGATATACGGGTGCTCAGTGGAGACTGGGTATACTGGACGGACTCGCCGAGAACTCCCAGATGGTATTATACCTCACGTCAGATGGCAGTTCTCTGGTGACACTGGTACAGAGTAGTCTGTCGACCCGAGATCGTTATAGAGTCTTGTGTGATTCCCACTGTGCTTTGATTTCCACCTTACCACGCCCAAGAGGGCGTGCAAAACGGTGGTTTTTGGGTACAGTCCCGAATCACATGGAGGCAATGAGCGATAGGAGGGGATTCGTCTCTCCCAGTATAGGGAGTTGATGTTGCGGTGTGTTCGATTGGCTATAACCGGAAATCCCTGGCCAGGGTTGCTGAGATTTATTGGTAAGTGTTACCAGTAGTTTCTCGAACAGTTATAGACCTCATATCGACACGACTTATCGAGCTACTGGGGTCTGACGTTTACCACCCCTAGGAAAGATATGCGACATATCAGATGACGAGACCGGACTGTACGGTAAGTGTTACTGGTTGGATTCACAGGAGTGTGAGCGGGCTTGCTCATTGATCTTCTGATCGCTCAATACCCGGGTGACCGTTACGTTTAGCAGACCGCTTGCGGCTTGTGGGTGTTTGATATGATCATCACCTGCTGCCGGAGTATTGACGAGTCTTTAGAGTCTTACACAGAGGTTTCCTGGCTCAAGCGAAACGAAATAGGAGCGCATATGAGATATGTGCGGGACCGAGAATAATACCAGTATGTGATTCTGGATTCCATTCTCACGATTTGTATCATCGGACGGTTATATGAGATATAGCCGGGTTACCGAATCAAGTGTTGATTCGATACATTGATACACTTGATATTAGTCGGTTATATACAGTATGACCGGATCATTAAATCAAGTGTTGATTTAATGATTTAATGTATAATTATATATTAGATATATTACTTTACATTAACTAGTATTTGTTTACTTAAGATGGATTTTCTCACTTGATGTGCACAAGTAGTATATGTGATATATTTTTGTGCACTAGATTGTATCATGTTTGATGATACATGAAAACTTGGGTGTATGTATGCTTTGAACCATGTTTAGGTTAATGGTTAGGGTTATTATTTATTTTATTTATTTATTTTTGGGCAAGAAACAAAATGGTGGCTTCTTTTGTTTTTACCTTGAAGCTTCATGAAGCTTTGACCATTTTGTTTCTTTCCTTAACCTAACCATTCACCTAAACCCTAGTTTAGTCTCTACACTAGTTAAACTCACCCATGGTTGCATTATGATAACCATCACTTGATTTTCTTTTTGGAATTAATTCATAATTCTTTTTCTTTCTTCTTCTTCATCTTCTTCATGAAGAGAAGAAGCCATTACTAGATTTTTCCAAGTGATGATTCCAAGTGAGAAATCCAAATCCAAAGTGAACCCACTTCCTATTTCTTCATCCTCTATCACTTGCCATGTAGTAGAGGGTGTTTTCTTCACAAGTTTCTTGACCTAGTGAAAATGGAGCTTGAGTTTGAGTCGCCTCGACGTAGATCATCTTCAGCATCGAAGTCAACGACCTAGCCCAATTATTTCTCTGACGAAACCAACGCTAGAATCCGGGATTCCGATGATCGCAGCGGAGGGACGTCAACACGGAGCTAAGGAAATGGTGGAGCGAATCTACAAAGGTTGTAGTCCCTTTCACTTAGCAATAAAGTTGTTTACTTGCTTACTTTTCGCCTATCCTCTAGTTAACGATCGCATTAGGGTTTCTCGGCACATGAAAATTTTGAATTTGGTATGGTAGATGCCTTGTGGAATCTCTTGAGTGTGCCTAGGAACCCTACAGTGGTATAAGAGCCTAGCTAGAGTTTTAGACGATGCGTAGACGAAGTTAGAAACCCGATCGAACCCCGAAATCCTAACTTAGAGCCTCTCTGTACATTTTTGAAAACAGTGGATTTTTCCATATTAAAAATAGCCAAAAAATTCAGCAGGGTATTGTATGAGTTACTATGCAACACGTGACACCAACTCATCCAAAGCGCCGCGGAACTGCGTCCCCACCCCTGCTTGCGCGGCGGTTCCGCGGCCATACTGGTGAGTTAGGCCACGTGGTTTGCACAGTAATTTATCTATGGAGTTGCTGTGTTTTCTGGGATGTTTTAAATTTTACTCAAGAGTTAAGTTTTCTGGGTTGTATTGGGGACTCGGTGTTTCGATCGGGAAGTCTAATTTCGTCTATGTGTGTTTCCGGGTAATTTTAGAATATGTTAAAAAGTTCGACCGGATATAAATACCCAATTTTTCCCCTGCCGGGAAATTTCCAATTGTTTGATTTTTCCGTAGTTTAATGACGTTCTTGTTAGTGTATATGCCCTAGAGGCCATTACTGTATCATACTAGTTTGTATATTACTTGATGGAAGCTTGGGATATTCACCTTATATAAACAATCTTGCTCAATATAGTAGTATGCTACTTGGTTTGTTTCTACTTCAATATGTACATGTGTTTATATTAGTATATCACCTATACGCATTAGTGGAGCCCTTAGGATCTTTGCTTGATTACCAGCATTGTGATGGCAGTCACACTAGTGGGGGCTGGGTAATTTATAAGCACATCTTTATACAGGTCCCTAGTCGCAGGACTATCGAAACAGGGCATCGATACTCCGGAGTAGACTAGCGTATGCGCTTCTCATCCCAGTGTGGGAGATGGTCTGTCCCACAGCCATCAGTACGTCGTACTGGAGATAGTATACGGGTGCTCGTTGGGTTACGAGTACACTGGATAGGACTCGTCGGGAACTGACAGGTTGGTATTATACCTATCGTCAGTTATCAGTTTCCAGGTGACATGAGTACAGCTTAGTCCGCTGACTTGACACTGGCACTTCGCCTCGAGTGTGTTCCCACTGCACTTTGATCACTACCCTACCACGGCTCAAAGGAGTCGTGCAAACAGGTAATGGTTGGGTGCGGTCCCGAAGCACTTGGAGGCAGTGACGGTTAGACAGGATTCGTCTCTCCCGGTATTGGGAGTTGACATCGCGCTGTGTCTAGGAGAGCCATTACACGAGTAGTCCCTGGTCAGGGCAAGCGAGATAAACTGGTAGGCTTCCAGTGTTATCTCAGGGTGTTTTGGGCTTCACTCCGACACGACTTGTACCGCTATTAGGGGACTGACGTTTTACCGCCCCCTAGGCCCGACATGCGATGTATTAGACGAACAGACTGGACTGTACGGAGACTGTCACATTCAGACTCAGTAGGAGTTCAGATGGGGTTCACCTCATCAGCCTTCTTGTCGGCATCTACCTGGGGACCGTTACGCACAGCTAGTGCCGCTTGCGGTCTGTGGTTAAACCCACTGCCAGCGTAGTGTCGAGTCTTTAGAGTCCCACACAGAGGGTATTCGCCTCTGGGCAAAACAGAGTAGAGGTCGCATGGTTTTGCGACAGGGTTCGTTCTCATCCGCGCACTTGTGCACGTTTGGAGTCCGGACGGTTTATACTGGCAGGCTTTGGTTTGAGCCAGATACTGGTATATGTTTTGGGGTTGTTTTTATCTCTCAGTATTCTTGTTCCTCGGAACGAGAATGCAGGTGTGTATGCACAGTTGTTTGAGGCGGAGGAAGAGGTTTTTCATTAGGGTTTCGGAACGGGTGCGTATACACAGTTGACAGTCATATTTTTCCAAACCCTAATGGATTTATGAAATATCAATTAATAATGGTAATTAAATGAAATTGTGTCATGGTTGATTTTGTTGACTTGTTGACCATGGTTGACTTGTTGACCATGGTTGAATGTTTGACCATCATCATTGTTTTGCAAGGATACTCCTTGATTCTAGCTTACATTCATTTAATGAAGTGATGATAGTGGTCATTCCAAATACAACCATCAACTATTTCATTTTGAATTATTATTATTAATTAGATATATCTTTTTCCTTTTGTTATGGTTGCAAGAGGAAAAAGAGCTCATTCTATCATATTGATTCTCTCTCCTCATTTCATCTTCTTCTTCCTCAAGCTCAAGGAGAATCCTTCTCATGTGTTGAGAATCCCTCTCCTTGAAAAGAAAACACCCCATAGATACACTCTACTCTCTCTAGGGTTCAAGGTTTAGCAAGCCGGAGATCCTAGTTCACTCCAAGTTCGAGAAAGAGCCCGAAGGTTGAACCCTCAGGTGGATCCATCTTTGACGGAAGAAGGCGACGAGGAGAGAACCATCAACCCTCTACAAAGTTTCAAGAAGAAGGAGTTCAAGTTAGGTATAACCTTTATCCGAGTAGCTAACTCTCTTTAGCATGAAAGCTAGTTTAGTTTAGAAAAGATCCCGACTTTGTTAGTCCATGTTGCCCCATGCGCTAAAAATTTGTTTTTTATACCGTTTCCGCCTCCCCGTAAGAACTTGGGGTCGCAACGTGGACTTACAGTGGTATCAGAGCCTAACTAAACTTAAACTAGCTAGGTAGCAAAGTGTAACGAAGTTCGGAACCGAAAAATCCAAAAACCAAGCCTTTCAAAAACCCTAGTTTCTGTTAAATTTTTTTTCGGGTCAAAACAAAATTTGTTATGCACCTAAAATCGTCTCAGGGTTTTTTAAAGATAACCATCAAAAATGAGCCAGAGATCTGACCAAACGACCGCGTTTCCGCAGCGACAGCAAGCTATGTTGCCGCGGATCCGCGGCCGTCTTGTCTCCTCTCTGCCTCGATTTTGGTGCAGTGTATCTCTGTGTTGGTTTCAGGATTTTTGAGATATATTATATGTGCCCAGATTTTCCAGAATAGAAATTTGTTTTTGGGGGCCTATAATTCCGTATTTTTTCCGAACTTCACTACACTTTGACTATGTTGGTTATATCTGTGATGTTTGTATGTATTGAACATCGGCTAATCGCTATAAGTCGATTAGTCGGGGTTATACATCTCTGTGATCTGTGTTTGATATTGGAATGTGTATATGAATGTGTTGGACTGTCGCGGGTGAATAGCCGGGGTGGATGTGAGATGAGCTTTTGTTTTTCTTTCATTCATTTGTAATATGTAAATTGATGTAATATTATTATTTGTTTGGCCGCACAACCGGGTCGGGGTTGTAGCCGTCATTGTATAATTCTTTTTACTGTTTTTGCTCCTAGGATTGACCCATGGAGGGGTGCACAAACTGCCGGGTACTTGGCGGGTAGTTTGCCGCACCCGTAGGGGTCTTGGGTGGGGTATTGGCTATTCACCGCGACCGTGTAATCCGCTTTTCGTTGCAGGCTCGAACGGATTGCGGATTCCTAGTATATCCAATGTATTCATCTGTGATCTGTAATGTCTATCATTGCTATATTTATAACTATTTAGGCCTTGCTTATGTTTTACAGCCGCGCTAGCCCAGCCCCCGCTCTGTCGTTAGTTAAGTAACCTAACGGGTGATGACGGGGCCCAGTGGCGAATGCGAATGGCATAAGCGTATGTCATATTTTGGTTGTTTTCTGCAATGGTAGGATTAAATGATGGGACGCATTAAAAGAACTAATGCAAGAATATCACGCATTAAAAGAACTAATGCAAGATAATAAACCAAGTTAAAGTCGTTGGAACACTTTCGAAAAACCACTCGGTTCTTTTCAAAACTAACTTTTAAATGCGGAGCTTGAGCCACTCCTTCTAAAAGCTATCTCGTTCCATCGATTATATCAAGTTCACTACGTTCACGGTTTTACCAAAACCATTCGTAGCCCTCCGTCGTTTCGCATGAATAGGCAATAGTATTCAAGCTATGTATGTTGGCCAAAGTCAAGGCATAGTGATTGGTAGCTATTGGGTGTTCATGTGTGGCATAGATAGATGCGTTGGTTTGGGACAGTCGTGCTGCCATTTTGGCCAAAGTCAAGGGTAGGTACGGGTGGATCCAAATTAACCTGGATAGTGACGGGTAGAACTTGACATGTGACTTATGATATTTTGGCCAAAGTCAAGGTCATAAGAGCATGGGGCAAAAATCCACATCGGGAGTTTCATAAGTACTGAAACTTGCTAGATTTTCATACCATTTGGAGTGTGGTAATTCTGGTAGGATTCCTTCAGTTTCGTCACGCGATGATATTTGGATCCCGATCCTACTGTGAGTATATGCTACTCCTCGGGAAATTTCTCACTAAACGATCAATGCTATAAACCTAGTAGGTGTCTAGAAAGGTGTTAGCGGGGCTATGCCCCCAGGGAAAAGAGGTTCTCTAATTAAGGAACTTCGCGAAAGCGTTGGAAAACCTCCCTCGAAGTACCGACACTGGCCTGGCTGAACGGTTAAGCAAGTATTGTGCGGTGGGATTGATCCCGACTAATTCTTCCTTTATGGTTTGAGGAGGGATTCGAGAGACAGTGGGAGCCATCCTGTTTAGACAAATTAAAAACCACTCTAAACTTGCAAGAGCATCGTGCTAAAGTGTTCCTTCTCTCCCCCCTGCAGCGACCAAATCGAAATGACTGGACTTAAGTTACTTCTAGATAAAAACATACTGACAGAGCCAAACTACAAAGATTGGCTCAGGAATGTCAAAATGGCAATCACTTACGACAAGCTGGGGTATCTTCTTACCACCAAAGCTCCCCCCGTCCCAGGTCCCACCTCCAGCGTCGCGGATAAGGAAATCCGTAAGACTTGGGAGATTGATTGCGCGAAGGCCAGGTGCCTCGTGCTTGCCTCTATGGACAACGAACATCAGAGGAGGCACGAGAATATGGATTTGGAATCCATATTTCTTCATACAAAAGAACTGTATGGAGAGCAGTCTCGTATCGCAAGATACGAAGTGTCGAAGAAGTTATTTTCGGCAAAGTTGGCCGTCGGATCATCGGTAGCGGACCACGTGCTTAAGATGATTGGCTATATTGAGGAGCTCGCGGAACTTGGGACCACGTTGGAAAGTGAACTCTATACGGATTTAATTCTCCAGTCCCTTCCACCCACTTACGCCCAGTTTATACTGAACTTCAACTTACAAGAAAAGGAAGTTGAACTTTCAGAACTCCTCAACATGCTGAGGAGCGCAGAGGGCACCCTACAGAAAGGTAGAGAAACACCCGCTTTGTTTGTAGGAGGATCTTCTTCTTCTAGGTCCAAGGCGAAAGCCAAGGGAAAGAGGAAGAAAGCCCCCGCCAAACCAAGAGGCGGTGTTAGTAAAGTGGGTACGAAGGGAAAGGAAAAGGCAACAATGATTGCGGGGAAGCTTGTGGGAAAGGAGGAATGCTTCTATTGTCATAAGAGTGGACACTGGAAGAAAGATTGCAGGGCTTGGAAGGCCAGGACACAGGAACTGAAGCAGGTTGCGGCTTCAGCTTCAGGTGTGTATGTTATTGAAAACTGTCTTTCTATAAACTCTACTTCCTGGGTATTGGATACCGGATCAGGATCTCATATCTGTAATTCTTTGCAGGCGTTGAGAAACCGTAGGTTTTTGAAGGCAGGTGACATGACCCTCAGAGTTGCGAACGGAGCTAGCATGGATGCTAAAGCCGTGGGTGACTATCACCTGGGAATGACAGATGGGCATGTTTTGGTTTTGCGTAATTGCTATTTTGTACCCAACGCAACTTGTAATATCATTTCTGTATCTTTGGTTTCTAAAGAAGGTTATGAATTTGCGTTTGTAAGTAATGTTGTAAACATTCGCCTTAATCAAGTTCTGATTGGGTCTGGTACACTGAGCAATGGTATATACGTATTAAACCAACCACAGATTTTCAATGTCCAGAATACACACAAAAGAAAGTCTCCAGATATTAATCAGGGTTTCTTATGGCATTGTAGACTGGGTCACATCAATGAGACACGGTTGACCAAGTTACATAAAGAAGGATACTTGGATCCGTTCGAGTATCAGTCTTATGCCACTTGTGAATCTTGTCTCATAGGAAAGATGACAAAGACTCTGTTCACTGGACACGGAGAAAGAGCGAGCGAGCTCTTGGGACTCGTACACAGCGACGTGTGCGGTCCAATGTCTACACATGCGCGAAGCGGTTACTCTTACTTCATTACTTTTACGGATGATTTCTCAAGGTACGGTTATGTCTTCTTAATGAAACATAAATCCGAAGCCTTTGAAAAATTCCAGGAATATAAGAATGAAGTGGAAAACCAAACCGGCAAAAGTATCAAGATTCTAAGATCGGATCGAGGTGGAGAATACTTGAGTGCCGAGTTCCTGAATTATTTAAAAGAGAACGGAATTCTCTCTCAGCTTACTCCTCCATACACTCCGCAACACAACGGTGTATCGGAGAGACGGAACCGAACCCTATTGGATATGGTACGGTCCATGATGAGCAACGCTGAGTTACCGCGATCATTCTGGAGGTATGCGCTAGAATCAGCTGCGTACCTTTTGAACCGAGTTCCTACTAAGACTGTGCCTACTGCACCATATGAGATGTGGTGTGGGAAGAGGCCCCATCTCAGTCACATTAAGACTTGGGGAAGTCCAGCTTTTGTTAGAAAGCAGCATGCGGACAAGCTCGAGGCGCGCTCAGTACTGTGTAAGTTTGTGGGATATCCAAAGAATTCCAAGGGATATCTCTTCTACTACGAAGAGGAACAAAAAGTTCTTGTTTCTCGTCATGCCCACTTTCTAGAACACCAGTTCTTAGAAAAAGAAATAAGTGGGAGCGCAGTAGAACTGGAAGAAATTCCAGAACCACAGACTATTACTGAAAGCTTAGTGGAACCAGAGGGTTCAAATGAACAGGACATTCCTACGCCGCTCCGCAGGAGTAGTAGGCAGTCTCATCCGCCCGAGAGATACTACGGTTTTCTCATAGACGGGGATAGAGAGGATTGCATCATAGATTATGATGAGCCTACTAGCTTCCAGCAGGCCGTTCAGAGCGTTGACTCGGTAAAATGGCTGGATGCAATGCGGACCGAAATGGAGTCCATGTACACCAACAAAGTATGGACGTTGGACATTGCTCCAGACGGGGTAAAACCCGTAGGATGCAAGTGGATCTTCAAAAGGAAGATTGGTGTACATGGGCAGGTTGAGACCTATAAAGCTAGACTTGTAGCAAAGGGTTTCCGTCAAAGACCTGGCTTGGACTATGACGAAACCTTTTCTCCAGTGGCTATGCTGAAATCCATTCGGATCCTTCTTGCCATTGCTGCCTTCCACGATTATGAGATTTGGCAGATGGACGTAAAAACCGCTTTTCTAAATGGAAATTTAGAGGAGTGTGTCTATATGGACCAGCCAGAGGGTTTCATTCAGAGTGGGAGCAGCGGAAAGGTGTGCAAGTTGCTTAAGTCCATCTATGGACTAAAGCAGGCATCGCGGAGTTGGAACATCTGCTTTGATGAGACGGTCAAAGAATTTGGCTTTATCAAAAATCCAGATGAACCATGCATCTATAGTAGATTTGTAGCGAGAACTGTAGTATTCCTCGTTTTATACGTGGATGACATTCTCTTAATAGGAAATGACATTCCTATGCTACAATCTGTCAAGGGGTTCTTGTCACAAAGGTTCTCCATGAAAGACCTGGGTGATGCCTCATACATCATGGGGATCCGGATCCATCGTGATAGATCCAAGAGGATATTGGGACTTTCTCAGTCCAGGTACATCGACACCGTACTGAAAAGATTCAGTATGGAAGATTCCAAGCGCGGTATGTTAGTTGTATGTATGCCCTAGAGGCCAGTATTGTACAGATGTTGTATATTATATTGGATGCTTGGACATATATAGAGATGTCTTTCTTGCTCGATATGATAGTATGCTATCTGGTTACTCTTTATCTTAACATGTACACTAGTCTCTTTATACTGTCTTGTAGTTACATATTGATAAAGCCCTTAGGATGTGTACTTGACTACCTGGACTATGATGCAGATCATACTAGTGGGGACATAGTAGTCCATAAGTACATCCTTCAAGGTCCCTAGTCGTGGGTGTATCGAGATGGGGCATCGATATACCAGAGTAGACTAGCGTATATGCTTCTCGTCCCATGTGATGGGCGATGGATGATCCCATATCCATTGGTGTTTGACATCAGAGATGGTATACGGGTGCTCAGTGGAGACTGGGTACACTGGACGGACTTGCCGAGAACTCCCAGATGGTATTATACCTCACGTCAGATGGCAGTTCTCAGGTGACACTTGTGCAGGTTAGTCTGTAGACCCGAGATCGTCATAGAGTCTTGTGTGATTCCCACTGTGCTTTGATCTCCACCTTACCACGTCCATGAGGGCGTGCAAAACGGTGGTCTTTGGGTACAGTCCCGAGTCACATGGAGACAATGAGCGATAGGAGGGGTTTCGTCTCTCCCGGTATTAGGGGTTGATGTTGCGCTGTGCTCGATTGGCCGTAACAGGGAAGTCCCTGGCCAGGGCTGATCAGAGATTTGCTGGTAAGTGTTACCAGTAGTTTCTCGACCCGTTATGAGCCTCACATCGGCACGACTTATCGGTTATTGGGGTCTGACGTATACCACCCCTAGACTTGATATGCGACATATCAGACGAAGAGACCGGACTGTACGGTAAGTGTTACTGGTCGGATTCGCAGGAGTGTGAGCGGGCTAGCTCGTCGATCTTCTGATCGCTCAATACCCGGGTGGCCGTTACGTTTGGCAGACCGCTTGCGGCTTGTGGATGCTTGATATGATCATCATCTGCTACCGGCGTATTGACGAGTCTTTAGAGTCCTACACAGAGGTTTCCTGGCTCAAGCGAAACGAAATAGGAGCGCATATGAGATATGTGCAGGACCGAGAATAATGCGTGTATGTAATACCGCATTTCATTCTCGCGATAAATGTTTCGATTGGTTATATTCGATATGACCTAGTTATCGAATCATTGATTCGATAAATCGATACATTGAATACTAGTCGGTTATGTGCGACATGACCGGATCATTGAATCAAATGTTGATTTAATGATTTAATGTATAATTATATATTTGATATATTACTTTGCATTAACTAGTATTGGTTCACTTTATATGGATTTTCTCACTTGATGTGCAAGTTGTATATGTGATATATTTTCGTGCACATACTTGTATCATGTTTGATGATACTTGATTATTTTGTTAAGTGTAAAGAATTAAAACCATGGTTAAGTTTTGATTAGGGTTTTGCATATTCTTTTATTTATTTGTTCATTTATTTAATTGGAAATGATTTAAATTTGTATGGTGGCTTTCTTTGTCTTTTAGTTGAAGCTTCATGAAGCTTTGACTTCTTGACCTTTCATGTCATCATGCTTAACCCTAACCCATCTATTAACCATGGTCTATTCTCTACACTTAACCATTGTTAGGATTATGATAAGGTTGTTTTTTCTTTTCATTTAAAAAAAAAAAAAGAGTTATCATATTTCTAGCTCATCTTCTTCTTCATCTTCAAGTTTGAAACCTTGAGGCCATCAATGGCAACTTGAGCTTGAGAGTGAGAAATCCAATTCTAAAGAGAACCCACCTCCTATTTCTTCATCCTCTACCTCTTGCCAAGTAGTAGAGTGTGTTTCCTTCACAAGTTTCATCACTTTGTGAAGTGGGAGCTTGATCTAGCGATGCCTCGACATAGATCATCTTCGGCATCGTCGTCGATGACCAAGCCCGTTCATTCTCCGATGAAGCCGACGTCAGAGCCCGGGGTTCGACATGGACAGCGAGGAGACTTCGTTGCGGAGCCGTGGAGGTGGATATCCGGATCTACAAAGGTTGTAATTTCCATATCCTTGTAGTTAAGTGTTAACTAGTTTTCTAGCAAAGATCCGTAGTCTAGGGTTTCTCGGCACCAAAAATTTTAAATTGGCATGTTCGATGCCTTGTGAGACCACACTAGGGTGCCTAGGAACCTTTCACTGGTATCAGAGCCTAGCTAGAGCCTTAGGCGAAGTCTAGACGGAATTTGAAACCCGATCGAACCGAAACCCTACCCGGAATATGCTCTCTGGACTTTTTCCGAAAATGCGGATTTTTGTGTATTAAAAATGCCTAAAAAATTCAATAAATAATTATAAGAATTACTGTGCAAACTCAGGCGAAAGATTCATCTAAACGGCGGCGGAACCGCGGTAGAAGCCCTGCTTCTGCGGCGGTTCCGCGGTCCCCTGGTGACGTCATCACATCTTTTCTGCACAGTAATTCCTATTTAATTATTCTGGATTTTCTGGGAATATTTAAAATTTATTCCAGAGTTGAATGTTCTGGGTTGTTTTGGGGATTCGATTGTTCGATCGGATTTTCAGATTTTGTCTTTGTGTATTTCCGGATAATTTTTTTTTGAATATGTTAAAAAGTTCGACCGGATATAAATACCCAATTTTTCCCCTATCGGGAAATTTCCAAGTGTTGGATTTTTCCGTAGTTTAACGACGTTCTAAGTAGTGCAAGTAACGCGATGGACCCTCTAGAAGACAACAAACCTTAACTCGATTATGTGACCGTCTTGAACTGCCCTTTGAACCTTCGGGTTTGGGGCAGTACGGCGTGCCACATGTGAGGCGTTGGCTTGACCCTTCTACGGCTGGACCGTCGGTACTGAGGCACGAACTGAATGTTGTTAGACTTATTTCATGTGTTGAGCTGTATCGGGAAAACTTGGGTATTCGACTGTTCGATCGGAAAGTTTAACATTTTCTGTTTATCTGGAATGTGATACAATAATTGGTATTCATAAACAGTTATGAGATAACTGAATGAATGTTATAAATCTAGCAGTTTAGTCCCACATGATATTGAAAAGAGTTTTCGATATTGAGACTAAAATGCGGGATTTATATCTATTAGGCATGTGATGTCTAAGTATTTCATTTGATTAGGCATGCGATGTCTAAAGAAGTTGCGGATTCCAATTGTTGTAGTTTTACACTTTCTTTTCTGTGACCGTAAGTGTAGTATGTTCATATCGCCGGTTTCGTTGCTATACGTCAACGACAATTGGGGTATGCATACTTACTTACGTTGATGACATGTGATGTTATGTGTTGCTGGATATGTTATATTGGATCGTCGTGTTCGAATAGCCGGGGTTTTTATGTGAGATGAGTGTTTTTCATTTTCATTCATGTAAAAACTTGTATGTAATATTCTTTTATTTGGGGCACTTCCAGGTAGCGGAAGTTGCCACCCTTTGTATATTATTTACTTTTCCGCATTAGGATAGACCCAAGGAGGGGAGCACAAGTAACCGGGTTCTGGGGTCCAGTGGGAGACCAACTCGAGGAGTCGAGTCCGGGTCTCCTAACCTTAGAATTGGCAGGGTTGCTTGCCGCTCTCGTAGGGGTCTAGGGGTGTGGGATTGGCTATTCATCATGACCGTGGAATCCGTGTTTTATACTGGCTCGTATTGAAAACACGGACGTCCTAGTATATCCAATATTTCATATGTTTCTGCTGCTGCGATTTCTGTGTTGTGATTCTGTGATGGGTATGGTATATAGTATATATGATATATTATATAGACGTTACTTATGTTTTACACCCGCGCTAGCCCTGCCCTGCTCTATCATTAGTTACCTAACCTAACGGTGCACGAGGGGACATCGAGGCGAATGCGGATGGCATAAGTGTACGTCATATCTATCTGTGATGTTTAGGTATTTAAATAATGGGACTTCATTAATGTGATTAATGAAAGATAAGAAACCTAAGATGTTGTAGAATCGAATTTTAAAATAAAACAGGTAGCTACAGTTTTTGCTTTGCACAGCGGTATATATGATATACCATGCACCTTATTCGATGAGGAAAGGACCGAGATCCCTTCACCGGGAGTGACTCCTTTAGCAATAACTGGCAGATGCTACACACTCGGTTTGCTTTTGACTGCTTTTGGGTTTTTGCTTTGCACAGCGATATATATGATATATCCCGCACCTCATTCGACGAGGAAAGGACCGAGATCCCTTCGCCGGGAGTGACTCCTTTACCAAAACTAGAAAAGCCTCAAAATCACTCCATTTCAAAACTTCATTTGATTCTACAACGATATCAAGTTCATTACGCAATAGGTTTTCAGAAAAACATGCGTAGCCCTCCGTCATTTCAGATAGGTTACATATAGTATTCGTGCTACATTTGTTGGCTTTCGTCAAGGTGTAGTGTGCGGTAGCTATGTGCTGTTTATCTGCTGCATATGATGCGACTGGATTAGGGTAGTCGTACGGCTTTGTTGGCTTTCGTCAAGGGTCGTACGGGTGGGTTTAATTCAGTCAAGAAATGTACGGGTTGAACTTGACTAGCAGGCTGTGGTTTGTTGGCTTTCGTCAAGGTCCTAGCACGCTAGGGGCAAAACTATTATCGGGAATTTCAAGTGTTGAAATTTGCAATGAGATTGCATACCTTCTATGAGATAGTTGGATCCCGATACCCACTGCGAGTAAGAGTTACTCCTGGGAGAGTTTTACACATTGCAATTAGCTGATCAAGTAGGTGTCTAGAAAGGTGTCAACGGGGTTACGCCTCTGGGAAAACGAGGTTTACATTAATTAGGTTCGTGCGAAAGCACGGGGGACCTCCCTCAAAGTACCGACACTGGCCTGGCTGAAAGATTGGCGAACCTGTAGTGTGTAATTAATCCCGGCTAGTCTTTTCTTTTAGGGTTTGAAGGAAGATTTGATAAAAAGCAGTGGGAGCCATCCTGATTAGATAAGATAATAACCAATCTGATCTTGCACGAGCATACGCTAAAGTGTTTTCTTCTCTCTCTCTCCAGGTAGCGACCATTTCATGCCTTAATGAAGATAATAATATGGATGTATTGACCGAACCCGCATGTTATACTGTGCTGGGGAACGTTGGTTCCGTTCCTTCTTATAAGAGTTATAGGAATGAACAGGAAATAGGGGAATACCAGGATTCCCATGCCACCCGATTGAAGAAAGTACATGTTGATGCATTTTCTTCGGGTGTGTTCGTTACTGAGAACTGTTTCTCCATTTGCTCTACGTCCTGGGTATTAGATACCGGGTCAGGATCCCATATATGTAATCAGTTACATGGGCTTAGGAAAGGTAGAGAACTTGGAGAAGGTGATAAAGACATTAGAGTTGGAAATGGTGCAATTGTTGCAGCTAAGACTGTCGGGGAATATCACCTTGTATTACCAACTGGTAATATATTGGTTCTGAACGAATGCTATTACATGCCGAACCTGATATGCATCATTATATCGGTTTCTTTATTAAGGAAAGAGGGATATAATTTTGTATTACAGGACAATGTTATGAACATTCTCCGTAACCAAAAGTTGGTTGGATCAGGCACGTTGTGCAATGTCATTTATGTTCTAAATCAATCAACAGTTCTGAGCATAACAAACACACATAAGAGGAAGAGTTCAGAACTGAACGAATCCTACTTGTGGCATTGTAGACTGGGTCACATCAATGTGACACGACTGGCTAAGTTGCATAAGGATGGATATTTGAAACCTTTCGAATTTTCATCTTATGACACTTGCCAGTCATGTCTCAAAGGTAAGATGACCAAAACTCCGTTTACGGGACACGGAGAAACAGTTACCGAACTCTTGGGACTAATACATAGTGATGTATGTGGTCCCATGTCTACACATGCCAGGGATGGTTCTTCGTACTTCATTACATTCACTGACGATCTCTCAAGATACGGACATGTGTACTTAATAAGACACAAGTCTGAAGCTTTTGAGAAATTTAGAGAATATAAACAAGAAGTCGAAAACCAAACCGGAAAAAGTATTAAAATCCTTCGATCTGATCGAGGAGGTGAATACTTGAGCAATGAATTCCTGGACTTCCTAAAAGAGAATGGGATTCTCTCTCAGCTGACTCCTCCATATACACCACAGCACAACGGTGTATCAGAACGGAGGAACCACACCTTATTAGATATGGTGCGCTCTATGATGAGCACAGCTGAGTTACCTATTTCCTTCTGGGGGTATGCGCTTGAGACAGCCATACATCTATTGAATATGGTTCCCACCAAATCTGTGCCTACCACTCCATATAAGATATGGAAAGGGAAGAGACCAAGTCTTAACTATGTTAAGATATGGGGTTGTCCAGCCTATGTCAAACGACAAAATCCGGACAAACTCGAGGCACGGTCTGTTCTATGCAAATTTGTAGGATATCCCAAGAATTCTCAAGGGTATATCTTCTACCACCCTGAGGAACAAAGAGTGTTTGTTTCTCGGCATGCCACCTTTTTAGAAAAAGGAATTTCTTGAAAAAGAGATTAGTGGTCATGAGGTAGAACTGGAAGAGGTTCCAGCTGCAGAAGCTACAACAGAAGATCTGGTGGAACCAGAGGATTCCGTAGTTCCCGATGAACCCCAGCCTCTCCGCCGATCTAGTAGGGTTTCTCGTCCACCAGAGAGATACTACGGTTTTCTCATTGACGGTGGAAGCGAGGATTGCATCATGGAGGATGATGACCCAACTAGCTTCGAGCAGGCCATCACGAGTGGGGACTCAGTGAAATGGCTGGATGCTATGCGGTCCGAGATGGAATCCATGTACACCAACAAAGTATGGACTTTGGAAGTTGCTCCTGAAGGGGTAAAACCCATTGGGAGCAAGTGGATCTTCAAGAAGAAACTTGGTGTAGATGGGAAAGTGGAGACTTTCAAAGCTAGACTTGTAGCAAAGGGTTTTCGTCAAAGACCAGGTGTGGACTATGACGAGACCTTTTCTCCAGTGGCTATGCTTAAATCCATCCGGATCATGCTTGCCATCGCTGCTTATCATGATTACGAAATCTGGCAAATGGATGTTAAGACCGCCTTTCTAAATGGTGATTTAGAAGAGTGCGTGTACATGACTCAGCCAGAAGGCTTCGTAGACAGTGGGAGCAGCGGGAAGGTGTGCAAGCTGCTTAAATCCATTTATGGATTAAAGCAAGCATCGCGGAGTTGGAACATCTGCTTTGACGTCGTTATCAAAGAGTTTGATTTCGTCAAAAATCCAGATGAACCTTGTATCTACAAGAAGGTGGCAGAGAGTAAGGTTGTCTTCCTCGTATTGTACGTGGACGACATACTCTTGATAGGAAATGATATTCCTATGCTGCAATCGGTCAAGCTCTTCTTATCACAAAGATTCTCAATGAAAGATCTTGGTGATGCCTCCTGCATATTGGGAATTAGGATCTATAGAGATAGATCCAAACGGATTTTGGGATTGTCCCAATCCAGGTACATGGACACTATACTAAAGAGGTTTAGTATGGAAGAGTCCAAGCGTGGGAACTTACCCACGATCTCTGGAGTCACTCTCTCCAAAGAGATGTCTCCCAAGACTGATTTGGAGAGAGCTCGCATGCAAAGGATACCCTATGCTTCGGCAGTAGGCTCTATCATGTATGCGATGCTATGTACCAGACCCGATGTAGCATACTCACTAAGTATAGTGAGCAGGTATCAAGCTGATCCTGGAGAGAGTCACTGGACAGCTGTGAAGAGCATTCTCAAGTACTTGCGAAGGACTAGAGATATGTTCTTGGTGTATGGTAACGGAGAACTCCAAGTGGAGTCCTTTACCGATTCGAGCTTCCAGAGTGATAAGGACGACTCTAAGTCGCAGTCGGGCTTTGTCTTTACCCTTTACGGAGGGGCGGTTAGCTGGAAGAGTTCCAAGCAGGAAACCGTGGCAGACTCGACGATGGAGGCTGAATACATCGCTGCCAACGATGCTGCCAAAGAGGCTGTCTGGATCAAGAAGTTCATTACTGAACTTAGAGTGGTTCCATCCATTGAGCGTCCAATACCTTTGTATTGCGATAACAATGGAGCGGTGGCTTTGGCCAAGGAACCCAGGTCCCATCAGCGGTCCAGGCATATTCTGAGGCGGTATCACCTGATCCGGGTGATAGTTGATCGCCGGGAGATCGAGGTCAGGAGGGTTGACACGAAGAATAACACGGCGGATCCACTCACGAAGGCCATTCCCCAGACACAGTTTGAGAGACTCTTCGGGATGCTCGGTATGCGATACTACAGTAGCTGGCCCTAGTGCAAGTGGGAGATTGTTAGTTGTATGTATGCCCTAGAGGCCAGTATTGTACAGATGTTGTATATTATATTGGATGCTTGGACATATATAGAGATGACTTTCTTGCTCGATATGATAGTATGCTATCTGGTTACTCTTTATCTTAACATGTACACTAGTCTCTTTATACTGTCTTGTAGTTACATGTTGATAAAGCCCTTAGGATGTGTACTTGACTACCTGGACTATGATGCAGATCATACTAGTGGGGACATGGTAGTCCATAAGTACATCCTTCAAGGTCCCTAGTCGTGGGTGTATCGAGACGGGGCATCGATATACCAGAGTAGACTAGCGTATATGCTTCTCGTCCCATGTGATGGGCGATGGATGATCCCATATCCATTGGTGTTTGACATCAGAGATGGTATACGGGTGCTCAGTGGAGACTGGGTACACTGGACGGACTCGCCGAGAACTCCCAGATGGTATTATACCTCACGTCAGATGGCAGTTCTCAGGTGACACTTGTGCAGGTTAGTCTGTAGACCCGAGATCGTCATAGAGTCTTGTATGATTCCCACTGTGCTTTGATCTCCACCTTACCACGTCCATGAGGGCATGCAAAACGGTGGTCTTTGGGTACAGTCCCGAGTCATATGGAGACAATGAGCGATAGGAGGGGTTTCGTCTCTCCCGGTATTGGGGGTTGATGTTGCGCTGTGCTCGATTGGCCGTAACAGGGAAGTCCCTGGCCAGGGCTGATCAGATATTTGCTGGTAAGTGTTACCAGTAGTTTCTCGACCCGTTATGAGCCTCACATCGGCACGACTTATCGGTTATTGGGGTCTGACGTATACCACCCCTAGACTTGATATGCGACATATCAGACGAAGAGACCGGACTGTACGGTAAGTGTTACTGGTCGGATTCGCAGGAGTGTGAGCGGGCTAGCTCGTCGATCTTCTGATCGCTCAATACCCGGGTGGCCGTTACGTTTGGCAGACCGCTTGCGGCTTGTGGATGCTTGATATGATCATCATCTGCTACCGGCGTATTGACGAGTCTTTAGAGTCCTACACAGAGGTTTCCTGGCTCAAGCGAAACGAAATAGGAGCGCATATGAGATATGTGCAGGACCGAGAATAATGCGTGTATGTGATACCGTATTTCATTCTCGCGATAAATGTTTCGATTGGTTATATTCGATATGACCTAGTTATCGAATCATTGATTCGATAAATCGATACATTGAATACTAGTCGGTTATGTGCGACATGACCGGATCATTGAATCAAATGTTGATTTAATGATTTAATGTATAATTATATATTTGATATATTACTTTGCATTAACTAGTATTGGTTCACTTTATATGGATTTTCTCACTTGATGTGCAAGTTGTATATGTGATATATTTTCGTGCACATACTTGTATCATGTTTGATGATACTTGATTATTTTGTTAAGTGTAAAGAATTAAAACCATGGTTAAGTTTTGATTAGGGTTTTGCATATTCTTTTATTTATTTGTTCATTTATTTAATTGGAAATGATTTAAATTTGTATGGTGGCTTTCTTTGTCTTTTAGTTGAAGCTTCATGAAGCTTTGACTTCTTGACCTTTCATGTCATCATGCTTAACCCTAACCCATCTATTAACCATGGTCTATTCTCTACACTTAACCATTGTTAGGATTATGATAAGGTTGTTTTTTCTTTTCATTTTAAAAAAAAAAAAGACTTATCATATTTCTAGCTCATCTTCTTCTTCATCTTCAAGTTTGAAACCTTGAGGCCATCAATGGCAACTTGAGCTTGAGAGTGAGAAATCCAATTCTAAAGAGAACCCACCTCCTATTTCTTCATCCTCTACCTCTTGCCAAGTAGTAGAGTGTGTTTCCTTCACAAGTTTCATCACTTTGTGAAGTGGGAGCTTGATCTAGCGATGCCTCGACGTAGATCATCTTCGGCATCGTCGTCGATGACCAAGCCCGTTCATTCTTCGATGAAGCCCGGGGTTCGACATGGACAGCGAGGAGACTTCGTTGTGGAGCCGTGGAGGTGGATATCCGGATCTACAAAGGTTGTAATTTCCATATCCTTGTAGTTAAGTGTTAACTAGTTTTCTTTTCGCCTAGATTTCTAGCAAAGATCCGTAGTCTAGGGTTTCTCGGCACCAAAAATTTTAAATTGGCATGTTCGATGCCTTGTGAGACCACACTAGGGTGCCTAGGAACCTTTCACGGTAACCTACCGGCTTGTCACGGGATCACCCTCTCTAAAGAGATGTCCCCCAAGACTGATTTGGAGAGGGATCGCATGTCTATTATACCCTACGCTTCTGCGGTAGGCTCTATAATGTATGCGATGTTGTGTACCAGACCGGATGTAGCTTATGCACTGAGTGTGGTAAGCCGGTATCAGTCAAACCCTGGGGAGAAACACTGGATAGCGGTAAAGAACATTCTCAAGTACCTGAGAAGGACTAAGGAGATGTTCTTGGTGTATGGCGGAAAAGACCTCCAGATCGAGGCCTTTGCTGACTCCAGCTTCCAGAGTGACAAGGATGATTCCAAGTCCATGTCGGGTTTTGTCTTTACCCTCAATGGAGGGACGGTGTGTTGGAAGAGTTCCAAACAGGAAACCGTTGCGGACTCGACTATGGAAGCGGAATACATCGCTGCATCTGATGCCGCAAAGGAAGCTGTCTGGATGAGGAAGTTCTTGATAGAACTTCAGGTGGTTCCGTGCATTGTTGACCCAATACCTCTGTATTGCGACAACAACGGGGCTATAGCTTTAGCAAAGGAACCCAGGTCCCATCAGAGATCCAGGCACATCTTGAGGCGGTATCACCTGATCAGGGAGATCGTGGATCGCAAGGAGATCGAGGTTCGGAGGGTTGCTTCAGAAGAAAACACTGCAGATCCATTCACCAAGGCACTGCCCCAGACTCAGTTCGAGCAGCTGATCGAGATGATAGGTCTTCGATACGTCAGTACATGGCCTTAGTGCAAGTGGGAGATTGTTAGTGTATATGCCCCAGAGGCCATTACTGTATCATACTATTTTGTATATTACTTGATGGAAGCTTGGGATATTCACCTTGTATAAACAATCTTGCTCAATATAGTAGTATGCTACTTGGTTTGTTTCTACTTCAATGTGTACATGTGTTTATATTAGTATATCACCTATACGCATTAGTAGAGCCCTTAGGATCTTTGCTTGATTACCAGCATTGTGATGGCAGTCACACTAGTGGGGGCTGGGTAATCTATAAGCACATCCTTATACAGGTCCCTAGTCGCAGGACTATCGAGACAGGGCATCGATACTCCGGAGTAGACTAGCGTATGAGCTTCTCATCCCAGTGTGGGAGATGGTCTGTCCCACAGCCATCAGTACGTCGTACTGGAGATAGTATACGGGTGCTCGTTGGGTTACGAGTACACTGGACAGGACTCGTCGGGAACTGACAGGTTGGTATTATACCTATCGTCAGTTATCAGTTTCCATGTGACATGAGTACAGCTTAGTCCGCTGACTTGATACTGGCACTTCGCCTCGAGTGTGTTCCTACTGCACTTTGATCACTACCCTACCACGGCTCAAAGGAGTCGTGCAAACAGGTAATGGTTGGGTGCAGTCCCGAAGCACTTGGAGGCAGTGACGGTTAGACAGGATTCGTCTCTCCCGGTATTGGGAGTTGACATCGCGCTGTGTCTAGGAGAGCCATTACATGAGTAGTCCCTGGCAAGGGCAAGCGAGATATACTGGTAGGCTTCCAGTGTTATCTCAGGGTGTTTTGGGCTTCACTCCGACACGACTTGTACCGCTATTAGGGGACTGACGTTTTACCGCCCCCTAGGCCCGACATGCGATGTATTAGACGAACAGACCGGACTGTACGGAGACTGTCATATTCAGACTCAGTAGGAGTTCAGATGGGGTTCACCTCGTCAGCCTTCTTGTCGGCATCTACCTGGGGACCGTTACGCATAGCTAGTGCCGCTTGCGGTCTGTAGTTAAACCCACTGCCAGCGTAGTGTCGAGTCTTTAGAGTCCCACACAGAGGGTATTCGCCTCTGGGCAAAACAGAGTAGAGGTCGCATAGTTTTGCGACAGGGTTCGTTCTCATCCGCGCACTTGTGCACGTTTGGAGTCCGGACGGTTTATACTGGCAGGCTCTGGTTTGAGCCAGATACTGGTCTATGTTTTGGGGTTGTTTTTATCTCTCAGTATTCTTGTTCCTCGGAACGAGAATGCAGGTGTGTATGCACAGTTGTTTGAGGCGGAGGAAGAGGTCTTTCATTAGGGTTTCAGAACGGGTGCGTATGCACAGTTGACAGTCATATTTTTCCAAACCCTAATGGATTTATGAAATATCAATTAATAATGGTAATTAAATGAAATTGTGTCATGGTTGATTTTGTTGACTTGTTGACCATGGTTGACTTGTTGACTATGGTTGAATGTTTGACCATCATCATTGTTTTGCAAGGATACTCCTTGATTCTAGCTTACATTCATTTAATGAAGTGATGATAGTGGTCATTCCAAATACAACCATCAACTATTTCATTTTGAATTATTATTATTAATTAGATATATCTTTTTCCTTTTGTTATGGTTGCAAGAGGAAAAAGAGCTCATTCTATCATATTGATTCTCTCTCCTCATTTCATCTTCTTCTTCCTCAAGCTCAAGGAGAATCCTTCTCATGTGTTGAGAATCCCTCTCCTTGAAAAGAAAACACCCCATAGATACACTCTACTCTCTCTAGGGTTCAAGGTTTAGCAAGCCGGAGATCCTAGTTCACTCCAAGTTCGAGAAAGAGCCCGAAGGTTGAACCCTCAGGTGGATCCATCTTTGACGGAAGAAGGCGACGAGGAGAGAACCATCAACCCTCTACAAAGTTTCAAGAAGAAGGAGTTCAAGTTAGGTATAACCTTTATCCGAGTAGCTAACTCTCTTTAGCATGAAAGCTAGTTTAGTTTAGAAAAGATCCCGACTTTGTTAGTCCATGTTGCCCCATACGCTAAAAATTTGTTTTTTATACCGTTTCCGCCTCGCCGTAAGAACCGGGGGTCGCAACGTGGACTTACAGTTCTAAGTAGTGCAAGTAACGCGATGGACCCTCTAGAAGACAACAAACCTTAACTCGATTATGTGACCGTCTTGAACTGCCCTTTGAACCTTCGGGTTTGGGGCAGTACGGCGTGCCACATGTGAGGCGTTGGCTTGACCCTTCTACGGCTGGACCGTTGGTACTGTGACATGAAATGAATGTTTTTAAACTTATTTCATGTGTTGAGCTGTTTGGGAAAACTTGGGTGTTTGAGTGTTCGATCGGAAAGTTTAACATTTTCTATTTATCTGGAAAGTGATACAATATTTGGAATCCACAAGTAGTTATGAGATAACTGGTTTGAATGTTATAAACATAGCACTTTAGTCTCACTTGATCGGTTGCCACGGAATTTTGATGTGATCAAAAGTCCGTCGCAATCACGTAGCGTACGCGGATACTCGCCGGGTAAACTTAATAGACAGCCATGCCCTATAGCCCCGACCAAGTGACTGTAGGAGAACCCCGTCGCCAAAAGTATCCGTTCGGGTGCTCGCGGCAACGGTGTTCCGCCTTAGTGCACTTCATCGACGGCATCCGGGGGTGCGGCCGTCTACTCAAGTTTGCGACGAGCATTCGATCAGTTTGTCGGGAATCTTGTTGAATTGCCCGACTAGATATTGAAAAGTATTTTCGATAATGAGACTAAAATGCGGGGTTTATAAATGTTAGACATGTGATGTCTAAGGAATTCAGATGGTTAGGCATGCGATGTCTAAAGAGGTTGCGGATTCCAACTGTTGTAGTTTTACACTTTCTTTTCTGTGACCGTAAGTGTAATATGTGATATCGCCAGTTTCGTTGCTATATGTCAACGACAATTGGGATACGCATGTTTACTTACGTTGATGACATGCGATGTTATGTGTTGCTGGATATGTTATATTAGATCATCGTGTTTGAATAGCCGGGGTTTTTGTTATGTGAGATGAGTGTTTTTCATTTTCATTCATGTAAAAACTTGTATGTAATATTCTTTTATTGGGGCACTTCCAGGTTGCGGAAGATGTCACCATTGTATATTATTTACTTTTCCGCACTAGGATAGACCCAAGGAGGGGAGCACAAGTAACCGGGTTCTAGAGTCCAGTGGGAGACCAACTCGAGGAGTCGAGTCCGGGTCTCCTAACTCTAGAATTGGTAGGGTTGCTTACCGCTCTCGTAGAGGTCTAGGGGTGTGGGTTTGGCTATTCATCGCGACCGTGGAATCCGTGTTTTATACTGGCTCGTATTAAAAACACGGACGTCCTAGTATATCCAATGTTTCATATGTTTCTTCTGCTGCGATATCTGTGATGTGATCATTTGATATGTTGTGATAGATACTGTATATAGTATATATGATATATTATATAGACGTTACTTATGCTTTACACCCGCGCTAGCCCTGCCCTGTCGTTAGTTACCTAACCTAACGGTGCACGAGGGGACATCGAGGCGAATGCGGATGGCATAAGTGTACGTCGTATTTATCTGTGATGTTTAGGTGCTTAAATGATGGGACTTCATTAATGAGATTAATGAAATAAAAGAAACCTAAGATGTTGTGGAATCGAATTTTCAAAAAACAGGTAGCTACAGTTCTTGCTTTGCATCGCGGTGTTCCTTGTAGAACATCCCGCACCTTATTCGATAAGGAAAGGGCCGAGATCACTTCACCGGGAGTGACCCCTTTAGCAATGACTGGCAGATGCTACACCCCTCGGTTTGTCTTTTGATTGCTCCTATAGTTCTTGCTTTGCACAGCGGTATATATGATATATCCTGCACCTTATTCGATGAGGAAAGGGCCGAAGATCCCTTCACCGGGAGTGACCCTTTTAGCAAAACTAGAAAAGCCTAAAAAACACTCCATTTTAAAAATTATTTGATTCTACAACGATATCAAGTTCATTACGTAATAGGTTTTCAGAAAAACCTGTCGTAGCCCTCCATCATTTCAGATAAGTTGTATATAGTATTCGTGCTGCATTTGTTGGCTTTCGTCAAGGTGCAGTGTGCGGTAGCTATATGCTGGTTATCTGCTGCATATGATGTGATTGGATTAGGGTAGTTATACGGCTTTGTTAGCTTTCGTCAAAGGGTCGTGCGGGTGGGTTTAATTCAATCAAGAAATGACGGGTTGAACTTGACTAACGGGCTATGGTTTGTTGGCTTTCGTCAAGGTCATAGCACGTTAGGGGCAAAATATTATCGGGAATTTCAAGTGTTGAAATTTGCAATGAGATTGCATACCTTCTATGAGATAGTTGGATCCTGATACCCACTGCGAGTAATTGTTACTCCTGGGAGAGTTTTACACATTATAATTAGCCGATCAAGTAGGTGTCTAGAAAGGTGTCAACGGGGTTACGCTTCTGGGAAAATGAGTTTTACATTAATTAGGTTCGTGCGAAAGCATGGGGACCTCCCTCAAAGTACCGACACTGGCCTGGCTGAAAGATTGGCGAACTTGTAGCGTGTAATTAATTTCGGCTAGTCTTTTCTTTTAGGGTTTGAAAGAAGATTTGATAAAAACAGTGGGAGCCATCCTGATTAGATAAAATAATAACCAATCTGATCTTGCAAGAGCGCACGCAGAGTGTTTTCTTCTCTCTCTCTCCAGGTAGCGACCGTGTCACGCCTTAATCAAGATAATAACACTACTACAAATAAGGGTTGCCCTTACGGATTTATCCGTAGGGGCAACCCACTGTCCCTACGGATATATCCGTAGGGGCGAAAAAAGACCCCGTAGGTGCAAAGGCCGCAGGTGCAAGTTGAAGCCCTGAACTTGCCCCTACGGGCAAATTCTTGCCCCTACGGATTTCTGTGTAGGTCCTGTTGCCCCTACGGAGTAGGCCATAGGGTAAAAAAAGTTATATTATTTACGATTTTTTTAATATATTACATGTACCTACAGATATATCCGTAGGGTCAAGTACTACCCCCTACGGATATCTACGTAGGTACCTATCCGTAGGGGCAAAATATCAGGAATCCTGATATGTTGCCCCGACGGATAAGTCCGTAGGGGCGAAGCAGTGGCCCCTACGGACATGTCCGTAGGGGCACTCCCAACCCCCTGGTACTTAAATCAGGGGGGAAATATCAGTTACTGCTGATATTTTGCCCCTACGGATATAGCCGTAGGGGCAACATGCGTACCTACGGATTAATACGTAGGTATATATTATCTGTATTTTTTTTTAAAAAATGGGCTGCTTGATTTTTTCCCGCCCTGTGCACAATAATATATACATCAATCAAATATAAAATTAATCATCACACAACATATATCGCAGTATTCATAATCACATCTCACGCATATATATAATATACAAAAGAAACCCAAAAACTGAATATGAAATAAATATAAACCAATATCAATATCGTTTCAAAATGTGTATGATATAAATAAATACATGTTTCAAAAAATAAGAACCAAAAAGCTACCCTAGTTCGGTCCAGCTCCACCTCTGAATAACGATAGAATAACGCGCGTCTGCTCCTCGGTCAATAAACTCTGCAATTCGGCGCGAGCGGGAGTCTGAGCGGCCTGTGGAGCTGGCGATGTGGTCTGCGCAGCCGCCGTCGAGGTAGTCGCTTGCGGAGCCGCGGCTGCGGGAGTCTGAGCGGGCGGTGGAGCTATAGGAGCTGTCTGCGGAACCGCAGCCGATGTAGTGGCTTGCAGAGCCGCAGCCGAAGGAGATGCATGTGGAGGCTCGGCCGATGTACCCTGTCACGTCTGGACCTAACGTGTGTAATAAGCGTGTAAGAACTGTGTATTATTCGAATTCGTATCATTATTAAGTTATTTCGAAACCCCGTTTGGATATCTAGTTTGTTGTTTATTTTAATTACATATGTATGTATGATTAATCAAACTTAAGTCTAAAACCAAATAAGCTCAAGCTACGTACTAATTATGGATATGTTGATATCTATATAATATGACATGATATTTTACTATAAAGTAATATATATACCAGCATCTCCTTCAACTCCTGAACGGTGGCCCTCAAGCTCTCCAGTTCTTGATGGACACGTCGGTCACTGGAGACGGACGAAGTAACCGCCGGGGTGGAGTCCAACCTCATATGGGCCCTGCTAGGGCCCAGTCCCCGGCCTCTCTCCCAACCTCCGTGGTGCCCTCCGTATGCGGCATTCAGAACTGGGGTCAGCAGCCTCGGATCGCTCTGTCCGGTAAAATCGATCCCCGAGGCCTGGGCCTGCTCAACCACCCGCTCCTACACCCACATTAAGCAGTAAAGTATAAGTATAAAATTTAAACTTGAACCTTCCAAAACTAAAATTTCAAATTTGGGTAGAAAAAATATTAACACTTACGCAGTACTCCTGGGTAGCGATGTCGGGATATCGAAGCTCGCCCGTGGCAGGATCTGTCGAGGTGCCGTGGACAGCAAGATATGCGGACAGCACGCTCGGTGTACCACCTGACGCCACAGTCCGAGATGTCTGCAATATTAGAAAGTAACTCTTAATATTAAAAATATTAGAAAATAACTCTTAATATTGCAGAATATCACAAAGGTCGGTCTATTGTATTTTACCGATAACTTCATGGCTCGAGTAATGTTCCTCGAGCCACCTGTGTAAGTGGGGCGACCCCTCTTCGCCGACTTCCTGTTCTCTGTATTCTGAGCGGCCTGTTTCTGCACAACGCATTAACATTTAGTTTTCTAATTAAGAAACACAAAGAAATAAATTATATCATAAATAATGAATTACATTTAAAATACATACCTGTTTGCGTTGGGAGTCGACATAAGCGCACAATAGAGGCCATGTCTCTACGTCGACTTTCGCAAACGCCGGAGTAGATAGGAGGGCCGCTCTCTCTGCCTCGGGGGTCGCCATCCACAGGGAGTAGCAGTCGGCCTTCAGCTTATTCCTTTTGTATCGGACCTTGGCCTGCATGTTCTTCATCAGGCCATTGTACAGAGCATGAAGGTCGAGCACCCTCCCCGGGTGATCAGGGTCGGCTACAGGCTGAAAATCGTAATCCAACTGAAAATACAAAAAAAATAATGTTATTAGATTGCAAGTGTTAATAATAAATATATTGGATAGATCAAATGAAAATATATATTAATACATACCCGAGCCTGATCAAAGAAGAGGGCGAATGAGCGCTGGTGCTGCTCGCCCCACTCAACGTGAAGTGGATAGTTCTTCACGAGCCGGCTCTCGTCCCCCAAATACCGGCCGAACCTCTCGGCATGAGGACCGGTATAGCGATAGTCAAGGGTAAAAAAAGGGGGAATGCTGCCTCTCCCCTAGCTCTGTCAGGCCTCAGCCTATGGGACTGATTCGGGCCTCGAGTCCCCCTCTGGGGATGGGGAGGCCCTGCGTCTGCACGAAATATCAAGAAAATCAATAATAAGACAAATTTGTATTAAGAAATCAAGATTAAACGAAAATTCAAGTGTGATATATACCTCCGGTGACTATCGCACGAGCCTGGGCCCGGGCAGCAGCACGAGCGGGACGATAGTTCCTCCGGTGAGGAACAACCGGGGTCCCGGATGCGGACGCATCCCCTCCAGTTAGAAAATAAACATCGACGCTAAATTACCGCCTTCTCCTTCTGCCGCATTACCGAATTCTTCTTCTCCTGCCGCATTACCGTGTTCTACTTCTTCTGCCGCAGTACTGCATTCTTCTCTTTCGCTGTGATATTTCCAAGTTGTATAAAGTCTAGTAAACCCATGTTTTACAATATGAAGCTCTGCCAATTCTACCTTCTGTCAGTACTTATTGCCACATCTATCGCACGGACAGAGAATCTTTTCTATTATGATCTTATTATGTGCGCGTGCAAATTCAAGGAAAGCAGCAACTCCTGCGACAAACTTAGGTTGCATACGTTGTTTCCAATCCACATACATCCAGTCCTTAGCTCTGACGTACTCATGGGCTATGTTAGACTGTATAACATATAAATTGTAGGTTATGCTTACTATATTGAGAAATATAAGAACGGGATAGTTACTGACAAAGGAGAAAATCCATGCATATGCATTAGACTTAAGCTCCTACGGAGAACGTATCTCCTTTTAATATTATTAAATGTTCTCATGTAGTGCGCACGTGCATTGCACGTGGTGCGCGCATAGCGGGCATACGTACGTTGCACGTAGCGCACATGGCGCTTGCGCATATGCGCATTATGGGGAGGAGCAGGCTCCTAACTTGGAGAACTAAGCTCCTTTTAATATTATTGAATATTCTCATGTGGTGCACACGTGCATTGCACATGGTGCGCGCATGGCGGTGTCACGACCCGAAAGAGCACGTGACTGGCCCTTGAACCATATGAAGTCTATAGGACTTCATCTGATCCAAGTAAGCCAAAAGCCCAGAAATCTAAAACCATTTTAAGGAAAAATAAACAACAAGGAATATTATACAACGCCGAATGGCGAGGATCAAAACTCAAAAGAAAACTCATAATAACATGAAAACCGTAATACTGCTAAGCGTGACTCTAAGGTCGAATAATACATCACTAGTGTCTAAGTCTGAAACAATATACAAGTTTTGGTTGATGGAATTTCTAGATACAATGAATAATACAAGTACAATGGTGGTTCTTGATGCAAAAGAATCCACCTGCCAAATGCAATTCACCCGCAAGGAAGCAGTGTGCCATAAATGCCGCAAAGGAACCTGTACGGCAAAACCTGCAAGAACTGCGGCACAACGGGGGTGAGTTGCCAACTCGTGAATAGAAATATCTACAAGCAGAAACCGAATGCAAGACATAATCCTAGGTCAAACAATCAGTAATGCAAACCACAAGAGTACGTCTGAAGAATGATAAAGTGGCAATGTAACATCTAAACATGTATGTAGTGTAAGTCGATGTACTACACCCCAATACTTGTGGGGATGCGGAAATTTTAAAAAAGAACTTGTTTAAAACACAAACATCGACTAACCGCTTGAATCGAAGCTAAACGATAACTAACTACAAACATAGAGTTTCTATGCTACTATGTTTAGGGATTATACCTAACGAATCGTGTCCTTCGTCTTTGCGAACTCCACCTCCTCCTCAGCCTTCTCGAAGTAGTAGACGATCCACCCAAGAGCTTTACTCCGAGCTTAGCCTCTAAACTTGAGGCAACTAAACTTCTTTAAGTGCTAATCAAAGAAGCTATGTGAAATAGAGTGAGGGTTATGGTTTAATTAGTCTAACTAATCCTTATACTCAACACATGAGAGGGGAGGATTAGGGTTTGAAGAGGGAGAGCTTGAGGAGAGAGAAGGTGAGGATAATAATGAAGTGAGAATAATGAGTTATGATAATATATATCAAGCATTTCTTTTTATCAAGAAAAGAAAAGAAATGAATTTAACAACCATGCTTGATAATATCTAGTGATGATTCACATCCATGAGTCATTAAGCAATTATGAAGCATTAATGACATGGATGAATCATCCATATGACTCACTAATCACATTCATTGTATATGCCACCTAAACCCCCTTAGTCACCACCTTTTAGAAGCTTCTCGCGTAATTACGAGAACGCCCCTCCTTTCCACAAAAATACGGAAAAACTTTAGACTGTATAAATCCAATAACCGGATACCAGTAACTGGCTTAAACCAAAGTCGACTGGTAAAAACTGTCCGAAAGTCGTACGTGCGTAAACACACGTATGCGTCCGAACCTTTGTCGTAAAACCATACGACCTCTATATCGTTTCGCCTGGAGTAGGGAAACTCTCTGTGTGGGACTCTAGAGACTCGACTACTACGCTGGTAGTGGGTTTAACCACAGACCGCAAGCGGCACTAGCTATACGTAACGGTCCCCAGGTAGATGTCGATAAGAAGGCCGATGAGGAAACCCATCCGAACTCCTACTGAGTCTGATGTGACAATCTCCATACAGTCCGGTCCGTTCGTTTTAGACTATCGCATATCGGGCCTAGGGGGCGGCAAGCGTCAGTCCCCTAATAGCGGTATAAGTCGTGTCGGAGGGAAGCCCATTACACCCTGAGAAACTACTGGAACCTACCAGCAAATCTCGCTTTCCCTGGACAGGGACTTTGCGTAATGGCTCTCTGACACAGCGCGATATCAACTCCCAATACCGGAAGAGACGAATCCTGTCTAACCGCCACTGCCTCCAAGTGCTCGGGACTGCACCCAATTGCTACCTGTTTGCATGACTCCTTTGAGCCGTGGTAGGGTAGCAATCTAAGAACAGTTGGACACACTCGAAGCGAAGTAGCAGTGTCAAGTCTGCGGACTATGCTGTACTCATGTCACCTAGGAACTGTTCACTGACGACTGGTATAAAACCAACCAACAGTTCCCTGTGAGTCCTGTCCGGTGTACCCGTAACCTAACGAGCACCTATATACTATCTCCAGTACGACGTACTGACGGCTGTGGGACAGACCATCTCCCCAACTGGGATGAGAAGCGTACACACTAGTCTACTCCAGAGTATCGATGCTCTGTCTCGATAATCCAACGACTAGGGACCTGAATAAGGATGTGCTTGTAGACTACCCAGCCCCCACTAGTGTGACTGCCATCACAACGCTGGTAGTCAAGCAAGATCCTAAGAGCTCTATCAATACGTATACTCACATATTAAGATAGAAAAACCAAGTAGCATACTACCATGTTTAGCAAGACTGTTATATACATGTGAATATCCCAAGCTTCCATTAAGTAATATACAAACTAGTATGATACAATAATGGCCCCTAGGGCATATACACTAACAATCTCCCACTTGCACTAGGGCCATGTACTAGCATATCGAAGACCGATGATCTTGAGTAGCCTCTCGAACTGAATCTGAGGTAGGGCCTTCGTGAATGGATCAGCAATGTTCTCTTCAGAAGCAACTCTTCGAACCTCGATCTCCTGACGATCAATGATCTCCCTGATCAGGTGATACCGCCTTAAGATGTGTCTGGACTTCTGATGGGAACTTGGTTCCTTCGCTAAAGCTATAGCTCCGTTGTTGTCGCAATACAGAGGTATTGGATCAACTATGGTAGGAACCACCTGAAGTTCTGTTAGGAACTTCTTCATCCAGACTACTTCTTTTGCGGCATCGTCGAGTTAGCAACGGTGTCCTGCTTGGAGCTCTTCCAGCACACCGCCCCTCCATTGAGGGTAAAGACATAACCCGACATAGACTTGGAATCGTCCTTATCACTCTGGAAGCCGGAATCAGCAAAGGCCTCCAACCTGAGGTCTTTTCCGCCGTAAACCAAGAACATCTCCTTAGTCCTTCTCAGGTACTTGAGAATGTTCTTTACTGCTATCCAGTGCTTCTCCCCTGGGTCTGACTGATACCGGCTTACCACGTTCAGTGCGTAAGCTACATCTGGTCTGGTACACAACATCGCATACATTATAGAGCCTACCGCAGAAGCATAGGGTATAATAGACATGCGTTCCCTTTCCAAATCAGTCTTGGGAGACATCTCTTTGGAGAGGGTGATTCCGTGGCAAGCCGGTAGATTACCGTGCTTAGAATCTTCCATACTGAATCTTTTCAGTATAGTGTCGATATACCTGGACTGCGAAAGTCTCAACATCCTCTTGGATCTATCACGATAGATCCGGATCCCCAGAATGTAAGAGGCATCACCCAGGTCTTTCATGGAGAACCTGTGTGACAAGAATCCTTTGACAGATTGTAGCATAGGAATGTCATTTCCTATTAATAGAATGTCATCCACGTACAAGACGAGGAATACGACACTTCTGGCTACAACTTTACTATATATGCACGGTTCATCTGGATTTTTGATAAAGTCATATTCTTTGACCGTCTCATCAAAACAGATGTTCCAACTCCGCGATGCCTGCTTTAGTCCATAAATGGACTTGAGCAGCTTGCATACTTTCCCGCTGCTCCCACTTTGATTGAAACCCTCTGGCTGATCCATATAGACGCATTTTGTAGGTGCACGGCGGCGCCCCGGCCGTCAATCCGACGGCCAAATGCGGAAGCGGTGATAAACTTAAATTTTTCTTGAACTGGCAAACCGCCGCGCACTAATACCCGGATCGAACCATTAATTAGTCCTAGCTAACTACAAGAAAGGGAAGAGAGATATACCGAGTGATCCAAGTCCTCCGGTCTTCTCGTCGTCGTCCCGATCTCCTGTGGAAGCTCCGGTCTCCACCTCGTCGCCGGAAGTGCACCACATCGCCTACTTCATTTACGGGCTCCCACCTCAATGCCGAGGCAACTCGGGCACGAAGCTGGCTAGTCGACGTGCCCAAGATTTGCTGTAGAATGTAGTGTGGATTACTATGTCTTATTTGGGGTTTATGGAGATGCCATTTTGGTGGAAGGATGATACAAGAATTATGTGGAGGAACTAGGGGGTTTTTGGAGGATGAAATGAACAAGATTTCCACCCTCAAAAACTTGGACAGCCCTTGCCTAATATGGCCGGCCTCTCTTGGTGGGGAAGTGAGTGAGAATGAGAGAGAGAGGTGATAGAGTAAGAAAACCATCCAATAATACAATGGAGAGAGAGAGAAGGCTATCATGCAAAAGGAAATGATCACAAGCTTAAACTAACACTCCAACAACCTCATCATCAACAACCATGATGACAAAACAATAACCAACACTCCACCACAACCATCACCTCACCAAGTCAAGCAATCATGAACACAAGAAAGGTCAAAGGATGGGCTCCATCATGATACAAATATATGCAAAGACCCCCTCCACAAATCCTTATTTGCAACAATGCAAATAAGCCCTCCTCCACCAATCTTCGGCCAATGAACGATACAAAGGAAATTGGCCGAAACGGAAAGCAAACTGGCAACTCCAGAAAACTGGTCCCGTAATTAATTACAGGAAAACCCCGATACTGTGCATACACACCTGCATTTGTACTCCGACCGAAATACAAATGCAATGAGACAAAATCTACACTGTACTATACTAGGATCCGGCTTAAACCAAAGCCGGCTAGTAATATCCGTTCGATCTTGATCCGTGCAATACCGCATGTATCTGATCGAAACCTGCCATATATCCATACGGCCTATAGTACAAACTGTCCGATCCTGACCCGTGCAATACCGCACGTATCTGATCCTACCTTGCCATATCTCCATACGGCCTCTACAACTTTTAGCCCGAAAGCTGAGTAACTGAATGTGGGGGACTCTAAAGACTCGTCAACACCTTGGTTGTGGATTTAACCACTAGCACGTCAGAGGTATAAGCCAATACGTAACGGGCTACCAGGTATTGACTAAAAGGGACGTCTGTGAGCGAACTCAGCCTGACAACCCTGCTGAGCCTGTCAGTGACAATATCCGTACAGTCCGGTCCGTTCGTTTATGAGCATCGCATGGCGGGCCTAGGGGGTTGGTAAAAGTCAGACCCCCAAAAGCGGTACAAGTCATGTCGGAGTGTAGCCCAGAACACCCTGAGATACTACTGGAATACCTACCAGTAAATCTCCTTGCCTCGGCCGAGGGCTTCGTGTAATGGCTCTCCTAGACACAGCACGACCTCACCCCCAATACCGGGAGAGACGAACCCCTGAAGATACACTCACTGCCTCCATGTGGCTCGGGACTGTACCCAACTAAAACCTGTTTGCATGACTCCTTTGAGCCGTGGTAGGGTAGTAATCAAAGTACAGTGGGAACTCACACGAGACAAATGACGATCCCCAGGTCTATGAACTAACCTGTACACATGTCACCAGGGAACTGCCATCTGACATCTGGTATATGACCAACTGGCATGTTCCCGGCGAGTCCTGTCCGGTGTACTCATAACCCAATGAGCACCTGTATACATCTTAGGTGATCCAACTGACACCAGTGGCTTGTGAGACCGGCAACCGCCCCTCGTCGGGGTCTCGACTGTATACACTAGTCTACTCTAGAGTATCGATGCCCTGTCTCGAAACTCCCACGACTAGGGACCTTTTAAGGATGTGCTTATAGACTCCAGCTCTCACTTATATGATCACCCTCATACTGCTGGCAGTCAAGCAAGAATCCTAGGGGCTCTATCAACGTGTAATAGCGACTTGTCAGGTCACCTAATGTAGTACACGATGATAAAGGTAAACCAGATAGCATACTATCATCTCGAGTAAGACTGTCCTACCGGGATAGGTCCTCCATCAATCATTGCAATCACGTACCTGTGACCTAATAATTGACTCTGAGGGCACTATCTCCAACAATCTCCCACTTGCACTCAAGGCTAATTATTGCGATGTCGCATACTCACAGCCCGTGTGATACCGAACACCCAACTCCTCTACTAGTCAGTCTCACAAAGCTCGTTTGCGAAACTATTGCGTTCGAGGAATAGCCTTAGTGAGTGGATCCGCTTTGTTGTTTCTTTCTATATCTCTCTATATCTTGAAAGGTTTCTAGGCACCCTAAGGAGGTCTCACAAGGCATCAAACATGCCAATATAAAAATTTATGGGTGCCGAGAGACCCTAATACGGATCGTCGGCTAGATATTAAGGCGAAACTGGAAACTAGTTAACACTTAACTAAAAGAATACGGAAATACAACCTTTGTAGATCCGGTGCTCCACCTCCACGGCTCCGCAATGAAGTCCTCTCCGCTGTCCAAATCGAACCATGACTCTCACGGTGGTTTCATCGGAGAAAAGACCGGGCTAGGTCGTTGACAACGTGCCGAAGATGATCTACGTCGAGGCATCACTAGATCAAGCTCCACCTTCACCAAGCCATGAAAACTTATGAAGGAAACACCCTATACTACTTGGCAAGAGGTAGAGGATGAAGAAATAGGAAGTGGGTAGACTTTAGTTTTGGATTTCTCACTAGTTTTCATCACTTGCCATTGGAGTAGCAAGCTTTCTTCATGGAAGAAGAAGATGAAGAAGATGATAATTGTTATGATAAGTTATTTAGAAATTAGAAAATAAAAGAATACTTATCATAATCAACCATGGTCAAGTGTAGAGAATAAACTAGGGTTAGGTCAATGGTTAGGTTAGGCATGAAACAAAAATGGTGGACTTTTTCAAACCTTCATGAAGTTTCAATGTAAAACAAAGTAAGCCACCATTTCTTTTCTTTTGCCAAAATGAAATAAATAAATAAATAAATGAGTAAGCAAATAAAATCATAACCCTAACCATCACATAACCATGGTTTAATCTTAACATACACTTAAACAATCATGTATCATCAAACATGATACAAACTTGTGTACAAAAGTATATCACATATACAATGTGCACAAAAAGTGAGAAAATCCATTTAAAGTGAACCAATACTAGTTAATGCAAAGTAATATATCATATATATAATTATACATTAAATCATTAAATCAACACTTGATTTAACGATCCGGTCATATCGCATATAACCGATTAGTACCCAATGTATCGGCTTATCGAATCAATCCTCGATTCGATAACTAGGTTATATCGCATACAACCATTCGACACATTCTTCGCGAGAATGAAATACGGTATCACATACACGAATCATTCTCGGTCCCGCACATATCTCATATGCGCTCCTATTTCGTTTCGCTTGAGCCAGGAAACCTCTGTGTAGGACTCTAAAGACTCGTCAATACGCCGGCAGCAGGTGATGATCATATCAAACACCCACAAGCCGCAAGCGGTCTGCTAAACGTAACGGCCACCCGGGTATTGAGCGATCTGAAGATCGACGAGCAAGCCCGCTCACACTCCAGTGAATCCAACCAGTAACACTACCGTACAGTCCGGTCTGATCGTCTAATATGTTGCATATCTCGCCTAGGGGTGGTAAACGTCAGACCCCAATAGCTCGATAAGTCATGTCGATATGAGGTCTATAACAATTCGAGAAACTACTGGTAACACTTACTAGTAAATCTCAGCAACCCTGGCCAGGGATTTCCTGTTATAGCTAATCGAACACAGCGCAACATCAACTCCCTATACCGGGAGAGATGAATCCCCTCCTATCGCTCATTGCCTCCATGTGACTCGGGACTGTACCCAAAAACCACCGTTTTGCATGCCCTCTTGGACGTGGTAAGATGGAAATCAAAGCACAGTGGGAACCACACAAGACTCTATGACGATCTCGGGTCAACAGACTACTCTGTACCAGTGTCACCAGAGAACTGCCATCTGACGTGAGGTATAATACCATCTGGGAGTTCTCGGCGAGTCCGTCCAGTGTACCCAGTCTCTACTGAGCACCCGTATATCATCTCTGATGTCAAACACCAATGGATATGGGATCATCCATCGCCCATCTGTATGGGTCGAGAAGGTACACGCTAGTCTACTCTGGTATATCGATGCCCCGTCTCGATACACCCACGACTAGGGACTTTGAAGGATGTACTTATGGACTACCATGTCCCCACTAGTATGATCCGCATCATAGTCCAGGTAGTCAAGTACACATCCTAAGGGCTTTACCAACATGTAACAGAGAGACAATCAGTGTACACGTTAAGGTAAAGAGCAACCAGATAGCATACTATCATATCGAGCAAGAAAGTCCTCCCTATATATGTCCCAGCATCCACTACAATATACATCCAATGTACAGTAATGGCCTATAAGGCATACATATAACTAACAATCTCCCACTTGCACTAGGGCCATCTGTAGCAGTGGTTGTAGTATCTCATACTCAACCATCCCATAAAAGTCTCTCTCTGGGTATAGGCCTTCGTGAGTGGATCCGCCGTGTTGTCCTCTGAGTCTACTCTCCTAACCTTGATCCCTTAGAGATCAACCATCTCCATGATCAGGTGATACTGCCTTAGAATATGTCTGGATCACTGATGGGACCTGCGTTCCTTGGCATAAGCCACAACTCCATTGTCACACAATGGGAGGAACATAGTTCATCTCATGAACCAATATACACCCAAACAGCCTCTTTGGTAGCATCTTTAGTAGCGATGTATCCTGCCTTTATCGTCTAGTATGCCACGGTATCTATCTTGGAACTCTTCCAACATACCGTCCCTTTACTGAGGGAAAAGACAATGCCTACGACTGACATTCAGTCGTCTTTATCACCCTGGAACACTTCTAGTGATTTTCCCCAGGATCGATTGATACCATCTCACTACAACTAGTAAGAATCCTAACATCCAATTAGATCTATCTCATAGATCCAAAATCCAGGATTTAGTAGGTATCACTTTGATCCTATGCGGAGAATCTTTGTGATAAACGGAGATTGATCGAGCGTAGCATAAGAAACTCCTTTCTTATCAAGAGTATGTCATCCACGTACTCTATGAGGATCACCACCATACTCCTTACTACCTTTTTGTTTATACAAGGTTCATCTACCATTTTGATGATGTCAAACTCTTTGACTAATCCATCAAAACAGATGTTCCAACTCCGCGATGCCTGCTTTATCCTATAAAGCATCTTGCACACGTTTCCGCTGCTCCCACTGTCTACGAAGCCCTCTGGCTGTGTACTTATAGACGCACTCTTCTAAAACATCATTTAGAAAAGCAGTCATGACACCCAACCACCAGATATCGCAGTCATGGTATGTAGCCGTGACAAGTAGGATCTGGATTGACTTAAGCATAGCTACTTGAAAAATGTTTCATCATTATCCACACCTGGTCAATGATGCACACTTTTAACAAGTCTAGCTTTGAAAGTCTCAACTTTTCAATGTACACAAAGTAATCTTCTCAAGATATACTTTCTCCTGATGGGGATTTAACCCTTCAGATACAGCAACCAAAGTCCATACTTTGTTGGTGTACATGGATTCCATCTCAGATCACTAAGCATCCAGCCATTCTTACAGAGTCACACTCCTGATAGCCAGCTCGAAACTAGTTGGGTCATCATCTCATGATGCAATCCTCGCTCCCACTGTCATAGAGAAACCGAAGTATCTCTCAGGTGGGTGAGGAACCCTACTAGATCGGCGGAGAGGCTGAGGCTCGTTGGAATCTACTGAATCCTTTGGCTCTATCAAATCATCTGCTGCAGTTTGTATAGCTGGAACATTTCCAGTTGTACATTTCAGACCTTGCCTCTAGCTTGTCCGGATTTTGCTTTTAGACATTAGCCGGACAACCCCAAATCTTAACTAGCTTAAGACATGGGCTCTTCCCTTTCCATATCACATATGAAGCGGTAGGCAACAGATTTGATTCGATCCCTATTCAATAGGTACGCAGCTTCATAAGTGCATAACTCCCTAAAGGAAATAGGTAACTCAGTAGTACTCATCATAGAGTACACCATATCAAATAGGGTGTATCTGCTCCGCCCCGACATACCATCGTGCAATGGTGTATACGGAGGAGTAATGCTGAGAGAGAATCTCATTCTCCTTTAGAATAATCCAGGAATTCCGTGCTCAAGTATTCTCCTCCTTGATCTCATCATAGGACATAATACTTATACCCTGATTTTGGTTCTCTACTTCTAACTTATATTCTGTGAATATCTCAAAAGGTTCGGACTTGTGTTTCAACAGGAACATAGGTCTGAATCTCGAAAGATCATCAGAGAACGTAATGAAGTATAAAGAACCAGTCCTGGCATTTATAGACAGGAGACCTTACATACATCATCATGTATCAGTCCCATGAGTTCACTAACTCTTTCTCTGTTTCCAATAAGCAGAGCTGGTGTCATTATATCTTTGTGACATGACTGGCAAGTTTCACAAGATGTAAATTCAAACTGATTTAAATATGCATCTAAATGTAACTTCAGCTAGTCGGGTCGCATTGATATGACCTAGTCTACAATACCTCAAGAAGGATTCGTTCATTTCTGAACTCTTCCTCTTATGTGTGTTCCGTATACTAAGAACTGTAGTTTGATTTAGAACATTAATGCTTTTAGATAACGTGCCTGAACCGATCAACTTTTGATATAGGAAATGTTCAAAACATTATCCATCAATACAAAATTATATCCTTTCTTTTCTAACAAAGAGAGTGATATGATTTGGTATATCAGGTTCGGTATCTAATAACATTCGTTCAGAATCAATGTATTGGTAATACAGGGTGACAGTGATCGACAGACTTGGCTGCAACTCTTGCCCCGTTTTCTGCCTCATGAAACTTATCACCCGTTCTCAGTTTTTCTACCCTTTTGTAGCCCTATGTAACAGATTACATATCTGGGATCCTGATCCGGTATCATATACCAAGGATGCGGAGGATACTGAGAAACAGTTCTGTATAATGAACACACCCGAAGATGATACATCAGCATGCACTCTCTTCGTTTGTGCGGCACGGGAATTCTGGTAATCCCCAATTTCCTGCTCTGTCTTATAACAATTATAAGGTGGAGCGGGACCAACGTTCCCCAGCTCAGTATAACAAGCGGGTTCGGTCAAATATCCGTTTTATTATCTTGATTAAGGCGTGATATGGTCGCTACCTGGAGAGAGAGAGAAGAAAACACTCAGCGTGCGCTCTTGCAAGAATAGATTGGTTATTATTTTATCTAATCAGGATGGCTCCCACTGCTTTTTATCAAATCTTCCTTCAAACCCTAAAAGGAAAGACTAGCCGGGATTAATTACACACTACAAGTTCGCCAATCTTTCAGCCAGGCCAGTGTCGGTACTTTGAGGGAGGTCCCCCGTGCTTTCGCACGAACCTAATTAATGTAAACCTCGTTTTCCCAGAGGCGTAACCCCGTTGACACCTTTCTAGACACCTACTTGATCGGCTAATTGTAATGTATAAAACTCTCCCAGGAGTAACTCTTACTCGCAGCGGGTATCGGGATCCAACTATCTCATAGAAGGTATGCAATCTCATTGCAAATTTCAACACTTGAAATTCCCGAAAATATTTTGCCCCTAACGTGCTATGACCTTGATGAAAGCCAACAAACCATAGCCCGCTAGTCAAGTTCAACCCGTACATTTCTTGATCGAATTAAACCCACCCGCATGACCCTTGACGAAAGCCAACAAAGCCGCACGACTACCCTAATCCAATCGCATCGTATGCTAGCAGATAAGCAGCATATAGCTACCGCACACTGCACCTTGACGAAAGACAACAAATGCAGCACGAATACTATATACAACTTATCTGAAATGACGGAGGGCTACGACAGGTTTTTCTGAAAACCTATTGCGTAATGAACTTGATATCGTTGTAGAATCAAATGAATTTAAAATGGAGTGCTTTTGAGGCTTTTCTAGTTTTGCTAAAGGAGTCACTCCTGGTGAAGGGATCGTCGGTCCTTTCCTCGTCGAATGAGGTGCGGGATATATCATATATATCACTGTGCAAAGCAAAAACTCTTAAAAGCAATCAAAAGACAAACCGAGTGTGTAGCATCTGCCAGTTATTGCTAAAGGAGTCACTCCCGGTGAAGGGATCTCGGTCCTTTCCTCATCGAATAAGGTGCAGGATATATCACATATACCTCTGTGCAAAGCAAGAACTGTAGCTACCTGTTTTATTTTGAAATTCAATTCTACAACATCTTAGGTTTCTTTTATTTCATTAATCACATTAATGAAGTCCCATCATTTAAATACCTAAACATCACAGATAAATACGACGTACACTTATGCCATCCGCATTCGCCTCGATGTCCCCTCGTGCACCGTTAGGTTAGGTAACTAACGGCAGAGCGGGGCAGGGCTAGCGCGGGTGTAAAATATAAGTAACGTCTATATAATATATCATATATACTATATACTGTATCTATCATAGAACATCACATGATCAAATCACAGATATCGCAGCAGAAGAAACATATGAAACATTGGATATACTAGGACGTCCGTGTTTTTAATACTAGCCAGTATAAAACACGGATTCCACGGTCGTGATGAATAGCCAAACTCACACCCCTAGACCCCTACGAGAGCGGCAAGCAACCCTACCAATTCTAGAGTTAGGAGACCCGGACTCGACTCCTCGAGTTGGTCTCCCACTGGACTCCAGAACCCGGTTACTTGTGCCCTCCTCCTTGGGTCTATCCTAGTGCAGAAAAGTAAATAATATACATCAACGGTGACAACTTCCGCAACCTGGAAGCGCCCCAATAAAAAGAATATTACATACAAGTTTTTACATGAATGAAAATGAAAAACACTCATCTCACATAAAAAAACCCCGGCTATTCAAACACGACGATCCAATATAACATATCCAGCAACACATAACATCACATGTCATCAGCGTAAGTAAACATGTGCATCCCAATTGTCGTTGACATATAGCAACGAAACCGGCGATATCACATATTACACTTACGGTCACAGAAAAGAAAGTGTAAAACTACAACAGTTGGAATCCGCAACCACCTCAGACATCGCATGCCTGACCAAATGAATTACTTAGACATCGCATGCCTAACATTTATAAACCCCGCATTTTAGTCTCAAAATCGAAAACACTTTTCAATATCAAGTCGGGCAATTCAACAAGATTCCCGACATCCTGATCGCATGCTCGTCGCAAACTTCAGTAGGCGGCCGCACCCCCGACGCCGTCGACGAAGTGCACCAAGGCGGAACACCGCTGCCGCGAGCACCCAAATGGATGCTTTCAGCGACGGGGTTCTCCTACAGTCACTTGGTCGAGGCTATGGGGTGAGGCTGTCTATTAAGTTTACCCGGCGAGTATCCGCGTACGCTACGTGATTGCAACGGACTTTTGATCGCATGAAAATTCCGTAGCAACCGTTCAAGAAAGACTAAACTGCTATGTTTATAACATTCATTCAGTTATCTCATAACTACTTGTGAATTCCAATTATTGTATCCCATTCCGGATAAATAGAAAATGTTAAACTTTCCGATCGAACAATCGAACACCCAAGTTTTTCCGAAACAGATCAACACATGAAACAAGTCTAAAAACATTCAGTTCATTCCTCAGTACCAACGGTCCAGCCGTAGAAGGGTCAAGCCAACGCCTCACATGTGGCACGCCGTACTGCCCCAAACCCTAAGGTTCAAAGGGCAGTTCAAGACGGTCACATAATCGAGTTAAGGTTTGTTATCTTCTAGAGGGACCATCGCGTTACTTGCACTACTTAGAACGTCTTTAAACCACGGAAAAATCCAACACTTGGAAATTTTCCGGCAGGGGAAAAATTGGGTATTTATATCCAGTCGAACTTTTTAACAGTTTCTAAAATATCCGGAAAACCATAAACAAAGTTAAATTATCCGATCAAATTAACGAATCCCCAATAAAACCCTAGAAAACTCAACACCTGAGGGGAATTAAAAAATTCACAAAAAAAATGCCAAGAAAGGACCTAAGAATAAATATATGAAATTTGAGGGACTAAGTCCAAATTTGGGCCGCGGAAGCGCCGCCAAAACCCTATTTTGGCCGCGGTTCCGCTCTCCAATTATTGAATTAGTCAACCAAACTTCACAGTAATTCTTAGTTTTTCCTGCATATTTTTCTGCATATTTTTAATTCACAAAATTCAACAGTTTTGAAAAATGTACAGAGAGCGATTTTGCTTGGGGTTTCGCGGTTCGATCGGATCTCTAACTTCATCTACCGATCTCCTAAGGCTCTAGCTAGGCTCTGATACCAGTGAAAGGTTCCTAGGCACCCTAAGGAGGTCTCACAAGACATCAAACATGCCAATATAAGAATTTATGGGTGCCGAGAGACCCTAATACGGATCGTCGGCTAGATATTAAGGCGAAACTGGAAACTAGTTAACACTTAACTACAAGAATACGGAAATACAACCTTTGTAGATCCGGTGCTCCACCTCCACGGCTCCGCAATGAATTCCTCTCCGCTGTCCAAATCGAACCATGACTCTCACGGTGGTTTCATCGGAGAAAAGACCGGGCTAGGTCGTTGACAACGTGCCGAAGATGATCTACGTTGAGGCATCACTAGATCAAGCTCCACCTTCACCAAGCCATGAAAACTTGTGAAGGAAACACCCTATACTACTTGGCAAGAGGTAGAGGATGAAGAAATAGGAAGTGGGTAGACTTTAGTTTTGGATTTCTCACTAGTTTTCATCACTTGCCATTGGAGTAGCAAGCTTTCTTCATGGAAGAAGAAGATGAAGAAGATGATAATTGTTATGATAAGTTATTTAGAAATTAGAAAATAAAAGAATACTTATCATAATCAACCATGGTCAAGTGTAGAGAATAAACTAGGGTTAGGTCAATGGTTAGGTTAGGCATGAAACAAAAATGGTGGACTTTTTCAAACCTTCATGAAGTTTTAATGTAAAACAAAGTAAGCCACCATTTCTTTTCTTTTGCCAAAATGAAATAAATAAATAAATAAATGAGTAAGCAAATAAAATCATAACCCTAACCATCACATAACCATGGTTTAATCTTAACATACACTTAAACAATCATGTATCATCAAACATGATACAAACTTGTGTACAAAAGTATATCACATATACAATGTCCACAAAAAGTGAGAAAATCCATTTAAAGTGAACCAATACTAGTTAATGCAAAGTAATATATCATATATATAATTATACATTAAATCATTAAATCAACACTTGATTTAACGATCCGGTCATATCGCATATAACCGACTAGTACCCAATGTATCGGCTTATCGAATCAATCCTCGATTCGATAACTAGGTTATATCGCATACAACCATTCGACACATTCTTCGCGAGAATGAAATACGGTATCACATACACGAATCATTCTCGGTCCCGCACATATCTCATATGCGCTCCTATTTCGTTTCGCTTGAGCCAGGAAACCTCTGTGTAGGACTCTAAAGACTCGTCAATACGCCGGCAGCAGGTGATGATCATATCAAACACCCACAATCCGCAAGCGGTCTACTAAACGTAACGGCCACCCCGGTATTGAGCGATCTGAAGATCGACGAGCAAGCCCGCTCACACTCCAGTGAATCCAACCAGTAACACTACCGTACAGTCCGGTCTGATCGTCTAATATGTCGCATATCTCGCCTAGGGGTGGTAAACGTCAGACCCCAATAGCTCGATAAGTCGTGTCGATATGAGGTCTATAACAATTCGAGAAACTACTGGTAACACTTACCAGTAAATCTTAGCAACCCTGGCCAGGGATTTCCTGTTATAGCCAATCGAACACAGCGCAACATCAACTCCCTATACCGGGAGAGACGAATCCCCTCCTATCGCTTATTGCCTCCATGTGACTCGGGACTGTACCCAAAAACCACCGTTTTGCACGCCCTCTTGGACGTGGTAAGATGGAAATCAAAGCACAGTGGGAACCACACAAGACTCTATGACGATCTCGGGTCAACAGACTACTCTGTACCAGTGTCACCAGAGAACTGCCATCTGACGTGAGGTATAATACCATCTGGGAGTTCTCGGCGAGTCCATCCAGTGTACCCAGTCTCTACTGAGCACCCGTATATCATCTCTGATGTCAAACACCAATGGATATGGGATCATCCATCGCCCATCTGTATGGGTCGAGAAGGTACACGCTAGTCTACTCTGGTATATCGATGCCCCGTCTCGATACACCCACGACTAGGGACTTTGAAGGATGTACTTATGGACTACCATGTCCCCACTAGTATGATCCGCATCATAGTCCAGGTAGTCAAGTACACATCCTAAGGGCTTTACCAACATGTAACAGAGAGACAATCAGTGTACACGTTAAGGTAAAGAGCAACCAGATAGCATACTATCACGTCGAGCAAGAAAGTCCTCCCTATATATGTCCCAGCATCCACTACAATATACATCCAATGTACAGTAATGGCCTCTAGGGCATACAGATAACTAACATATCTCAAGTTCGCGGAGAAACCCATCTCTCGAAATGAGCAATACCTGTCTTAGAATGTGTCTGGATGTCTGATGGGACCTAGCTCATAAATGAACTCCAAATCCAAACTTCTTAGACTGTATCGTCAACTGAACTTAATCAGTATCCTGCGCCATGCCACCCTCAGTATTGCCTTGGACCACCTGTCCAAAATACTGCCCCTCATCAGAAGGAAAAACTATAACTCTGACAACCTCCCTGTCGTCCATGTCACCTTGGAAGCCTGGAATGATAACTGTTTCCCGAAAGAGGCTGTCGTTATCATATCCCTAAAACATCCACTTATGTTCTAAAACTGTTTCCGACTGTTTCTCCAGGGTTGGATTAATGTCAACTTATTGCATCTAGTGCAAGAACAATATCTGGTGTGGTACTTGACATCTCATGATTGACTCAATTACCTGAGCAAGTGATCTGCCAATCATGCACATCCCTCTCCCCTTTAGTCTGTAAGACACCTTTAGAGAGGGTGACTCCATTACCTGTAGGTACACTACCGTGCCAGGAGTCGTCCATTCTAAATACCCTGTAGAATGCTGTCTAAGTACCCAGATTGGGAGACTACCCAAATCTAGATCTAAAACCATAGATCTAGTAACCAGTATGTCTGATATAAAATCCATTTCCTTTGTGGAGAAACCATTGTGTGACGACCAAAATATAACCGATTGTAGTATAGGAGTTTCTTTTCCTACTCTGTGTATGTCATCCAAATACCAGGATATCACACCCTACTACCTTCTCAACAGATCCATCCCCTATTCTGATGAAGTCAAACCCATGACTGTCACGTCAGAAGTAGATGATCTATCTCCGCTATATCTGCTTTAGTCTATAAATAGACATAAGCTACCTGTCCACCAATGCTTCCGCTGCTCCCACTGACTACGACAACCCTCTGGCAGAGTCATATAGACGTACACTTCTAAAACTAGTTTAGAACGACGCTATACTCATCCTCCCTCTGGGTATCGCAGCCTAGAACAACAGCAATGGTAATTGTGGGTAAACAAGAACTTCCCTGTCACCGTCCTTGAGGCTACCGTAGTACCTCTCGGGTGCCTGAAGTTACCCACCTTATCTGCGGAGTAGCCAATGGAATGTCAATCCAGATTGAATCTTTAGGTTCCTTGTCAAATCTTCAGTAATCGTTTGTGGTTTTGGAATCACTTCCAGTTCTACCATACTCCCACTACTGTTTTCTGAAAAAATCCATTTTTAATAAAACTGTGGCGAGTCTAGAACAATATCGCTATTTTTCATCCAGATGGTAGAAAGTCAACCCTCATCATAGCCTGGGTCAACCCACAAACAGTCATTACAGAAACGTACCTTGAGTTGTCCAGTGTCTGGTTTTAAGCATAAACCGGACAACTCCCCGTACCTTAACATCGTTAAGATACGAACTGTCCTACAGGACCAGAGGCACTGATTTAATTGAACCAGATTCAAATCATGCAACTGTCTCCAGCGCATGTCAACTAAATGGAAGGGGGCCGATCAGCGTTACACAACTTAGGAGCATTTCCAATTATGAGTAACCTGAAAGAGAAGCAAGTTCTCTTAATCATTACTATCAACTGAATACCATACACAAGCATCTACATCTTCGATCACTTTGAAGAATCTCGATACTTGCTACACCTGGTTCTCTACTCAATTCAAATACCTATAACTTCTCAAAATTCGGACCCTGTGTTTCTACGAAACACTTGTCTAAAAACTAGAAAAGTCATAAGTAAACTGAATATAGTACGAGGACCAACCCCTCTGTCCTGATGGACCCTGGACAACATACAATACTCTGTATAAGTCCCTTGAGTCTGATAACTCATTCACTGTGTGTCGTAGGTTGAAAACTGTACTTATGGTTAAGAAGAATTACACCGCTGTTTAATGCTCCTTACCTAACCATCCACTGATATAGGTAAATGTGGTAGACATAATTTCAGAAAGGTATATCTCACTCTATGAAAATAGACGTACAGATATATCAATTTGAAATTGGTGCATAACTGCGGATATTCAAAACCAAATATTTGCCGACTGGCAAACAGCCCAGGTGATTTCCTCAAATATCACCGATTACAACGAATCCCGATATGATGAGGATGATCACCTAATTCCCAATAACTTACTCCCACTCATCATCTGTAAAACCATGCAGATGTGAGAATCGTACCTGGTAAATACATACCCTGGAGTAAGTATCTTATCGGGAAATCAGTTTTCGTTTAACAGTACACAGTGAGACTGAAACATTGAAATGTTTCGATAGGGTATCCCGGTATTCCTAGTAATGCCTCTTCCAGATTCACGACTGTAACCGCTTAATTCTTTGCCACCTCTCCAAATCCCGGTATTCCTAGTAATGTCTTTAGTCATTACCTTCTGCACACCCCTTAGGCCAAATGGTTTTCTTCCTTCCCTACCGTTCGGCACCAGCCTATGGTTTGGAAGAAGACTATCCAATAAGCATAATGGGTGTACTGTCCTAATCCTAGGAACACTCGCAATGAGAGAGGGTGAAGATAAAAGACAACCGAATAAACCTTATTCCTATTTCTCCTGAACCAGAATCCATCCCCGAACTGGAACAAGTTCCTTTCGAGTTCGTATATAACCATACGATGGAGTATCCAAATAAACTGTGGATCTTCGTAGTGATACGGAGTGTCCTGGAGAAATACAAAGGTGATGTGGGAGTGGTAACGAAATATTTGGTTTGGTCGTGAATATCTGTTGCAATTTACTTTGCCCTCTTACTAATCCCTCGCTTTGTCTTAACTTAATACCTTCTGTACACCATCGTTAGGCTAATTGGTTTTCTTCATTCCCTACCGGTCGGCACCAGCCTATGGTTTGGAAGAAGACTATCCAATTTGCATAATAGGTGTACTACCCCTAAACCAAGGAGTACTCATAACCTGAGAGAGGGTAAAAAGGAAAAGACAACTGAATAATCCTATCCGTTTTCTCCAGAACCGGAAACCATCCTCGAATAAATTCCTTCGAGTTCGTATCTAACCATACGATGGTTTTGTCCAATGGAAGTGGACGTTCGTAGTAACACGGGATGTCCTGGAGAAAAGGGTAAAAGTAGGAGTGGCAAAGAGGTTTGCAACTCGGACAATCCAAAAGTCAGTGTTGAAGAAGGTTCGGTCAACTTGGTCACTGAGTCAAAGTCTAAGGGTCGGGTCAATGGTCGCTGCCAAAGAGAGAGAGAAAAGAAACACTCAGCGTGCACTCTAACCTAGATCAGAATGGTTCCCAATTTATCTAATCAGGAAACCTCCCACTGTACCTCAAATTCTTCTCCAAACCTAAAAGAAGAATTAGTCGGGAACATCCGAGGAGTGAACTAACTCATCAGTGGGAATCGGGATCCAACTATCATCGCATGATAACATGACGGAATCCGCTCACGCTATCACACTCCAGAAGGTATGTGCATATCTGGCAAGTTTCAGTTCTTTTGAAACTCCCTATGTGGATTTCTGCCCCATGCTCTTATGACCTTGACGTGAGGTCAAAATATCATAAGTCACATGTCAAGTTCTGCCCGTCATTATCCAGGTTAATCTGAACCCACCCGTACATACCCTTGACGTAGGCCAAAATAGTAGTACGACTGTCCCAAACCAACGCATCTATCTATGCAACAGATAAATACCCGGCAGCTACCAATCACTATGCCTTGGCGTGAGGTCAAAATACATAGCTTGAATACTACCGAATATTTAACTGAAATGACGGAGGGCTACGAATGGTTTCTGGCGAAAACCTTTAACGTAATGAACTTGATATCGTTGAAGGAACTGATAGCTTTAAAAAATATAGTGACGAAAACTTTCGCTAAAGAGGTCACTCCCGATGAAGGGATCTCGGCTCTTTCCCCATAGAATGAGGTGCAGGATATTCCAAATGAATACCGCGATGCAAAGCAAAGGTAATCGGCTATAGTGAAGTCATTGCTCTGACGCAAACTTTTGTCCAAGGGGTCACTCCCGGTGAGGGGATCTCGGCTCTTGCCTCGTCGATTGAGGAGCAGGATATTCCAACTGAATACCACAATGCAAAACAAAAGAGAACGTCCTTACAATAACAGCTTTTTGAAAGGTGTTCCAACAACTTCAGATTAGGTTTGTTTTTAAACTTGCATTGATCCGAATCAATGCAGGCCCATCAATTGATCACACCAAAAAGAACGAAAATATACTGATGTACGTATATGCCATCCGCATTCGCCACTGGGTCCCGTCATTACCCGTTAGGTTAGCTAACTAACGACAGAGCGGGGACTGGACTAGCGCGGATGCAAAACATATACAACTTCTACTAATATATATACCAATATATTATATTCGCTCAAGGCGTGAAAAGAAATGCAACATCACAGAAATGAACAGCATCACAGAATAATACAGATATCTGGGATCCCCGGGTTTCACAGAGCCACTACTGAAACCCGACGTTCCCCTGGTCGTGTGGATAGCCTGCACAATGAAATCTTAGACCCATACGGGCGCGGCAAGTCACCCGCCAAAACCTGAAGCGAGGCAGCCCCCTTCAGCAACGTGAATAGACCACCCAGCACTCCACGGAATCCGGTAACTTAGGCACCCCTCCTGGGTCAACCTGTACCCCCTACGAGTGCGGCGAATAGCCTGCCAATTCTAGAGTGAAGCCCCCTCCGTCCCAATGCCATGAGATGCGGGCTTGTTGCCCTCTAGAACCCGGCTATCCGTGCACCCCTCATCGGGGTAATCCTAGTACAGAAAGTAAAATATAAATACAACGGGTACATCGACCGCAACCTGGCCGTGCCCCAAAATAATAATACAAACAGGCAGTGACGGCAGTCCACATGTCGGACGCTCGCCCCGCAATATCAAATGTACATAATACAACAAAACTGTACTAGCATTGCATCCAGGCTATCCCCCACGACCAATCCGCAACATCACAGCAAATGCATAGAACATCAACGTGAAAGTCACGTTCGCAAATCCGTCTAACCGGGCTATAGCAGTTAGACAGGATTTACCGATCAAGTGACATTCACGGTCGCAGATATAATGTAAATACTGTGAAAAAATGTGTTTAAAATATCCGATCGATCAAATTTTAACAAGTGGGCCCCCAAGCATTACTGTAGCAGATAAAGAAATTCTGGGCCCAATATTAATATTCCAAAACCCCAATTTTAACCCCAGAAAGATACTGTAGAAATTTGGTGCAGGGAACCCAACAGTGTGCGGCGGAACCGCGGCCCAAAGGGGTGTTTGGCCGCGGTTCCGCGCTCCTACTGTGGAGTTGTTGCATCGAATTTTTACAGAACTCTTATTTTTCCTAGTAGATCACGTTTCTGCAACCTGAAAAAATTTTCGACACCAAAAAAATTTGACAGAAACTGATGCAAGCAAAAATGTGGATTTTGGAATTTTGGTCGATCGGAAATGCAGAACACATTAAACCAAGCTAGACTAAGTTAATGGCGAGGCTCTGATACCACTGTAGGTGCACGGCGGCGCCCCGGTCGTCAATCCGACGGCCAAATGCGGAAGCGGTGATAAACTTAAATTTTTCTTGAACTGGCAAACCGCCGCGCACTAATACCCGGATCGAACCATTAATTAGTCCTAGCTAACTACAAGAAAGGGAAGAGAGATATACCGAGTGATCCAAGTCCTCCGGTCTTCTCGTCGTCGTCCCGATCTCCTGCGGAAGCTCCGGTCTCCACCTCGTCGCCGGAAGTGCACCACATCGCCTACTTCTTTTACGGGCTCCCACCTCAATACCGAGGCAACTCGGGCACGAAGCTGGCTAGTCGACGTGCCCAAGATTTGCTGTAGAATGTAGTGTAGATTACTATGTCTCATTTGGGGTTTATGGAGATGCCATTTTGGTGGAGGGATGATACAAGAATTATGTGGAGGAACTAGGGGGTTTTGGGAGCATGAAATGAACAAGATTTCCACCCTCAAAAACTTGGACAGCCCTTGCCTAATATGGCCGGCCTCTCTTGGTGGGGAAGTGAGTGAGAATGAGAGAGAGAGGTGATAGAATAAGAAAACCATCCAATAATACAATGGAGAGAGAGAGAAGGCTATCATGCAAAAGGAAATGATCACAAGCTTAAACTAACACTCCAACAACCTCATCATCAACAACCATGATGACAAAACAATAACCAACACTCCACCACAACCATCACCTCACCAAGTCAAGCAATCATGAACACAAGAAAGGTCAAAGGATGGGCTCCATCATGAAACCATCATGATACAAATATATGCAAAGACCCCCTCCACAAATCCTTATTTGCAACAATGCAAATAAGCCCTCCTCCACCAATCTTCGGCCAATGAACGATACAAAGGAAATTGGCCGAAACGGAAAGCAAACTGGCAACTCCAGAAAACTGGTCCCGTAATTAATTACAGGAAAACCCTGATACTGTGCATACACACCTGCATTTGTACTCCGACTGAAATACAAATGCAATGAGACAAAATCTACACTGTACTATACTAGGATCCGGCTTAAACCAAAGCCGGCTAGTAATATCCTTTCGATCTTGATCCGTGCAATACCGCACGTATCTGATCGAAACCTGCCATATATCCATACGGCCTATAGTACAAACTGTCCGATCCTGACCCGTGCAATACCGCACGTATCTGATCGTACCTTGCCATATCTCCATACGGCCTCTACAACTTTTAGCCCGAAAGCTGAGTAACTGAATGTGGGGGACTCTAAAGACTCGTCAACACCTTGGTTGTGGATTTAACCACTAGCACGTCAGAGGTATAAGCCAATACGTAACGGGCTACCAGGTATTGACTAAAAGGGACGTCTGTGAGCGAACTCAGCCTGACAACCCTGCTGAGCCTGTCAGTGACAATATCCGTACAGTCCGGTCCGTTCGTCTATGAGCATCGCATGGCGGGCCTAGGGGGTTGGTAAAAGTCAGACCCCCAAAAGCGGTACAAGTCATGTCGGAGTGTAGCCCAGAACACCCTGAGATACTACTAGAATACCTACCAGTAAATCTCCTTGCCTCGGCCGAGGGCTTCGTGTAATGGCTCTCCTAGACACAGCACGACCTCACCCCCAATACCGGGAGAGACGAACCCCTGAAGATACACTCACTGCCTCCATGTGGCTCGGGACTGTACCCAACTAAAACCTGTTTGCACGACTCCTTTGAGCCGTGGTAGGGTAGTAATCAAAGTACAGTGGGAACTCACACGAGACAAATGACGATCCCCAGGTCGATGAACTAACCTGTACACATGTCACCAGGGAACTGCCATCTGACATCTGGTATATGACCAACTGGCATGTTCCCGGCGAGTCCTGTCCGGTGTACTCATAACCCAATGAGTACCTGTATACATCTTAGGTGATCCAACTGACACCAGTGGCTTGTGAGACCGGCCACCGCCCCTCGTCGGGGTCTCGACTGTATACACTAGTCTACTCTGGAGTATCGATGCCCTGTCTCGAAACTCCCACGACTAGGGACCTTTTAAGGATGTGCTTATAGACTCCAGCTCTCACTTATATGATCGCCCTCATACTGCTGGCAGTCAATCAAGAATCCTAGGGGCTCTATCAACGTGTAATAGCGACTTGTCAGGTCACCTAAAGCAGTACACGATGATAAAGGTAAACCATATAGCATACTATCATCTCGAGTAAGACTGTCCTACCGGGATAGGTCCTCCATCAATCATTGCAATCACGTACCTGTGACCTAATAATTGACTCTGAGGGCACTATCTCCAACACATTTTTCTAAATTTCCATTCAGAAAAGCCGTCTTTACGTCCATCTGCCAGATTTCATAATCATGGAAGGCAGCAATAGCAAGAAGGACCCGAATGGATTTGAGCATAGCCACTGGAGAAAAAGTTTCGTCATAGTCCAAACCAGGTCTTTGACGAAAACCCTTTGCAACAAGTCTAGCCTTATAGGTTTCCACCTGTCCATCTACACCAATCTTTTTCTTGAAGATCCATTTGCATCCTATGGGTTTTACCCCATCTGGAGCAAAGTCCAAAGTCCATGCTTTGTTGGTGTACATGGACTCCATTTCGGTCCGCATTGCATCTAGCCATCGTACCGAGTCGCCGCTCTGGATGGCCTGCTGGAAGTCAGAAGGTTCATCATCATCTATGATGCAATCCTCTCTATTCCCATCTATGAGAAAACCGTAGTATCTCTCAGGCGGATGAGACGGCCTACTACTTCTGCGGAGGGGTGCGGGAATGTCCTGTTCTTCTCGAACTTCTGGTTCTACCAAACTTTAAGTAGCAGCTTGTGGTTCTGGAATTTCATCCAGTTCTATTTCGCTCCCACTTATTTCCTTTTCTAAAAACTGATGTTCTAGAAAATGGGCATTACGAGAAACAAAAACCTTTTGTTTCTCTGCGTAATAGAAATAATATCCATTGGAGTTCTTTGGATATCCCACAAACATACATTTTACTGATCGTGCCTCGAGCTTGTCCACATGCTGCTTTTTAACAAAAGCTGGACATCCCCAAATTTTCATATGCTGAAGATGGGGTTTCTTCCCAGTCCACACCTGATATGGAGTGGTAGGCACAGTCTTGGTAGGAGCCCTGTTCAGAAGATATGCTGCTGATTCTAGCGCATAACCCCAAAAAGATCGCGGTAACTCAGCATTACTCATCATGGATCGTACCATATCCAATAGGGTTCGATTCCGTCTCTCTGATACACCGTTGTGCTGTGGAGTGTATGGAGGAGTAAGCTGAGAGAGAATTCCTTTCTCTTTTAGGTAACCTAGGAACTCGGCACTCAAGTATTCACCGCCTCGATCAGATCTAAGTGTCTTGATACCTTTGCCGGTTTGGTTTTCTACTTCATTCTTATACTCTTGGAATTTCTCAAAAGCCTCGGATTTATGTTTCATCAGATAAATGAATCCGTACCTTGAGTAATCATCCGTGAAAGTAATGAAATAGGAAAAAACCACCTCTTGCATGTGTAGACATTGGACCACATACATCGCTGTGTATGAGTCCTAAGAGCTCGCTCGCTCTTACTCCTTATCCAGTAAATGGAGTCTTTGTCATCTTTCTTTTGAGACAAGATTGACAAGTGTCATAGGTTTGATATTCGAACGAGTCCAAATATCCTTCTCTATGGAACTTAGTCAACCTTCTCTCATTGATGTGACCCAGTCTACAATGCCATAAGAAAGCTTTATTTAAATCTGGAGACTTTCTTTTTAGTGTGTTCTGGACATTGAAAATTTGGAGTTGGTTTAAAACATATATACCGTTATTTAGTGTACCTGACCCAATCAAACCATGATTAAGGTGGATGTTAACAACATCTCTTACAAACGTGAAATCATAACCTTTATTTGATAACAAGGAAACTGATATGATATTACACGTTAAGCTTGGTACAAAAAAACAGTTATGTAAAACCAAAATGTGTCCACTCGTCAATCCTAGGTGATAATCCCCGACGGACGCAGCTCCCACGCTAGCTCCGTTAGCAACCTTTAGAGTCATATCACCTTCCTTCAGCACTCTACGGTTTCTCAGTGCCTGCAATGAATTGCAAATATGAGATCCTGATTCGGTATCCAATACCCAGGAAGTAGAGTTGATCGACAGATAATTCTCAATTACAAACACACCTGAAGTCGAAGCCACAGCTTGCTTCGGACCTTGGTTCTTGGCGTTCCACGCCTTGCAATCCTTCTTCCAGTGCCCTTTCCTGTGATAATGGAAGCACTCATTCTGGCCCACTACCGGTACCGCAAACTTTTTCTTTCCCTTCACTCCCACCTTACTTACACCTCCTCTAGGTCTGGGGGCGGCCTTCTTCTTCCTTCCTTTGGCCCTAGCCTTGGACCCGGAAGAAGATGCACCGCCAACAAACATAGCGGGTGTTTCCCTTACCTTCTGCAAGGTGCCCTCTGCACTCCTTAACATGTTCAGGAGTTCCGGAAGTTCAACTTCTTTTCTTTGAATGTTGAAGTTCAGGATAAACTGGGCGTAGGTGGAAGGAAGGGACTGGAGAATAAGGTCTGTATAGAGCTTATTATCCAAGTCGTCCCAAGGTTTGCGAGCTCTTCTATATAGCCGATCATCTTTAGGACATGTTCTCCTACCGATGACCCGACAGCCAACCTTGCTCGAAACAAGTTCTTTGAGGTCTCGTATCTTGCTATACGAGATTGCTCTCCATAAAGTTCCTTTGTTTGGAGAAATATGGCATCTAGTTCCATATCCTCGTGCCTCTTCTGATGTTCATTGTCCATCGAGGCAAGCACGATGCACTTGGCTTTCACGCAATCAAAATCCCAGGTTTTGCGGATTTCCTTATCCGCATTATTGGATTTGGGACCAGGGACAGCAGGTGCCGTAGCGGTGAGGACGTACCCCAATTTGTCATAGGTCAAAGCCATTTTGACATTCCGCAGCCAATCTTTATAGTTTGGCCCTGTCAGTATATTTTTCTCTAAAAGTAACTTAAGTCCAGTCATTTTCAGGGTCGCTGTAATTAGGAGAGAGAGAAGAAAACTCTTTAGCATGATGCTCTTGCAAGTTTAGAGTGGTTTTTAGTTTATCTAAACTGGATGGCTCCCACTGTTTCTCGAATCCTTCCTCAAACCATAAAAGAAGAATTAGCCAGAACTATTCTCACTGTACAATTCTTGCTTAACCGTTCAGCCAGGCTAGTGTCGATACTTCGAGGGAGGTTTTCCAACGCTTTCGCGAAGTTCCTTAATTAAAGAACCTCTTTTCTCTGGGGGCGTAACCCCGCTGACACCTTTCTTGACACCTACTTGTTTTATAGCATTGATCGTTAAGTGACGAATATCCTGATAAGTAGCATATACTCACAGTAGGATCGGGATCCAAATATCATCGTATGATAATGTTGAAGGAATGCTACCAACATTCATCAAACTCCAAATGGTATGCATCTCTTTGCAAATTTCAGTTTCTTTAGAAATTCCCGATATAAGTTTTTGCCCCATGCTCTTATGACCTTGGCTTTGGTCAAAATATCATAAGTCACATGTCAAGTTCTACCCGTCATTATCTTGTCAATTTGAACCCATCCGTATATACCCCTGACTTTGGTCAAATGATAATACGACTGTCCCAAACCAACTCATCTATCTTATGCAACAAATGAAAACCCAGCAGCTACCAAACACTATGCCTTGACTTTGGCCAAAATGTATAGCTTGAATACTACTAAATACCCAAATGAAATGACGGATGGCTACGAATGGTTTTGGCGAAACCGTGAACGTAGTGAACTTGATATAACCGAAGGAACCTGATAGCTTTTAAAAGGAGTGGTTAAAGCTCCGCATTTAAAAATATCTGTTTTTAAAATTAACCGAGTGGTTTCTTTTAAATTGTTCCAACGATTTAAACTTTGGTCTATTTTCTTTGCATTATAGATAATGCGTTCCATCATTAACCTATCATTGCAGAGAACAACGAAAATATGACGTCCTCTTATGCCATCCGCATTCGCCACTGGGTCCCGTCATCACCCGTTAGGTTACTTAACTAACGACAGAGCGGGGACTGGGCTAGCGCGGGTGTAAAACATAAGTGACGTCTAAAATAGCTATCATATATATAGATATTTTACATTCGTCTGACGCAATGATATTCATTCCAGATCACAGATGAACTTTATTGGGTTTGCAAGCAATCCGTATTTCTTTTGAGCCTGCAAGAAAAGACGGATTACACGGTTGTGATGAATAGCCATTACCCCACCCAAGACCCCTACGGGTACGGCAAACAACCCGCCCGGCAGTTTGTGTACCCCACCTTGGATCTGCCCTAGGAGCAAAAACAGTAAAATGAAATAATACAACGGTGGCTACAACCGCAACCTGGATGTGCCCCGCAAAATAATATTACAACAAATTACATTTACATCAAATGAATTAAATAATAACCCATCACATAACCCCGGCTAAACATCACAACAGTCCAACACAGTTCATATGCACAAACAGATAAAATCCATTACAGAAATGTACAACCGCTTACCAACCGACATACTAGCAGTTAGGGGAGGTTTACGAACACATTATACAAACACAGATATAATCCAACAAGCAAATACTGTATAATTTCGATCGATTAAACACTTTTAATTTTGCTCCAATACTTCTCTGTAAATCTGAAACCTGAGCAAAAATTAAAAAATTCCAGAAAATACCAAATATCACAGAGAAGCAACACAGGAAAATTGGGTTCCTGAATCGCCAACCCGGCGGCGGAATCGCGGCGGATCGGTGGGATCCGCCGCGGTTCCGCGGCGCTTTAGGCGATTCAGGGGCCCAAATTTCTTGGGTGTTCTTCTACTGTCTTTTCAAGCTTTCTGAACATCCCTGAAAAATTTTTGGACTTCATTTAAAAATCGACAGAAACTTGTGATTTCGGGTTTTTCCGGTTTCGTTTTTTCCGTTCGAAATTCATACAAATTTGCAAGTAAGTTATTTATTGTTTAGCGAGGCTCTGATACCACTGTAAGTCGATGTACTACACCCCAATACTTGTGGGGAGGCGGAAATTTTAAAAACGAACTTGTTTAAAACACAAACATCGACTAACCGCTTGAATCGAAGCTAAACGATAACTAACTACAAACATAGAGTTTCTATGCTACTATGTTTAGGGATTATACCTAACGAATCGTGTCCTTCGTCTTTGCGAACTCCACCTCCTCCTCGGCCTTCTCGAAGTAGTAGACGATCCACCCGAGAGCTTTACTCCAAGCTTAGCCTCTAAACTTAAGGCAACTAAACTTCTTTAAGTGCTAATCAAAGAAGCTAGGTGAAATAGAGTGAGGGTTATGGTTTAATTAGTCTAACTAATCCTTATACTCAACACATGAGAGGGGAGGATTAGGGTTTGAAGAGGGAGAGCTTGAGGAGAGAGAAGGTGAGGATAATAATGAAGTGAGAATAATGAGTTATGATAATATATATCAAGCATTTCTTTTTATCAAGAAAAGAAAAGAAATGAATTTAACAACCATGCTTGATAATATCTAGTGATGATTCACATCCATGAGTCATTAAGCAATTATGAAGCATTAATGACATGGATGAATCATCCATATGACTCACTAATACATTCATTGTATATGCCACCTAAACCCCCTTAGTCACCACCTTCTAGAAGCTTCTCGCGCAATTACGAGAACGCCCCTCCTTTCCGCAAAAATATGGAAAAACTTTACACTGTATAAATCCAATAACCGGATACCAGTAACTGGCTTAAACCAAAGCCGACTGGTAAAAACTGTCCGAAAGTCGTACGTGCGTAAACACACGTATGCGTCCGAACCTTTGTCGTAAAACCATACGACCTCTATAACGTTTCGCCTGGAGTAGGGAAACTCTCTGTGCGGGACTCTAGAGACTCGACTACTACGCTGGCAGTGGGTTTAACCACAGACCGCAAGCGGCACTAGCTGTACGTAACGGTCCCCAGGTAGATGTCGATAAGAAGGCCGATGAGGAAACCCATCCGAACTCCTACTGTGTCTGATGTGACAATCTCCATACAGTCCGGTCCGTTCGTCTTAGACTATCGCATATCGGGCCTAGGGGGCGGCAAGCGTCAGTCCCCTAATAGGGGTATAAGTCGTGTCGGAGGGAATCCCATTACACCCTGAGAAACTACTGGAACCTACCAGCAAATCTCGCTTGCCCCGGCCAGGGACTTTGCGTAATGGCTCTCTGACACAGCGCGATATCAACTCCCAATATCGGAAGAGACGAATCCTGTCTAACCGCCACTGCCTCCAAGTGCTCGGGACTGCACCCAACTGCTACCTGTTTGCACGACTCCTTTGAGCCGTGGTAGGGTAGCAATCTAAGGACAGTGGGACACACTCGAGGCGAAGTAGCAGTGTCAAGTCTGCGGACTATGCTGTACTCATGTCACCTGGGAACTGTTCTCTGACGACTGGTATAAAACCAACTAACAGTTCCCTATGAGTCCTGTCCGGTGTACCCGTAACCTAACGAGCACCTGTATACTGTCTCCAGTACGACGTACTGACGGCTGTGGGACAGACCATCTTCCCAACTGGGATGAGAAGCGTACACACTAGTCTACTCCGGAGTATCGATGCTCTGTCTCGATAATCCAACGACTAGGGACCTGAATAAGGATGTGCTTGTAGACTACCCAGCCCCTACTAGTATGACTGCCATCACAACGCTGGTAGTCAAGCAAGATCCTAAGAGCTCTATCAATACGTATACTCACATATTAAGATAGAAAAACTAAGTAGCATATTACCATGTTTAGCAAGACTGTTATATACATGTGAATATCCCAAGCTTCCATTAAGTAATATACAAACTAGTATGATACAGTAATGGCCCCTAGGGCATATACACTAACATGTAGTGCCAAGTACTCAGGTAATAACATGTCATCAGTATAAGGTATGTCTGCATGAAGTATGATCAATATAAATCCAGTCTGTATGTGATCAAGTCTGTATAAACGTGGAACCCGTCCACCCGTCACCCATTGACAATAAACGTAGAACCCGTCCATCCGTCACCCAATGACAATAAACAACATGTATGTAAATATGAGGATATAAACAAAATCATGGAAAAACTTCATGAAACCCGTGCCTAGCATCGACACGTAAATCCTCGTCCATATGGGGCTCCGTCTGCGGTATCGGCCCTCGGCCCCGGCAGTACGGGTCAGCCCATATCCATCTCTCAACTCCGGTCGGTATCCTCCAGATATCTGCCGAGCTCAAATACAATCACCGGTAGGTAGTAGTCCCTCTGCCAGGCTCACCGTCTACTACACAGCGAAACCGTTCTCGCCCCGGGGTACCATACCGGGTCCACCATGTACCCGCAATCGGCCTCATCCGCCTCCTCGAATCGGGTTTCACATGTCGCTCTCAGCACCGAGAAAACATATGGTGGACGCACTGAAATATCATATCAAGGGTAACCGGGTTTTTAAAACTATCACATATTCTCTTTTTAAATACCCACGGTTCCCAAATCCAGAAATATCATGGAAACAACATATCTCAATGCGTATAATCAAAACATGATGTATGCGACATGCAAAGAAAGGTAAGCATATCAGAAGCCATGCAACATGGAATAGTAATGTGCACATGTCGAGGGAAACCGCTCTTTTAAAACGAATCAGTTTGAAGAACATCTTGCGGTTCCCAAATCCCTAATCAAGTCAGAATCCTCTATGATTGTGTACAGGTATAAGTGGACAATATGCCATGCAAGAATCATATCATGAATGCAACAGTATTACAGTGTAGTGGCATGGCAATTATCGATGATGAAGTGTGTGAGCCGGCAATAGTGTACGCGGAACATACGCATCATCGATAATGGTGCTGGTGTCCTAACAACATGATAATAATATAGCAATAAACATATGCAAGCAATGCGAATAGCATGAATATGCGGAAATCAAATAATCAACACCACAGTGAAGAATCTACTATGCAACTACAGATCTAAGTATCAAGTCAATCGGGGGAGGTATAGAAACCACCAAAATCTGAGTCGATACATATATAGATATAATAGTCGGTGATCCCGCCTCAATAATATCGTGAATGATACAGTATATCGTAAGACATCCTCGAGTCATCAGTGCGGATCTATCATCAATACAGGCTCGTACTGTAAATCGTCGTACGACATCCCAATAGCTGGTTACGGGTCAATATCACACTATCTCATCACATCTCAGGTATCACTATCATCATATCACATAATCTGGGGTACTGATCAAAGTCTAGTACAACTGATACCATCAATATACTGCGTGTGCAAGCACACGTCCCAAGGCCCGCTAGAGATCACGTATCGTATCCCAAATACGAATCACATCAAATCACTGATCTCGCGGCACAAAGCCCAACATCATCGACTCATCTCCAATGTCATCCAATATCATCAACACAGTGCAAGTGAAGTGAATATGTAAGGGGGTGCGTGTAGGTGTAGATCTATTCTAGGGTTCGCGACTATGAACTACACTAGTCACTTCTAACCCTACACTATCCATAGTACACCTAACTGTCATATATATAATATAACAACTACGGACTGCAGGGGTGCTATACGCCATCCACCCGACTTCCCCCTGTAGATATAATCTACTCACCTTGCGTCTTTAATTGTGGACGTCGCCACGCGCTTGCTTGTCGTCCCGAAGTCTTCATGGGGTACCTACACATCAAAGTATCGTATATGTGTATTAAAACCAAATTAAAGCTAACACGGCACACGAAACCCAAAATGATACGATAAGGGGCCTATAGGTTAGAACCCACGGCATGCCTTCAAAACCATCTATAAATCCTCTATATCGTCGTATAAACGCCAAATAGTCGAGGTAAAACACAAGACACAAATTTAGAATTAAGAATACGGAATACGGAAACACGAATCCAAAACAACAACTAAGGAAATATGTTCCAGATTTCACCCTAAGTCAAATTAGACAAATCTATAAATACCAGGGGTCTAATCTATGCATGTAGGGGCTACAGAACCAAAACGAGAAAGTTTGGTGCAGGTATGGCCGCAAATTGCGGCCAATTGGAATAAATCTGCGGCCGGCTTGGTGAGTTAGGGGTTGGGGTCTTGGTGGTAGCTTCCTAGGTGCCTGCACATGTCATTGTCCAATCAATTTTAATTTAGGATGTCTCGGGTGATAGCAGATTCAATATACCCTTCACAGATTCCATAATTTTCCCGATATCGGTTTCTAAATCCGTATTTCGGGTTTCAACTCTCAGGTTAGGGTCTCAATTCATACACTAGGGTGTGGGTGTAGCCTCTACTGAGCTCAATTTCCTATCACAACTTATAATTCTTCACAACCCTAACTAGGTTTTTCCTCAAGTCACCAAAATCACACAATATCGGTTCAATCATAACATGGGGGTAAAGGAATTGCTAAAACTAAGTTAATGATGCAGAAAATACCTCATTTGGCAACTCAAGAATTTTCTTGAGTTGCCCCTAGTGGCCAAAATCCTTGCTTTCTTGGTCCAATGTATAGATCTTGAGCTTGTGCACACATTTAATGAAATGGAGATTGGGTTTTAGGATTGTATTTGAGATGATTTGGGGCTTTGAAGAGGGGAGGGAGATGGAGGAGCAGCAGCAGCAGGAGAATGGAGAAGAGGGAGGAAAATGAGGGAAGGAGAAATGGCTAAGTGTTTAGTCAAAGGTGCCCATACCTCTCTTTCTCACAAAACCTCATTCTTTATTCTTTTCCCATTTCTTTTCCTTTTCTTTTTCTTATTCTCTCAAAATACTTCTCCCAAGAATAGTAAACCCAAAGTGAACCATGGTAAGAAAATGCACAAGTGTGAAAAAAGGTGATATGTGCATGTTTTGCACAAAAAAGGCTAAAAACCGATTAGTGATTTTTAATCGCGATTAGCGATTTTTAATCGCGATTAGCACTAATTTAGTGTCAAACTAATCACATAAACTTTAAAATGTCATAATCCCATATAATACCATATTTTGGAATTTTCCATAATTTTTCCAAAATTTTTCCCAATTATTTGTATTTAATAATACCAAAATATTAAAATATTCAATAAAATAATATTAAATTATAAAATTTCCCAAAAATAATATTTTTAGTATTTCGAAATGTTACAATCTACCCCCTTAAATAAATTCGGTCCCCGAATTTAAATTTAAACCCCCAAATACCAAAACATTTCAGTAATATCCAATTTGTCGGGGCTCCGAAAGCATCAATACATAGCGAATATCATTAAAGTGTACTGCCCTACTATAAATCAATCAACAAAAATGTATATAAGAATATCCGCTGCGTCTGGTCGCACGGAATCAAAATCCATGTATGTGTCACACAGGTGTACAAAACAACATCTAGGTGCAACTGGTGTACACGAAACATCTGTCATAGGCAACGTGTGTGCCTGACAGCAAAGTCAGGTGCATGTGACATGCATGAAGAATCCCGATTTAGTGCATCTGGCGTGCACCAAAATCGTATATCAAAACACTAAAGGTGCATGAAAACTATGCTGGAAGTGTAAATCAAATCACTGCATAAGATAGGCGTGAAATCACAATCAATAGCTCAAATGTAATAACTTATGCGCAAAATATAAATATCAAGTGGGTGCATGAAACAATATCATGAAACTCAGTCATCAAAACTAAATCATGCAATAGAACGCCCAAAATACCAAAATCCAAGATGACGGATACGTGATAATCGAATCACAAAATCACAAATCATAAATACCGTCGTCGGTAGTTCCTCCTTCAAGGTCGAGAAGGAGTCAGTGCATCCAATACTAGCAGCGCAAGATATCTACTTGCCTCTTGCTCACGGCCTGGCGTCCTCTGACTCTGGGTCCTTATCTTTTCTGCGGATTACCTATCTCGCAGTCAATCGGCTCATCGGCCCTGTCAGGTGTGCTAACGGGGACGATTCCGTTCTGGCACTTCTCTGGTCATCTCTCGGTCAATCCTCACGACCACTCGTAAAGCAGCATGTCACTGGTGTCGGCCTCTGGCTCTCTAAATGCACATCACACATCTGATCCTGGGTGCAAACATCATTGCAGCAATGTCCTGGAAGGAATCCTGCTCAAGGTCTCTTCCGATCTTACCTATGCCGAACTGTACGAAGGCTGGCTCTCTTGCATAATCTCTTTTTTGTTCAATAGACATCTGTGTCCTCAGCACAACATTTCTCAGAAACTGGTAGCATCCGAAACACCTCTGTAAGCATATCTGACCTCTGGTCTCGATGGGAAGTAATGAAAGATCGTCAGTGTCTCGCACGAACCTCTTCTCCGCTTGTCTGTATTTCCGTCCACTTCGACGTCACGGCATGCTATCTACGCACTGCACTGTTCTCGGCCACGGTCAAACCGAAGTCTCTCGCACGGACTCGAAATCACGTACTCTGTAGCTTCACCATTCTATAGAATATGTCTGGCTGGACAGGTCCTCGGGAACGCGTCCCAACCATCGGAGGAATACTCAAGACTCGTCCGTCCTTGATCAATTCGCAACGTATCTGGGTAAGTTCCTTTATCCGAACCTGGTCAACTACCTCGTCGACAATGCTGAACTCTGGCCTGCTGGGTGTGCGCAATATGACCACTCCTGGGTCTAGGTCTTCTCGTATCGTTTTCCAAAAAGGTCCTGTCGAGGTTTCTCTCTCAAATCTCATTCCTGCCGAATTGCCCGGAAGTCATCATCCATTGCTGAAGCTAATTCTTATTCCGGAATGGCTGCATACTTATCGTGCTTCTTTCTGGAAGATATGTCCATATACAACGCCTCTGGATGCGTATCACATCTCTGATGTCAGCGGAGTGGGACGTCATCTCGTCGAAATCTCTTGCGAACCCTTTTATTCACTCTGCGTCAATGTCGACTGATTCGGACTCGTCTCATTGTGGCTGCATGGACTGTGCTCCAATGGCTATACTCGTATCTGGAGTCTCCCAAGCAAAGCATCCCAACACATGATATCCGAATGATGTCGAAACATTCGATCGACTCGTCAGAACCTTATAATCCCCCAAGAGATCAACATCTTGAGTACAGTTTAATAGTATCTAGTACATGCCACAGCGTCGGTGGTCCAGCCGTAGAAGGGCAAACCCAAGCCTCACTAATGGCGCCGCGGAACTGCGGCAAACCCTAAGGTTCAAAGGCTTTCACACGGTCATTAAGTCGAGTTAGGGTTTCATTCTTCTAGAGGGTCCATAGAATCACCTGCATGTCTTTCCGTATACTTTAAACTTGGAAAATGGGCTCCTGACATTCGATCGTCTCTATTAACTCTCAACGAACCTGCGTGAAGTCGTCTCTAGCTGGAAACAATATATCTGATGACCTCGCATCGGTAAACGAACGAACCACATGTCCCAGTCATTCATCCTCAGGTGACTAGCGACCGTCCATCATATCTCTAAGTATATGCTCATGCTGCAGTAGCTCCAACCATCTGGGCGATATCTCGTCATTTGCAGCAGCAACTGGCTCATTCGCCTGTACGCCGACCAGCGCCTCAATCCTCCAGGAAAGGCGATACATTGGCGGTCATCTCTGAATCGGTCTGCTCTAGATCTGAGTAAGACTCTCCACACTGGAAATTTTCAACTCAACTGGGCCCGCTCCGGCGCATAAATCGGACGAATCACCTTCGTCTCTCAAATCGGGTAGACTAACTATCATCTATCTCATATCTGCCTGGAAGCTCCGGCAATCTCAGCTCGTAAGCTCCGGAAGCGACATCTTGTCAATCTCAGCAACAGCTGGTCCATCTGTCTGCACGGTATTCGACATCATAATCTCTGAGGTATGCTGTATATCAACAGTCCTCTCTCAACTGGCAGCTCTAACAATGGCCCGATCATCCGGTGCAAAACCAAGCACTCGCCTCCACTAGAGGTCACAGTCATCAACACTAACTCGAGACGTTCCCATGTCACCAGAAAACACAATGGTCGGCCCTCATACCAGACGAGCTCGCCCTGACCGTAACCCTAGCAGCAGCCCAAACTGCGCTCAAACATGGCGACAGGAACCTCAATCGAGTATCGAAGAGAGCATATCAATGGCAAGAAAGAGAACAATAGATCCAGAGTGGATACATGATCATAAGAAGGAACAGCATCAATGAAGGTATGATCATGAACTAATAGAATCGGGGATCTCAAATGGATGTATAATCATGGATATGAAGAGAGTCACTGATCTCGAAAATATGTACATCCTAAGGTTCCTTAAGCGGAGTGGCGTGTCGTAAGTATGCCGCGGAATATACCCACGGTACGTCACTCTACTTTAGTCACCTATTCCATCAACCAAGGGTCATCCTACGCGACGAAAGTTCGGGTCTAATACCCCCTCGACTAAGTCTGAGTTCCGTAAGGTCAAGCCTAAGTTCCGTATATATATAAACGCCCTAGGCTCCACATAGTCAAACTTAGACTCGAACCAAGGTCAACCTAGTGCTCTGATACCAACTTTGTCACGATCCGAAAGAGCACGTGACTGGCCCTTGAACCATATGAAGTCTATAGGACTCCATCTGATCCAAGTAAGCCAAAAGCCCAGAAATCTAAAACCATTTTAAGGATAAATAAACAATAAGCAATATTATACAACGCCGAATGGCGAGGATCAAAACTCAAAAGAAAACTCATAATAACATGAAAACCGTAATACTGCTAAGCGCGACTCTAAGGTCGAATAATACATCACTAGTGTCTAAGTCTGAAACAATATACAAGTTTTAGTTGATGGAATTTCTAGATACAATGAATAATACAATTACAATGGTGGTTCTTGATGCAAAAGAATCCACCTGCCAAATGCAATTCACCCGCAAGGAAGCAGTGTGCCATAAATGCCGCAAAGGAACCTGTACGGCAAAACCTGCAAGAACTGCGGCACAACGGGGGTGAGTTGCCAACTCGTGAATAGAAATATCTACAAGCAGAAACCGAATACAAGACATAATCCTAGGTCAAACAATCAGTAATGTAAACCACAAGAGTACGTCTGAAGAATGATAAAGTGGCAATGTAACATCTAAACATGTATGTAGTGCCAAGTACTCAGGTAATAACATGTTATCAGTATAAGGTATGTCTGCATGAAGTATGATCAATATAAATCCAGTCTGTATGTGATCAAGTCTGTATAAACATGGAACCCGTCCACCCGTCACCCAATGACAATAAACGTGGAACCCGTCCACCCGTCACCCAATGACAATAAACAACATGTATGTAAATATGAGGATATAAACAAAATCATGGAAAAACATCATGAAACCCGTGCCTAGCATCGACACGTAAATCCTCGTCCATATGGGGCTCCGTCTGCGGTATCGGCCCTCGGCCCCGGCAGAACGGGTCAGCCCATATCCATCTCTCAACTCCGGTCGGTATCCTCCAGATATCCGCCGAGCTCAAATACAATCAACGGTAGGTAGTAGTCCCTCTGCCAGGCTCACCGTCTACTACACAGCGAAACCGTTCTCGCCCCGGGGTACCATACCGGGTCCACCATGTACCCGCAATCGGCCTCATCCGCCTCCTCGAATCGGTTTTCACATGTCGCTCTCAGCACCGAGAAAACACATGGTGGACACACTGAAATATCATATCAAGGGTAACCGGGTTTTTAAAACAATCACATATTCTCTTTTTAAATACCCACGGTTCCCAAATCCAGAAATATCATGGAAACAACATATCTCAATGCGTATAATCAAAACATGATGTATGCGACATGCAAAGAAAGGTAAGCATATCAGAAGCCATGCAACATGGAATAGTAATGTCCACATGTCGAGGGAAACCACTCTTTTAAAACGAATCAGTTTGAAGAACATCTTGCGGTTCCCAAATCCCTAATCAAGTCAGAATCCTCTATGATTGTGTACAGGTATAAGTGGACAATATGCCATGCAAGAATCATATCATGAATGCAACAGTACTGCAGTGTAGTGGTATGGCAATTATCGATGATGAAGTGTGTGAGCCGGCAATAGTGTACGTGTAACATATGCATCATCGATAATGGTGCTGGTGTCCTAACATCATGATAATAATATAGCAATAAACATATGCAAGCAATGCGAATAGCATGAATATGCGGAAATCAAATAATCAACACCACAGTGAAGAATCTACTATGCAACTACAGATCTAAGTATCAAGTCAATCGGGGGAGGTATGGAAACCATCTAAATCTGAGTCGATACATATATAGATATAATAGTCGGTGATTCCGCCTCAATAATATCGTGAACGATACAGTATATCGTAAGACATCCTCGAGTCATGAGTGCGGATCTATCATCAATACAGGCTCGTACGGTAAATCGTCGTACGGCATCCCAATAGCTGGGTACGGGTCAATATCACACTATCTCATCACATCTCAGGTATCACTATCATCATATCACATAATCTGGGGTACTGATCTAAGTCTAGTACAACTGATACCATCAATATACTGCGTGTGCAAGCACACGTCCCAAGGCCCGCTAGAGATCACGTATCGTATCCCAAATACGAATCACATCATATCACCGATCTCGCGGCACAAAGCCCAACATCATCGACTCATCTCCAATGTCATCCAATATCATCAACACAGTGCAAGTGAAGTGAATATGCAAGGGGGTGCGTGTAGGTGTAAATCTATTCTAGGGTTCGCGACTATGAACTACACTAGTCACTTCTAACCCTACACTATCCATAGTACACCTAACTATCATATATATAAGATAACAACTACGAACTGCGGGGGTGCTATACGCCATCCACCCGACTTTCCCTTGTAGATATAATCTACTCACCTTGCGTCTTTAATTGTGGACGTCGCCACGCGCTTGCTTGTCGTCCCGAAGTCTTCATGGGGTACCTACACATTAAAGTATCGTATATGCGTATTAAAACCAAATCAAAGCTAACACGGCAAACGAAACCCAAGACGATATGATAAGGGGCCTATAGGTTAGAACCCACGGCACGCCTTCAAAACCATCTATAAATCCTCTATATCGTCGTATAAACGCCAAATAGTCGAGGTAAAACACAAGACACAAATTCAGAATTAAGAATACGGAATACGGAAGCACGAATCCAAAACAGTAACTAAGGAAATATGTTCCAGATTTCATCCTAGGTCAAATTAGACAAATCTATAAATATCAGGGGTCTAATCTATGCATGTAGGGGCTACAGAACCAAAACGAGAAAGTTTGGTGCAGGTATGGCCGCAAATTGCGGCCAATTGGAATAAATCTGCGGCCGGCTTGGTGAGTTAGGGGTTGGGGTCTTGGTGGTAGCTTCCTGGGTGCCTGCACATGTCACTGTCCAATCAATTTTAATTTAGGATGTCTCGGGTGATAGCAGATTCAATATACCCTTCACAGATTCCAAAATTTCCCCGATATCGGTTTCTAATTCCGTATTTCGGGTTTCAACTCTCAGGTTAGGGTCTCAATTCATACACTAGGGTGTGGGTGTAGTCTCTACTGAGCTCAATTTCCTATCACAACTTATAATTCTTCACAACCCTAACTAGGTTTTTCCTCAAGTCACCAAAATCACACAATATCGGTTCAATCATAACATGGGGGTAAAGGAATTGCTAAAAATAAGTTAATGATGCAGAAAATACCTCATTTGGCAACTCAAGAATTTTCTTGAGTTGCCCCTAGTGGCCAAAATCCTTGCTTTCTTGGTCCAATGTATAAATCTTGAGCTTGTGCACACATTTAATGAAATGGAGATTGGGTTTTGTGATTGTATTTGAGATGATTTGGGGCTTTGAAGAGGGGAGGGAGATGGAGGAGCAGCAGCAGCAGGAGAAAGGAGAAGAGGGAGGAAAATGAGGGAAGGAGAAATGGCTAAGTGTTTAGTCAAAGGTGCCCATACCTCTCTTTCTCACCAAACCTCATTCTTTATGCTTTTCCCATTTCTTTTCCTTTTATTTTTCTTATTCTCTCAAAATCCTTCTCCCAAGAAAAGTAAACCCAAAGTGAACCATGGCAAGAAAATGCACAAGTGTGAAAAAAAGTGATATGTGCATGTTTTGCACAAAAAGGCTAAAAACCGATTCGCGATTTTTAATCGCGATTAGCACTAATTTAGTGTCAAACTAATCACAAAAACTTTAAAATGTCATAATCCCATAGAATACCCTATTTTGGAATTTTCCATAATTTTTCCTAAATTTTTCCTAATTATTTGTATTTAATAATACCAAAATATTAAAATATTCAATAAAATAATATTAAATTATAAAATTTCCCAAAAATAATATTTTTAGTATTTCGAAATGTTACAGGCGGGCACACGTGCGTTGCACGTAGCGCATATGGCACTTGCGCGTATGCGCATTATGGGGAGGAGCATGCTCCTATCTTGGAGAACTAAGCTCCTATGGAGAACTAAACTCCTTTTAATATTATTAAATATTCTCATGTGGTGCGCACGAGCATTGCACGTGGTGCGCGCATGGCGGGCACACGTGCGTTGCACGTAGTGAACGTGGCGCTTGCGCATATGCGCATTATGGGGAGGAGCATGCTCCTATCTTGGAGAACTGAGCTCCTATGGAGAACTAAGCTCCTTTGAGAATTGAGCATTAAAGAACTAAGATGCATTAGACTTGAGATTGAGATACATACCTGCAACATAGAAAAGAAATCAATAAACAAGATGAATATAATATAAATTTAAGTTGAAAGAATATATATCCTCCATTCAAATGCAATTAAGTCTCGATGATGCTGAAGATGTTACTAGAAAAACATCTTCTGCCAACATTCATGTGTGAAGGGGTGTGTGTGGGAAAATTGGGTACACGGTGTCAGAAAAAACATTTTCTGCTTTTTCCTAAATACACGACTCATCCTTTCTATTATTCGCTACTTGTTGTTCTTGGTATCAGACTGCTGGACAAATCGTTAGAAATGCATATCGTAGAGCATATCAAAGCCCTCCAATCTCATTAGACAACATTAGAAAATACTAACATTGCAACACAAACGACAAGAACCCAACAATTCAAACCTGATCAAATTATAAAGTAAATATTTGATCTTCAAAATTGCGTTCCAAGATCAACCAGATAGCTAATACCTAACCCTAAATTCACCCTTCACCTAAGAACCAGCAACAAAACAAAACAATTCAAAGAAAAAAGCTTAGACCCTGAAATCCAAAACCCCAACCCCAACCCCAACCCTAACCCTAACCCCAACCCCAACCCCAACCCTAACAGCAACCCCTTGCCAAACCCCAACCCCAACCGCAGCCCGAGCCCCAGCCCCAGCCCCAGACCCTGCCCCAGCCCTAACGCTAACCGCAGCCCGAGCCCGAGCCCTAACCCCAACCACAGCCCTAGCTGCAGCCCAAGCCCTAGCCCCAGCCCCAGCCCCAGCCCCAGCCCCAGCCCAATCAAGAAGTGCTCAGGGACACACAACCCCAACCCCAACCGCTACCCCCTGCCGAACCCCAACCCCAACCGTAACAGCAGCCCCCAGCCCCACCCCTAACCCTAACGCTAACCCCAACCGATGCCTACCCAAACCATGAACCATAGACCTAAAACAATCAAAAATTTGTTTAATTAAGATTTCCTAACCTGTGCAGACGGTGGCGACGACGAATCGGCCGTGGGTTGAAGAAGCAGGCGATGGCGACGACGAACGGAGATGAGGAAGAAGCAGGCAGTGGCGACGACGATTCGGCCGGCGCTGGCGACGACGACGCTGGAGACGACGAGAACGGCGATCGGCGGGAACGTCGAGGGTTTGGGGATTTGGGTTCGCGCGCAACTGTGATCGATAAAGGGAATAAGAAATAATCAGCGTAGGGATCGATCACTTAAATCCCTATTTAGATGCCCCTACGGATATACCCGTAGGTGCTTGGTTTGCGGCTCCGTAGGGGCAAACAACACTTTAAGATTTAATAATTTTTAAATAAATATGGAAGGACCGTAGGGGCAACCGTTTGGCCCTACGGATTAATCCGTAGGGCCAAACTTTATCTTCCCCTACGGATGTTGTTATCCGTAGGGGCAACCCCTTATTTTACTAGTGTAAAACGGATATATTGACCGAACCCGCTTGTTATACTGAGCTGGGGAACGTTGGTCCCGCTCCAACTTATAATTGTTATAAAACAGAGAAGGAAATTAAGGATTACCAGAATTCCCGTGCCGCCCAAACGAAGAAAGTGCATACCGATGCATCATCTTCGGGTGTGTTCATTACAAAGAACTGTTTCTCAATGTCCTTTACGTCCTAGGTATATGATACCGCATCAGGATCCCGCATATGTAATCTATTACATGGGCTACAGATAGGTAAAGAACTGAGAATGGGTGATAAGTTTCATGAGACAGAAAACAGGGCAAGTGTTGTAGCCAAGTCTGTTGGTCACTGTCACCCTGTATTATCAGTACATTGATTCTGAACAAATGCTATTAGATACCGAACCTGATATACAAAATCATATCAGTCTCTTTATTAGTAAAGAAACGATAAAATTTTGTATTGTTGGATAATGTTTTGAACATTTCCTATATCAAAAGTTGATCGGTTCAGGCACGTTATCTAAAAGCATTGATATTCTAAATCAATCTACAGTTCTTAGTATACGGAACACACACAAGAGGAAGAGTTCAGAAATGAACGAATCCTTCTTGAGGTATTGTAGACTAGGTCACATCAATGTGACCCGACTAGCTTAAGTTACATTGTAGATGCATATTTAAATCAGTTTGAATTTACATCTTTTGAAACTTGCCAGTCATGTCACAGAGATAAGATGACCATAGCTCTGTTTACTGGAAACAGAGAAAGAGTTAGTGAACTCTTGGGATGATATATGTTGATGTATGAGGGTCCCCTGCCTACACATGCCAAGACCGCTTCTTTGTACTTCATTACATTCTCTGATAATCTCTCGAGATTCAGACATATGTTTCTGTTGAAACACAAGTCCGAAACTTTTGAGATATTCACAGAATATAATTTAGAAGTAGAAAACCAAAATACGGGTATAAGTATTATATCCTATGATGAGATCAGGAAGGAGAATACTTGTGCATGGAATTCCGGGACTATTCTAAAGGAGAATGAGATTCTCTCTCAGCATTACTCCTCCGTATACACCATAGCACGATGGTATATCGGGGCGGAGCAATTGCACCCTATGTGATATGGTGTGCTCTATGATGAGTACTATTGAGTTTCCAATTTCTTTTTGGGAGTTATGCGCTTGAGAAGCTGCATACCTATTGAATAGGGTTCCAATCAAATCAGTTGCCTACCACTTCATATGTGATATGGAAAGGGAAGAGTCCATATCTTAAGTTTGTTAAGATTTAGGGTTGTCCGGCCTATGTCTAAAAGCAAAATCCGGACAAGCTCGAGGCAAGGTCAGTTATGTAGAACTGGAAAGGTTCCAGCTATACAAACTACAGCTGATGATTTGGTAGAACCAAAGGATTCAATAGATTCTAACGAACCTTAGCCTCTCCGCCGATCTAGTAGGGTTCCTCACCCACCTGAGAGATACTTTGGTTTCTCTATGACAGTGGGAGCGAGGATTGCATCATGAGATGATGACCCAACTAGTTTCGAGCTGGCCATCAGGAGTGGGACTCTGTAAGAATGGCTGGATGCTTATCGATCTGAGATGGAATCCTTATACAACAACAAAGTATGGACTTTGGTTGCTTTATCTGAAGGGTTAAATCCCCATCAGCAGCAAGTATATCTTGAGAAGATTACTTAGTGTATATGGAAAAGTTGAGACTTTCAAAGCTAGACTTGTTAAAGCTTTGCATCATTAACCAGGTATGGATTATGATGAAACCTTTTCTAAGTAACTATGCTTAAGTCCATCCAGATCCTACTTGCCACGGCTATATACCATGACTACGATATCTGGCGGTTGGGTGTCATGACTGCTTTTCTAAATGATGTTTTAAAAGAGAGCGTCTATAAGTACACAGCCAGAGGGTTTCGTAGACAGTGGGAGCAGCGGAAACGTGAGCAAGATATTTTATGTGATAAAGCAGGCATCATGGAGATGGAATGTCTCTTTTGATGTGTTAGTCAAAAAGTTTGACATCATCAAAATGGTAGATGAACCTTGTATATACAAAAAGGTAGTAGGGAGTATGGTGGTGATCCTCGTAGAGTACATGGATGACATACTCTTAATGGGGAAGGAGTTTCCTATGCTACGCTCGGTCAATCTCCTCTTATCACATGGATTCTCCATATAGGATCAAAGTGATACCTTCTAAATCCTGACTTTTGATCTATGAGATAGAAGTAATTGGATGTTAGGATTCTCACTGGTTGTAGTGAGATGGTATCAATCGATCCTGGGGAGAATCACTGGAAAGGTTCCAGGGTGATAAGGACGACTGAATGTCAGTCACAGGCATTGCCTTTACCCTCAGAAAAGGGACGGTATGTTGGAAGAGTTCCAAACTAGATACCGTGGCATATTAGACGATAAAGGCTAGATACATCGCTACTTAAGATGCTACCAAAGAGGCAGTCTGGGTGTATAAAAGTTCATGAGATGAACTTCGTTCCTCCCATTGTGTGACAATGGAGTTGTGGCTTATGCCAGGGAACGCCCGTCCCCTCAGTGATCCAGACAAATTCTGATACAGCATCACCTGATCATGGAGATAGTTGATCTCCAGGGTGATCGAGGTTAGGAGAGTAGACTTAGAGGACAACACGGTGGATCCACCCACAAAGGCTATTTCCAAAAGAGAGACTTTTATGGGATGGTTGAGTATGAGATACTGCAACCACTGCTACAGATGGCCCTAGTGCAAGTGGGAGATTGTTAGTTATATGTATGCCCTAGAGGCCATTACTGTACATAGGATGTATATTGTAGTGGATGCTGGGACATATATAGGGAGGACATTCTTGCTTGACTTGATAGTATGCTATCTGGTTGCGCTTTATCTTAACGTGTACACTGATTGTCTCTCTGTTACATGTTGGTAAAGCCCTTAGGATGTGTACTTGACTACCTGGACTATGATGCGGATCATACTAGTGGGGACATAGTAGTCCATAAGTACATCCTTCAAGGTCCCTAGTCGTGGGTGTATCGAGACAGGGCATCGATATATCAGAGTAGACTAGCGTATCCTTCTCGACCCATACAGATGGGCGATGGATGATCCCATATCCATTGGTGTTTGACATCAGAGATGATATACGGGTGCTCAGTGGAGACTGGGTACACTGAATGGACTCGCCGAGAACTCCCAGATGGTATTATACCTCACGTTAGATGGCAGTTCTCTGGTGACACTAGTACAGAGTAGTCTGTCGACCCGAGATCGTCATAGAGTCTTGTGTGATTGCCACTGTGCTTTGATTTCCACCTTACTATGTCCAAGAGGGCGTGCAAAAAGGTGGTTTTTGGGTACAGTCCCGAATCACATGGAGGCAATGAGCGATAGGAGGGGATTCGTCTCTCCCGGTATAGGGAGTTGATGTTGCGCTGTGTTCGATTGGCTATAACCGGAAATCCCTGGCTAGGGTTGCTGAGATTTACTGGTAAGTGTTACTAGTAGTTTCTCGAACTGTTATAGACCTCATATCGACACGACTTATCGAGCTACTGGGGTCTGACGTTTACCACCCCTAGGCAAGATATGCGACATATCAGACGACGAGACCAGACTGTACGGTAAGTGTTACTGGTTGGATTCACAGAAGTGTGAGCGGGCTTGCTCGTTGATCTTCTGATCGCTCAATACCCGGGTGGCCGTTATGTTTAGCAGACCGCTTGCGGCTTGTGGGTGTTTGATATGATCATCGCCTGCTGCCGGCGTATTGACGAGTCTTTAGAGTCCTACACAGAGGTTTCCTGGCTCAAGTGAAACGAAATAGGAGCGCATATGAGATAGGTGCGGGACCGAGAATAATACCAGTATGTGATACTGGATTCTATTCTCGCGATTTGTATCTTCGGACGGTTATATGAGATATAGCCGGGTTACCGAATCAAGTGTTGATTCGATACATTGATACACTTGATATTAGTCGGTTATATACAGTATGACCGGATCATTAAATCAAGTGTTGATTTAATGATTTAATGTATAATTATATATTAGATATATTACTTTACATTAACTAGTATTTGTTCACTTAAGATGGATTTTCTCACTTGATGTGCACAAGTAGTATATGTGACATATTTTTATGCACTAAATTGTATCATGTTTGATGATACATGCAAACTTGGGTGTATGTATGCTTGGAACTATGTTTAGGTTAATGGTTAGGGTTATTATTTATTTTATTTATTTATTTTTGGGTAAGAAACAAAATGGCGGCTTCTTTTGTTTTTACCTTGAAGCTTCATGAAGCTTTGACCATTTTGTTTCTTTCCTTAACCTAACCATTCACCTAAACCCTAGTTTAGTCTCTACACTAGTTGAACTCACTCATGGTTGCATTATGATAACCATCACTTGATTTTCTTTTTGGAATTAATTCATAATTCTTTTTCTTTCTTCTTCTTCATCTTCTTCATGAAGAGAAGAAACCATTCCTAGATTTTTCCACGTGATGATTCCAAGTGAGAAATCCAAATCCAAAGTGAACCCACTTCCTATTTCTTCATCCTCTATCACTTGCCATGTAGTAGAGGGTGTTTTCTTCACAAGTTTCTTGACCTAGTGAAGATGGAGCTTGAGTTTGAGTCGCCTCGACGTAGATCATCTTCGGCATCGAAGTCAACGACCTAGCCCGATTATTTCTCCGACGAAACCAACGCTAGAGTCCGGGATTCCGATGATCGCAGCGGAGGGACGTCAACACGGAGCTAAAGAAATGGTGGAGCAGATCTACAAAGGTTGTAGTCCCTTTCACTTAGCAATAAAGTTGTTTACTTGCTTACTTTTCGCCTATCCTCTAGTTAACGATCGCATTAGGGTTTCTCGGCACCTAGAAAATTTGAATTTGGCATGGTAGATGCCTTGTGGAACCTCTTGAGTGTGCCTAGGAACCCTACAATTCTGGATTCAAACAACATGAATCCTCAATATTTTGATATTTAATGCTCTCTAATTCAAGTGGTTGGTTTGATGGTATATACTTAGGAGGGATTACGATTAATGTTGGTTGGATTAAGAACTAAATACTAGATTAAGGAATGGAGGAATGATGGTTCGAAAGGCTATGCATTTTAGACATGGATAGTTTTGTCTTCCCCTAATCACATAGCTTATGCTTTCTTAAGCCACATTCAATAATGCCGTGTTTAATATGTAAGCCTTCATAATTAGTTGCAAGTGTGCTTGCTTAAGTTGACGGTTTATGCTTCCAAACACTATAAGTTAGGTTTGATAATTCATACTGCTTACATTAGCTTGTAATTGATTAGGAAAGAAAGTGATCAAGAGGGATGGTTAGCAGAGAATTGCTACACTTATCTAGCAAATCTTAATCATAGGTAAGATTTCTTTATTTTACACTTATCTTTTGTGACACCATTCTCACTCTCAACCCCTCTCATTTAGCCTACCTTAATTAAGTCTCAAGAAACCTCATCCTTATGTGATTGATTGGTACTTACCGGCTAGCTACTCTAGTGATTGTTAAGGGTTTTTTTATAGTTCTATTTACCGCAATCAAATTGGTTTCGCTTGGTAGCTAGCCGGTTGATTACGGGTCGATCCACGGAGAGATGAGAATTTTTTTCTTAGTGTTTTAAGGAGTTAAGTCCAAATTGTCCGGGTTTGTTCAAAATTAACTATGTGCTTAAATATGTATGTTAAAGGAAACTTGTTAAGGTTAGGATTAGGTTAGTTTGAGTTAGGAGTTTGCTCACTTTTTTCGTTTGCCACTCGTGATATCGATACTACGGTAATCGGCAACAACAGGGATTAGCACGATTAGGAAAGAAACTTGCGAGTATAAGCTAGGCTTTCCAACGCTTAGTTCTTTTCTTTTGGTCATTATCCATCCGTTCTTGGCTCTTAGCCATAACCTTCGGTCAATTCAAACACAACCGGTCTCACTAGAGTGTCACCGCTATCATATATGAAAGGATGCCGCAGGGAGCGGATTGTGATTGACTTGACGGGAGTTTGAATCAAGTTGTTGGGCAAAGGAAAGAATGAGGGAGATTTTCTTCTCTCAAATTTTCCTTATCCTATACTAACAAGTGAGAAAACTCTTCACTCATTATGAAAAAAGAAAATAAAAACAAGCAAAGAAGATAGAATGAAATGAGGTAAAAAATTACAACTAGCTACTTGGGACCTCACCTAGGCAAGGATCACACTTGAGTATCATGGTTGTAAGGATAAAAGAAAAGAGAAGAAGAAAAAGAACAAGTAAACTAACAACTACTTAACCAAGAAAAGAACAAGCAATATATAAAAACTAGTTAATTATTTTACAAGACATGCATATAAAAAATTCTCATCTTCATTTATCATCCACTCAAAAGCTCTCACTACAATTTTAATAGAGGAAAAATGAAGAAGAAGAAGAAGAAGTTACATGTCACGACCCAAAATTTAGGCACGTGACCGGCACTTAAACCACATAATGTCAACAGGCGTAACGCAATTTAAGTAAGCCGAAACCCAGAAATCTAAACCATCAAAAGTAGTAAGTGATGAAAACATTGTTAAAAAAATTTGGAAATCTCAAGTGAAATCTTTAAAGTTTAAATTTATTTTCTTAAAAATTTCGGCAGCACCTCCTTTGTAAATACTAGCCCCGAAACGGGTACATACATAAAATATAAGCAAAGCAACATATGAGAAAAATAAAGTATCCCCAAACGGGAGCAAATCACTCCCAAAGGCGGAAACAAGCACCACAAGCATATATGCGACGATGTAGCGAAAAAATGAACAATATAAGATGAAATCAGCATAAGAGATAAAACTGCATAATAAAAGCTAGCTCACACGAGCTCGACACCCAGAGTCACAAAATATACAATATCGTCCTCACAACTCATCTCTAAGTCAATACATGAAATGGTAGATAGAGAGTACTAGATACAATGAGGGATATACAATGAATATAAACGGATAACTGCAAAACCCACCTATAGCAAAACGGCTCACAGCCAATCGTAGCGGTATCCGCTGCAAAAGGATACAATAAGATAGCCCCTACCGCGACTACTCTGAGGGTCAAACCTGCAAAACACTGTGGCACAACGGGGGTGAGTTGCCAACTCGTGAGTAGTAAGTAACATCGTACAGGTAATCGCAGGTATGCACCTACCGCGATACCCTATCACATGCAATCTGGTAGTATCAATATGCTAATATGGATATGCAACAATCATGAAAGGTACTCTATCAGGTACTACAAATACATGAAGCAATGCATATCAAATGAATGCTGAGTACGGGATAAAACATGTCATCATCAATGAATTATCATCATGGAAAAACCGGTGTCCATCAACGACACCCCAAATCCCAATACCTCAGGCGTCGTCACTCTGATCGGCCCTTATATCCTTGAAATCTCATGGAACCTGAGTGCCCAACATCGGCACTGGAAAATATCATGAAATACTCGTGTCCAACATCGACACGCAAATACTCATCTCTCAGGCGCCGCAAACCTAGATCGGCCCTCAATATATCTCATGTCATAACTCCCAAACGGTATCCTCCGGATATCCGTCGGGCTCTATACTATCACCGGTAGGTAGTAGTCCCTCCGCTGGGCTCACCACCTTTCTATACGAGTCTTCTTGCATCGGGGTACCATACCGGGTCCACCATGTACCCGCAGAAGGTGCCTACCGCTCATCGAATCGGGTATCTAACACAAGTCTCAAAACCGAGAAAACTCATGGTACACGCACTGAAATATCATATCAAGAGAAACCGGGTTTTCAAAACAATGCATACTTTCTTGAAATAATACCACGGTTCTCAAATCCATAAATCACATGAAATCCATATCTCAATGCGTAAATCTATGAAACATGATATATGCAAAATAAAACAGTAATATGAGCATATCAAGGGAAAACTGCTCTTTTAAATGAATCACGTTTTTAAATATATCATGTGGTTCCCAATTTCTCCAAAATCAAATCCAACATCATATAAAGGTGTACATGTAACTACAGTAAGGTATGAGTGTATACATGTATGTATGTACGCATGATGCATTTCATATGCGCAATAGAACAAGAATGAATGTATCAATATCGATAACAATAACCTACCGCATATGTGTATAGGTTGTGCGTGTCATGGAAATTACCGACGGTGTGGGTGTAGCATACAATTTAGTGCTCGTGCAACATGAACCGTCAGTAATGATGCAGTGTCCACTAGGTACTAAGTCAAGGCACAACAAGTAATGGTATGTAATGATGCTCATGCACAATCAACATATATGAATATAAACATGCGGCTATAATATCCTATCAGGCCCTGACGCATAACGCCATACGAGCTATTTCCCCGTAGATGTTAAATCTACTCACCGGTGATCTCGAGCTAAGTAAATCCGACCACCTGCTTCCCTTTCTTCACCGCGTCCGAAGTCCCCGCCTGCGATCCTATTAACACAAAACACAATAACGAGTAGATTTAGCAAACTACGCAATAATAACGAACACAACGCCAATTTAACGAATCGGTTCCCTTAAGCTACGAAAGGGTTCGCTTAGCGGCTAACGTGTGTGTCGATATTACCAAAACAAACCCACGACAGTAAGCTACCCGAAATACTAAAACTACGTCGGATCAATCGTAACGCGTGTTGTCGAAACACTAAAAACTAGCTAATCGATCCCAGATTTTACATACTGTGACAACTTAAAAATCTAGCAGTACCAAACACCCTAAAACAACTGCAGACAGCTACCCACAAAAACATAACTCCCCAGTCCGCCGAAAGGCCGAGCTCGCCGGATTTACCACCTATGTCGCCGGCCAAACCGCTCAGGTGGGGTTCGCACTTCAGGTGTACACTCAGGGTCTCTAATACAACACTACTACATCGCTAGATTTCACTGTAAATGTAGGGTTGCTAGGCACTGCCATAAGGGTCTACAAGGTATCAACAATGCCCGATTAAAATTTTAGCCGTGCCGAACAACCCAAAGCCGGATCATTAAACTAGAGATTAGGCGAAAACGAACATGTTAAAAATTTAACACTAAGTGAGAGGGATTACAACCTTTGTAGATCCGGTCCTTCACTTCAATAGCTCCGTGTAGATGTCCCCTTCACTGCGATCATGAACTCCGGACTCTAAAGAAGAACGAACGTGCTTGCTTCGATGACTTCGAGGCCGAAGATGATCTACGTCGGGGAGACACTAACTCAAGCTATTCCTTCACTAGGTCATGAACTTTGTGAAGAGAACACACTCTACTACATGGCAAGTTGTAGAGGATGAAGAAGTAGGAGGTGGCCTCACTTTAGAATTGATTTCTCACTCTTTTTCTCATAGCACCATTAGAGCTTGAAAGCTTTTTCAAGGAGCTTGATGAAGAAGAAGAAGAAGGAATAATATCATCATATGAATTATCTCCTCAATAATGTAACCATGGGTGAGTTAAGCTATCATGCTTAACTCATGTAGAGAATTGACCAAGGTATATGGTTAAGAGTTGGGTTAACTAAATATCCTTAAGAATGACAAAAGAGTTGACTTTGTCAATGCTTCCACAAGCTTCATGAAAGCTTGAGAACTTTGACAAAGTCTTTCTCTTTTGTTATTCTTAAGATATAAACAAAACCCTAATCTTTACCCTAATCTTGGTATAAGTCTCATACACCCATCTTTGATGTATCATCAAGCATGACACAATCATATGTACACAAATATATATCAGATATACACTCATGCACAATCAAGTGAGAAAATAAATCTTAAGTGAGCTAATACTAATTAATGTAATGTAATATATCAAATATATAATTATACATTAAATTGTTAAATCAACTCTTGATTTAATAACCCGGCTATAACCGACAAATATCATGTGTAACAACTTATCAAATCAATACTTGATCCGATAACCCGGCTATATCGCATACAACCGATCAATGTCACGAATTGCGAGAATAGAATACGGTATCTCATATCGTATTAATCTCGGTCCCGTACATATCAAATATGTGCTCCTACTCCATTTCGCTTGAGCCAGGAAACCCCTGTGTAGGACTCTAAAGACTCGTCAATACGCCGGCAGTAGGTGATGATCATATCAAACACCCACAAGCCGCAAGCGGTCTGTTAAACGTAACGGCCACCCGGGTATTGAGCGATCAGAAGATCAACAAGCAAGCCTGTACATTCTCCTGCGAATCTAATCAGTAACACTCCCGTACAGTCCATTCTCGTCGTCTGATATGTTGCATATCTTGCCTAGGGTGGTAAACGTTAGACCCCAGTAGCTCGATAAGTCGGGTCGATATGAGGTCTATAACAGTTCAAGAAACTACTGATAACACTTACCAGTAAATCTCAGCAACCCAGGCCAGGGATTTCCAGTTATATCCAATCGAACACAGCACAACATCAACTCCCTATACCGGGAGAGACGAATCCCCTCCTATTGCTCATTGCCTCCATGTGATTCGGGACTGTACCCAAAAGCCACCTTTTTGCACGCCCTCTTGGACGTGGTATGATGGAAATCAAAGCATAGTAGGAATCACACAAGACTCTATGACGATCTCGGGTCAACAGACTACTCTGTACCAGTGTCACCGGAGAACTGCCATCTGACGTGAGGTATAATACCATCTGGAAGTTCTCGGCGAGTCCGTCCAGTGTACCCATTCTCCACTGAGCACCCGTACACCATCCTTGATGTCAAACACTGATGGATATGGGATCATCCATCGCCCATCATATGGGTCAAGATGCGTATACGCTAGTCTACTCTGGTGAATCGATGCCCTGTCTCAATACACCCTCGACTAGGAACAATTATAGGATGTACTCGTCGACTACCGTGACCCCACTAGTATGATCACATCATAGTCCCAGTAGTCGAGTACATATCCTAAGGTCTTTATCAACGTGTAACATAGAGACAATCAGAGTACATGTTAAGATAAAGTACAACCAGATAGAATACTATCATGTCGAGCAAGAAAGTCCTCCCTATCTATGTCCAAGCATCCATTACAATATACATCGTATGTACAGTAATGGCCTCTAGGGCATACATATAACTAACAATCTCCTACTTGCACTAGGGCTATCTGTTGTGGTATCACATACCTAACAATTAGCTGTGGTTGAAGTATTTCATACTCAACCATCCCATAAAAGTCTCTACTGGGAAAAAGGCCTTTGTGAGTGGATCCGCGCTGTTGTCCTCTGTGTCTACTCTCCTAACCTCGATCTTCCTGGAGATCAACCATCTCCATGATCAGGTGATACTGCCTAAGAATTATATCTGGATTTGTGATGGGACGGGGGGTTCTTTGACATAAGCCACAACTCCATTGTCACACAATGGTAGGAACGAAGTTCATCTCATGAACTTATATATCCAGACTGCCTCTTTGGTAGCATCCTTGGTAATGATGTATCTTGCCTTTAATCGTCTAGTAAGTCACGGTATCTAGCTTGGAACTCTTCCAACATACCGTCCCTCCACTGAGGGTAAAGACAATGCCTGCGACTGACTTTCAGTCGTCCTTATCACCCCGGAACCTTTCCAGCGATTCTCCCCAGGATCGATTGATACCATCTCAATACAACTAATGAGAATCCTAACATCCAATTAGATCTATCTCATAGATCCAAAACCCAGGATTTAGGAGGTATCACTTTGATCCTATATGGAGAATCCTTGTGATAAGCGGAGATTGACCGATCGTAGCATAGGAAACTCCTTCCCTATCAAGAGTACGACATCTACGTACTCTACGAAGATCACCACCATACTCTCCACAACCTTTTTGTATATACAAGGTTCATCTACCATTTTGATGAAGTCAAACTCTTTGACTACCACATCAAAACAGATGTTCCAACTCCGTGATGCCTGTTTTATCACATAAAACATCCTGCACACGTTTCCGCTGCTCCCACTGTCTACGAAGCCCTCTGGCTGTGTACTTATAGACGCTCTTTTCTAAAACATCATTTAGAAAAGCAGTTATGACACCCAACCGCCAGATATCGTAGTCATGGTATGTAGCCGTGGCAAGTAGGATCTGGATGGACTTAAGCATAGCTTTGAAAGTCTCAACTTTTCCAAGTACACCAAGTAATCTTCTCAAGATATACTTGCTCCTGATGGGGATTTAATCCTTCAGATAAAGCAACCAAAGTCCATACTTTGTTGGTGTATAAGGATTCCATCTCAGATCGATAAGCATCCAGCCATTCTTATAGAGTCCAACTCCTGATAGCCTGCTCGAAACTAGTTGGGTCATCATCTCATGATGCAATCCTCGCTCCCACTGTCATAGAGAAACCGAAGTATCTCTCAGGTGGGTGAGGAACCCTACTAGATTGACGGAGAGGCTAAGGTTCGTTGGAAACTATTGAATCCTTTGGTTCTACCAAATCATCTTCTGTAGTTTGTATAGATGGAAATCCTTCTAGTTCTACCTCATGACCACTAATTTCTTTATAAGAAATTCTCTTTCACAAAGGTGGCATGCTGAGAAACAAAACATCTTTTGTTCCTTTGTTTGGTAGAAGATATTCCCTTGCGAATGCTTGGGATATCCAACAAACTTCCACAGAACTTACTTTGCCTCGAGCTTGTCCGGATTTTTCTTTTTAGACATAGGCCGGACAACTCCAAATCTTAACATACTTAAGATATGGGCTCTTCGCATTCCATATCACATATGAAGTTGTAGGCAACTGATTTGATTTGAACCCTTATTCAATAGGTATGCAGCTTCTCAAGTGCATAACTCCCAAAAGGAAATAGGAAACTCGGTAGTTATCATCATAGAGCACACCATATCACATAGGGTGCTATTGCTCCGCCCCAATACACCGACGTGCCGTGGTGTATACGGAGGAGTAATGCTGAGAGAGAATCACATTCTCCTTTAGAATAGTCTAGGAATTCCGTGCTCAAGTATTCTCCTCCTTGATCTCATCAAAGGACATAATACTTATACCCGTATTTTGGTTCTTTACTTCTAACTTACATTCTGTGAATATCTCAAAAGGTTAGGACTTGTGTTTCAACAGGAACATATGTCTGAATCTTGAGAGATCATCAGAGAATGTAATGAAGTACAAAGAACCGGTCTTGGCATGTGTAGACTGGAGACTTTCATACATTAGCATGTATCAATCCCAAGAGTTTACTAACTCTTTCTCTGTTTCCAATAAACAGAGCTATGGTTATCTTATCTTTGTGACATGACCGACAAGTTTCACAAGATGTAAATTCAAACCAATTTAAATATGCATCTTAATGTAACTTCAGCTAGTCGGGTCGCATTGATATGACCTAGTCTACAATGCCTCAAGAAGGATTTGTTCATTTCTGAACTCTTCCTCTTGTGAGTGTTCTGTATACTAAGAACTGTAGTTTGATTTAAAACGTCTATACTTTTAGATAACGTGCCTGAACCGATCAACTATTGATATAGGAAATGTTCAAAACATTATCCAACAATACAAAATTATATCCTTTCTTTACCAATAAAGAGACTGATATGATGTTGTATATCAGGTTCGGTATCTAATAACATTCGTTCAGAATCAATGTATTCTCGTAATACAGGATGATAGTGACCAACAGACTTGGCTGCAACACTTGAATCGTTTTCTGTCTCATGAAACTTATCACCCGTTCTCAGTTCTCTACCTTTCTGTAGCCCATGTAACAGATTGCATATGCGGGATCCTGATCCGGTATCTCATACCCAGGACATAAAGGATACTGAGAAACAGTTCTCTGTAATGAACACACCCGAAGATGATGCATCAACATGCACTTTCTTCGTTTGGGCGGCACGGGAAATCTGGTATTCCCCAATTTCCTGCTCTGTCTTATAACAATTATAAGTAGGAGCGGGACCAACGTTCCCCAGCTCAGTATAACAAGCTGGTTTAGTCAATACATCTGTATTATTATCTTGATTAAGGCGTGATATGGTCGCTACCTGGAGAGAGAGAGAAGAAAACACTCAGCGTATGCTCTTGCAAGATTAGATTGGTTATCAATTTATCTAATCAGGATGTCTCCCACTGTTTTAGTCAAATCTTCCTTCAAACCCTAAAAGAAAAGACTAGCCGGGATTAATTACACGCTACAAGTTCGCCAATCTTTCAGCCAGGCCAGTGCCGGTATTTTGAGGGAGGTCCCCCGTGCTTTCGCACGAACCTAATTAAAGTAAACCTCGTTTTCCCAGGGGCGTAACCCCGTTGACACCTTTCTAGACACCTACTTGATCGGCTAATTGTAATGTGTATAACTCTCCCAGGAGTAACTCTTACTCGCAGCGGGTATCGGGATCCAACTATCTCATAGAAGGTATGCAATCTCATTGCAAATTTCAACACTTGAAATTCCCGATAATATTTTGCCCTAAGCCTCCTATGACCTTGACAAAGGCCAACAAACCATAGGCTGCTAGTCAAGTTCAACCCGTCATTTCTTGATTGAAGTAAACCCACCTGCACGGCCCTTGACAAAGTCCAACACGGTCGCACGACTACCCTAATCCAATCTGCATCATATGCATAAGCAGATAAGGACTATTCAGCTACCGCACACTACGCCTTGACAAAGGCCAACAAACGCAGCACGAATACTAAACAGTCCTTATCTGAAATGACGGAGGGCTACGACAGGTTTTTAAGAAAACCCTTTGCGTAATGAACTTCATATCGTTGTAGAATCGAGTGATTTTAAATGGAGTGTTTTTTAGGCTTTTCTAGTTTTGCTAAAAGGGTCACTCCCGGTGAAGGGATCGTCGACCCTTTCCTCATCGAATAAGGTGCGGGATATTTCACAAATATCACTATGCAAAACAAAAACTATAGAAGAAATCAAAAGACAAACTTAGTTTGTAGCATCTGCTAGTTTCACTAAAGAGGTCACTCCCGGTGAAGGGATCTCGGCTCTTTCCTTATCGAATAAGGTGCTGGATGTTCTACAAGGAACACCGCTATGCAAAGCAAAAACTAGAGCTACCAGTTTTTAAACAAGTTTCTACAACATCTTTAGGTTTCTTTTAGTTTCATTAATCTCATTAATGAAGTCCCATTTTTATTATGCTTCACAAGCATCTCTTTTGAAACGAAATCTGCAATATAACATATATCTTATATATATAATATAAACATTCGTCTCAGGCAGTAATATGATCTCATCACAGATCATAGCAGCAGAAGAACATATATGAAATATTGGATATACTAGGACGTCCGTGTTTTTAATACGAGCCTGTATAAAACACGGATTCCACGGTCGCGATGAATAGCCAAACCCATATCCCTAGACCCCTACGAGAGCGGCAAGCAACACTGCCAATTCTAGGGTTAGGAGACCCGGTCTCGACTCCTCGAGATGGTCTCCCACTGGACCCTAGAACCCGGTTACTTGTGCTCCCCGCCTTGGGTCTACCTAAAGCGGAAAAGTAAATAATATACAATGGTGACATCATCCTCAGCCCGGAAGTGCCCCAATAAAAGAATATTACATAAAAATGAATTTTACATGAAAGAGAAAGAAAAAACTCTCATCTCACATAAAACCCCCGGCTATTCAAACGCGACGATCCAATATAACATATCACAGCAACACATAATATCTTATATCATCAACGTAAGTAAGTATGCGTATCCCGATTGTCGTTGATGTATAGCAACGAAGCCGGCGATACACCACATACTACGCTTATGGTCACAGAAAAGAAAGTGTAAAACTACACTAGTTGGAATCCGCAACCTCCTTAGACATCGCATGCCTAACCAAATGAATTCCTTAGACATCGCATGCCTAACAATTATAAATCCCGCATTTTAGTCTCATTATCGAAAACTCTTTTCAATATTAAGTCGGGCAATTCAACAAGATTCCCGACATCCTGATTGAATGCTCGTCGCAAACTTTAGTAGACGGCCGCACCCCCGGATGCCATCGACGAAGTGTACTAAGGCGGAACACCGCTGCCGCGAGCACCCGAACGGATGCTTTTGGCGACGGGGTTCTCCTACAGTCACTTGGTCGGGGCTATGGGGCATGGCTGTCTATTAAGTTTACCCGGCGAGTATCCGCGTACGCTACGTGATTGCGACGGACTTTTGATCACATCAAAATTCCATGGCAACCGATCATCTGAGACTAAACTGCTATGTTTATAACATTCAAATTAGTTATCTCATAATTTCTTGTGGATTCCAAATATTGTATCACATTCCAGATAAATAGACAATGTTAAACTTTCCGATCGAATAATCAAACACCCAAGATTTCCCAAATATATCTCAACACTTGAAATCAGTTTAAAAACATCCATCACATGCCACAGTACCAATGGTCCAGCCGTAGAAGGGTCAAGCCAACGCCTCATATGTAGCACGCCGTACTGCCACAAACCCTAAGGTTCAGAGGCAGTTCAAGACGGTCACATAATCGAGTTAATGTTTGTTGTCTTCTAGAGGGTCCACGGCGTTACTTGCACGACTTAGAACGTTCTTAAACTACGGAAAAATCCAACGCTTGGAAATTTTTCGGCAGGGGAAAATGTGAGTTATTGATATCCGTTCGAACTTTTTAACACGTTCTAAAAATTACCCGGACAAACTAAACAAGGTTAAATTATCCGATCGAATTAACAAGTCCCCAATACAACCCTATAAAACTCAACACTTGAGTGGAATTAAAAAATTCCCAGAAAAAAATAACAAGAAAGGACCTAAGAATAAATATATGAAATACGAGGGACCAAATCATAATTTTGGCCGCGGAACCGCCGCCAAACACTTGGTTTGGCCGCGGTTCCGCGGTCATTTGAGCGTATTAATGGTCCGTACTTCACAGTAATTCTTAGTTTTTCCTGCTTTATTTTCTGAGTATTTTTAATCCATAAAAAATCACATTTTTAGAAAATGTCCAGAGAGGGGTATACTCGGGTGTGTCGGAGTTCGATCGGACTTTAAACTTCGCTCAGACTTCACCTAAAGCTCTAGCTTGGCTCTGATACCACTGTAGAGTTGCTAGGCACTGCCACAAGGGTGTACAAGGCATCAACCATGCTCGATTAAAATTTTAGCCGTGCCGAACAACCCAAAGCCGGATCTTTAAACTAGAAATTAGGCGAAAACGAACATGTTAAACACTTTAACACTAAGTGAGAAGGATTACAAGCTTTGTAGATCCGGTCCTTCATTTCAATAGCTCCGTGTAGATGTCCCCTTCGCTGCGATCGTGAACTCCGAACTCTAGAGAAGCTCCATAAGAAGAACGAACGTGCTTGCTTCGATGATTTCGAGGCCGAAGATGATCTACGTCGGGGAGACACTAACTCAAGCTATTCCTTCACTAGGTCATGAACTTTGTGATGTGAACACACTCTACCACATGGAAAGTGGTAGAGGATGAAGAAGTAGGAGGTGGGCTCACTTTAGAATTGATTTTCTCACTCTTTTTCTCATAGCACCATTAGAGCTTGAAAGCTTTTTCAAGGTGCTTGATGAAGAAGAAGAAGAAGGAATAATATTATCATATGAATTATCTCCACAATAATGTAACCATGGGTGAGTTAAGCTATCATGCTTATCTCATGTAGTGAATTGACCAAGGTATATGGTTAAGGGCAGGGTTAACTAAATATCCTTAAGAATGACAAGAGAGTTGACTTTGTCAATGTTTCCACAAGCTTCATGAAAGCTTGAGAACTTTGACAAAATCTTTCTCTTTTTTATTCTTAAGATATAAACAAAACCCTAATCTTTACCCTAATCTTGGTATAAGTCTCATACACCCATCTTTGTTGTATCATCAAGCATGACACAATCATATGTATACAAATATATATCACATATACACATGCACAATCAAGTGAGAAAATAAATCTTAAGTAAGCTAATACTAGTTAATGTAATGTAATATATCAAATATATAATTATACATTAAATTATTAAATCAACTCTTGATTTAATAACCCGGCTATAACCGATTAATATCATGTGCAACAACTTATCAAATCAACACTTGATCCGATAACCCGGCTATATCGCATACAACCGATCAATGTCACGAATCGCGAGAATAGAATACGGTATCTCATATTGTATTAATTTCGGTCCCGCACATATCACATATGTGCTCCTACTCCATTTCGCTTGAGCCAGGAAACCCTTGTGTAGGACTCCAAAGACTCGTCAATACGTCGGCAGTAGGTGATGACCATATCAAACACCCACAAGCCGCAAGTGGTCTGCTAAACGTAACGGCCACCCGGGTATTAAGCAAGCCTGTACATTCTCCTGCGAATCCAATCAGTAACACTCTCGTACAGTCCGGTCTCGTCATTTGATATGTTGCATATCTCGCCTAGGGTGGTAAACGTCAGACCACAGTAGCTCGATAAGTCGTGTCGATATGAGGTCTATAACAGTTCGAGAAACTACTGATAACACTTACCATTAAATCTCAACAACCCTGGCCAGGGATTTCCAGTTATAGCCAATCGAACACAGCACAACATCAACTTCCTATACCGGGAGAGACGAATCCCCTCCTATCGCTCATTGCCTCCATGTGATTCGGGATTGTATCCAAAAGCCACCTTTTTGCACGCCCTCTTGGACGTGGTATGATGGAAATCAAAGCACAGTGGGAATCACACAAGACTCTATGACGATCTCGGGTCAACAGACTACTCTGTACCAGTGTCACCGGAGAACTGCCATCTGACGTGAGGTATAATACCATCTGGGAGTTCTCGGCGAATCCGTCCAGTGTACCCAGTCTCCACTGAGCACCCGTACACCATCCTTGATGTCAAACACTGATGGATATGGGATCATCCATCGCCCATCATATTGGTCAAGATGCGTATACGCTAGTCTACTATGGTGCATCGATGCCCTGTCTCGATACACCCTCATCTCGGAACAGTTATAGGATGTACTCGTCGACTACCGTGGCCCTACTAGTATGATCTCATCATAGTTGCAATAGTCGAGTACATATCCTAAGGGCTTTATCAACATGTAACATAGTGACAATCAGAGTACATGTTAAGATAAAGTACAACCAGATAGCATACTATCATGTCGAGCAAGAAATTCCTCCCTATATATGTCCAAGCATACATTACAATATACATCGTATGTACAGTAATGGCCTTTAGGGCATACATATAACTAACAGTAAACACTCGTAGACACAGCAGGTTACAGTGACATTAAACTAGCACTAGAAATACGATATGTGCACAAAATGACCTTTTTAGTGTTCTAAACGATAACTACTAAGCAATACAACACTATAACAACCCAATTAACAGTGAGAGATCGTTACCTATCCACACTTGCTCAAAATCCTAGCTTTCTATGCTCCAAGTGATCACCATAGGCTTTGGATCAAGTTTAATGAAGGGTTTAGTGAGTTTTGTGGTGATTAGTGAGGGTTTAGCTTTGGTTTAGTGAAGAACAAGAGAGGGTTTCTGTTTGAGGGAGGTGAGGGTGTGAGAGAGATAATGAGATGAAGAAAAATGTTGTGAGAGTGAGAGAATGAGGTGAGTGTGAGGGTGTATGAGTGGGGGCGAGGGATGAGGGAATGAGGGGTGAGTTTAGAGAGAGCCAAGCCCTTCTCTCTCCTCATTTAATTCATGGCATGCTTGCCCATGCCTCATGATGTCTCTCTCCTCTCAAGTCAACATATTCAAACCTTATTTATTTTTAAAACTAAATTATTTAGATAAATACATATTACAACTTAATTGAAATGGGGTTAGGTGCCATGGCTACTTAAGCATGGTTAACCCCTAATTAACCCTAGGTTAACATGCACATGTGTGTGCAAGCCCGCAATAAATATTAATAAAATATTAATTAATTTTTATAAAATATTTGAAAACTATTTTGGTAAATTTTTTTATTAAAAATCCGCATTATCGCTTAATTAACACTAATCGCAAATCTAAGGTGTTACAATCTCCCCCCTTAAAGAAATTCGTCCCCGAATTTAAAAATCTTACTATGCGTACATTCAAATAGATGAGGGAATTTCTTCCGCATCTCGCACTCGGCCTCCCAAGTGACCTCTTCACTATTCGGGCTACGCCAAAGAACCTTCACAGATGGCAAGACGTTTGACCGAAGTTTCTTCACCTGCCAACCCAATATAACTACCGGCTGCTCGGCGAACGAAAGATCGCGCTCTAGCTGAATGGTCTAGTGCTGAATCATGTGAGAAAGGTCATGAAGGTATTTGCGAAGCATCAACATATGGAATACGGGGTGAATATCCAGAAAACTTGGTGGAAGTGCCAAACGATAGGCAACGGTACCAACTCTCTCAAGGATCTCGAAAGGACCTACAAATCTGGGACTAAGCTTCCCTTTCTTCCCAAATCTCATCACGCCCTTCATTGGAGAATTCCGTAGGGATACATAATCCCCCACTGCGAACTCGAGCCTGCGACGACGACGGTCGGCATAATACTTCTGTCTGCACTGGGCTGCTCTCATCCTATCCTGAATCAATTAAATTTTCTCCGTAGTATCTTGAACTAGCTGGGGTCCTAAAATCTTGCTCTCTCTAAGTTCGGTCCAACAGACTGGCGATCGACACTTTCTACCATACAAAGACTCAAAAGGTGGCATCTGAATCGTCTCCTGCTAATTGTTATTGTAGGAGAACTCTATCAATGGAAAGCGACGATTCCAACTGCTACCAAAATAAAGCACGCATGCACGAAGCATATCCTCCAGATTCTGTATAGTCCGCTCTGATTGACCTTCGGTCTACGGATGGAAAACGGTGCTAAAGCTCAAACGGGTACCCAAGGCTTCCTGTGGCTTCTGCCAAAGACGGCTAGTGAACTGGGTGCCCCTGTCAGATACGATGCATGTGGGAATGCCGTGCAACTCACAACCTCATCAATGTAAAACTGAGCATACTGAGCATAACCGAAAGTGGTCTTCACTGGAAGAAAGTGAGCCGCTTTCGTCAACCGGTCAACAATCACCCAAATGGAGTGATACCTTCGACTGGACCTGGGTAGACCAACAACGAAATCCATGGAGATCTGCTCCCATTTCCATTCCGGAACGGGTAAAGGCTGCAACTCTCATGCCGGTCTCTAATGCTCAGCCTTGACTTTCTGACAACTCAGGCACTTCGAAACGAAATCCAAAACATCATTCTTCATCCCTGTCCACCAGTAGATATCTCTCAAGTCACGATACATCTTAGTGGAACCAGGGTGAACACTGAAAGCTGAATGATGTCCCTGCTCTAGGATCTCGCGTCTCAACCTATCGGTATCAGGTACACACAAACGAGTCCCAAAACGTAGTACACCCTGGTCATCAATCTCAAATTCCGAATCTCTACCCTGCCGAACATGCTCACGAATCTCAGACAAACGGGCATCGGTGGGTTGTGCCTCACGAATACGATCAAGTAGAAGTGGACGGGCACGGACATGAGCTGTTAGTGTATATGCCCTAGAGGCCATTACTGTATCATACTAGCTTGTATATTACTTGATGGAAGCTTGGGATATTCACAGTTGTATAGACAATCTTGCTCAAAATGGTAGTATGCTACTTGGTTTGTCTCTACTTCAATATGTGCATGTGTTTCTTTTAGCATATCGCTTATATACATATTAGTAGAGCCCTTAGGATCTTTTCTTGATTACCAGCGTTGTAATGGTGCTCACACTCGTGGGGGCTGGGTAATCCATAAGCACATCCTTATACAGGTCCCTAGTCGTTGGACTATCGAGACAGGGCATCGATACTCCGGAGTAGACTAGCGTATGCGCTTCTCATCCCAGCGGGGGAGACGGTCTGTCCTACAGCCGTCAGTACGTCATACTTGAGATAGTATGTGGGTGCTCGTTAGGTTACGAGTACACTGGACAGGACTCGTCGGGAACTGTTGGTTAGTATTATACCTATCGTCAGTTATCAGTTCCCAGGTGACATGAGTACAGCTTAGTCCGTTGACTTGACACTGTCATTTCGCCTCGAGTGTGTTCCCACTGTACTTAGATTACTACCCTACCACGGCTCAAAGGAGTCGTGCAAGCAGGTAGTAGTTGGGTGCAGTCCCGAAGCACTTGGAGGCAGTGACGGTTAGACAGGATTCGTCTCTCCCGGTATTGGGGGTTGACATCGCGCTGTGTCTAGGAGAGCCATTACACAAGTAGTCCCTGGCCAGGGCAAGCGAGATATACCGGTAGGTTTCCAGTGTTATCTCAGGGTGTTCTAGGCTACACTCCGACATGACTTGTACCGCTATTAGGGGACTGACGTTCACCGCCCCCTAGGCCCGCCATGTGATGTATCAGACGAACAGAACGGACTGTACGGAGATTGTCACATACAGGCTCAGTAGGAGTTCGGATGGGTTTACCTCATCGGCCTTATTATCGACATCTATATGGGGACCGTTACGTACAGCTAGTGCCGCTTGCAGTCTGTGGTTAAACCCACTGCCAGCGTAGTGTCGAGTCTTTAGAGTCCCACACAGAGAGTTTCCCTGCACTGAGCGAAACGTGTAGAGGCCGTATGGTTTTAAGGCAGGGCTACGATCACTTACGTGCACTTGTGTGCGTATGCTGTTCGGGCAGGAAATACTAGTGGGCTTTGGTTTAAGCCAGATCCTGGTATTGCACTGATGGATTTGATTTGTCTTCTGTGCATTCGCATTCTACGGAATGCGGATGCGGGTGTGTATGCACAGTTTTGAGGAGCGATGAAGGAGGAGGTGCCCCATTAGGGTTTTTGCAGTTGGTTCGGCCAAAACCGTAATATGGCACACTCATTAGGGTTTTGACAATTCGTTTGGTCAAAACCGTTATGAGCCGGAGACATTGTTTACTAATGCTATTAGTGATAGATTTGTGATGGCTAATTGCATTGACCATTTGACCACTTAGACCTCTCTTGACTTTGTTGACCCGTTGACCGTGTTGACCATTGACCTTCAAGAGGGATCTACACTCTTCTTTCATTTTCTTTATAATTCTTGAGTTATGATAATGGTCAATTCAATATGCCATCAACTTTATCATGATAGGATTAGTAATGATGAGATTAGTGTATTATTGCAACCATGGTTCATTTCATTTGGCTTAATCCTTTTCATTATTCTCTTCTCATTCTCTCTCTTGAAATGAGAAGAAAAGAAAAGCTCCATGGTTGCTAAACTTTCTCCTTCTTCCTCCTCCTCTTGATCTCTTCTTTTGATCTCATGTGTTGAGAGAAAAAGAATCCACATAGACAAACACTTCCATCTTTCTCTTCTACAAAACCTAAGGCATTTAGTTTAGCAATCTCTTTGCCCTAGTTGCCTTGGCTTGAGACGGAGCTTAGTGTACAACTCTCGGGTGGATCATCTTCGACTCAAGAAGGCCGCGGAGGTGCCCAAGGTCCGGATCGACGCTTGGAGCTTGGATGGACGAGTGGGACAGCGGAACGAAGACCCGAAGGACCGGTTCCGTGAGGTATACTTTCTACAATATAGTAGCTAAAACCTCTAGTTGTTTGCTAGTTTCATGTTTAGCCAAGATCCTTTCTTTTGAGTCCATGTTGCCTTGCGCCAAATCATTATTTTTTGCCGTTTCCGCCTCCCCGTAAGAACCGGGGTGAGCAACGTGGACTTACAGTGGTATCAGAGCCTAGCTAAACATAAACTAGTAAGTTAGCAAAGTGTTTAGAATATCGATCGGAAAAAAGTCGCAAAACACGTCCGCAAAACCTCAAGTTTCTGTCGATTTTCATACTGCTCAAAAAGTGATTTAAAATATATGAAAAATTGTCTCAGGGTTTTGTGAAAACACTGCAGAAAAACGATCCAGTGAATCGATCAAACGACCGTGGTTCCGCGGCATAGACATGCTCATTGCCGCGGTTCCGCCGCCGTTTTGACTCGGCACTGGATCGGATTTTGTGCAGTGTTTTAGTTTGGCTGTTTTGGGATTTTTAATACATGTTTTTTCTACCCAGATTTTCCAGACAGCAAATTGACTTTTGGGGTGGTTAAAAATCCGTATTTTGATCGATATTCCATAAACTTTGGCTAATGCATATTTTCTGTGATGTGATATATGTATTGAACGTCCGCTAATCGCTATACGTCGATTAGTGGGGGTTATACATATCTTTGATCTGTAATGTTGTTGGTTTGTGTATATGAACTCGGTGGATTATCGCGGATGAATAGCCGGGAATGGGTGTGAGATGAGAGTTTCTTTTTCTTTCATTCATTGTAAAAGTTGTAATTTGATGTAATATTATTTGTTTGGCCGCACAACCGGGTCGGGGTTGTAGCCGTCATTGTATAATTTCGTTTTACTATTTTTTGCTCCTAGGATAGACCCAAGGTGGGGTGCACAAACTACCGGGTATCTCGAAGTGCCGAGTGGCCTACTCACGGTGTTGAGGGAGGTTGCTTCGCTTCGGGTACTTGGCGGGTAGTTTGCCACCCCCGTAGGGGTCTAGGGTGGGGTTTGACTATTCATCGCGACCGTGTAATCCGCTTTTCGTTGCAGGCTCGAATGAATCGCGGATGCCTAGCATATCCAAAGTGTTCATCTGTGATCTGTAATGGCTATCATTGTTATATATCTATATATATAATAACTATTTAGGTGTTGCTTATGTTTTGCATCCGCGCTAGTCCAGCCCCCGCTCTGTCGTTAGTTAAGTAACCTAACGGGTGATGACGGGGCCCCGTGGCGAATGCGGATGGCATAAGCGTACACCATATTTTGGTTGTTTTCTGCAATGGTAGGATTAAATGATGGGACTCATTAAAAGAACTAATGCAAGAAAATAAACCAAGTAAAAGTCGTTGGAACACTTTCAAAACCACTCGGTTCTTTTCAAAAACCAGCTTTTTAAACGCGGAGCTTGAACCACTCCTTTTAAAAGCAATCTCGTTCCATCGATTATATCAAGTTCACTATGTTCACGGTTTCGCCAAAACCATTCGTAGCCCTCCGTCATTTCGGTAAATATTCAGTAGTATTCAAGCTATGTATTTTGACCTTCGCCAAGGCATAGTGATTGGTAGCTGCTGAATATTTATCTGTAGCATAGATAGATGCGTTGGTTTGGGACAGTCGTTCTACTATTTTGGCCTTCGTCAAGGGTATGTACGGGTGGGTTCAAATTAACCTGGATAATGACGGGTAGAACTTGACATGTGACTTATGATATGTTGGCCTTCGTCAAGGTCATAAGAGCATGGGGCAAAAATCCACATCGGGAGTTTCAAAAGTACTGAAACTTGCTAGCGCTGCATACCATTTGGAGTGTGATGAATCTGGTAGGATTCCTTCGGTTTTGTCACGCAATGATATTTGGATCCCGATCCTACTGTGAGTATATGCTACTCCTCGGGAACTTTCTCACTTAACGATCAATGCTATAAACCAAGTAGGTGTCTAGAAAGGTGTTAGCGGGGCTACGCCTACAGGAAAAAGAAGTTACTTAATTAAGGAACTTCGCGAAAGCGTTGGAAAACCTCCCACGAAGTACCGACACTGGCCTGGCTGAACGGTTAAGCAAGTATTATACAGTGAGATTGATCCTGACTAATTCTTCTTTTATGGTTTGAGGAGGGATTCGAGAGACAGTGGGAGCCATCCTGTTTAGATAAATTAAAAACCAATCTAAACTTGCAAGAGCATCATGCTGAGTGTTTTCTTCTCTCTCTCTTAATTGCAGCGACCAAGTGACCGTACCTAGGTTACATCTAGATAATAAAATGACTGAATCTGACTGTTATGACTGGCAAAGGTCTGTCCAGATGTCCATTGCCCATGACAAGCTGGGACACCTCTTGACTGATCCAACCCCTGCCGTCTCAGGTCCAGTTTCCCTTCTCACGGATATTGATATCCGTAGGACATCGGAAGAAGACTGTGCGAAAGCCAAGTGCCTCGTATTAGCCTCAGTTGATGGTATATACCAGAGGCATCACGAGAAGATGGACTCAGCTTCTATCTTCCTCCATAACAAAGTTTTATATGGAGAGCAATCTCGTATCGCAAGATATGAGACCTCGAACGAATTGCTTCCAGCGAGGTTGGCTATCGGGTCATCTGTAGGGGGCAACGTCCTTACAGAGGCCAGCTCTTTTGAGCTCTCGGACCTGAAGACCACGTTGAAGAACGGGTCAGATACTGACTTAGTTCAACAGTCTCTACCTACTACCCTGAAGGAAACCAGGGAAGTAGAAAGAAAGGGAAAGGCAGAAGTTTCGGGAATGGATACAGTAAAAGAGGGATGTTCCTATTGTTACGAGAATGAACATGGGCAGAAGGATTGCAGGGCTTGCAAAGCCAGTAGCCAGAATTCGAAGCATGTTGTGGCTTCGGCTTCGGGTGTGTTTGTAATAGAGAACTGTATGTCAGTTAACCCTACTTCCTAGGTATTGGATACCGGATTAGGATCTCATATATGTAATTCGTTACAGGCTCTGAGAAACCGTAGGGTTATCAGGAAAGGTGATATGACTCTCAGGGTTGCTAACGGAATGAGCATGTATACTGTATCCGTAGGGGAATATCATCTAGGACTGACAACTGGGCAGATATTGATTCTGCGTGACTGTTTTTATGTACCAGGTGTGACTTGTAACATCATATCTGTATCCTTACTTTCTAAGGAAGGATATGATTTTACTTTTGTAAGCGATGTAGTAAACATCCACCTAAATCAAGTACTGATTGGGTCAGGTACATTGAAATATGGTATATACGTTTTGAATCAAGCTCAGGTCTTCAGTATCCAGAACACACTTAAAAGAAAGTCTCCGGAATTAAATCAGGCTTTATTATGGCATTGTAGACTGGGTCACATTAATGAGACACGGTTGACAAAGTTACATAAAGAAGGATACTTGGATCCGTTCGAGTACCAGTCTTATGCTACTTGTGAATCTTGTCTCATGGGAAAGATGACAAAGACTCCGTTCATTGGACACGGAGAAAGAGCGAGCGAGCTCTTGGGACTCATAGATAGTGATGTATGTGGTCCGATGTCTACACATGCGCGAAGTGGTTATTCATACTTCATTACTTTCACAGATGATTTCTCTAGGTATGGGCATGTCTTCTTGATGAAGCACAAATCCGAGGCCTTTGAGAAATTTCAGGAATATAAGAATGAAGTTGAAAAACAAACAGGCAAAAGTATCAAGACACTGAGATCTGATCGAGGTGGTGAATACTTGAGTGCCGAGTTTCTGGGCTACTTAAAAGAGAATGGAATTCTCTCTCAGCTTACTCCTCCATACACACCACAACACAACGGTGTATCAGAAAGGCGGAATCGAACCCTATTGGATATGGTTCGTTCCATGATGAGTAAGGCTGAGTTACCGCGGTCCTTCTGGGGTTATGCACTAGAATCAGCTGCATATCTTTTGAACAAGGTTCCCTCCAAGACTGTGCCTACCACACTATATCAGATGTGGTGTGGGAAGAAACCCTGTCTTAAGTATCTGAAGATATGGGGATGTCCAGCTTTTGTAAAAAAGCAGCATGCGGACAAGCTCGAGGCACGCTCAGCACTGTGTAAGTTTGTGGGATGCCTAAAGAACTCCAGGGGGTATTTTTTCTATTACGCAGAGGAACAAAAGGTTTTTGTTTCTCGTCATGCCCACTTTCTGGAACATCAGTTTTTAGAAAAAGAAGCAAGTGGGAGCGTAGTAGAACTGGAAGAAATTCCAGAACCACAAGCTGTTACTGAAACCTTGGTAGAACTAGAAGGTTCAGGAGAACCGGACATCCCAGCGCCACTCCGCAGGAGCAGTAGGCAGTCTCATCCGCCCGAGAGATACTATGGTTTTCTCATTGACGGGGATAGAGAAGATTGCACTATGGATTATGGTGAACCTACTAGCTTCCAGCAAGCCATTCAGAGCGGCGACTCGGTAAAATGGCTGGATGCAATGCGGGCCGAGATGGAGTCCATGTACACCAACAAAGTTTGGACTTTGGACTTTGCTCCAGAAGGGGTAGAACCCGTAGGCTGCAAATGGATCTTCAGAAAGAAGATTGGTGTAGATGGGCAGGTTGAGACCTATAAAGCTAGACTTGTTGCAAAGGGTTTCCGTCAAAGACCTGGTTTGGACTATGACGAGACCTTTTCTCCAGTGGCTATGCTGAAATCCATTCGGATCCTTCTTGCCATTGCTGCCTTCCACGATTATGAAATCTGGCAGAAGGAAGTAAAGACGGCTTTCCTAAATGGAAATTTGGAAGAGTGCGTCTATATGGATTAGCCGGAGGGATTCATTCAGAGTGGGAGCAGCGGTAGAGTGTGCAAGTTGCTAAAGTCCATCTATGGACTTAAGCAGGCATCGCGGAGTTAGAACATCTGCTTTGATGATCCTGTCAAAGAATTCGACTTTATCAAAAACCCAGATGAACCATGCATTTACAGTAAGATTGTAGGGAGAACTGTAGTATTCCTCGTCTTGTACGTGGATGACATTCTCCTAATAGAAAATGATATTCCTATGCTACAGTCAGTCAAAGGATTCTTGTCGCAGAGGTTCTCCATGAAGGACCTGGGCGATGCCAACTACATTCTGGGAATCCAGATCTATCGTGATAGATCTAAGAGGATGTTGGGACTTTCACAGTCAAGGTACATCGACACCATACTGAGAAGATTCAGTATGGAAGATTCCAAGCGCGGTAATTTACCGGCTTGTCACGGGATCACCCTCTCCAAAGAGATGTCTCCCAAGACTGATTTGGAGAGGGATCGCATGTCTATTATACCCTACGCTTCTGCGGTAGGCTCTATAATGTATGCGATGTTATGTACCAGACCAGATGTAGCATACGCATTGAGCGTTGTAAGCCGGTATCAGTCAAACCCAGGGGAGAAACACTGGATAGCGGTAAAGAACATTCTCAAGTACCTGAGAAGGACTAAGGAGATGTTCTTGGTGTATGGCGGAAAAGACCTCCAGCTCGAGGCCTTTGCTGACTCCAGCTTCCAGAGTGACAAGGATGACTCCATGTCCATGTCGGGCTATGTCTTTACCCTCAATGGAGGGGCGGTTTGCTGGAAGAGTTCCAAGCAGGAGACCATAGCTGACTCAACTATGGAAGCGGAGTACATAGCTGCTTGCGATGCCGCAAAGGAAGCTGTCAGGATGAAGAAGTTCCTCACGGAGCTTCAGGTGGTTCCTACCATTTTTGATCCAATACCGCTGTATTGCGACAACAACGGAGCTACAGCTTTAGCGAAGGAACCCAGGTCCCATCAGAAGTCCAGGCGCATTTTGAGGCGGTACCACTTGATCAGGGAGATCGAAGATCGCCGGGAGATCGAGGTGAAGAGAGTAAATACGGAGAACAACACTGCAGATCCACTCACAAAGGCCCTACCCCAGACTCAGTTCGAGCGGCTGATCGAGATGATAGGTCTTCGATACGCCAGTATATAGCCTTAGTGCATGTGGGAGATTGTTAGGGTATATGCCGTAGAGGCCATTACTGTATCATACTAGCTTGTATATTACTTGATGGAAGCTTGGGATATTCACAGTTGTATAGACAATCTTTCTCAAAATGGTAGTATGCTACTTGGTTTGTCTCTACTTCAATGTGTGCATGTGTTTCTTTTAGCATATCGCTTATATACATATTAGTAGAGCCCTTAGGATCTTTGCTTGATTACCAGCGTTGTGATGGCGCTCACACTCGTGGGGGCTGGGAAATCTATAAGCACATCCTTATACAGGTCCCTAGTCGTTGGACTATCGAGACAGGGCATCAATACTCCGGAGTAGACTAGCGTATGCGCTTCTCATCCCAGCGGGGGAGACGGTCTGTCCCACAGCCGTCAGTACGTCGTACTTGAGATAGTATGTGGGTGATCGTTAGGTTACAAGTACACTGGACAGGACTCGTCGGGAACTGTTGGTTAGTATTATACCTATCGTCAGTTATCAGTTCCCAGGTGACATGAGTACATCTTAGTCCGCTGACTTGACACTGTCATTTCGCCTCGAGTGTGTTCCTACTGTACTTAGATTACTACCCTACCACGGCTCAAAGGAGTCATGCAAACAGGTAGTAGTTGGGTGCAGTCCCGAAGCACTTGGAGGCAGTGACGGTTAGACAGGATTCGTCTCTCCCGGTATTGGGGGTTGACATCGCGCTGTGTCTAGGAGAGCCATTACACAAGTAGTCCCTGTCCAGGGCAAGCGAGATATACTGGTAGGTTTCCAGTGTTATCTCAGGGTGTTCTGGGCTACACTCCGACACGACTTGTACCGCTATTAGGGGATAGACGTTCACCGCCCCCTAGGACCGCCATGCGATGTATCAGACGAACAGACCGGACTGTACGGAGATTGTCACATACAGGCTCAGTAGGAGTTCGGATAGGTTTACCTCATCGGCCTTATTATCGACATCTACCTGGGGACCGTTACGTACAGCTAGTGCCGCTTGCAGTCTGTGGTTAAACCCACTGCCAGCGTAGTGTCGCGTCTTTAGAGTCCCACACAGAGAGTTTCCTTGCACTGAGCGAAACGTGTAGAGGCCGTATGGTTTTACGGCAGGGCTACGATCACTTACGTGCACTTGTGTGCGTATGCTGTTCGGGCAGGAAATACTAGTGGGCTTTGGTTTAAGCCAGATCCTGGTATTGCAATGATGGATTTGATTTGTCTTCTGTGCATTCGCATTCTACAGAATGCGGATGCGGGTGTGTATGCACAGTTTTGAGGAGCGATGAAGGAGGTGGTGCCCCATTAGGGTTTTTGCAGTTGGTTCGGCCAAAACCGTAATATGGCACACTCATTACGGTTTTGACAATTCGTTTGGTCAAAACCGTTATGAGCCGGAGATTAGTGATAGATTTGTGATGGCTAATTGCATTGACCATTTGACCACTTAGACCTCTCTTGACTTTGTTGACCCGTTGACCGTGTTGACCATTGACCTTCAAGAGGGATCTACACTCTTCTTGCATTTTCTTTATAATTCTTGAGTTATGATAATGGTCAATTCAATGTGCCATCAACTTTATCAAGATAGGATTAGTAATGATGAGATTAGTGTATTATTGCGACCATGGTTCATTTCATTTGGCTTAATCCTTTTCATTATTCTCTTCTCATTCTCTCTCTTGAAATGAGAAGAAAAGAAAAGCTCCATGGTTGCTAAACTTTCTCCTTCTTCTTCCTCCTCTTGATCTCTTCTTTTGATCTCATGTGTTGAGAGAAAAAGAATCCACATAGACAAACACTTCCATCTTTCTCTTCTACACAGCCTAAGGCATTTAGATTAGCAATCTCTTTGCCCTAGTTGCCTTGGCTTGAGGCGGAGCTTAGTGTACAACTCTCGGGTGGATCGTCTTCGACTCAAGAAGGCCGCGGAGATGCCCAAGGTCCGGATCGACGCTTGGAGCTTGGATGGACGAGTGGGACAGCGGAACGAAGATCCGAAGGACCGGTTCCGTGAGGTATACTTTCTACAGCATAGTAGGTAAAACCTCTAGTTGTTTGCTAGTTTCATGTTTAGCCAAGATCCTTGCTTTTGAGTCCATGTTGCCTTGCGCCAAATCATTGTTTTTTGCCGTTTCCGCCTCCCCGTAAGAACCGGGGTGAGCAACGTGGACTTACATGAGCAAGCTGTCCCTCAGTGGAAGTGAACTCAAACTGTACTCTACTGTCACACAAGATCTGCCAATCTACAGAAGACTGTCTCTGAAATGCGCTCAATTGGGAAAAGCTACCCCCGGGCCTACGACTCAAGCATCGGCTAGCACATTCGCCTTGCCCGGGTGATAAAGGATCTCACAATCATAATCCTTCACAAGTTCCATCCAACGGCTTCGTCTCAAATTCAGATCCCGCTGCTGGAAGATGTACTTTAAGCTCCGGTGGTCAGTGAAAATCTGACACGACTCTCCGTACAAGTATTGTCTCTAAATCTTAAGCGCAAAGACCACCGCGGCCATCTCAATATCATGAGTGGGATAATTCTGCTCGTACTTCTTCAACTGCCGGGAAGCATAAGGGATAACTCTATCATGCTGCATCAGTACATAATCGAGCCCCACTCGTGAAGCATCACAGTAAACGACATAGCCGTCCGATCCAGAAGGCAAAGATAAAACTGGTGCAGTCGTCAACTGCTGAAAACTCTGCTGGCATGCCTCAGTCCAAAGAAAAGGAACTCCCTTCCTGGTCAGTCCGGTCAGCGGTGCAGTAATACTCGAGAAGTCCTGCAAGAAACGACGGTAATAACCGGCTAAGCCTAAAAAGCTGCGGACCTCTGTCACTGATACAGGTCTGGGCCAAAGCTGTACGACCTCGATCTTCTTCGGGTCCACACGAATACCGTCTCCCATAACCACATGACCAAGGAAGTCAACACTATCAAGCCAGAAGGCACACTTCGAGAATTTAGCAAACAGCTGGTGCTCTCACAATATCTGCAAAGCAATCCTCAAGTGATTCTCATGCTCCTCTCGACTCTTGGAATAAACCAGAATGTCATCAATAAACACAATAATAAACTGGTCGAGGAACGACCTGAAAATCCGGTTCATCAAATCCATGAACGCTGCTGGGGCATTGGTGAGTCCGAACGACATCACCAAAAACACATAATGCCCGTAGCGCGTACGAAAATCAGCCTTCGGAACGTAATCCTTCCGAACCCGCAACTGATGATAACCTGATCTCAAATCAATCTTGGAAAAATTTCCCGCACCTTGGAGCTGATCAAACAAATCGTCAATGCGAGGTAAAGGATACCTATTCTGCACCGTAACTCGGTTCAATTGACGATAATCAATGCACAACCTCAAATTGCCGTCCTTCTTCTTGACGAGCAGAACAGGAGCACTCGAAGGAGAAATTCTCGGATGTACAGGTCCTCTATCAAGCAACTCTTGTAGCTGATCCTTAAGCTTCTTATGCTCCGCCGGGGCCATCCGGTAAGGCGGTATAGAAATAGGCCCCGTGCTGGGGATCAGATCAATGCAAAACTCAATCTCGCGCTCTAGCGGCAATCCAGGTAACTTATCGGGAAAAATGTCGGGAAACTCTCATACGATAGGAACCCAGTCCAACGGATCTACTGTGGCTCCGGTATAACGAATGAAAGGCAAGAATCCCTGACATCCTCTCCTCAAAAGCCGACTAGCACAAAAGGCAGAAATCAAACTGTGAGGGGCGGCACCACGGTCCCCCTGCACAATAAGAACTGACTCGCCGGGAAAACAAAACTTTACTGTCTTCTCGCGGCAGTCCACAGACGCATAGCAAGTAGCTAACCAGTCCATGCCAAGGAGAACATCAAAGTACAACATCTCAAGAAGGATCAAGTCGATGGACGACTCTCTATCTCTAATACGGATGACACACGATCGAAACACGTATCGCGCAACAAACGACCCCCCAACAGGGGTAGTCACAACAAGCGGCTGATCTAGCAAACGCGACTCTTAGCCCAACCTAGGCACAAAGTGTGTAGAAACATACGAGTGCGTAGATCCCGGATCAAAAAAAATGTGTGCATCAAAAGAACATACGGAAAGAGTACCTGAAACTACTGCATTGGATGCCTGCGCGTCCTGATTAGTCAAAGCAAATACTCATGCGTGCCCTCTACCTGCAACTGGCTGTCCTTCGCCTCTGCCACCCCGTCCTCTCTGAACAAACCCTCTACGACTATGACTTCTCTGAGCATAAGTCTGATGCGGAGCAACAACAATCGTAGGAGGCAACGCTCTCTGAGGTGAAGGTGGTAAGGTAACATGTGGAACCACTGCCTCTCTCTGGCGTATCTCAGTACAATCTCTGATGCGGTGATAGGGACTGCCACACCCAAAACATCCAGGCGATGACTGCTGACCCTGTGGGTATAAACTATATGTCTGGCCCCGTCTAATTCTCCGACTACCCGCACGACCTATAGCGAATCCACCGCGGCCTCTGCCAAACTGCCTCTGCACTGATAAATCGGTACGAATCCTCTTCGGTTCCGGAATGACCAACGTCTCAAAAATACGCTCCTCTACCAATAGGGCTGCATCCACTGCGGCTGTGTATGTATCGAAATGTTGGGCGCCGATAGAGAGGAATAACTGGGTATTCAGGCCTCGAACAAATCTCTTGATCCGCATCTCCTCAGTGTCCACCAAATATGGGGCATACACATATAGCTTGGTAAACTGAACATCGTACTTTGCCACCGTCATACTCCGAGTCTGGTGTAACGACTCAAAATTGCGAGCTCGAGCATTCCAGATGCTCTGCGGAAAAAACCGGGAAAGAAAAACCGTCACAAACTCAGCCCACGTCATAGGAGAAAGACCTGCGGCTCTGCCCCTCTCTAAAGACTCGCACCATTTCTGGGCAAGACCTTCAAGACGAAAACTCACGAACTCTACCCATCTCACGTCGGAGCATCTCAGTGAATGACATATCCTGGCCATCCGATCGATAAATGACTACAGATCCTCAGCTGCATCAGTGCCGGTGAAAACCGGAGGCTTCAGCCTCATGAACTCGGAAAATGATACGGTAATAACCTCCGTAGCTGCAGGTACGACTGCCTGAACAGTAGGCACCATCGCGGTCCCTGTAACAGGTGGGACAATCTCCTGTCGTTGTGCTCGACTGGCCTCAACTAATGATCCCATCATCTGGCGCAAATCCTGCATACCGGCCTCTTGTTAGTTATATATATGCCCTAGAGGCCATTGTTGTACATATGATGTATATTATAGTGGATGCTTGGATATATATAGAGATGACTTTCTTGCTCGATATGATAGTATGCTATCTGGTTTCACTTTGTCTTAACATGTTGATTTGTATTGGGTTACTGTCTTGCTCTCACATGTTGATATAGCCCTTAGGATATATATTCGACTACTAGGACTATGATGCAGATCATACTAGTAGGGCCAGGGTAGTACAAGAGTACATCCTATAACTATTCCTAGTCGAGGGAGTATCGAGACAGGGCATCGATACTCCAGAGTAGACTGGCGTATACGCTTCTCGACCCATATGATAGGCGATGGATGATCCCATATCCATTGGTGTTTGACATCAGAGAAGGTATATGGGTGCTCATTGGAGACTGGGTACACTGAACGGACTCGTCGAGAACTCCTAGATGGTATTATACCTATCGTTAGATAGCAGTTCTCTGGTGACACTGGTACAGGTTAGTCTGTAGACCTGAGATCGTCATAGAGTCTTGTGTGATTCCCATAGTGCTTTGATTTCCACCTTACGACGTTCATGAGAACGTGCAAAACGGTGGATTTTGGGTACAGTCCCGAATCACATGGAGGCAATGAGCGATAGGAGGGGTTTCGTCTCTCCAGGTATTGGGGGTTGATGTTGCGTTGTGTTTGATTGGCTATAACTGGAAGTCCTTGGCCAGGGCTGATATGGAGATCTACTGGTTAGTATTATCAGTAGTTTCTTGACCCGTTATGAGCCTCACATTGACACGACTTATCGGTTACTGGGGTCTGACGTTTACCATCCCTAGACTAGATATGCGACATATCAGACGAAGAGACCGGACTGTACGGTAGTGTTACTGATTGGATTCACAGGAGTGTGTGCAGGCTTGCTTGTTGATCTTCTGATCGCTCAATACCCGGGTGGCTGTTATGTTTAGCTGACTGCTTGCAGCTTGTTGGTGTTTGATATGATCATCACCTACTGCCGGCGTATTGACGATTCTTTAGAGTCCTACACAGAGGTTTCCTGGCTCAGGCAAAACGGAGTAGGAGCACATTTGTGATATGCACGGGACCGAGAATAATACGTGCATGTGATACCGTATTCGATTCTCGCGATATGTGATATCGGCCGGGTATATATGATATAGCCGGCTCATCGGATCAAGTATTGATTCGATGAACCGATACATATTATATTAGTCGGTTATTTGCAAAATAGCCGGATTATCGGATCAAGTGTTGATTCGATAATTTAATGTATAATTATATATTTGATATATTACATTACATTAACTAATATAAGCTCACTTAAACGATTCTTTTTCTCACTTGATGATACATTGATATATATATATATATATATATGTGTGTGTGATATATGTTAATTGTATTATTTTCTTTTGTTACATTATATATTATATATGTGATATATAATATTGTAACATGTTAGGGTTACAAATGCAAGTTGGGTTTATGAGATAAACCATGCTAGGGTTTAAATTTGGGTTAACATTTTCTTTTTAGTTAATTCTAATTTGTATGGATATTGTTTAGATATTTATCCATGTTGACTTTGTCCACCCTCTTAGATATTTGCTAGATATTTGTTAACCTAACCTTTTAACCCTAGCCTATGGTTTATTCTCTACAAGGGTTAAGCATGCCATGCTTATCCTATGGTTGCTTTTCTAACCTCAACAATAATTCATTCATCACACTTCATCTTCTTCTTCCTCTCAAAAAAACTTTCTAGCTTTTTATTCTGTGATGATTGTTTGTGAGAAAAAGAAAACAAAAGAGAGAAAAATTCTTACTTCATCATCCTCATCTATTCTAGCCACTTAGATTAGGGTGTTTGCTTCACTAATACCTCATTAGTGTAGTGAATGCTTGGGTTTGTGTTTTTCAAGGTAGATCATCTTGGATTGTGAAGTCTTCAAGCAAGGATTTCTCATTCACCTCATGGAGCCTCTCTAGAGTCCGGTAGCATGATGATCGCAGCGAAGGGACCTCAACTCGGAGTTTATGAAGCGAAGGAACGGACTACAAATGTTGTAATCCTAACTCTTAGATGTTAAGTTGTTAACATGAATGTTTAGTTTGATTCTCTAGTTAAAGATTCATGGCTAGCGTTATCTAGAACGACAAAAATTTGAAATTGGCATGGACGATGCCTCCCCAAACCTTACTTCCGTTGTAGGTATCCCAACAGTTGTATCAGAGCCTAGTTAGAGAATTAAACGGATAAGTGTAGGATTACGAAACCGAAACAACTCCGCAACACCCGACATCAAACCCTAGTTTATGTAAATTTTTTCGGAGTGTCAAATTTTTTTTTTAAATAATTGCAGAATGATGTATGAGATATATAATGAACACTGTACAAAATTCACCCCATTCCCTCGGAATTGGGCGGGCCACACCATGTTCAAAACCGGCCACCTCAGACAGCACAGGGCTGAAATTTTTACCTTGTTTAAGGCTCTGGGTTTTGGTACTTTAGGTGTTGTTTGTTTTTGCTAATTTTTCATGTGATGTTATCTTTTAGCAAAGGAAATTCAGAGTATTTCGTATTCGTAATTCTAGATTTTGTTTCGGTTATTTTAGACGGTGTTAAAAAGTTTGATCGGATATCAAATACCCACTTTAACCATTTCCGGAAAATTTTCAAGTGTTGGATTTTTCCTTCGTTAAAGAACATTCAAATATCGTGCAAGTGATGCGGTGAACCCTCTAGAAGAAAAAAACCTTAACTCGATTTTGTGACTGTCAAAACCGCCACTAAACCCTAGGGTTTGTGGTAGTTTAGCGGTGCCACAAGTGAGGCATTGGTTGACCCTTCTACGACTGGTTCATTGCTATTGTGGCATGTGATGGATACTTCTAAACTACGCTCAAGTGTTGAGCTTTTGGAAATTTTTGGGTGTTTGTTGATTCGATCGGAATCTTTAACGTCGTCTAGTTTTTTCTGTAATGTGATACAATATATGGAATTCATATAGTTAGGCATGAAATTCGTAATATGTGATATTTCGGGTTTACGATGTCTAAAGTGATTGTGGATTCCAAATGTTGTAGTTTTTCATTTTCTTTTCTGCGACCGTAAGTGCAATATGTGGTGTATCACTGGTTTCGTTGCTATACATCAACGACAATTTGGATACGCATATTTACTTACGTTGATGATCTGTGATGTTATGTGTTGCTGTGATATGTTCTATTGGATCGTCGTGTTTTGAATAGCCGGGGGTTTTATGTGAGATAAGGGTTTTTATTTTCATTCATGTAAAATTCATTGTATGTAATATTAATTTATTTGGGCACTTCCGGGTTGAGGATGATGTCACCATTGTATATTATTTACTTTTCCGCATTAGAATAGACCTAAGGAGGGGAGGTCAAGTAACCGGGTGTTAGGGTCCAGTGGGAGGCCATCTCGAGGAGTCGAGACCGGGTCTCCTAACCCTAGAATTGGGAGGGTTGCTTGCCGCTCTCATAGGGGTCTAGGGATGTGGGTTTGGATATTCATCGTAACCGTGGAATCTGTGTTTTATACAGGCTCAAAATAAAACACGGAGCTCTCAGTATATCCAATATTTCATATGTTATCTTCTGCTGCTGATATACTATGATGTGATCATTTTATTTGTGTGAGAGGAATGATTTATTATTATATATATGATATATAATAAACGTTGCTTATGTTTTGCACCCGCGCTAGTCCCGCCCCGGTATGCCGTTAGTTAAGTAACCTAACGGTACATAACGGGACACTGTGACGAATGCGGATGGCATAAGCGTACGTTGTATTTTCGTTTCTTCTGTGATGCTTAGGAAGCATAAATGATGGGACATCATTAATGAGATTAATGAAAGAAAAGAAACCTAAAAGATGTTGTAGAATCAAATTTATAAAAAGGGTAGCTCTAGTTTTTGCTTTGCATAGCGGTATTCCTTTTAGAATATCCAGCACCTTATTCGATAAGGAAAGAGCCGAGATCCTTTCACCGGGAGTGGCCTCTTTAGCGAAATTAGCAGATGCTACAACTCACTCGGTTTTGTTTTTGATTGCTTCTATAGTTCTTGCTTTGCATAGCGGTATTTGTGAAATATCCTGCACCTTATTCGATAAGGAAAGAGCCGAGATCTCTTCACCGGGAGTGACCTCTTTAGCGAAACTAGTAAAAGCCTAAAAAACACTCCTTTTCAAAATCACTTGTTTCTACTACGATATCAAGTTCATTACGCTCATGGTTTTCTTAAAAACCTGCGTAACCCTCCGTCATTTCAGATAAGTGCTACTTAGTATTCTTGCTACGTTTGTTGGCCTCTGTCAAGGCGTAGTGTGTAGTAGCTAACTAGTGTTTATCTGCTACATAAGATGAGATTGGATTAGGGTAGTCGTACAACTTTGTTGGCCTCCGTCAAGGGTCGTGCGGGTGGGTTTGATTCAATCATGAAATGTATGGGTTGAACTTGACTAGCAGCCTATGGTTTGTTGGCCTCCGTCAAGGTCATAAGACGCTAGGGGTAAAAGTATTATCGGGAATTTCAAGTGTTGAAATTTGCAAGGAGATTGCATACCTTCTATGAGATAGTTGGATCCTGATACACATTGTGAGTAAGAGTTACTCCTGGGAAAGTTTTACACATGACAATTAGCCGATCAAGTAGGTGTCTAGAAAGGTGTTAACAGGGTTATGCCTATAGGAAAAAGAGGTTTATTCTAATTAGGTCCTTGCGAAAGCACGGGGAACCTCCCTCAAAGTACCAACACTGGCCTGGCCGAAAAATTGGCGAACTTGTAAGGTGTAATTAATCCCGGCTAGTCTTACCTTTTAGGTTTTGAAGGAAAATTTGATGTAAACAGTGGGAGCCATCCTGATTAGATAAGATAATAACCAATCTAATCTTGCAAGAGCATACACTAAAGTGTTTTCTTCTTTCTCTCTCCAGGTAGCGACCATGTTAGGCCTTAATCAAGATAAAAATATGGATGTATTGATCGAACCCGCTTGTTATTCTGAGCAGGGAAACGTTGGTTCTGTTCTTTCTTATAATTGTTATAAGACCAAGCAGGAAATATAGGAATATCCGGATTTTCATGCCGCCCAAACGAAGAATAAGCATGTTGATGCATCTTCTTCGGGTTTGTTAGTTATCGCGAACTGCTTCTCATTGCACTCTACGTCCTGGGAATTAGATATCGGATCGGGATCGCATGTATGTAATATGTTACATGGGCTAAGGAAAGGTAGGGAACTGGGAGAGGGTGATCATTCCATAAGAGTAGGGAATGGCGCAAATGTTGCAGCCAAAGCAGTTGGTGAATATCACATTGTATTACCGAATAGTAATACATTGATTCTGAACGAAAGCTATTACATTCCGACCCTGATATGCAATCTTATATCAGTTTCTTTATTGAGTAAAGAAGGATATTGTCACGACCCGAAATGGCACGTGACTGGCACTTAAATCATATGAAGTCTATAGGACCCCATCTAATTCAAGTAAGCCAAGAAATCCCAGAAATCTAAACCATTTAAAATAAGAAGTGAAGAAAACATATTTTAAAACAAGGGGTTTTTAAATAACATAAGCCGAATATGCATTTTTAAAATCTTAAGTCTTTTCTAAAAATTTCAGCAGAATTTCCTTTGTAAATACTGGCCCCAAACGGGGTACAACATGAATAATATATGCACAATGATAAAAGGCATCCCCAAGCGGGAGCTAGATCTTCGTCAATCGACGGTCACAACCACGCAAGCAATATAATATACAACGCAGAAGGGCGAGGATCAAAACTCAAAAGGAAACTCAAATCATCAAGAAAACCATAATAATACAAGCGCGACTCTAACGTCGAAATAATATACACTGGTCTTCTATTTCTATCAAATATACAAGTCTGGTTGATGGAGTTACTAGATACAACTGAAATATAATAAAAGGTACAATGGTGGTCACGATGCGAGTGAACCCACCTACCATAGCAATCACCCGGAAAGGAACAGTGTGCCAGGAAGCCAAATGAAACCTGTACGGCAAAAACCTGCAAGAACTGTGGTACAACGGGGGTGAGTTGCCAACTCGTGAGTAGAAAACATCACAGAGCAGAAATCGTATGTATGACTCAATCCTAGGTCAATACGATCAGTAATATATACATATCCTCAATATGATAAAGTCTGAAGCATGAAAAGGTGGCAAGGGTAAACATATATACTAAGTGTAATAACAAGTGCTCGTGTCAGTGCCTCAGGTAGTAACATATCATAAATATGAGGTGTGATCAATGTAATCAACATGAATCAATGTCAACTATATCATGAAGTCTATAAGTATGTGGATATCATCCAACTATGTAATCAAAGTCTGTATGCATGTGGATCTCGTCCACGTGTTACCCAATGACACAAAACATCATGCATGTAAATATCATAAAGCATATGCATGGAAGTATGAGGATATAAATCAACGTGTGTCCCTCGCGACACATCAAAATCATGGAACTTGAGTGTCTAGCATCGAAACTCGAAAATATCATGAAACCGGTGCCCAGCATCGGCATGTAAATCCTCATATATATATAGGGCTCCGTCAGTCCAGATCGGCCCACGGGCTCCGTCAGTCCGGATCGGCCCGTATCATCTCTCAACTCCGGTCGGTATCCTCCGGATATCCGTCGAGCTCAAATACAATCACCGGTAGGTAGTAGTCCCTCTGCCAAGCTCACTGTCTGCATCACAGCAATCCGTTCTCGCCCCGGGGTACCATACCGGGTCCACCATGTACCCGTAATCGGCCTCATCCGCCTCCTCAAATCGGGTTTCATATGTCACACTAAGAACCGAGAAAACACATGTTGGACGCACTGAAATATCATATCAAGAGAAACCGGGTTTTTAAAACAGTACTTACTTTCTTTTGAAATAGCCACGGTTCTCAAATCCAGAAATCCCATGAAAACAGCATATCTCAATGCGTATAATCATAAAGCATGATGAATGCTACATATAACGGAAATGTAAGCATATCCGTATTTCATATAACATGGAAAAATACTATGCACGTATCAAGGGAAAACCGCTCTTTTAAATGAATCCAGTTTTTAAATATATCCCGCGGTTCCCAATTTCCTCCAAGTCAAATGCAATATCATATAAAGGTGCATGCAACTATAGCAGACAATTCATGCAAGGTATCATATCAAAATGCAGCAATTCTACTGTGTAGTGACATGGCAATTATCGATGATGAAGTGTGTGAGCCGGCAAGTAAGTGTACGTGAAGCATATGCATCATTTATAATGGTGCTGGTATCCTGATAGCATGGGTTTCATGATAACTGCAGAGAACACAACTAGCATGCAAAGCGATGCGAATAGTAGGAATATGCGGAAAATGAATAGATAACGCAGCAAAAGGAAATATGCATTAAAAATATGAGTCACACAGTTTTGGCGTTTTGAATTAACACGAATCGTGGTGTTTAGAAAAATAGGGGCTACGGTGTTTTTAATAAAAGGTACGTCTTTTGAAATATTCGTAGTATCTCTTGGTATGTCTTTAAAATTCTCACGATTCGTTAGTTTTAGAAATAGGTATGAGTCAAATCTAATATAACATCTACAATTAAACTACAGGACTGAGCTAACAGGCTAATTGAAAGGTAAGGAAACCGCCTAACATCTGAGTCGATATAGGTATATATATATATATAATCGGTGATCCCGCCTCAATAGTATCATATGTGATACATTATCTATAACATGACATCCTTGAGTCAAGAGTGCGGATCTATCATCAATATATAGCTCGTACGGTAAATCCGTCGTACGGCCTCCCAAATCTGGGTACGGGTCAAATCTCACATTTATCTCATCAATTATCTGGTATCCTTATCATCATATCTCATGAACTGGGGTACTGATCTAAGTCTAGTTCAAACTGATACCATCTGTACATATATGCGTGTATGAAAACACAGGCCTAAAAGCCCGCTAAGATCTCATATCGTATCTCATAATACGAACCACATCATATCACCGATCTCGTGGCACCATGCCTAAACTCATCGACTCATCTCCAAATATCATCCACTATCCTCATCATCCAAGTGTAGGTATACGTGTATATATATACACAGTCCCATACCTATGTGTGCGTATATATATATCTATACGTATCCCCATATACGCACAAGTAATAACAATAATGCATGCAAGAGTGTGTGTGCGTGTGTGCAAACCTATTCTATGGTTCGCGACTAATAATTCAACCACGATACTATCATCCAATATCACAACACATATGTAAATATATAACATATCATTAACTACACTACGAACTGCGGGGGTGCTATACGCCATCCACCCGACTTCCCCCGTAGATGTGTATCTACTCACTTGCTCTTCGCTTACCGTTGTCGACGTCACCAAGCGATTGCTTGTCGTCCCGAAGTCCACATGGGGGTACCTACATGTCACAACATATCGTATCGCATTAAAATCCAAATCGGAAAACCAAAACGTCACACGTTTCGCCTATAGGTCAAAACCTATAGTCTCGCGTGCAAAACATGACCAATAACCCTAGCCGTTGGCGTTCAAACACCACACGACAGAAACACAATATCAAATACCAAAACCAAATTCATAAAAAGCCACAAAACGAAACCAGAAAATTGGAAAACATGCTCCAGATTTTACCCTAAGTCAAATTAGCCAATTTTGCACATATCCTGGCCTCAAATTACGGCCAGGAAGAATAAATTTGCGGCCACAGTAAGGGGTTTGGGGCTCAGGTATTCAGGGTAGTCTTCTGGTCACCTGCACAACTCTCAGTCTTCGCTAAATAATTTTCCAGGTCCCCGAGTCACTCCAGATTCCTAAATACCATCACAATATCCCAAAATCTGCCAATGTCTGGGTTTCTAAGTTTAGGGTTTTGGGTTTAAGTTTCAGGTTTTGGTCTTTAATCATACCCTAAAGGGGTTTGTAGTCTCTACTAATCCTAAATTGCACCATCCCAATGTAGGGTTACTAAGCACACTAATAAGGTTCTACAAGGCATCAACCATGCCCGATTAAAAATTTAGCCGTGCCGAATAACCCTAAACAAGATCTTTAAACTAGAGACAAGGCGAAAACAAGCATGTTAAACACTTTAACAATAAATGAGAGGGATTACAACCTTTGTAGATCCTGTCCTTCACTTCTTAAGCTCCGTGTTGAGGTCCCTTCGCCGCGATCATCATGTTACGAACTCTCGAGAGGCACCACGAAGAGAATGATGCAAACTTGCTTCCGATCTTCGATAACAAAGATGATCTACCTTGAAGTTTCTTTAACACAAGCTCTCACTTTCTAAATGAAGTGAACACCCTCATCTAAATGGCAAGGGTAGATGAGGATGATGAAGTAGGATTTTTTCTCTCATTTGTTTTCTTATTCTCACTCACTTTCATCATAATAGGCAAAGCAAGAAAGCTTTGCATCAAGGAAGAAGAAGAAGAAGAATAGTCGATTTCATTTGTGATGAACAATGAAAATATAACAATGATTAATTATTCAACCATGGTCAAGGATGACTCATGTAGAGATTTAACTAGGGCTAGGGTTTGGGTTGGGTTAAGAATGAGTCACACAAAAATATCAGGCATAATATCTCATTCATGACAAAAGAAAAATCTTCTAGAATGTTCATGAATGAACTAACCCAATTCAAACCCTAACCTTGTTTAATCTCCACTAAACATATTGCATTAGTAATCATATCATGTTACAATATTATATATCACACATATAATATTTATTGTAACAAAATAAAATAATACAATTAACATATATCGCATATAAATCAATGTATTACCCGAGTGAGAAAAAGAATCTTTTAGTGAGCTAATATTAGTTAATGTAATTTAATATATCAAATATATAATTATACATTAAATTATCGAATCAACACTTGATCCGATAATCCGGCTATTTCACAAATAACCGACTAATATAATCTGTATCAGTTCATCGAATCAACACTTGATCCGATGACCCGGCTATATCACATATACCGGGCCGATATCTCATATCGTGAGAATCTAATACGGTATCACATACACGTATTGTTCTCGGTCCTGCACATATCACATATGTGCTCCTACTCCGTTTTGCCTTAGCCAAGAAACCTCTGTGTAGGACTCTAAAGAATCGTCAATACGCCGGCAGTAGGTGATGATCATATCAAATACCCACAAGCTGCAAGCGGTCAGCTAATCGTAACAGCCACCCAGGTATTGAGCGCTCAGAAGATCAACAAGCAAGCCTGTACATGCTCCTGTGAATCCAGTCAGTAGCACTCCCGTACTGTCCGGTCTCGTCGTCTGATATGTCGCATATCTCGCCTAGGGGTGGTAAACGTCAGACCCAGTAGCTTGATAAGTCGTGTCGATATGAGGTCTAACAGTTCGAGAAACTACTGATAACACTTACCAGTAAATCTCAGCAACCCTGACCAGGGATTTCCAGTTATAGCCAATCGAACACAGCGCAACATCAACTCCCTATACCGGGAGAGTCGAATCCCCTCCTATCACTCATTGCCTCCATGTGATTTGGGACTGTACCCAAAAGCCACCTTTTTGCACGCCCTCTTGGACATGGTATGATGGAAATCAAAGCACAGTGGGAATCACACAAGTCTCTATGACGATCTCGGGTAAACAGACTACTCTGTACCAGTGTCACCGGAGAACTGCCATCTAACGTGAGGTATAATACCATCTGGGAGTTCTCGGCGAGTCCGTCCAGTGTACCCAGTCTCTACTGAGCACCCGTACACCATCCTTGATGTCAAACACCGATGGATATGGGATCATCCATCGCCCATCATATGGGTCAAGATGCGTATATGCTAGTTTACTCTGGTGTATCGATGCCCTGTCTCGATACACCCTCGACTAGGAACAGTTATAAGATGTACTTGCCGACTACCATGGCCCCACTAGTATGATCTCATCATAGTTCCAGTAGTCGAGTACATATCCTAAGGGCTTTATCAACAAGTAACATAGAGACAATCAGAGTACATGTTAAGATAAAGTACAACCAGATAGCATACTATCATGTCGAGCAAGAAAGTCCTCCCTATATATGTCCTAGCATCCACTACAATATACATTGTATGTACAGTAATGGCCTCTAGGGCATACATATAACTAACAATTTCCCACTTGCACTAGGGCCATCTGTTGTGGTATCACATACCCAACAATTAGCCGCGGTTGAAGTATCTCATACTCAACCATCCCATAAAAGTCTCTACTGGGAAAAATGCCTTTGTGAGTGGATCCGCGCCGTTGTCCTCTGTGTCTACTCTCCTAACCTCGATCTCTCTGGAGATCAATCATCTCCATGATCAGGCGATACTGCCTAAGAATTATATCTGGATTTCTGGTGGGACGGGGGTTTCTTGGCATAAGCCACAACTCCATTGTCACACAATGGTAGGAACGAAGTTCATCACATGAACTTATATATATATATATATATATATATATATATCCAGAATGCCTTTTTGGTAGCATCCTTGGTAACGATGTATCTTGCCTTTAATCGTCCAGTAAGTCCCGGTATCTAGCTAGGAACTCTTCCAACATACCGTCCCTCCACTGAGGGTAAAGACAGTGCCTGCAACTGACATTCAGTCGTCCTTATCACCCTGAAACCTTTCTAGTGATTCTCCCCAGGATCGATTGATAACATCTCACTACAACTAGTGAGAATCCTAACGTCCATTTAGATCTATCTCATAGATCCAAAATCCAGGATTCAGGAGGTATCACTATGATCCTATATGGAGAATCCTTGTGATAAGCGGAGATTGACCGAGCGTAGCATAGGAAACTCCTTCCCTATCAAGAGTATGTTATCCACGTACTCTACGAGGATCACCACTATACTCCCTACTACCTTTTTGTATATACAAGGTTCATCTACCATTTTGATGAAGTCAAACTCTTTGACTACCACATCAAAACAGATGTTCCAACTCCGTGATGCCTGTTTTATCACATAAAACATCTTGCTCACGTTTCCGCTGCTCCCACTATCTACGAAGCCCTCTGGCTGTGTACTTATAGACGCTCTCTTCTAAATCATCATTTAGAAAAGCAGTCATGACACCCAACCACCAGATATCGTAGTCATGGTATGTAGCCGTGGTAAGTAGGATCTGGATGGACTTAAGCATAGCTTTGAAAGTCTCAACTTTTCCATATACACCAAGTAATCTTCTTAAGATATACTTGCTCCTGATGGGGATTTAACCCTTCAGGTAAAGCAACCAAAGTACATACTTTGTTAGTGTATAAGGATTCCATCTCAGATCGCTAAGCATCTAGCCATTCTTATAGAGTCCCACTCCTGATGGCCAGTTCGAAACTAGTTGGGTCATCATCTCATGATGCAATCCTCGCTCCTACTGTCATAGAGAAAACCGAAGTATCTCTCAGGTGGGTGAGGAACCCTACTAGATCGGCGGAGAGGCTGAGGTTCGTTGGAAACTATTGAATCCTTTGGTTCTACCAAATCATCAGCTGCAGTTTGTATAGCTGGAACTCCTTCCAGTTCTACGTGATGACCAATAATTTCTTCACAAGAAATTCCCTTTCACAAAGGTGACATGCTGAGAAACAAAACATCTTTTGTTCCTCGGTTTGGTAGAAGATATTCCCTTGCGAATGCTTGGGATATCCAACAAACTTCTACAGAACTGACTTTGCCACGAGCTTGTCCGGATTTTGCTTTTAGACATAGGCCGGACAACCCCAAATCTTAACTTACTTAAGATATGGGCTCTTCCCATTCCATATCACATATGGAGTGGTAGGCAACTGATTTGATTTGAACCCTATTCAATAGGTATGCAGCTTCTCAAGTGCATAACTCCCAAAAGGAAATAGGAAACTCAGTAGTACTCATCATAGAGCACACCATATCACATAGGGTGTGATTGCTCCGTCCGGATACACCGAGGTGCTGTGGTGTATACGGAGGAGTAATGCTGAGAGAGAATCTCATTCTCCTTTAGAATAGTCCAGAAATACCGTGCTCAAGTATTCTCCTCCTTGATCTCATCAAAGGACATAATACTTATACCCGTTTTGGTTCTCTACTTCTAACTTATATTCTGTGAATATCTCAAAAGGTTCAGACTTGTGTTTCAACAGGAACATATGTATGAATCTTGAGAGATCATCAGAAAATGTAATGAAGTACAAAGAACCAGTCTTGGCATCTGTAGACAGGGGACCTTCATACATCAGCATGTATCAATCCCAAGAGTTTACTAACTCTTTCTCTGTTTCCAATAAATGGAGCTGTGGTCATATTATCTCTGTGACATGACCGACAAGTTTCACAAGATGTAAATTCAAACTAATTTAAATATGCATCTATATGTAACTTCAACTAATCGGGTCGCATTGATATGACCTAGTCTACAATGCCTCAAGAAGGATTCGTTCATTTCTGAACTCTTCCTCTTGTGTGTGTTCTGTACGTTAAGAACTGTGGTTTGATTTAAAACTTCTATGTTTTTAGATAATGTGCCTGAACCGATCAAATCTTGATATAGGAAATGTTCAAAACATTATCCAACAATACAAAATTATATCCTTCTTTACTAATAAAGAGACTGATATGATGTTGTATATCAGGTTCGATATCTAACAACATTCGTTCAGAATCAATGTATTTGTTAATACAGGGTGATAACTACAAACAGACTTGGCTGCAACACTTGTACCGTTTCTATCTCATGAAACTTATCTCCCGTTCTCAGTTCTCTACCAATCTGTAGCCCATGTAACAACTTACATTTACGGGATCCTGATCCGGTATCTCATACCCAGGACGTAAAGGATACCGAGAAACAATTCTCGGTAATGAACACACCCTAAGAAGATGCATCAACATGCACTTTCTTCGTTTGGGCGGCACGGGAATTCTGGTAATCCCATATTTCCTGCTCTGTCTTATAACAATTATAAGTTGGAGCGGGACCAACGTTCCCCAGCTCAGTATAACAAGCGGGTTCGATCAATACATCCGTATTATTATCTTGATTAAGGCATGACATGGTCGCTACCAGGAGAGAGAGAGAAGAAAACACTCAGCGTATGCTCTTACAAGATTAGATTGGTTATTTAATATATCTAATCAGGATGTCTCCCACTGTTTTAGTCAAATCTTCCTTCAAACCCTAAAAGGAAAGACTAGCCGGGATTAATTACACGCTACAAGTTTGCCAATCTTTCAGCCAAGCTAGTGCCGGTACTTTGAGGGAGGTTCCCCGCGCTTTCGCACGGACTTAATTAAAATAAACCTCGTCTTCCCAGGGGCGTAACCCCGTTAACACCTTTCTAGACACCTACTTGATCGACTAATTGTAATGTGTAAAACTCTCCCAGGAGTAACTCTTACTCGCAGCGGGTATCGGGATCCAACTATCTCATAGAAGGTATGCAATCTCATTGCAAATTTCAACACTTGAAATTCCCAATAATTCTTTTACCCCTAGCGTCCTATGACCTTGACGCAGGCCAACAAACCATAGTCTGCTAGTCAAGTTCAACCCGTACATTTCCCGATTGAATTAAACCGACCTGCACGACCCTTGACGCAGGCCAATAAAGTCGCACGACTACCCTAACTCAATCGCATCATATGCTTTTGCAGATAAGCATAAATAGCTACCGCACACTATGCCTTGACGCAGGCCAACAAACGCAGCACGATTATTATGAACTACTTATCTGAAATGACGGAGGGCTACGCAGGTTTTTAAGAAAACCATGAGCGTAATGAACTTGATATCGTTGTAGAATCGAGTGATTTTAATTGGAATGTTTTTGAGGCCTTTTCTAGTTTTTCTAAAGAGGTCACTCCCGGTGAAGGGATCGTCGGCTCTTTCCTCATCGAATAAGGTGCATGATATTTCGCAAATATCACTATGCAAAGCAAGAACTATAAAAACAATCAAAAGACAAACCGAGTTTGTATCATCTGCTAGTTTCGCTAAAGAGGTCACTCCCGGTGAAGGGATCTCGGCTCTTTCCTTATCGAATAAGGTGCTGGATGTTCTATAAGGAACACCGCTATGCAAAGCAAGAACTAGAGCTACCAGCTTTTAAACAAGTTTCTACAACATCTTAGGTTTCTTTTATTTCACTAATCTCATTAATGAAGTCCCATTTTATTATGCTTCACAAGCATCACATTTGAAACGAAATCTGCAATATAACATATATCTTACATACATAATATAAACACTCGTCTCAGGCAGTAATATGACTTCATCACAGAACATTGCAGCAGAAGAACATATATGAAATATTGGATATACTAAGACGTCCGTGTTTTAATACGAGCCTGTATAAAACACGGATTCCACGGTTGCGATGAATAGCCAAACCCACATCCCTAGACCCCTACGAGAGCGGCAAGCAACTCTGCCAATTCTAGGGTTAGGAGACCCGGTCTCGACTCCTCGAAATGGTCTCCCACTTGACCCTAGAACCCGGTTACTTGTGCCCCCCGCCTTGGGTCTACCTAATGCGGAAAAGTAAATAATATACAATGGTGACAACATCCTCAGCCCGGAAGTGCCCCAATAAAAGAATATTACATACAAATGAATTTTACATGAATGAAAAAGAAAAACTCTTATTTCACATAAAACCCCCGGCTATTCAAAACGCGACGATCCAATATAACATATCACAGCAACACATAATATCTCATATCATCAACGTAAGCAAGTATGCGTATCCCGATTGTCGTTGATGTATAGCAACGAAGCCGGCGATACACCACATACTACGCTTACGGTCACAGAAAAAAAGTGTAAAACTACAACATTTGGAATCCATAATCTCTTTAGACATCGTAAATCTGAAATATCACATACTTCGCATTTCATGCCTAACTTTATGAATTCCACATATTGTATCACATTCCAGATAAATAGACAATGTTAAACTTTCCGATCGAATAATCAAACACCCAAGTTTTCCCAAATAGTTCTCAACACTTGAAATTAGTTTAAAAACATCCATCACATGCCACAGTACCAATGGTCCAGCCGTATAAGGGTCAAGCCAACGCCTCACATGTGGCACGCCGTACTGCCCCAAACCCTGAGGTTTAGAGGCGGTTCAGACGGTCACATAATCGAGTTAAGGTTTGTTGTCTTCTAGAGGGTCCACCGCGTTACTTGCACGACTTAGAACGTTCTTAAACAACGAAAAAATCCAACACTTGGAAATTTTCCGGCAGGGGAAAAAGTGAGTTATTGATATCCGTTCGAACTTTTTAACACGTTCTAAAAATTACCCGGACAAAATAAACGAAGTCATACTTTCCGATCGAATCAACTAGCTCCCAATACAACCCAGAAAACTCAACACTTGAGTAAAATAAAAATTCCCAGAACCAAGCAGAATTACCTACGGATGAAACTATACAAAAACTATCCCTCAATCTACAGTAATGGCCGCGGAACCGCCGCCAATGCCTTGGTTTGGCCGCGGTTCCGCGGCGCAATAGTTGATTTAGGGGGTCATTTTTCACAGTTCCCCATAAAATTTCCTGCTGAATTTTCTGAGCATTTTTAATATGAAAAAATCAACAGTTTTGAAAAATTTCCAGAAACTAGGGTTTTTCGGGTATTCGGAGTTCGATCGGACTTTAAACTTCGCTCATACTTCGCCTAAGCTCTAGCTTGGCTCTGGTACCACTGTAGGGTTACTAGGTACACAAATAAGGTTCTACAAGGCATCAACCATGCCTGATTAAAAATTTAGCCGTGCCGAATAACCCTAAACAAAATCTTTAAACTAGAGATTAGGCGAAAACAAGCATGTTAAACACTTTAACACTAAGTGAGAGGGATTACAACCTTTGTAGATCCTGTCGTTCACTTCTTAAGCTCCGTGTTGAGGTCCCTTCGCTGCGATCATCATGTTCCGAACTCTCGAGAGGCTCCACGAAGAGAATGATGCAAACTTTCTTCCGATCTTCGATAACAAAGATGATCTATCTTGAAGTTTCTTTAACACAAGCTCTCACTTTATAAATGAAGTGAACACCCTCATCTAAATGGCAAGGGTATATGAGGATGATGAAGTAGGATTTTTTCTCTCATTTGTTTTCTTATTCTCACTCACTTTCATCACAATAGGCAAAGCAAGAAAGCTTTGCATCAAGGAAGAAGAAGAAGAATAGTCAATTCCCTTTGTGATGAACAATGAAAATATAACAATGATTAATTATGCAACCATGGTCAAGGATGACTCATGTAGAGATTTAACTAGGGCTAGGGTTTGGGTTGGGTTAAGAATGAGTCACACAAAAATATCAAGCATAATATCTCATTCATGACAAAAGAAAAACCTTCTAGAATGTTCATGAATGAACTAACCCAATTCAAACCCTAACCTTGTTTAATCTCCACTAAACATGTTGCATTAGTAATCATATCATTTTACAATATTATATATCACATATATAATATTTATTATAACAAAATAAAATAATACAATTAACATATATCGCATATTTATCAATGTATTACCTGAGTGAGAAAAAGAATCTTTTAGTGAGCTAATATTAGTTAATGTAATTTAATATATCAAATATATAATTATACATTAAATTATCGAATCAACACTTGATCCGATAATCCGGCTATTTCATAAATAACCGACTAATATAATCTGTATCAGTTCATCGAATCAACACTTGATCCAATGACCCGGCTATATCACATATACCCGGCCGATATCTCATATCATGAGAATCTAATACGATATCACATACACGTATTGTTCTCGGTCCCGTACATATCACATATGTGTTCCTACTCCGTTTTGCCTGAGCCAAGAAACCTCTGTGTAGGACTCGGGAGTAGGTGATGATCATATCAAACAACCACAAGCTGCAAGCGGTCAGCTAAACGTAACAGCCACCCAGGTATTGAGCGCTCAGAAGATCAACAAGCAAGCCTGTACATGCTCCTCTTAATCCAGTCAGTAACACTCCCGTACAGTCCAGTCTTGTCGTCTGATATGTCGCATATCTCGCCTAGGGGTGGTAAACGTCAGACCTCAGTAGCTTGATATTGTTAGTTATATGTATGCCCTAGAGGCCATTACTGTACATAGGATGTATATTGTAGTGGATGCTGGACATATATAGGTAAGACTTTCTTGCTCGACATGAATCTGGTTGCTCTTTGTCTTAACATGTATACTTTCTGTCTCTCTGTTACATGTTGATAAAGCCCTTAGGATGTGTCCTCGACTTCCAGGAATATGACGTAGATCATACTAGTGGGGCCTGGGTGGTCCATGAGTACATCCTTCAGTATTCCTAGTCGGGGGAATATCGAGACGGGGCATCGATATTCCAGAGTAGACTAGCGTATATCTTCTCGACCCATGTAATGGGCGATGGATGATCCCATATCCATTGGTGTTTGACATCAGAGATGGTATGCGGGTGCTCAGTGATGACTGGGTACACTGAACGGACTCGCCGAGAACTCCCAGATGGTATTATTCCTCACGTCAGATGGCAGTTCTCTGGTGACACTGGTACAGCTTAGTCCGTTGACCCGAGATCGTCATAGAGTCTTGTGTGTCTCTCACTGTGCTTTGATTTCCACCTTACCACGGCTCTACTGAGTCATGCAAACAGGTGGTTTTTGGGTACAATCCCGATTCACATGGAGGCAATGAGCGATAGGAGGGGATTCGTCTCTCCCGGTATTGGGGGTTGATGTTGTGCTATGCTTGACTGGCCATAACTGGAAATCCATGGCCAGGGTTGCAGTGATCTAATGGTAAGTGTTATCAGTAGTTTCACGCTATGTTATGGACTTTACATCGGCATGACTTATCGAGCTACTGGGGTCTGACGTTTACCACCCCTAGGCGAGATATGCGACATATCAGACGAACAGACCGGACTGTACGGTAAGTGTTGCTGGTTGGATTCACAGGAGTGTGAGCGGGCTTGCTCGTTGATCTTCTGATCGCTCAATACCCGGGTGGCCGTTACGTTTAGCAGACCGCTTGCGGCTTGTGAGTGTTTGATATGATCATCACCTGCTGCCGGCGTATTGACGAGTCTTTAGAGTCCTACACAGAGGTTTCCTGGCTCAAGTGAAACGAAATAGGAGCGCATATGAGATATGTGCGGGACCAAGAATAATGCCAGTATGTGATACTGTATTCTATTCTCGCGATTTGTATCATTGGACGGTTATATATGATATAGCCGAGTTACCGGATCATGTGTTGATTCGATACATTGATACACTTGATATTAGTCGGTTATATGCGATATGACCGGATCATTAAATCAAGTGTTGATTTAATGATTTGATGTATAATTATATATTTGATATATTACTTTACATTAACTAATATTTGTTCACTTAATATGGATTTTCTCACTTGATGTGCACAAGTAGTATATGTGATATATTTTTGTGCACTAGATTGTATCATGTTTGATGATACATGCAAACTTGGGTGTGTGTATGCTTTGAACCATGTTTAGGTAAATGGTTAGGGTTTTAATTTATTTATTCATTTATTTATTTATTCATTTTAGCAAGAAATATAATGGTGGCTAACTTTGGATTTTCTTTGAAGCTTCATGAAGCTTTGAAAAGTTCAACCATTTTGTTTCTTTTGCTTAACTTAATTATTTGCCTAAACCATAGTTTATTCTCTACATGAGTTTATCTCACCCATGATTGCAATATGATAGATATCACTTGAATTTTCTTTTTGTGATAATTCTTTTTCCATTTTCTTCTTCATCTTCTTCATGTGAAGAAGAAAGCTTTCTTGAAAATTTCTAAGTGATGATTCCAAGTGAGAAATCCAAATCCAAAGTGAACCCACTTCCTATTTCTTCATCCTGTACCACTTGCCATGTAGTAGAGTGTGTATTCTTCACATGTTTCATGACTTAGTGAAGGTGGAGCTTGAGTTTGAGTTACCTTGACGTAGATCATCTTCGGCATCGATGTCAACGACCTTGCCCGATCATTTCTCCGATGAAACCGACAAGAGAGTCCGGGATTCTGATGATCGCATCGGAGGGACGTCAACATGGAGCTAGAGAAGCGGAGGACCGGATCTACAAAGGTTGTAGTCACTTTCCTTTTAGTTAAAGTTGTTAACTTGCATAGTTTCGCCTTTACCTCTAGTAACGATCTAGCATTAGGGTTCTTTGGCACATAGAAAAATTTGATTTTGGCATGTTCGATTTGTTGTGAAACCTCATGTGTGTGCCCAGGAACCCTACAGTGGTATCAGAGCCTAGCTAGAGCCTTAGGCGAAGTGTAGACGATGTTAGAAGTCCGATCGAACCGAAACCCTAATTCAAAACCACTCTCTGTACATTTTTTCAAAATTGGGTTTTTTCCAAATTAAAAATATTCAGAAAAATGAGCAGGAAATTCTAAGAAAAACGGCAGAAAACGACAACCTAAGTCTACAGTATTGCCGCGGAACCGCGGCGTTGACCCACTTTTTGCGGCGGTTCCGCGGCTTTCTCTGATGATTAGGCTGTGAATTTCCTGCAGTTATCTCTTTAGGTGTTTCTTGTGTCTTCTGGATACTTTTAATTTATACTCAAGAGTTGAGTTTTCTGGGTTGTTTTGGGGACTCGAAGATTCGATTGGATTGTCTAATTTTGTCTATGTGTTTTTCCGGGTAATTTTAGAATATGTTAAAAAGTTCGACAGGATATAAATACCCAATTTTTCCCCTGCCGGAAAATTTCCATGTGTTGGATTTTTCCGTGGTTTAAAGACGTTCTAAGTAGTGCAAGTAATGCGATGGACCCTCTAGAAGACAACAAACCTTAACTCGATTATGTGACCGTCTTGAACTGCCCTTTGAACCTGAAGATTTGGGGCAGTACGGCGTGCCACATGTGAGGCGTTGGCTTGACCCTTCTACGGCTGGACCGTCGGTACTGAGGCATGAAGTGAATGTTTTTAAACTTATTTCATGTGTTGAGCTGTTTCGGGAAAACTTGGGTGTTTGATTGTTCGATCAGAAAGTTTAACATTTTCTATTTATCTGGAATGTGATACAATATTTGGAATCCACAAGTAGTTATGAGATAACTGATTTGGATGTTATAAACATAGCAGTTTAGCCTCACTTGATTGGTTACCACGGGATTTTGATGTGATCAAAAGTCCACCGCAATCACGTTGATTATCACGTTGATTACACGGATACTTGCCGGTAAACTTAATAGACAGCTACACCCCATAGCCCCGACCAAGTGACTGTAGGAGAACCCCGTCGCTAAAAAGCATCCGTTCGGGTGCTCACGGCAGCAGTGTTCCGCCTTAGTGCACTTCGTCGACGGTATCGGGGGTGCGGCCGTCCACTAAAGTTTGCGATGAGCATTCGTTCTGGATGTCAGGAATCTTGTTGAATTACCCGACTTTATATTGAAAAGTGTTTTCGATATTGAGACTAAAATGCGGGGTTTATAATTGTTAGGCATGCGATGTTTAAGGAATTCATTTGGTTAGGCATGCGATGCCTAAAGAGTTTGCGGATTCTAATTGTTGTAGTTTTACACTTTCTTTTCTGTGACCGTAAGTGTTGTAGGGTTGCTAGGCATGCGCACAAGGGTCTACGAGGCATCAACCATGCCCGATTTAAAATTTAGCCGTGCCGAACAACCCGAATACGGAACTTTAAACTAGAGATTAGGCGAAAACAAGCATGCTAAACATTTTAACACTAAGTGAGAGGGATTACAACCTTTGTAGATCCGGTCCTTCACTTCATATGCTCCGTGTTGTGGTCCCTTCGTTGCGATCATCGGGATCCAGACTCTCGAGAGGTTCCACGAAGAGAAAGACGCAACCTTTGCTTCCGATCTTCGATACTAAGATGATCTACCTTGAAGTTTCTTTAACACAAGCTAACACTCATGAAATGATGTGAACACCCTCATCTAAATGGTAAGGGAAGATGAGGACGATGAAGTAGGATTTTTGCTCTCTTTATTTATCTTTTTCTCATGTTTATTCATCACCTTTTGAAAAACAAGTAAGCTTTTTCATGAAAGAATTGAAGGAAGAAGATGAACAATATTTGTTATCCTTTTGTGATGAATAGGAAATGAAATAATATGATAGATAATGCAACCATGGTCAAGCTAACTCTTGTAGAGAATTAACTAGGGTTAGGGTTTGGGTTTGGTTAAAGCATGAGTCACTTGCAAATATCTTTATCATGACAAAAAGAAAAGCTTCTAGAATCAACTAGAAGGTTTAACCCTAATCCAAACCCTAATCATGTTTAAACTCCACTAAACAAGTTGCATTAGTTATCATATCATGTTACAATATTATATATCATATATATAATATTTATCGTAAGAAAATAAAATAATACAATTAACATATATCGCATATATATCAATGTATTACCCGAGTGAGAAAAAGAATCTTTTAGTGAGCAAATATTAGTTAATGTAATTTAATATATCATATATATTATTATACTTTAAATTATCGAATCAACACTTGATCCGACAATCCGGCTATATCGCATATAACCGACTAATATTTATCCATACCGATTCATCGAATCAACACTTGATCCGACGACCCGGCTGATATCAAATATCGCGAGAATATAATACGGTATCTCATAGCGTATTATCCTCGGTCCCGCACATATCACATATGTGCCCCTACTCCGTTTTGCCTGAGTCAAGAAACCTCTGTGTAGGACTCTAAAGAATCGTCAATACGCCGGCAGTAGGTGATGATCATATCAAACACCCACAAGCTGCAAGCGGTCAGCTAAACGTAACAGCTACCCAGGTATTGAGCGCTCAGAAGATCAACAAGCAAGCCTGTAACTTCTCCTGCGAATCCAAACAGTAACACTCCCGTACAGTCCGGTCTCGTCGTCTGATATGTTGCATGAGAGCCTAGGGGTGGTAAACGTCAGACCCCAGTAGCTTGATAAGTCGTGTCGATTTGAGGTCTATAACAGTTCGAGAAACTACTGATAACACTTACCAGTAAATCTCAGCAACCCTGGCCAGGGATTTCCGGTTATAGCCAATCGAACACAGCACAACATCAACTCCCTATACCTGGAGAGACGAATCCCCTCCTTTCGCTCATTGCCTCCATGTGATTCGGAACTGTACCCAAAAGCCACCTTTTTGCACGCCCTCTTGGACGTGGTATGATGGAAATTAAAGCACAGTGGGAATCACACAAGACTCTATGACGATCTCGGGTCGACAGACTACTCTGTACCAGTGTCACCGGAGAACTGCCATCTGACGTATGGTATAATACCATCTGGGAGTTCTCGGCGAGTCCATCCAGTGTACCCAGTCTCCACTGAGCACCCGTACACCATCCTTGATGTCAAACACCGATGGATATGGGATCATCCATCGCCCATCATATGGGTCAAGATGCGTATACGCTAGTCTACTCTGGTGTATCGATGCCCTGTCTCGATACACCCTCGACTAGGAACAGTTATAGGATGTACTCGTCGACTACCGTGGCCCCACTAGTATGATCTCATCATAGTCCCAGTAGTCGAGTACATATCCTAAGGGCTTTATCAACATGTAATATAGAGACAATTAGAGTACATGTTAAGATAAAGTACAACCAGATAGCATACTATCATATCGAGCAAGAAAGTCCTCCCTATATATGTCCTAGCATCCACTACAATATACATCGTATGTACAGTAATGGCCTCTAGGGCATACATATAACTAACAATCTCCCACTTGCACTAGGGCCATCTGTTATAGTATCACATACCCAACATTTAGCTGCGGTTGAAGTATCTCATACTCAACCATCCCATAAAAGTCTCTACTGGGAAAAAAGGCCTTTGTGAGTGGATTCGCGCTGTTGTCCTCTGTGTCTACTCTCCTAACCTCGATCTCCCTGGAGATCAACCATCTCCATGATCAGGTGATACTGCCTAAGAATTATATCTGGATTTCTGATGGGACGGTAGTTCCTTGGCATAAGCCACAACTCCATTGTCACACAATGGTAGGAACGAAGTTCATTTTATGAACTTATAAATATCCAGACTGCCTCTTTTGGTAGCATCCTTGGTAACGATGTATCTTGCCTTTAATCATCTAGTATGTCACGGTATCCAGCTTGGAACTCTTCCAACATACCGTCCCTTCACGGAGGGTATAGACAATGCCTGCGACTGATATTCAGTCGTCCTTATCACCCTGGAACTTTTCCAGTGATTCTCCCCAGGATCGATTGATACCATCTCACTATATCTAGTGAGTATCCTAACATCCATTTAGATCTATCTCATAGATCAAAAACCCAGGATTTAGGAGGTATCAACTTCGATCCTATATGGAGAATCCTTATGATAAGCGGAGATTGACCGAGCGTAGCATAGAAAACTCCTTCCCTATCAAGAGTATGTCATCCACGTACTCTACGAGGATCACCACCATACTCTCTACTACCTTTTCGTATATACAAGGTTCATCTACCATTTTGATGAAGTCAAACTCTTTGACTACCACATCAAAACAGATGTTCCAACTCCGCGATGCCTGCTTTATCGTATAAAGCATCTTGCACACGTTTCCGCTGCTCCCACTGCATACGAAGCCCTCTGGCTGTGTACTTACAGACGCTCTTTTCTAAAACATCATTTTAGAAAAGCTGTCATGATACCCAACCACCAGATATCGTAATCATGGTATGTAGCCGTGGTAAGTAGGATCTGGATGGACTTAAGCATAGCTTTGCAAGTCTCAACTTTTCCATGTACACCAAGTAATCTTCTCAAGATATACTCGCTCCTGATGGGGATTTAACCCTTCAGATAAAGCAACCAAAGTCCATACTTTGTTGGTGTATAAGGATTTCATCTCAGATCGATAAGCATCCAGCCATTCTTACAGAGTCTCACTCCTGATGGCCTGCTCGAAACTAGTTGGGTCATCATCTCATGATGCAATCCTCGCTCCAACTGTCATAAAGAAACCGAAGTATCTCTCAGGTGGGTGAGAAACCGTACTAGATCGGCGGAGAGGCTGAGGTTCGTTGGAAACTATTGAATCCTTTGGTTCTACCAAATCATCAGCTGCAGTTTGTATAGCTGGAACCTTTCCAGTTCTACATAACAGACCTTGCCTCGAGCTTGTCCGGATTTTGCTTTTAGACATAGGCCGGACAACCCCAAATCTTAACAAGCTTAAGATATGGGCTCTTCCCTTTCCATATCACATATGAAGTGGTAGGCAACTGATTTGATTTGAACCCTATTCAATAGGTATGCAACTTCACAAGTGCATAACTCCCAAAAGGAAATAGGAAACTCAGTAGTACTCATCATAGAGCACACCATATCACATAGGGTGCTATTGCTCCGCCCCGATACACCGAGGTGCTGTGGTGTATACGGAGGAGTAATGCCGAGAGAGAATCTCATTCTCCTTTAGAATAGTCCAGGAATTCCGTGCTTAAGTATTCTCCTCCTTGATCACATCATAGGACATAATACTTTTACCCGTATTTTGGTTCTCTACTTCTAACTTATATTCTGTGAATATCTCAAAAGGTTCGGACTTGTGTTTCAGCAGGAACACTTGTCTGAATCTTGAGAGATTATCAGAGAACGTAATGAAGTAAAAAGAACCGGTCTTTGCATGTGTAGACAGGGGACCTTCATACATCAGCATGTATCAATCCCAAAAGTTCACTAACTCTTTCTCTGTTTCCAATAAACAGAGCTGTGGTCATCTTATCTTTGTGACATGACCGGCAAGTTTCATAAGATGTAAATTCAAAATAATTTAAATATGCATCTTTATGTAACTTCAGCCAGTCGGGTCGCATTGATATGACCTAGTCTACAATACCTCAAGAAGGATTCATTCAATTGTGAACTCTTCCTCTTGTGTATGTTCCTTATACTAAGAACTGTAGTTTGATTTAGAACGTCAATGCTTTTAGATAACGTGCCTGAACCGATCAACTCTTGATATAGGAAATGTTCAAAACATTATCCAACAATACAAAATTATATCCTTTCTTTACTAATAAAGAGACTGATATGATTTTGTATATCAGCTTCGGTATCTAATAACATTTGTTCAGAATCAATGTATTCTGGTAATACAGGGTGATAGTGACCAACAGACTTGGCTGCAACACTTGCACCGTTTTCTGTCTCATGAAACTTATCACCCGTTCTCAGTTCTCTACCTATCTGTAGCCCATGTAACAAATTACATATGCGGGATCCTGATCCGGTATCACATACCCAGGACGTAAAGGATACTGAGAAACAGTTCTGTGTAATGAACACACCTGAAGATGATGCATCAACATGCACTTTCTTCGTTTAGGCGGCACGGGAAATCTGGTATTCCCCAATTTCCTGCTCTATCTTATAACAATTATAAGTTGGAGCGGGGCCAACGTTCCCCAGCTCAGTATAACAAGCGGGTTCGGTCAATATATCCGTTTTACTATCTTGATTAAGGCGTGATATGGTCGCTATCTGGAGAGAGAGAGAAGAAAACACTCAGCGTTTGCTCTTGCAAGATTAGATTGGTTATATAATATATCTAATCAGGATGTCTCCCACTGTTTTAGTCAAATCTTCCTTCAAACCCTAAAAGGAAAGACTAGCCGGGATTAATTACATGCAACAAGTTCGCCAATCTTTCAGCCAGGCCAGTGTCGGTACTTTGAGGGAGGTCCCCCGTGCTTTCGCACGAACCTAATTAAAGTAAACCTCGGTTTCCAAGAGGCGTAACCCCGTTAACACCTTTCTAGACACCTACTTGATCGGCTAATAGTAATGTGTAAAACTCTCCCAGGAGTAACTCTTACTCGCAGCGGGTATCGGGATCCAACTATCTAATAGAAGGTATGCAATCTCATTGCAAATTTCAACACTTGAAATTCCCAATAATATTTTGCCCCAAGCCTCCTATGACCTTGACAAAGGCCAACAAACCATAGGCTGCTAGTCAAGATCAACCCGTCATTTCTTGATTGTATTAAACCCACCCTCACGGCCCTTGACAAAGGCCAACAAGATCGCACGACTATCCTAATCCAATCTGCATCATATGCATAAGCAGATAAGTACTATTCAGCTACCGCACACTACGCCTTGACAAAGGCCAACAAACGCAGCACGAATACTAAACAGTCCTTATCTGAAATGACGGAGGGCTACGACAGGTTTTTAAGAAAACCCTTTGCGTAATGAACTTGATATCGTTGTAGAATCGAGTGATTTTAAATGGAGTGTTTTTGAGGCTTTTCTAGTTTTGCTAAAGGGGTCACTCCCGGTGAAGGGATCGTCGGCCCTTTCCTCATCGAATAAGGTGCAGGATATATCATATATACCGCTGTTTAAAGCAGAAACTATAGAAGCAATCAAAAGACAAACCGAGATTGTAGCATCTGCCAGTTATTGCTAAAGGAGTCACTCCCGGTGAAGGGATCTCGGTCCTTTCCTTATCGAATAAGGTGCTGGATGTTCTACAAGGAACATCGCTATGCAAAACAAGAAATAGAGCTACCAGTTTTTAAACAAGTTTCCACAACATCTTAGGTTTCTTTTATTTCATTAATCTCATTAATGAAGTCCCATTTAACTATGCTTCACAAGCATCTCTTTTGAAACGAAATCTGCAATATAACATATATCTCATATATATAATATAAACATTCGTCTCAGGCAGTAATATGATCTCATCACAGAACATTGCAGCAGAAGAACATATATGAAATATTGGATATACTAGGACGTCCGTGTTTTCAATACGAGCCTGTATAAAACACGGATTCCATGGTCGCGATGAATAGCCAAACCCACATCCCTAGACCCCTACGAGAGCGGCAAGTAACACTGCCAATTCTAGGGTTAGGAGACCCGGTCTCGACTCCTCGAGATGGTCTCCCACTGGACCCTAGAACCCGGTTACTTGTGCTCCCCGCCTTGGGTCTACCTAATGCGGAAAAGTAAATAATATACAACGGTGACATCTTCCGTTACCTGGAAGTGCCCCAATAAAAGAATATTACATACAAATGAATTTTACATGAATGAAAAAGAAAAAACTCTCATCTCACATAAAACCCCCGGCTATTCATACGCGACGATCCAATACAACATATCACAGCAACACATAATATCTCATATCATCAACGTAAGCAAGTATGCGTATCCCGATTGTCGTTGATGTATAACAACGAAGCCGGCGATACACCACATACTACGCTTACGGTCACAGATAAGAAAGTGTAAAACTACAACAGTTGGAATCCGCAATCTCTTTAGACATCGCATGCCTATCCAAATGAATTCCTTAGACATCGCATGCTTAACAATTATAAACCCCGCATTTTAGTCTCATTATCGAAAACTCTTTTCAATATCAAGTCGGGCAATTCAACAAGATTCCCGACGTGCTGATCGAATGCTCGTCGCAAACTTTAGTAGACGGCCGCACCCCCGATACCATCGACGAAGTGCACCAAGGCGGAACACCGCTACCGGGAGCACCCGAACGGATGCTTTCGGCGACGGGGTTCTCCTACAGTCACTTGGTCGGGGCTATGGGGCGTAGCTGTCTATTAAGTTTACCCGGTGAGTATCCGCGTACACTACGTGATTGCGACGGACTTTTGATCACATGAAAATTCCGTGGCAACCGATCATCTGAGACTAAACTTTGTAGATTTATAATATTCAAATCAGTTATCTCATAACTACATGTGGATTCCAATTATTGTATCACATTCCAGATAAATAGAAAAAGTTAAACTTTCCGATCGAATCATCAAGCACCCAAGATTTCCCCAATATATTTCAACACTTGAAATCAGTTTAAAAACGTCCATCACATGTCACAGTACCAATGGTCCAGCAGTAGAAGGGTCAAGCCAACGCCTCACATGTGGCACGCCGTACTGCCCCAAATCCTAAGGTTCAAAGGGCAGTTCAAGACAGTCACATAATCGAGTTAAGGTTTGTTGTCTTCTAGAGGGTCCATCGAGTTACTTGCACGACTTAGAACGTTCTTAAATCACGAGGAAAAATCCAACTTTTGAAAAATTTTCCGACAGGGGAAAAAGTGAGTTATTGATATCCGTTCGAACTTTTTAACAGTTTCTAAAATTATCCGGACAAACTAAACAAAGTTATAATATCCGATCGAAACTTTAAGTCCCCAATACAACCCAGATAATTCAACAGTTGAATAAATATTAAAAATTTCCAGAAAATACAACATTACAAAATAGGAGTTACTGTGAAAGCCACGTGCCAAGAATCGACCATGTGGCCGCGGAACCGCCGCACATGCTGGGGTGGGGCCGCGGTTCCGCGGCTCTTTGGGCGACTTATGCTCACGTGCTTCACAGTAATTCTTATAATTACCTGCTGTAATTTTTGGATATTTTTAATGTGGAAAAATCCTAATTTTTAGAAAATTTCCAGAGAGCATGTTTTATCGGGGTTTCGGGTTTCGATCGGACTTTAAACTTCGTTCAGACTTCGCCTAAAGCTCTAGCTTGGCTCTGATACCACTGTAGGGTTGCTAGACACGCGCACAAGGGTCTACGAGGCATCAACCATGCCCGATTTAAAATTTAGCCGTGCCGAACAACCCGAATACGGAACTTTAAACTAGAGATTAGGCGAAAACAAGCATGCTAAACATTTTAACACTAAGTGAGAGGGATTACAACCTTTGTAGATCCGGTCCTTCACTTCATATGCTCCGTGTTGTGGTCCCTTCGCTGCGATCATCGGGATCCGGACTCTCGAGAGGTTCCACGAAGAGAAAGACGCAACCTTTGCTTCCGATCTTCGATACTAAGATGATCTACCTTGAAGTTTCTTTAACACAAGCTAACACTCATGAAATGATGTGAACACCCTCATCTAAATGGTAAGGGAAGATGAGGATGATGAAGTTGGATTTTTGCTCTCTTTATTTATCTTTTTCTCATGTTTATTCATCACCTTTTGAAAAACAAGTACGCTTTTTCATGAAAGAATTGAAGGAAGAAGATGAACAATATTTGTTATCCTTTTGTGATGAATAGGAAATGAAATAATATGATAGATAATGCAACCATGGTCAAGCTAACTCTTGTAGAGAATTAACTAGGGTTAGGGTTTGGGTTTGGTTAAAGCATGAGTCACTTGCAAATATCTTTATCATGACAAAAAGAAAAGCTTCTAGAATCAACTAGAAGGTTTAACCCTAATCCAAACCCTAATCATGTTTAAACTCCACTAAACAAGTTGCATTAGTTATCATATCATGTTACAATATTATATATCACATATATAATATTTATGGTAACAAAATAAAATAATACAATTAACATATATCGCATATATATCAATGTATTACCCGAGTGAGAAAAAGAATCTTTTAGTGAGCAAATATTAGTTAATGAAATTTAATATATTATATATATTATTATACATTAAATTATCGAATCAACACTTGATCCGACAATCCGGCTATATCGCATATAACCGACTAATATTTATCCGTACCGATTCATCGAATCAACACTTGATCCGACGACCCGGCTGATATCAAATATCGCGAGAATATAATACGGTATCTCATATCGTATTATCTTCGGTCCCGCACATATCACATATGTGCCCCTACTCCGTTTTGCCTGAGTCAAGAAACCTCTGTGTAGGACTCTAAAGAATCGTCAATACGCCGGCAGTAGGTGATGATCATATCAAACACCCACAAGCTGCAAGCGGTCAGCTAAACGTAACAGCTACCCAGGTATTGAGCGCTCAGAAGATCAACAAGCAAGCCTGTAACTTCTCCTGCGAATCCAAACAGTAACACTCCCGTACAGTCCGGTCTCGTCGTCTGATATGTTGCATATCTCGCCTAGGGGTGGTAAACGTCAGACCCCAGTAGCTTGATAAGTCGTGTCGATTTGAGGTCTATAACAGTTCGAGAAACTACTGATAACACTTACCAGTAAATCTCAGCAACCCTGGCCAGGGATTTCCGGTTATAGCCAATCGAACACAGCACAACATCAACTCCCTATACCGGGAGAGACGAATCCCCTCCTATCGCTCATTGCCTCCATGTGATTCGGGACTGTACCCAAAAGCCACCTTTTTGCACGCCCTCTTGGACGTGGTATGATGGAAATCAAAGCACAGTGGGAATCACACAAGACTCTATGACGATCTCGGGTCGACAGACTACTCTGTACCAGTGTCACCGGAGAACTGCCATCTGACGTATGGTATAATACCATTTGGGAGTTCTTGGCGAGTCCGTCCAGTGTACCCAGTCTCCACTGAGCACCCGTACACCATCCTTGATGTCAAACACCGATGGATATGGGATCATCCATCGCCCTTCATATGGGTCAAGATGCATATACGCTAGTTTACTCTGGTGTATCGATGCCCTGTCTCGATACACCCTCGACTAGGAACAGTTATAGGATGTACTCGTCGACTACCGTGGCCCCACTAGTATGATCTCATCATAGTCCCAGTAGTCGAGTACATATCCTAAGGGCTTTATCAACATGTAATATAGATACAATCAGAGTACATGTTAAGATAAAGTACAACCAGATAGCATACTATCATGTCGAGCAAGAAAGTCCTCCCTATATATGTCCTAGCATCCACTACAATATACATCGTGTGTACAGTAATGGCCTTTAGGGCATATATATAACTAACAAGTGTAATATGTGATATCACCGGTTTCGTTGCTATATGTCAACGACAATTGGGATGGGCATATTTACTTACGTTGATGACATGTGATGTTATGTGTTGCTGGATATGTTATATTGGATCGTCGTGTTTGAATAGCCGGGTTTTTTTTTTATGTGAGATGAGTGTTTTTCATTTTCATTCATGTAAAAACTTGTATGTAATATTCTTTTATTGGGGCACTTCCAGGTTGCGGAAGATGTCACCGTTGATGTATATTATTTACTTTTCCGCATTAGGATAGACCCAAGGCGGGGAGCACAAGTAATCGGGTTCTAGGGTCCAGTGGGAGACCATCTCGAGGAGTCGAGTCCGGGTCTCCTAACCCTAGAATTGGTAAGGTTGCTTGCCGCTCTCGTAGGGGTCTAGGTGTGTGGGATTGGCTATTCATCACGACCGTGGAATCCGTGTTTTATACTGGCTCGTATTAAAAACACGGACGTCCTAGTATATCCAATATTTCATATGATATTTTCTGCTGCGTTATCTGTGATGTGATCATGTGATATGTTCAGATAGATATTGTATATAGTATATATGATATATTATATAGACGTTGCTTATGTTTTACACCCGCGCTAGCCCTGCCCCGCTCTGCCGTTAGTTACCTAACCTAACGGTGCAGACGGGACATCGAGGCGAATGCGGATGGCATAAGCGTACGTTATATTTATCTGTGATGTTTAGGTGGACTTAAATGATGGGATATTCATTAATGTGATTAATGAAAGAAAATAAACCTAAAAGATGTTGTGGAATCGAATTTCAAAATAAAAAAGGTAGGTACAGTTCTTGCTTTGCATCGCGGTGTTCCTTATAGAACATCCTGCACCTTATTCGATAAGAAAGGACCGAGATCTCTTCACCGGGAGTGACTCCTTTAGCAATAACTGGCAGATGCTACAACCCTCGGTTTGTCTTTTGATTGCTTCTATAGTTTTTGCTTTGCACAGCGGTATATATGATATATCCTGCACCTTATTCGATGAGGAAAGGGCCGACGATCCCTTCACCGGGAGTGACCCCTTTAGCCAAACTAGAAAAGCCTAAAAAACACTCCATTTAAAAACCATTTGATTCCGTAACGAGATCAAGTTCAAAGCGTTAAAGGTTTTATTAAAACCATTCGCAACCCTCCGTCATTTTAGGAAGTAGAGTACTTAGTATTCGTGCTGTGTTTGTTGACCATAGTCAAGGCACAGTGAACGGTAGCTAAGTGATGTCTTCCTACACAGCATATGATGCAATTAGTTAGGACAGTCGCGTGACTTTGTTGACCTTAGTTAAGGGTCATGTGGGTGGGTCTAATTAATCACGAAATGACGGGTAGAACTTGACTAGTGCTTATGATTTGTTGACCATAGTTAAGGTCATAAGTGCTAGGGTTAAAAACCACTATCGGGAGTTTCAAGTGTTGAAATTTTCAATGAGATTGCATACCTTCTATGTGATAGTTGGATCCCGATACCCACTGCGAGTAATTGTTACTCCTCGGAGAGTTTTGCACTTTGCAATTAGCCGATTAAGTAGGTGTCTAGAAAGGTGTCAACAGGGTTACGCCTCTGGGAAACCGATGTTTACTTTAATTAGGTCCGTGCGAAAGCACGGGGAACCTCCCTCAAAGTACCGACACGGGCCTGGCTGAAAGATTGGAGAACTTGTAGAGTGTAATTAATCCCGGCTAGTCTTTCCTTTTAGGGTTTGAAGGAAGAATTGATAAAAACAGTGGGAGCCATCCTGATTAGATAAAATATATAACCAATCTAATCTTGCAAGAGCGCACGCAGAGTGTTTTCTTTTCTCTCTCTCCAGGTAGCGAACATATCATGCCTTAATTAAGATAATAATATGGATGTATTGACCGAACCCGCTTGTTTTACTGAGCTGGGGAACGTTGGTCCCGCTCCAACTTATAATTGTTATAAGACCGAGCAGGAAATAGGGGAATACCAGAATTCCTATGCCGCCCAAACGAAGAAAGTGCATATGATGCATCTCCTTCGGGTGTGTTCATTATAAAGAATTGTTTCTCAGTGTTCTCTACGTCCTGGGTATTTGTTGCCGGATCAGGATCCCAGATATGTAATCAGTTACATAGGTCTACAGAAAGGTAGAGAACTGAGAACGGGTGATAAGTTTCATGAGACAGAAAACGGGGCAAGTGTTGCAGCCATGTCTGTTGGTCACTGTCACCCTGTATTATCAGTACATTGATTCTGAACAAATGTTATTAGATACCGAACCTGATATACAAAATCATACCAGTCTCTTTATTAGTAAAGAAATGATAAAATTTTGTATTGTTGGATAATGTTTTGAACATTTCCTATATCAAAAGTTGATCGGTTCAGGCACGTTATCTAAAAGCATTGACGTTCTAAATCAAACTACAGTTCCTAGTATACAGAACACATACAAGAGGAAGAGTTCAGAAATGAACGAATCCTTCTTGAGGCATTGTAGACTAGGTCATATCAATGCGACCCGACTGGCTGAAGTTACATTTGGATGCATATTTAAATCAGTTTGAATTTACATCTCGTGGAACTTGCCAGTCATGTCACAAGAATTAGATGACCATAGCTCTATTTATTGGAAACAGAGAAAGAGTTAGTGAACTCTTGGGACTGATACATGATGATGTATGTAAGGTCCCCTGTCTACACATGCCAGGACCGGTTCTTTGTACTTCATTACATTCTCTGATAATCTCTCAAGATTCAGCCATATGTTCCTGTTGAAACATAAGTTCGAAGTTTTTGAGATATTCACAGAATATAAGTTAGAAGTACAGAACCAAAAACCGGGTATAAGTATTATGTCCTTTAATGAGATCAGGGAGGAGAATACTTGTGCATGGAATTCTTGGACTATTCTAAAGCAGAATGAGATTCTCTCTCGGTGTTACTCCTCTGAATACACCACAGCACAACGGTGTATCGGGACGGAGCAATAGCACCCTATATGATAAAGTGTGCTCTATGATGAGTACTACTAAGTTACCTATTTCCTTTTAGGGGGTTATGCACTTGAGAAGTTGCATACCTATTGAATTGGGTTCGAATCAAATCAGTACCTACCACTCCATATAAGATATGTTATGGGAAGAACCATCTCTTAAGTAAGTTAAGATTTGGGATTGTCCGGCCTATGTCAAAAGAAAAATCCGGACAAGATCGAGGCAAGGTCAGTTCTGTAGAACTGGAAAGGTTCCAGCTATACAAACTGGAGCTGACGATTTGATAGAACCAAAGGATTCAATAGTCCCCGACGAACCTCAGCCTCTCCGCCGATCTGGTAGGGTTCCTCATCCGCCTGAGAGATACTTTGGTTTCTCGATGACAGTGGGAGCGAGGAATACATCATGAGATGATGACCCAACTAGTTTCGAGCAGGCCATCAAGAGTAGGGACTTTGTAAGAATGGCTGGATGCTTAGTGATCTGAGATGGAATCCATGTACACCAACAAAGTATGGACCTTGGATGCTATAACTGAAGGGTTAAATCCCCATCAGGAGCAAGTATATCTTGAGAAGATTACTTGGTGTAGATGGAAAAGTTGAGACTTTCAAAGCAAGACTTGTTAAAGGTTTTCTTCATCGACCAGGCGTGGAAAATGATAAAACCTTTTCCAGTGGCTATGCTTAAGTCCATCCGGATCCTACTTAACATTGCTACGCACCATGACTACGATATCTGGTGGTTGGGTGTCATGACTGCTTTTCTAAATACTGATTTAGAAGAGAACGTCTATAAGTACACAGCCAGAGGGCTTCGTAAACAGTGGGGGCAGCGGAAACATGTGCAAGTTGCTTTACAGGATAAAGCAGGCATCGCGGAGTTGGAACGTCTGTTTTGATGTGGTAGTCAAAGAGTTTGACTTCATCAAAATGGTAGACGAACCTTGTATATACAAAAAGGTAGTAGAGAGTAAGGTGGTCATCCTCGTATTGTACGTGGACAACATACTCTTGATAAGAAAAGAGTTTCCTATGCTACGCACGGTCAATCTCCTCTTATCACATGGATTCTCCATACAGGATAAAGTTGATACCTCCTAAATCCTGGGATTTGGGTCTATGAGATAGATCTAAATGGATGTTAGGATTCTCACTAGCTGTAGTAAGATAGTATCAATCGATCCTGGGGAGAATCACTGGAAAGGTTCCAGGGTGATAAGGACGACTAAATGTCAGTCGCAGGCATTGTCTTTACCCTCAGTGAAGGGACGGTATGTTGGAAGAGTTCCAAGCTAGATACCGTGGCAGACTAGACGATAAAGGCTGGTAACATCGCTATTAAAGATACTACCAAAGAGGCAGTTTGGGTGTATATTGGTTCATGAGATGAACTAGGTTCCTACCATTGTGTGACAATGGAAGTGTGGCTTTGGCCCATGAACCCTGGTCCCATCAGTGACCCAGACATATTCTGAGGCAGCATCACCTGATCTTGGAGATAGTTGATCTCCAGGGTGATCGAGGTTAGGAGAGTAGACTTAGAGGACAACACGGCGGATCCACTCACAAAGGCTTTTTCCCATAGAGAGACTTATATGGGATGGTTGAGTATGTGTTACTGCAACCACTGCTACTGATGGCCCTAGTGCAAGTGGGAGATTGTTAGTTATATGTATGCCCTAGAGGCCATTACTGTACATAGGATGTATATTGTAGTGGATGCTGGGACACATATAGGTAAGACTTTCTTGCTCGACATGATAGCACGCTATCTGGTTGCTCTTTATCTTAACATGTATACTTTCTGTCTCTCTATTACATGTTGATAAAGCCATTAGGATGTGTACTCGACTTCCAGGAATATGATGTAGATCATACTAGTGGGGCCTGGGTGGTCCATGAGTACATCCTTCAATGTTCCTAGTCGGGAGAATATCGAGACGGGGCATCGATATTCTAGAGTAGACCAGCGTATATCTTCTCGACCCATGTGATGGGCGATGGATGATCCCATATCCATTGGTGTTTGACATCAGAGATGGTATGCGGGTGCTCAGTGATGACTGGGTACACTGAACGGACTCGCCGAGAACTCCTAGATGGTATTATACCTCAAGTCAGATGGCAGTTCTCTGGTGACACCGGTACAACTTAGTCTGTTGACCCGAGATCGTCATAGAGTCTTGTGTGTCTCCCACTGTGCTTTGATTTCCACCCTACCATGGCTCTACTGAGTCGTGCAAACAGGTGGTTTTTGGGTACAGTCCCGATTCACATGGAGGCAATGAGCGATAGGAGGGGATTCGTCTCTTCTGGTATTGGGGGTTGATGTTGTGCTATGCTCGACTGGCCATAACTGAAAATCCCTGGCCAGGGTTGCAGTGATCTACTGGTAAGTGTTATCAGTAGTTTCACGCTATGTTATGGACCTTACATTGGCATGACTTATTGAGCTACTGGGGTCTGACGTTTACCACCCCTAGGCGGGATATGCGACATATCAGACGAACAGACCGGACTGTACGGTAAGTGTTGCTGGTTGGATTCACAGGAGTGTGAGCGGGCTTGCTTGTTGATCTTCTGATTGCTCAATACCCGGATGGCCGTTATGTTTAGCAGACCGCTTGCGGCTTGTGGGTGTTTGATATGATCATCACCTGCTGCCGGCGTATTGACGAGTCTTTAGAGTCCTACACAGAGGTTTCCTGGCTCAAGCGAAACGAAATAAGAGCGCATATGAGATATGTGCGGGACCGAGAATAATGCCAGTATGTGATACTGTATTCTATTCTCGCGATTTGTATCATTGGACGGTTATATATGATATAGCCGAGTTACCGGATCAAGTGTTGATTCGATACATTGATACACTTGATATTAGTCGGTTATATTCGATATGACCGGATCATTAAATCAAGTGTTGATTTAATGATTTGATGTATAATTATATATTTGATATATTACTTTACATTAACTAGTATTTGTTCACTTAATATGGATTTTCTCACTTGACGTGCACAAGTAGTATATGTGATATATTTTTGTGCACTAGATTGTATCATGTTTGATGATACATGCAAACTTGGGTGTGTGTATGCTTTGAACCATGTTTAGGTAAATGGTTAGGGTTTTAATATATTTATTTATTTATTCATTTTAGCAAGAAATAAAATGGTGGCTAACTTTGGATTTTCTTTGAAGCTTCATGAAGCTTTGAAAAGTTCAACCATTTTGTTTCTTTTGTTTAACCTAACCATTTGCCTAAACCATAGTTTATTCTCTACATGAGTTTATCTCACCCATGGTTGCAATATAATAGATATCACTTGAATTTTCTTTTTGTGATAATTCTTTTTCCATTTTCTTCTTCATCTTCTTCAAGTGAAGAAGAAAGCTTTCTTGAAAATTTCCAAGTGATGATTCCAAGTGAGAAATCCAAATCCAAATCCAAAGTGAACCCACTTCCTATTTCTTCATCCTCTACCACTTGCCTTGTAGTAGAGTGTGTATTCTTCACAAGTTTCATGACTTAGTGAAGGTGGAGCTTGAGTTTGAGTTGCCTCGACATAAATCATCTTCGGCATCGATGTCAATGACCTAGTCCGATCATTTCTCCGATGAAACCGACAAGAGAGTCCGGGATTCCGATGATCGCAGCGGAGGGACGTCAACACGGAGCTAGAGAAGTGGAGGACCGGATCTACAAAGGTTGTAGTCACTTTCCTTTTAGTTAAAGTTGTTAACTTGCATAGTTTCGCCTTTACGTCTAGTAACGATCTAGCATTAGGGTTCTTTGGCACATAGAAAAATTTGATTTTGGCATGTTTGATCTGTTGTGGAACCTCATGTGTGTGCCTAGGAACCCTACAGATAAGTCGTGTCGATATGAGGTCTATAACAGTTCGAGAAACTACTGATAACACTTACCAGTAAATTTCAGCAACCCTGGCCAGGGATTTCCAGTTATAGCCAATCGAACACAGCGCATCATCAACTCCCTATACCGGGAGAGTCGAATCCCCTCCTATCACTCATTTCCTCCATGTGATTCGGGACTGTACCAAAAGCCACTTTTTTGCACGCCCTCTTGGACGTGGTATGATGGAAAATGTCCCGAGACACATAAATACGATGAGCGATAGGAGGGGTTTCGTCTCTTCCGGTATTGGGAGTTGATGTTGTGCTGTGCTCGATTGGCTATATCAGTAAGTCCCTGGACAGGGCTGTTGAGATTTACTGATAAGTGTTATCAGTAGTTTCTCGATCTGTTATAGACCATTCTTCGGCACGACTTATTGAGTTATTGGGATCAACGTTACCATCCCTAAACTCGATTTGCAGCATATCTGACGAAGAGACCGGACTGTACGGTAGTCTTGCCGGTTGGCTCGACGGGAGTTGTGACAGGTTCACTTGTTTTCTTCTGATCGCTCAATACCCAGGTGGCCATTACGTTTAGCTGACCTCTTGCGGCTTGGGGGTGCTTGATATGATTATCACCCACTTCCGGCGTATTGACGAGTCTTAGAGTCCCACAATGGAGTTACCCAGCCTAGGCGAAACGTTGTGGTGTGCATATGTGATATGCGCGGGGACCCGATTAAATGCGTGTATGTGATACCGTATATTAATCGGGCGGTTTGCTATTGGTCGGGTCGTATGAGATATGATCGGTTTGCTAAATCAAGTGTTGATTTAACATTGACCATTAGCATTTTCACTTTAGACCCTTTTATCTTTTGTTGTATGCATGCATGTATGCACATGTTTACATTGATGCACATATGGATATGCATGCACACATACATGCATACACATTTCTATCATGGTTGTTGATACATTAGATGGTGGAAATATAAGACTCACATGTTAGTAAATATGTTGATATTTATTTTTGAGATAAATGGAAATGGATAATTACTCATGGCTGATTATTTTATTCCTCCACTAAACCTCTCTTTAACCATGAGTTATTATTATATGGCCATTAGTGATCCAAAAGAAAATATCTAGATATTTATAAACTAGGGTTAAGGATGAGAAGAAGAAAATATATATATTTTCTTTTCTCATTTTTATCCTAACACTTATCATTATCTTGAGCTCTTTCATTTGCCATCTTCTTCTTCCTCACTCTCTTGCTCTCTAGGTTTTGATAGTGAACAAAAAAGTGATCAAGTTAGGGTTTTTAAGTGAGAAATCAAACCACATCATCATTCTATACTACTCTTGCCTATTAGTTTAGAGTGTTGGCTTCAACTTCTTCTCTTGATCAATTGGAGCTTTGAGCTTGGACAAAGAGGACTCCGGGTGGATCATCGTGGACTTGGAGGATCTCAAGCAAACTTCTTTCAACCCTCAAGTAGCCAAAGAGTCTAGCAAAGGGAGCTACAAAGGTTGTATTCTCTAAACCTAGTACTTTACTACTTGTGGATTGTAATAGTTTTAGTGTTACCCTAGCTTTTCTAGTTTGATCCTTAGGATAGTTTCTTTAGCACCCTATAATTTTTTATAATTTTTTAATATGGCATGTGTGATGCTACCAAACCCTAGTAGTGGTGCTAAGGAAATCCCTTCACTTAAGTCCATCCGGATCTTACTTGCCATTGCTGCATACCATGACTACGAAATCTGGCAAATGGATATTAAGACCGCCTTTCTAAATTGTGATTTAGAGGACTGCGTGTACATGACTCAGCCAGAGGGCTTCATAGACAGTGGGAGCAGCGGAAAGGTGTGCAAGCTGCTTAAATCCATTTACGGGTTAAAGCAGGTATCACGGAGTTGGAACATCTGCTTTGATGTGTTATTCAAAGAGTTTGACTTCTTCAAGAACGTAGATGAACCTTGTATCTACAAGAAGGTTGCAGAGAGTAAGGTTGTCTTCCTCGTATTGTATGTGGATGACGTACTCTTGATAGGAAATGATGTTTTTATGCTGCACTCGGTCAAGCTCTTCTTATCACATAGATTCTTATTGAAAGATCTAGGTGATGCCTCCTGCATTTTGGGAATTAAGATCTATAGAGATAGATCTAAACGGATACTGGGATTGTCCCAATCCAGGTACATTGACACCATACTAAGTATCCAAGCGTGTGTATTTACCCACGATCTCTGGATTCACTCTCTCAAAAGAGATGTCTCCTAAGACTGATTTGGGGAGAGCTCGCATGCAAGGATACCCTATGCTTCGGCAGTAGGCTCTATCATGTACGCGATGCTATGTACCAGACTCGATGTAGAATACTTACTAAGTGTAGTGAGTAGGTATCATGCAGATCCAGGAGAGAGTCACTGGACAGCTGTGAAGAACATTCTCAAGTACATGAGAAGGACTAAAGAGATGTTCTTGGTGTACAGTAAAGGAGAACTCCAGGTGGAGTCCTTTATCGATTCGAGCTTCCAAAGTGATAAGGACGACTCTAAGTCGCACTCGAGATTTGTCTTCACCCTCAATGGAGGGGCGCTTTGTTGGAAGAGTTCCAAACAGGAAACCGTGGCAGACTCGACGATGGAGGCTGAATACATCGCTGCCAACGATGCTGTCAAAGAGGCTGTCTGGATGAAGAAGTTCATAACTGAACTTGGAGTGGTTTCGTCCATTGAGCATCCAATATCTTTGTATTGTGATAACAATGGAGCTGTCGCTTTGGCCAAGGAACCCAGATCCCATCAGAAATCCAGACATATTCTGAGGCGGTATCACCTGATCCGGGAGATAGTTGATCGCCGAGAGATCGAGGTCAGGAGAGTTGACACGAATGACAACACTGCAGATCCACTCACGAAGGCCATACCCAAGATACAATTTGAGAGACTCTTCAGGATGTTGGGTATGAGATACTACAACAGTTGGCCTTAGTGCAAATGGGAGATTGTTAGTTATGTATATACCCTAGAGGCCATTGTTGTACATATGATGTATATTATAGTGGATGCTTGGATATATATAGAGAGGACTTTCTTGCTCGATATGATAGTATGTAATCTGGTTTCACTTTGTCTTAACATGTTGATTTGTATTGGGTTACTGTCTTGCTTTCACATGGGGATAAAGCCCTTAGGATATGTACTTGACTACTAGGACTATGATACAGATCATACTAGTGGGGCCAGGGTAGTCCAAGAGTATATCCTATAACTGTTCCTAGTCGAGGGAGTATCGAGACAGGGCATCGATACTCCAGAGTAGACTAGCGTATACGCTTCTCGACCCATATGATGGGCGATGGATGATCCCATATTCATTGGTGTTTGACATCAGAAAAGGTATACAGGTGCTCAGTGGAGACTGGGTACACTGAACGGACTCGCCGAGAACTCCTAAATGGTAATATACTTATCGTCAAATAGCAGTTCTCTGGTGACACTGGTACAGGTTAGTCTGTAGACCCGAGATCGTCATAGAGTCTTGTGTGATTCCCACTATGCTTTGATTTCTACCTTACCACGTTCATGAGAACGTGCAAAACGGTGGCTTTTGGGTACAGTCCCGAATCACATGGAGGCAATGAGCGATAGGAGGGGTTTCTTCTCTCCCGGTATTGGGGGTTGATGTTGCGCTGTGTTCGATTGGCTATAACTGGAAGTCCCTGGCCAGGGCTGATATGGAGATCTACTGGTAAGTATTATCAGTAGTTTCTCGACCCGTTATGAGCCTCACATAGACACGACTTATCGGTTACTGGGTTCTGACGTTTACCACCCCTAGACTGGATATGCGACATATCAGACGAAGAGACCGGACTGCACGGTAGTGTTACTGATTGGATTCACAGGAGTGTGTGCAGGCTTGCTTGTTGATCTTCTGATCGCTCAATACCTGAGTGGCTGTTATGTTTAGCCGACCGCTTGTAGATTATGGGTGTTTGATATGATCATCACCTACTGCCGGCGTATTGACGATTCTTTAGAGTCCTACACAGAGGTTTCCTGGTTCAGGCAAAACGGAGTAGGAGCACTAATATGATATGTGTGGGACCGAGAATAATATGTGTATGTGATACCGTATTCGATTCTCGCGATATGTGATATTGGCCGGGTATATGTGATATAGCTGGGTCATCGGATCAAGTGTTGATTCGATGAACTGATACATATTATATTAGTCGGTTATTTGCAAAATAGCCGGATTATTGGATCAAGTGTTGATTCGATAATTTAATGTATAATTATATATTTGATATATTATATTACATTAACTAATATAAGCTCAATTAAACGATTCTTTTTTCTCACTTGATGATACATTGATATATATATGTGATATATGTTAATTGTATTATTTTCTTTTGTTACATTATATATTATATATTTGATATATAATATTGTAACATGTTAGGGTTACAAATGCAACTAGGGTTTATGAGATTAAACTATGCTAGGGTTTAAATTTGGGTTGAAATCTTCTTTTTAGTTAATTCTAATTTGTATGGATATTGTTTAGATATTTATCCATGTTGATTTTGTCCACCCTCTTAGATATTTGCTAGATATTTGTTAACCTAACCTTTTAATCCTAGCCTATGGTTTATTCTCTACAAGGGTTAAGCATGCTATGCTTAACCTATGGTTGCTTTTCTAACCTCAACAATAATTCATTCATCACACTTCATCTTCTTCTTCCTCTTAAAAAAGATTTCTAGCTTTTTATTATGTGATGATTGTTTGTGAGAAAAAGAAAACAAAAGAGAGCAAAATTCCTACTTCATCATCCTCATCTATTCTAGCCACTTAGATCAGGGTGATTTCTTCACTAATACCTCATTAGTGAAGTGAAAGCTTGGGTTTGTGTTTCCTCAAGGTAGATCATCTTGGATTGTGAAGTCTTCAAGTGAGGAAGTCTCATTCACCTCACGGAGCCTCTCTAGAGTCCGGTAGCATGATGATCGCAGCGAAGGGACCTCAACTCGGAGCTTATGAAGCGAAGGAACGGACTACAAAGGTTGTAATTCCTAAATCTTAGATGTTAAGTTGTTAACATGAATGTTTAGTTTGATTCTCTAGTTAAAGATTCATGGCTAGGGTTATCTAGAACGGCAAAAATTTGAAATTGGCATGGACGATACCTCCCCAAACCTTGCTGCCGTTGTAGGTATCCTAACACCTCTAGCCTAGTAATACGATCTATCGAAGGTGGACCAATCTGCTCCTATACAACGGGCGTACTGCCTTGGTCAGTCATCGTCTCAGACGAGCCAATTCTGACCTCGGCTCTCGAGGCTGCTCCCTGCGCCCTCGTAGTCTTCGGCGGCATAATGGCTGGAAAGAAAATAGGATTCGATACGAACACGGAAATCGAATCACAATGATGTATATAATCACGGAAGGAATTTCAACCAACAAGTCCTAAGGTCACTAAGGCGGAGTACCGTGTCGTAAGTATGTCACGGAACATACACACGCTACGCTACTCTGCTTAAGCTACCTACTCCATCATACCAAGGTCATCTTACTGTAACACCTTAGAATGTGTTTTGTGGCTAATTATATTTTAATATATGGTTTTTAATAAAAAGTTTACCAAATTGGTTTTCAATTATTTTATCCTATTTAATGAATATTTTATTATATTTTTCCTAGGCTTGCACACACTTGTGCATGATAACTAGGGTGTTAAGTGGGGTTAAACCATGATTAGCAACATGGTGGTTTAACCATTTCCATAATCTATTTTTAATTATTAAGTGTTTTGGGTTTAATAGTGTATGGTTGTTAAAAATGAAAAGGGTTTTAAATTTAAATTGACTTTCTTTTGTTGACTTTGTGTGAGAGAGAGGGCATGGGGAGCATGGTGTGAACCATGCCTCATTAATGAGGAAAGAGAAAGAGAAGGGAGGGGTTTAGTGTTGCTCTCATTTCTCCTTCTCATTTTCACTTCTCTCATTCTCTCACTCTCATACACACACACACACACCCTGGTGGCAGTAGCAGCAGCTCCAGCATCAACAACAACAACAGAAACATCAGCAGCTCCATCAGCAACAGCAGCATCAGCAAACAGCCGCAGCAGCAACAGCAGGCAGCAACAGCAGCAACAGGAGCTCCAGCTACTTGCAGCAGCTCTTCCTCCTCCATTCACTTCTTCTCTTTCTTCCTAGGGTTCATTAGGGTATATTTCTTTGTCACGACCCGAAAGAGCACGTGACTGGCCCTTGAACCATATGAAGTCTATAGGACCCCATCTGATCCAAGTAAGCCAAAAGCCCAGAAATCTAAAACCATTTTAAGAGTAAATAAAGAAACTGGTTTAAAGAAGTGAAGGTTTTTAAATAACTAAGCCGAATATGGATTTTAAAAACAGTAAAGTCTTTTCTAAAAATTCCGGCAGAGTCTCTTTTGAAAAAAAAAACTGGCCCCGAATGGGGTACAACAAGAATAACAATATATGCAATGATAAAAGGCATCCCCAAGCGGGAGCTAGCTCTTCGTCAATCGACGGTCACAACCACACAAGCAACAATAATATACAACGCCGAAAGGCGAGGGTCAAACCCAAAGAACTCAATAAGCATGAAAACCGCAATACTACTAAGCGCGACTCTAAGGTCGAATAATACATCACTAATGTCTAAGTATGAAACAATATACAAGTTTTGGTTGATGGAATTTCTAGATACAAGAATAATATAAGTACAATGGTGGTTCTTGATGCAAAAGAACCCACCTACCAAATGCAATTCACCCGCAAGGAAGCAATGTGCCAGAAATGCCGCAATGAAACCTGTACGGCAAAACCTGCAAGAACCGTGGCACAACAGGGGTGAGTTGCCAACTCGTGAATAGAGAATATCTACAAGCAGAAACCGAATGCAAGACATGATCCTAAGTCAATACGATTAGTATATAAACCTCAAGAATAAGCCTGATACATGATAAGGTGGCAAAGCAACATCTAAACAGGTATGTAGTGCCAAGTACTCAGGTAATAACATGTCATAGATGTAAGGTATGTCTGCATGAAGTAAAAATGATGAAGTATCAATACACATATATTAGCGTCCCATACCACTAATATTGGTGTAAGGGTATATATAACAGCGCCCTCATACCCTGTTATATATACAAATGAAATATGATCATTGTAAATCCAGTCTGTATATGATCCATGTCTGTATATACGTGGAACCCGTCCACCCGTCACCCAAGGACAATAAACGTGGAACCCGTCCACCCGTCACCCAATGACAATAAACATCATGTATGCAAATATGAGGATATAAACAAAATCATGGAAAAACATCATGAAACCCGTGCCTAGCATCGACACGTAAATCCTCGTCCATATGGGGCTCCGTCTGCGGTATCGGCCCTCGGCCCCGGCAGTACGGGTCAGCCCATATCCTCATCCATATAGGGCTCCGTCTGCGGTATCGGCCCTCGGCCCCGGCAGTACGGGTCAGCCCATATCCATCTCTCAACTCCGGTCGGTATCCTCCAGATATCCGCTGAGCTCAAATACAATCACCGGTAGGTAGTAGTCCCTCTGCCAGGCTCACCATCTACTATACAGCGAAACCGTTCTCGCCCCGGGGTACCATACCGCGTCCACCATGTACCCGCAATCGGCCTCATCCGCCTCCTCGAATCGGGTTTCACATGTCGCTCTCAGCACCGAGAAAACACATGGTGGACGCACTGAAATATCATATCAAGGGTAACCGGGTTTTTAACACAATTATATATTCTCTTTTGAAATACCCACGGTTCCCAAATCCAGAAATATCATGGAAACAACATATATCAATGCGTATAATCAAAACATGATGTATGCGACATGTAAGAAAGGTAAGCATATCATAAGTCATGCAACATGGAATAGTAATGTGCACATGTCGAGGGAAACCGCTAGTTTAAAACGAATCAGTTTTTGACGAACATCATGCGGTTCCCAAATCTCTAATCAAGTCAGAATCATCAATGTTTGTGTATAGGTATAAGTGTATAATATGCCATTCAAGAATCATATCATGAATGCAACCATACTGCAGTGTAGTGGCATGGCAATTATCGATGATGAAGTGTGTGAGCCGGCAAATAGTGTACGTGGAACATACGCATCATCGATAATGGTGCTGGTGTCCTAACAGCATGATAATAATACAGCGATAAACATATGCAAAGCAACATGAATAGCATGAATATGCGGAAATCGAATAATCAACGCAATAGTGAAGAATCTACCTCAAAAATATATCATGCAGCCTTGCCTTTTGAAATAAGACGAATCAGGGTTTTTGGTAAAATAAGGGCTACGGTGTTTTAAGAAAAGATGTGTCGTTTGAAAATATCTGTAGAATCCCTTTTGCCTATCCTTAAAATATCCCCGATTCGTTAGTTTTGAAATAGGTATGACTCGGGTCTAGTCTACCGCCTACTATGCGAACTACGGACCCAACTATCAAGTCATGAGTGCGGATCTATCATCAATGTAAAGCTCGTACGGTAAGTCGTCGTACGGCATCCCAATAGCTGGGTATGGGTAAATATCATATTCCTCTCATCAAATATCAGGTATCATTATCATCATATCTCGAAATCTGGGGTACTGATCTAAGTCTAGTACAAATCGATACCATCTTTAAAGTATGAATGCGGGGTAAACACACACCCAAAGCCCGCAAGAATCCCATGTCGTATCCCAAATACGAATCATATCAAATCACCGATCTTGCGGCACAAGGCCTAATATCATCGACTCATCACCAATGTCATCCAATAACATCAACAAGTGTAAGTATAAGGAATATACGAGTGTGTGTGGGTGTAATTCTGTCCTAGGGTTCGCAACTAGGAACTATGCTAGTTATTTCTATCCCTAACTAACCATAACACACCTAACACAAAGCCACAACATACTATAACTATCATATAAATAATCTACATAGTATACTAACTACGGATTGCGGGGGTGCTATACGCCATCCACCCGACTTCTCCCCGTAGATATAAATCTACTCACCTGGTCTTCGCTTGCCGAAATCGATGACGCCATGCTCCTTCACCTCGGAATCCTTGCGAGGGTACCTAGAATAATAAACAGTCGCAATACGTATTAACATCGAGGTAGAAATCCGATACAGCGCACAGTGTGCTCATAGGTTGGAACCTATGGCCTAAACGTGCAAATCAATCAAACAATCCCTGTTGTCGATGTACGAACACCCGACAACAAAATACAAATCCAAATATCAATAAAGTGCATTTTAAAATACGGAAAACATCGCCTAAAACACACCAAAATGCTCCCAGATTTTCCCCAGGTGACAATTAGCCAAAACTGCATATAGGAGGGGTTTATTTTAGTGCAAAAGGAGCCCTGGAACAAAACTGGAGCAATTCTACCCTACTCTGGCCGCAAATTGCGGCCAGAATGATTAAATTTGCGGCCAAGGTTTGGAATTAGGGTCTCGGGTCTTGGTGGTAGCTTCCTAGGTGCCTGCACGACTCACTGTCAGCTCAATTTTATTTTAGGGGTCCCGGGGTGATAGTAGATTCCTAAAACCTTCACAGATTTCACAATATCTCCGATATCGGTTTTCTAAATCCGTATTCCGGGTTTCAAATCTCAGGTTTGGGTCTCAATTCCATCACTAGGGTGTTTGTGCAGCCTCCACTAAGCTCAATTTCACACTACATTCACAATTTCCTCAAACCCTAACTAGGTTTCCTTCAAGTCTACCGCACCACCCGATATCGATTCAATTTTAACATAGGGTTACAAGTAATGCAAAAACTAATCTAATGATCCAGAAATTACCTCATTTGGCAACTCAAGAATTTTCTTGAGTTGCCCCAAGTGGCCAAAATCTATGCTTTCTTGGTCCGATGTGTAGATCTTGAGCTTGTGCACATTTTTAATGAAATCGGGGTAGGGTTTTGGTGTTGTTTTTTGATGATTTGGGGAGGTGAAGTAGGAGGATGAAGAGGGGCAGCAGCTCAACTGAGAGAAGAGGGAGAAGAATGAGTGAAGTGAGGGAAAATGGCTAAGGCTTGGTCAAAGCAACCCTTCTCTTTTCTCTCTCACCCACCTACTACCATTATTCTTTTCTCTTTTCTTTTCTTTTTCCCTAAAACCCTTCTCACTCAAATAGTAACCCCAAAACAAACCATGGAAATAAAAATGTAACACAAGTGTAGAAAATGATACGTGCATGTTTTGCATAAAAACGCCAAAAATCCGATTAGCGATTTTTAATCGCGATTAGCACTAAATTAACATATAAATGATCATAAAAACTTAAAAATGCCATAATTACAATAATTATCCAATTTTAGAATTTTCCATAATTTTTCCCCATTTATTTGTATTTAATTATAAATTTAATATTAAAATAATCATTAAAATAATATTAAATCATAAAAATTCCCAAAAATAATATTTTATTATTCTGAAACGTTACATTCTTGAACCCCATTTCATGGTTTTCTTAAGTTGTGTGTGGTTTAGTGTCGATTAGTGTTAAATAGTGAGTTTAGTGCTAATTATGGTGATTGGTGTGAGATAATGTCTAAGTGATGATTGTGTTAGTTAAACTAGCTTATTTTAGTGTTGTTAGGGTTACTTTAACTAAGAATGGACCCAGATTACACTAAAATACCACAGGGTTTGTGTTTTGTGCAAAATTGGTGTTTTTAAAGCGATATATTAGCATTTTGTAATCTGCTATTGACCGGGATCCTTAAGAACAAAATTGAGGAAACTGGAGCATGCCCATTAGGTCTAGAACACACCACCAGAACACGAGCCCCTAACTCTTACTTTGGGCCGCAGATTTAATGGGTTTGGCCGCAAATTGCGGCCAAGTTGGGGGCTGGGGTGTTGGGGTCTTGGTTAGGGTTCTCTGCTGTGTTATCTAGTGTTTTGGCATGTATAATTTTGTAAGATTTAACCTGTAAGAAAATCTGGGATCAAATATCGTATTTCATGTCCGTTTTGTTTGCGCGATACATGAGTGGGTTCTGCGATCCAGCGTGTCGCGGCATGTCGCGGTAGTTTTAGACGCGTATACACACGTTTTAGCGTATCGTGCACACGCGCGTTTAGTTCGCGACGCGAGTTTCTCGTTTGGGTTCGATAGCGCGTTTCGCGGGATATTTGGCTTATATATGTATTCCTTGTCTCATTTTCAGGTTTGCAGGCGGGGACTACTGATACGGCTACAGAGGGGGAGCAGATGGTAGGATTCACCTAGCGTGGAGCGTAGGTGAGTAGATTTAACATCTACAGGGGAATCGCCCGCATGGCGTTATGCGTCTGGGCAAGAATTCTAATACTTGTTGCGTATTCTACGTCATTGTTAGAATTGCGCCTTACCCTATTTATTAGATATAATGGTACTGTGACTAGCAGCCGTAGGACACTGCACATATTAATGACGGTTCATGTTGCACGAGCACGGATTGTATGCTACACACACACCGTCAATAATTGCCATGCCACACACAAACCCCTTGTAGATACTATATTTCTTGTCACATATGACATCTAGCTTGTCGGTATACCTATAGTGTATCATACTATTAGTGATAGGTACATATACACCTTGCGATACAGCTACAGGTATACCTTGCTTATATTTTACTTATACCCAGGGGGTATACGACATCACTAACTTATAGGTAAACACCTATACTCAGCTGTACCTTATTGATTTTGCATACATCTGGTTTCAGCTACATATTTTCCTTTATATGCTCGCATTTCAGATTTATCGCATATATTTATTCCTGGATTTGCGCATTGTCTATTTGGATTTTATATGATGTTTTCTGGATTTGGGAACCGCGGGAGTTCATGAAATTATGCATACATTGAAAAACCCAGTTTCCTTGATATGATATTTGCGCAGCCACAATAAGATTTATCGGTTCTGATTATATACTCCATACTAGGTGTGGATACCTATGAGAGTACATGGTGGGGCCCGGTATGGTTCCCCTCGGCAAGATGATCGATGGACTTTGCCGATTAAGCATGGAGGCGGGAGAGTACCTACCGGTGACAGTACCAATGACTCGGCGAGGATCATGGAGATACCGTTGGGAGTCATGCACGTATGCATACGTCGAAAGGCGAGGGTCAGAGCTAGGCACTCGTGCTTTCGGGATAGCGTATGATACGTACCTATCAGGATGCTAGTCTTGGTGATGGTATCTGATAGATCAGGATTTCTATGTCGATGCTTGGCACATTGTTTTCATGATATTCTTTTAAACACCTTGTATATATAACAGGGGATTTAGCCGTTGTTATATATACCCTTACACCAATATTAGTGGAATGGGACGCAAATATATGTGTATTGCCCCCATCATATTTATTTCTGCAAATATATACCTTTAGGATGTTTGAATTCTACTTGAGATTTGATTTAGGATATTAAGTGATTCATTGAGATTGGATATTGGACATACATATGGGATTACTGATTTGTACATTCGGGATATAGGAGATTACTCGATATTGTACATTGAGGAGATGTGAGACTTATATGATGTGAGAGCCCAACTTAGGGGCTGATTTGAGGAATTGGGATTTGAGTGTCTTGATGGATTGTGATCCTACCACGATGACAGGATTCTATGGGATGACATATTTCACTCCATACCTCATACCTTTTCACTTATGCACTGTTCCATGTATTAGGAGCACCTGTTAGTGTACCCTTCATGCTTGCTGCATATCTACATTCTCATATCCCTATTGCATGGTTATTGCATACTACTGTCTGTTATTATTGCTTCACATATTGATTGTACCTGCTAGTGTACTTTCCATTATTCTGCATTCACATGACCTGCTATTACTGTAAATTGTATATCTTAGATTCATGCTGTACATACATTCCTGCGATTACCTGCATATGTTATTTACTATTCACGAGTTGGAAACTCACCCCCGTTGTGCCACAGGTATTGCAGGATGTTCCCCAAACTAGTCGAGGCAGGCTATTCTGCTATTCACCTATCATCTTTTGCTACAGATACCGCATCGGCTCACAGTATACTATTTTACTTAGGTGGGTTGGATGATTATCTGTATTTCATATTGTACATACGTTGTATCTTGTTCTCTCCATCTACTATTATGTTCTTGACTTAGAGACTTGTTAAGGACGATATTGTATATTATTGTGGCTTTATTGTCTTATATACAGCTTTATCTTTATTGTCTTTATTTCTTCGCTACGGCGTCGTATATTTGTGATGTGGATTGTTTTCCGCCTTTGGGCCAGTTTTTACAAAAAAGGGTGTTGCTAAAATTTTAAAGAAAGAAGTTGGACTTTTAAAGAATTTGGGTTGCAATTTCAAATGTTTCAAAAACTTTTTATATCTTTTCCGTATTTTCATAGTTTAGATTTCTTGGTTTTGGCTTTCTTTTACTGTGTTACGTCTTTAGGCATTGCGTAGTATTAGGGCCGTCACGTGCTAATTTCGGGTCATGACAAAGTTGGTATCAAAGCGCTAGGTTTTACCTTTCGGATTGTAGGATGACTTTAGTATGATGGAGTAGGTAGCTTTAGCAGAGTAACGTAGTGTGTGTATGTCTGCAGCATACCTACGATGCGGTACTTCGCCTAAAGTGACCTAAGTACAAATTGCTTGAAATTTCTTCCTTGATGATTCATATCCTTGCGATTCGATTTCCTTATTCTTATCGAATCTTATCTATATTTATAGCCTTGCCGCCGATGACTATGGGGACTCAGAGTGATGCAGCGAGGGCCGAGGTCAGAGTTGGCTCGGGTGAGACGAGTACTGACCAGGATGGCACTCTGGTTGCACAGGTGCAGACGGATCAGCCTACGACATATACTATCGATAGGCTTGTGGCAGAGATGCAGGACTTCCGACAGACGATGAGTTCTTTGGTTGATGTCGTTCGGGAGCTACGATAGGAGGTTGTCACCCCTGTTACTCAGTTGTCACTTACGATCAGCATGCAACAGTCCGTCACCTACCTAGCACCAGTGGTTGCAGCTCCAGTTGACGAGGCACATATTCCAGAGGCTCAGAGAGTTCCAGTACAGTGGAGGACTCGTACCAGTGTACCGTCCCAGAGACAGAGGTTTGGTCGTCGAGACAGATTTTGTGGCCGTCGTGGGAGTAGCAGAGGCTTAGGACGACGACAGTCGTTCAGCTCTCATCTCCAGGAGGGTCAGCAGTCAGCGCGTGGATTCTTTCGATGCGGAAGCCTTCAGCACTTCGTCAGGGATTGTTCCTTAGCACCTCGTCAGAGTCGTATTCAGAGAGGCCGTGGACGTAGAAGGTTCACTCAGAGGAGTCAGTCTACCAGAGGAGTTCAGTCAGTTGCGGGTAGAGGGCAGACACAGGAGTTTGCTTCTACTCATCGGGACGCGCAGGTGTCCAATGTGGAGTTTTCAGGTATCCTTATTCCACATGTTCTTTTGATGTATCCGTTTGTTTTCACCTTATGCCGTGTTAGGTAGATTAGTAGTTTGTTTTTTTAACTTCTTCTAGCAATTCTTTTGTTGCGCGACACGTTTTCAGTTGTGTGCCAACCGGATAGGAGATAGAGATTCGTCCGTCGTTTTGATCCTTCTAGAGATGTTGGATTTGACGCTCTCCTGGGCACGGACTGGTTAACTACGTGCTAGGCGTCTGTGGACTACCGTGAGGAAACAATCAGGTTTGTTTTTCCCGGCGAGTCAATTCTTGTTGTGCAGGTGGATAGTTGCGCCGCCTCTCACATCTTGAATTCAGCCTTTTTTGCTAGTCGACTTTTGAGGAGATGTTGTGGATTCTTGGAGTTCATTCATGATACCGTAGCCACAGTTGGTTTGTTGGACCGGGTTCCTTTCATGCGAGAGTTTTCCGACGTTGTTCCAGATGAGCCGGCGAAGCTTAGAGAGCTTAAGGATCAGCTGCAGAGTTGTTGTTTGGAGAGTTTTGTGCGCCTGAGTGTTTCGCTTTACGAAGCTCCTATTTCTGTTTGTCAAGGAGAAGGACGGAAGTTTTGGGTTTTGTATCGACGGATCGTTAATTGAACCGGCTTACGATACGGATGGGTATCCTTTACCTCTCATTGACGATTTCTTCGACCAGCTCCACAGTGCGAGACATTTTCTAAGTTTGCTTAGGATCAGTTCATCATTATTGCGGGTTCGGAGTGATGGCATTCCGAAGACTGCCTTATGCGTGCTACAGGCTTTGTGTGTATTAGTGAGTCATTGGATTCACTGATGCCCTGGCAGCATTCGTAGATATGATGAACCGGATTTCTTCAGGCCGTTTCTCGACCAGTTATTGTTGTGTTATTTACGACATTCTGGTCTATTTAATGTGTCTCGAGGGACAGGAGTAACACTTGAGGATTTGTTATGCAGATACTAGGAGAGCACCAGCAGTTGCTAGATTCTTGGAGTGTTTCTTCAGGCTTGTTTGTGTTGACTCCTAGGTCTTGTTGTCACGGGAGACTGTTTTGTATGGTCCCGAGGGAGATCGTGGCCATACAGCTTAGGTCCAGACTTGTGTGCAGGACGGAGGTCCGCAGATTTTTAGGCTTAGTAGGTTCTTACCACCGTTTCGTGCAAGATTACTAGAGTAGTGCTGCACCGTCGACTGAATGGACCAGAAAGGAGGTTTCTTTGTTTGGACCGAGGCATGTGTGCGGAGTTTTCAGCAGTTGATGATTCTGTTAACAACTGCATCAGTTCTTTCTTTGCTTCTAGTTCGGGCGACCTTGCTGTTTAACTGTAATGTTTCTTTAGTGGGCTCGAGAGTGTACTGAGGTGACACTATAGAGTTATCACTTTTGCTTCCCTACATTTGGAGGAAGTATGAGAAGGATGTTGATTTATCTCAAAAACTATCTAATAACCGCAATCAAGAACGGCGTCGCTTTGCAGCTAGCCGGTGAGTACGGGTCGGTCCACAGGGATATTGTGAATTTCCTAATTGCTTAAATGAGTTAATTTCGATGGGTGTTCGGATTGATTATTAAATCTAAAGACTGAATCTATCTAAAATCTAAATCTATCATTTATCTCAGGCAAAGAATTAAATTTAACTAGGGCAAGGATTTAAAGATCTAACTAGGGCAAGGAATTAAATCTAAACTAGGGCAGAGAATGAAAAATTACCTACTTTATAGATGGCTCTCTCCAAACATCAACACAGGGTTGTCAGATCTGAATTCATGAAATGAAAAGAGGCACCGATGCTCTCCATAAAGAATTCTGAATTTTATTATTAAAAGGAGGCATAGGGAGGCATAACCTTTACAATGATTTAGAGTTCCTATTTATAGAGGATAGGAAACCCTAGGTTACAATTGATTCGCACATCTGCTATTACAAAAATACCCCCTAAGAAAAAGACCTAGTGCACGCCCACGCACCGCCATAACTTTCTGCACCGACACGGGCTTTAGACGGCCGCGGATCCGCGGCCAAAAGCATTCTTTGGCCGCGGTTCTGCGGCCAAAGAGAAGCTTCATGGGCTCGGTTTTCCAGGGGTTGTTCTGTTGCATTTTTTCTTGGCTTTTCTTCAGGTTTTTTCTTAGATTGGCTTCTGGTTCTCTTCCAGATCTCTACAGTGAATAAAGTCGTGGACTTTTACCACTTGCTTCGTGACGAAGTCTTGAACCTTGCACTGCCTTGTACTTTGTGAACTATCTTAGTGTAGGCTTTATCAAGATTCTCTGTTTATTAGTCGAAGCCTTACTTTTATCTCGTCTTTTGTCTTTTTCACTGTTTTTATTCCAAGAACCTGTAACCTGCAACTAAGTAGCAGACATGGGTCAAAAGCACCTGCTTATTTATAAAATCACTAGGAATGGGGTTTACAAGAATGCAATATTATGGTATGAACAGATGTTCCTCTCATGATCTGGAGATGGCCGCGGTGGTTTTACGTTGGAGAGTTCGAGACACTATTTTTTCGAAAGTCGTGTCAGATTTTCACGGACCACCAGAGCTTAATGTACATCTTCCTGCAGCGGATTTTGATTGTTGTGATAGTCTTCTGCAGATTTACAGTTTTTGTGCGATCGTTGAGTACAGCTTAAGTTCATCTCTACGGAGGGGACAGCTTGCTCATGTCCGCGCCCGACCACTTTTCTTTAATCGTTTTCGCGAGACACTGCCCGCCGATACTCGTTCGTTAGAGATACTTGAGCATACTCGACTGGGTAATGATTCAGAGTCCTTGATTTGTGATGCGGTTGTGCTAAGTTAATGACGCGTTTGTGTACCTGATGTTATCGGGTAGAGACGTGAAATCCTAGAGCAAGCACATCAGTCAACTCTCTATATTCATTCAAGTTCTACCAACCTCGACATGACTTGTGAGATAGTTACGGGTGGACAAGGATGTAAAGAGAAGTTTCAGGTTTCGTTTCAGAGTGTCTGTCTTGTGGTGTGCTTGGGTTGAGCATCTGAGGCCGGCTGGAGAGTTGCAACCTTTAACCGTTCCGAAGTAAGAGTGGGAGCAGATCTCCATGAATTCGTTATGGCTTCTACCCAGGTTTAGTCAGGGTGTGACTCCATTCGGATTCTTGTCATCCAGTTATACTCAGTTTGCTCAGTTGTTCTTTGTTAAGTTGTGTGTTTGTGTTAATTGTTGTCAATAGTTGGGGATCGTCACTCGCCATCGTTAGGGTTCTCCTTCGAAAGCTGTTATCAGGAGACACTCCAATTGGCAACCTTTAGGCTTAGGGGTTAGGTCGTGTCGATCACCAGTCTGTTGTTTTTCTGACTCTGCGTAAGTAGGATTTTGGACCCCAGCTATGTCTAGAGACTTCGGAGATGATCCAATTGTTTCAGGTCAAGATAAAAATTGTTCATTGCGGACAGAGGTCTTATGCGACCGTGTTGGTCGTAGACTTAAGTGCGCAATAGCAAACCATGTATTCCTGCATATTTTTCCGATAAAAGGCATGTTGGATTTTGGGAAGCTTATCCCAGGATTTAGGTCCTTCTGAGATCCTATAAGCAGGTTAGTTTTGTTGCCTTTAATTTGGCACTTCCACCCAGATTATTGAGTATTCACCCCGTTTTCCTTATATTAATACTTTACGATTACCTTCAAGACCTTTCTTACATGATTGGCACCAGACCATTTAGCTTAGACGTGATCTTTCGTTCTCCAGCAGCCAATTGTGTTAATGGCTCGGTAGGCAGAGAAACGTCGGTCAAGGGTCTTGCCATCTGTGAAGGGTTTTCTTGGACGTAGCCGTATAGTGAGGTAATCACTTGGGAGGCTGCGAGCGAGTTTTGAGAGTTGTAATCTTCTCTTTGAAGGTACGCGTAGCAGTATATTTTTAAATTCGGGGACGAATTTCTTTTAAGGAGGGGAGATTGTAACATCTTAGAATGTGTTTTGTGGCTAATTATATTTTAATATATGGTTTTTAATAAAAAGTTTACCAAATTGGTTTTCAATTATTTTATCCTATTTAATGAATATTTTATTAGATTTTTCCTAGGCTTGCACACACTTGCGCATGATAACTAGGGTGTTAAGTGGGGTTAAACCATGATTAGCAACATGGTGGTTTAACCATTTACTTAATCTATTTTTAATTATTAAGTGTTTTGGGTTTAATAGTGTATGATTGTTAAAATTGAAAAGGGTTTTAAATTTAAATTGACTTTCTTTTGTTGACTTTGTGTGAGAGAGAGGGCATGGGGAGCATGGTGTGAACCATGCCTCATTAATGAGGAAAGAGAAAGAGAAGGGAGGGGTTTAGTGTTGCTCTCATTTCTCCCTCTCATTTTCACTTCTCTCATTCTCTCACTCTCATACACACACACACACCCTGGTGGCAGTAGCAGCAGCTCCAGCATCAACAACAACAACAAAAACATCAGCAGCTCCATCAGCAACAGCAGCATCAGCAAACAGCCGCAGCAGCAACAGCAGGCAGCAACAGCAGCAACAGGAGCTCCAGCTACTTGCAGCAGCTCTTCCTCCTCCATTCACTTCTTCTCTTGCTTCCTAGGGTTCATTAGGGTATATTTCTTGAACCCCATTTCATGGTTTGCTTAAGTTGTGTGTGGTTTAGTGTCGATTAGTGTTAAATAGTGAGTTTAGTGCTAATTATGGTGATTGGTGTGAGATATTGTCTAAGTGATGATTGTGTTTGTTAAACTAGCTTATTTTAGTGTTGTTAGGGTTACTTTAACTAAGAATGGACCCAGATTACACTAAAATACCATAGGGTTTGTGTTTTGTGCAAAATTGGTGTTTTTAAAGCGATATATTAGCATTTTGTAATCTGCTATTGACCCGGATCCTTCAGAACAAAATTGAGGAAACTGGAGCATGCCCATTAGGTCTAGAACACACCACCAGAACACGAGCCCATAACTCTTACTTTGGGCCGCAGATTTAATGGGTTTGGCCGTAAATTGCGGCCAAGTTGGGGGCTGGGGTGTTGGGGTCTTGGCTAGGGTTCTCTGCTGTGTTATCTAGTGTTTTTGCATGTATAGTTTTGTAAGATTTGACCTGTAGGAAAATCTGGGATCAAATATCGTATTTCATGTCCGTTTTGTTTGCGCGATACGCGCGATACGTGAGTGGGTTCTGCGATCCAGCGTGTCACGGTAGTTTTAGACGCGTATACACACGTTTTAGCGTATCATGCACACAGACATTTAGTTCGCGAAGCGAGTTTCTCGTTAGGGTTCGATATCGCGTTTCGCGGGATATTTGGCTTATATATGTATTCCTTGTCTCATTTTCAGGTTTGCAGGCGGGGACTACTGACACGGCTACAGAGGGGGAGCAGATGGTAGGATTCACCTAGCATGGAGCGTAGGTGAGTAGATTTAACATCTACAGGGGAATCGCCCGCATGGCGTTATGCGTCTGGGCTAGGATCCTAATACTTGTTGCGTATTCTACGTCATTGTTAGAATTGCGCCTTACCCTATTTATTAGATATAATGGTACTGTGACTAGCAGCCGTAGGACACTGCACATATTATTGACGGTTCATGTTGCACGAGTACGGATTGTATGCTACACACACACCGTCAATAATTGCCATGTTACACAGAAACCCCTTGTAGATACTATATTGCTTGTCACACATGACATCTAGCTTGTCGGTATACCTATAGTGTATCATACCATTAGTGATAGGTACATATACACCTTGCAATACAGCTACAGGTATACCTTACTCATATTTTACTTATACCCAAGGGGGTATACGACATCACTTACTTATAGGTAGACACCTATACACAGCTGTACCTTATTGATTTTGCATACATCTGGTTTCAGCTACATATTTTCCTTTATGTGCTTGCATTTCAGATATATCTCATATATTTATTCCTGGATTTTTGCATTGTCTATTTGGATTTTACATGATGTTTTCTGGATTTAGGAACCGCGGGAGTTCATGAAATTATGCATACATTGAAAATCCCGGTTTCTTTGATATGATATTTGCGCAGCCACCATGAGATTTATCGGTTCTGATTATATACTCCATACGAGGTGTGGATGCCGTATGAGAGTATATGGTGGGGCCCGGTATGGTTCCCCTTAGCAAGATGATCGATGGACTTTCCCGATTGAGCCTGGAGGCGGGCGAGTACCTACCGGTGACAGTACCAATGACTCGGCAGGGATCATGGAGATACCATTGGGAGTCATGCACGTATGCATACGTCGAAAGGCGAGGGTCAGAGCCAGGCACTCGTGCTTTCGGGATAGCGTATGATACGTACCTATCAGGATGCTAGTCTTGGTGACGGTATCTGATAGATCAAGATTTCTGTGTCGATGCTTGGCACATTGTTTTCATGATATTTCTTTTAAACACCTTGTATATATAACAGGGGATTTAACCGTTGTTATATATACCCTTACACCAATATTAGTGGAATATGACGCTAATATATGTGTATTGCCCTTATCATATTTATTTCTGCAAATATATACCTTTAGGATGTTAGAATTCTACTTGAGATTTGATTTGGGATATTAGGTGATTCATTGAGATTGGATATTGGACATACATATGGGATTACTGATTTGTACATTCGGGATATAGGAGATTACTTGATATTGTACATTGAGGAGATGTGAGACTTATATGATGTGAGAGCCCAACTTGGGGGCTGATTTGAGGAATTGGGATTTGAGTGTCTTGATGGATTGCGATCCTACCACGATGACAGGATTCCGTGGGATGACATATTTCACTCCATACCTCATACCTTTTCACTTATGCACTGTTCCATGTATTAGGAGTACCTGTTAGTGTACCCTTCATGCTTGCTGCATATCTACATTCTCATATCCCTATTGCATAGTTATTGCATACTACTGTCATGTTATTATTGCTTCACATATTGATTGTACCCGCTAGTGTACTTTCCATTATTCTGCATTCACATGACCTGTTATTACTGTAAATTGTATATCTTAGATTCATGATGTACGTACATTCCTGCGATTACCTTCATATGTTATTTACTATTCACGAGTTGGCAACTCACCCCCGTTGTGCCACAGGTATTGCAGGGTGTTCCCCAGAGTAGTCAAGGCAGGCTATTCAGCTATTCACCTATCATCTTTTGCTACAGATACCGCATTGACTCACAGTATACTATTTTTCTTAGGTGGGTTGGATGATTATCTGTATTTCATATTGTACATTCGTTGTATCTTGTACTCTCCATCTACTATTATGTTGTTGACTTAGAGACTTGGTGAGGACGATATTGTATATTATTGTGGCTTTGTTGTCTTATATACAGCTTTATCTCTATTGTCTTTATTTCTTCGCTACGGCGTCGTGTATTTGTGATGTGGATTGTTTTCCGCCTTTGGGCTAGTTTTTACAAAAAAGGGTGTTGCTAAAATTTTAAAGAAAGAAGTTGGACTTTTAAAGAATTTGGGTTGCGATTTCAAGTGTTTCAAAAAATTTTATTATCTTTTCCGTATTTTCATAGTTTAGATTTCTGGGTTTTGGCTTTCTTTTACCGCGTTACATCTTTAGGCGTTGCGTAGTATTAGGGCCGTCACGTGCCAATTTCGGGTCATGACACCTACACTACGAAAGGTAAAACCTAGCGCTCTAATACCAACTTTGTCACGACCCAAAATTTTGACACATGACCAGCACATAAACCATGTAACGTCAACAGGCGTAATGCAATTTAAGTAAGCCGAAACCCAGAAATCTAAACCATCAAAGGTAGTAAGTGATGAAAAAATTGTTAAAAACATTTGGAAATCTCAAGTAAAATCTTTAAAGTTTAAATTTATTTTCTTAAAAATTTCGGCAGCACCTCCTTTGTAAAAATTGCCCCGAAACTGGTACAAACATAAAATATAAGCAAAGCAACATATGATATAAATAAAGCATCCCCAAACGGGAGCAAATCACGCACAAAGGAGGAAACAACCAACACAAGCATATATACGACGCCGTAGCGAAGAAATGAACAATATAAGGTGAAAATAGCATAAGAGATAAAACTGCATAATAAAAGCCAGCTCACACGAGCTCGACACCCAGAGTCACAAAATATACAATATCGTCCTCACAACTCGTCTCTAAGTCAATACATGAAATGGTATATTGAGAGTACTAGATACAATGGGGGATATACAATGAATATAAACAGATAACCGCAAAACCCACCTATAGCAAAACGGCTCACAGCCAACCGTAGCGGTATCCACTGTAAAAAGATACAATAAGATAGCCCCTGCCATGACTACTCTGAGGGTCAAACCTGCAAAACACTATGGCACAACGGGGGTGGGTTGCCAACTCATGAGTAGTATGTAACATCATACAGGTAATCGCAGGTATGCACGTACTGCGATACTCTCTCACATGCAATCTGATAGTATCAATATGCTAATATGGATATGCAACAATCATGAAAGGTACTCTATCAGGTACTACAAATACATGAAGCAATGCATATCAAATGAATGCCGAGTATGGGATAAAACATGTCATCATCAATGAATCATCATCGTCGAAAAAACGGTGTCCATCAACGACGCCCCAAATCCCAATACCTCAGGCGCCGTGACTTTGATCGGCCCTCATATCCTGTAAATCTCGTGGAACCTGAGTGCCCAATATTGGCACTCGAAAACATCATGAAATACCCATGTCCAACATCGACACGCAAATACTCATCTCTCAGGCCCCGCATACCCAGATCGGCCTTCAATATATCTTATGTCATAACTCCCAAACGGTATCCTCTGGATATCCGTCGGGCTCTGTACTATCACCAGTAGGTAGTAGTCCCTCCGCTGGGCTCACCGCCTTTCTATACGAGTCTTCTTGCCCCGGGGTACCATACGGGGTCCACCATGTACCCGTAACGATGCCTACCGCTCCTCGAATCGGATATCTAACACAAGTCTCAGAACAGAGAATACTCATGGTGGACGCACTGAAATATCATATCAAGAGAAACCGGGTTTTCAAAACAATGCATACTTTCTAGAAATAATACCACGGTTCTCAAATCCATAAATCACATGAAATCCGTATCTCAATGCGTAAATCCATGAAACATGATATATGCAACATAAAACAGTAATATGAGCATATCAAGGGAAAACCGCTCTTTTAAATGAATCACGTTTTTAAATATATCATGCGGTTCCCAATTTCTCCAAAATCAAATCCTAAATCATATAAAGGTGTACATGTAGCTACAACAAGGTATGAGTGTATTCATGTAAGTATGTACGCATGATGCATTTCATATGGGCAATAGAAGAAGAATGAATGTATCAATATCGATAGCAATACAATACCGCATATGTGTATAGGTTGTGCGTGTCATGGCAATTACCGACGGTGTGGGTGTAGCATACAATTTATTGCTCGAGCAACATGAACCGTCAGTAATGTGCAGTGTCCACTAGGTACTAAGTCAAGGCACAACAAGTAATGGTATGTAATGATGCTCATGCACAATCAACATATATGAATATAAACATCCGGCTATAATATCCTATCAAGCCCTGACACATAACGCTATACGGGCTATTTCTCCGTAGATGTTAAATCTACTCACGGTGATCTCGAGCTATGTAAATCCGACCACCTGCTTCCCTTTCTTCGCAGCGTCCGAAGACCCTGCATGCGATCCTATTAACACAAAACACAATAACGCATGGATTTAGCAAACTACGCAATAATAACGAACACAATGCCAATTTAACGAATCGGTTCCCTTAAGCTACGAAAGGGTTCGCTTAGCGGCTACGTGTGTGTCGACATTACCAAAACAAACCAACGACAGCAAGCTACCCGAAATACTAAAACTACGTCGGATCAATCGTAATGCGCGTCATCGAAACACTAAAAACTAGCTAATCGATCCGAGATTTTACATACTGTGACAACCTGAAAATCTAGCATTACCAAACACCCTAAAACAACTGCAGACAGCTACCCACGAAAATTCAACTCCCCAGTCCCCCAAAAGGCCGAGCTCGCCGGATTTACCCCCTATGTCGCCGGCCAAAACCGCTTAGGTGGGGTTCGTGCTTCAAGTGTACACTAAGGGTCTTTAATAAACACTACTACATCGCTTGATTCCACAGTAAACACTTGTAGACACAGCAGGTTACAGTGACACTAAACTAGCACTACAAATACGATATGTGCACAAAATGACCTCTTTAGTGTTCTAAACGATAACTACTAAGCAATACAACACTATAACAACCTAATTAACAGTGAGAGATCGTTACCAATCCACACTTGCTCAAAATCCTAGCTTTCCATGCTCCAAGTGATCGCTATAGGCTTTAGATAAAATTTAATGAACGGTTTAGTGAGTTTTGTGGTGATTAGTAAGGGTTTAGCTTTGGTTTAGTGAAGAACAAGAGAGGGTTTTAGTTTGAGGGAGGTGAGGGTGTGAGAGAGATAATGAGATGAAGAAAAATGTTGTGAGAGTGAGAGAATGAGGTGAGTGTGAGGGTGTATGAGTGAGGGTGAGGGATGAGGGAATGAGGGGTGAGTTTAGAGAGAGCCATGCCCTTCTCTCTCCTCATTTAATGCATGGTATGCTTGCCCATGCCTCATGATGCCCTCTCTCTCTCTCTCCCCTCAAGTCAACATATTCAAACCTTATTTATTTTTAAAACTAAATTATTTAGATAAATACATATTACAACTTAATTGAAATGGGGTTAGGTGCCATGGCTACTTAAGCATGGTTAACTCTTAATCAACCCTAGGTTAACATGCACATGTGTATGCAAGCCCGCAATAAATATTAATAAAATATTAATTAAGTTTTATAAAATATTTGAAAACTATTTTGGTAAACTTTTTATTAAAAATCCGCATTATCGCTTAATTAACACTAATCGCAAATCTAACAAAAATATAGTGAAAAATATACATCTTTATTATGCCTCTGATCTAGAGTATTTATAGGCAGTGAAGTGAAGCCCTAGGGTCTTTTTCTGAGTCTTTACAAAATATCAAAACTACCCCTGAAAATTTGGCGCGAGACGCCACGTAGTGGCCGCGGATCCACCACCAATAGGTGTCTTAGACCGCGGAACTACGGTCCTTTTGATGATTTCAAGCTCCATTTTTCTTGGGCTGTCTTGTGTTGCTTTTCTCTTCTGTTTAGTACACTTGTATTTGCATAATCATTCCATTTTCCTCCTAGATTTTCAACAGTCCAAAAGATGAAAATTTGTGGACCTTTTGCCTTGATTTTTCTCGAGCTCCGCGTTGTCAAGTTGATTCTCATGCTTTGTGCTTGAATGACCCTTCCTTGATCTTTGTCTCCTGAACTGGTAAGCGGCACCAGACGGATAGTGAGCGGAACCCGTATTTTTATCCGTTTGTTGGAAGTTATCATGAATTTATCATGATTGTTCGGGATTTGCATTGTTTTGGACTAAGAACCTATAACCAGCAATTTTATAGCAAATACAGAACAAAAGTACCTATCTATATGCAAAGCGATCAAGAATGGGTGGTATAAAAGTGCAAAATTCTTATATGAACCAATACCCCCAAGCTTATTTTTTGCTTGTCCCAAGAAAAACCATTTTATTTCCAAATAGCTTACTTTTGTATGCATCACGGTTGCACTTAGCATGTGCAACAAGCCGTTAAATCCCTAGGTTGCCATAGAGGAGGAGTTTTGTCTTCTGAGGGTTTTCAGCGGATACTGTTGGAGATAGTGCCCTCAGAGTCAATTAATGTATCGCAGGTACGTGATTGCAATGATTGTGGAGGACCTATACCGGTAGGACAGTCTTACTCGAGATGATAATATACTATCTGGTTTGCCTTTATCAGTCGTGTACATGTTCAGGTGACTGATTACATGTTACACTTTGATAGAGCCCTTAGGATCTTGCTTTACTACCAACAATATGATGACGATCATATACGTGAGAGTTGGGTGGTTTATATGCATATCCTTAATTGTGGTCCCTAGTCGTGGGAGTTTCGAGACAGGGCATCGATACTCCGGAGTAGACTAGTGTGTACAGTCGAGACCCCGACGAGGGGCGGTGGCCGGTCTCACAAGCCACTGGTGTCAGTTGGATCAGCTAAGATGTATACGGGTGCTCATTGGGTTATGAGTACACCGGACAGGACTCGCCGGGAACCTGCTAGTTGGTATTATACATATCGTCAGATAGCAGTTACCTGGTGACATGTGTACAGGTTAGTTCATCGACCTGAGGTCGTCATTTGTCTCGTGTGAGTTCCCACTGTGCTTTGATTTCTACCCTACCATGGCTCAAAGGAGTCGTGCAAACAGGTAGTTTTTGGGTACAGTCCCGAGCCATATGGAGGCACGTGAGCGGATCAGCAGGGGATTCGTCTCTCCCGGTATTGGGGGCGAGATCGTGCTGTGTCTAGGAGAGCCATTACACAAAGCCCACGGCCATAGCAGGAGATTTACTGGTAGGTACTCCAGTAGTATCTCAGGGTGTTATTGGGCTACACTCCGACACGACTTATACTGCTATTGGGGGTCTGACGTTACTACCCCCCTAGGCAGATATGCGATACTCATATACGAACGGACCGGACTGTATACACATTGTCACTGTTAGGCTCAGTAGGGTTTCTGGATGAGTTCGCTCATCAGCCTCCCTTAAGGTCAGTCCATGGGCAGCCGTTACGCATAGCTAGTGCCACTGACGGTTTGTGGTTAAACCCACTGCCAGGGTACTGACGAGTCATTAGAGTCCCCCACAGACAGTTTCCCAAGTTCGGGCGAAACGTTGTAGAGGCCGTATAGTTTTATGGCAGGGTTCGGAAAATGCACGTGCGTTTACGCACGTGTCGGTTTTCGGACAGATGATACTGGTCGGCTTTGGTTTAAGCCGGATCCGAGTATTATATTGAGTAGATATAATATCTTTGTCTCAGTTGCATTTGTATTCGGTCGTAATACAAATGCGGGTATATTTATACAGTTACGGGGTTATCCTGAAATTCGTTTCGGGATCACTTTTGGAAGTTGCCAGTTTCCAGTTTTCTATCAGCCGCCTTTTAACATTCGGTTAAATACGGATTTATCTTTTGTTGGATGAGGGTGAGTCATGCTTCTAGAAGGTTCTAGAAATGGTGACTAGGGTGATGAGGTGGCGGGTGACTCATCTTTGCATTTAATGAATTGATGACTAGGTTTAGATGTGTCATCCATTTCATTAATGCATTTTGTTCTTGCTTAGGATATTTTCCCTTGATCTTTTCTCTTGTGGTTACCTCCCCCTCTCCTACACTCACCCCCCCACTCCTATATAGTGGCCGGCCCCTCCCCTCTCTCTCTCACTCACTTCACTTGATGTTTTCATTTGGTAAAAAGATTATGATAGATTTTGGGGTGTATGGAATTTCACTGCTCATTTCATTTCATCACCCGATTCGAGTGGCAACTTCATTAACCGATCGTCCACGAATTTGGACGAAGTGAGACAAAGTCATCTACTCATTCTCTACATCAATCTTGGTCGTCTCTTTTAGCAAACTTGACGACCAAGTTGCCTCAAGTCAGAGGCGGGAGCCCGTTTAAAGAATCGTCGACGTGGTGCCACCTGGACGAGCAGATCGGAGATCGACGAGATCGGAGCAGCCGCAACGGAGCGTGGCATGATGGTTGAAGAACGAAGGACTCGGATCGTTCGGTATAACCTTTCTACACTGTTTACAGTTTGTTAGTTTAGCAATAATGGCAGATCCGGGTTAAAGTATACGATAGCGCAAGTTAAAAAGTTTTTGTTCCGCATTTGGCTTCTATAGACGGCCGGGGCGCTACCGTAGACTTACAGTGGTATCAGAGCCTCACCATTTTGCTTTACTAACTTGTTCTAACGCGTTTAAAATATCGATCGAACCGGATATCGAAAACCGCAAAATCCTATTTTCACAGTTTCTGTTGATTTTTAAAGGGTTCCAAAAATTATTCTACATATCACAGAAAGTTGTGCAGGGTCTAAGAAGCACACCGTACAAATTTGAGCACGTGACTCAACTAGACCGCCGCGGAATCACGGTCAAACCTATGGTTTGACCGCGCATCCGCGGCCATTCAGTGAGATCGTGGCCCCAAATTTGCACAGTGGGTTCTTGTATGGAATTTGGGTTTTTTGGTATATATCTTTTGGGCCCAGATTTTGTTACTGTTCACCAGTTGTTCGTGGGGCCCACTTCAAGATATTTAGTCGATCGAAATTTAAACACGTTAGTTTACAGTGCTTACATTATATCTCCGACCGGGAATGCCATTTGATCGGTAAACCGTGTCTGATTGCTATAGTTCCTTTAGACGGGTTTGCGAACGTGACATTCGCGTTGATGTTCTGTGTTGTGCTGTGATGTTGCGGATTTGTCGTGGTGGATAGCAGTGTGCAATGATAGTGCAGTTTGAGTTTATTTGTACATTTGATATTTCGGGGCGAGCGTCCAACATGTGGACTGCCGTCACTGCCTGTTGTATTATATTCTTTTGGGGCACGACCAGGTTGCGGTCGATGTACCTGTTGTACTATTTTTCATTACTGTACTAGGTTTTGCCCCGCGACGGAGTGCACGGATAGCCGGGTTCTGTGGGGCAACGGGTCCGCATCTCATGGCTTTGAGAGGCAGAGGGGCCTCACTCTAGAATTGGCAGACTATTCGCCGCACTCGTAGGGGGTACAGGTTGACCCAAGGAGGGGTGCTCAAGCTACCGGATTCCGTGAAGTGCTGGGTGGTCCATTCACTTTGCTGTAAGGGGCTGCCTCGCTTCAGGTTTTGGCGGGTAACTTGCCGCACCCGTAGGGGTCTAGGTTTCATTGCACAGGCTATCCACACGACAGGGGAACGTCGGGTTTCAGCAGCGGCTCTGTGAAACCCGGGGATCCCGGATTATCTGTATTGTTCTGTGATGCTTATTACTTTTCTGTAATGTTGCATATTATCACGCCTGGAGCGATTATTGTATATAGGTTTATATACTATTAGATGTTGTATATGTTTTACACCCGCGCTAGTCCAGTCCCCGCTCTGTCGTTAGTTAAGTAACCTAACGGGTGATGACGGGACCCAGTGACGAATGCGGATGGCATATACGTACATTTTATTTTCGTTCTTTTCTGGTGTGATTATTGATGGGACTGCGTTGATTTTGATCAATGCAAAGTAAAGCAAACCTGTTTACAGTTGTTGGAACAAATTTAAAAAGTGTTATTGCAAAGACGTTTCCTTTTGTTTTGCATAGCGGTATTCAGTGGAATATCCTGCATCTCATTCGACGGGGCAAGGGCCGATATCCCTTCACCGAGACTGACCCCTTGGGCAGAAGTTTGCGTCAGGGTAATAACTTCACTATAGTCGATTACAAGTTGCTTTGCACCGTGGTATTCAGTGGAATATCCTGCACCTCATTCCACGAGGAAAGAGCCTAGATCCCTTCACCGGGAATGACCTCTTTAGCAAAAGGTTTTCGCCACTATATTTTAAAAAGCTATCAGATTCCTTCAGCGATATCAAGTTCGTTACGTTAAAGGTTTTTCGCCAAAAACCAGCCGTAGCCCTCCGTCACTTCTTTTGGGTATTCAGTAGTATTCAAGCTATGCATTTTAGCCAAAGTTAAGGCATAGTGTTTGGTAGCTGCTGGGTATTCATTTGTTGCATAGATAGATGAGTTGGTTTGGGACAGTCGTTCTGCCGATTGGACAAAGTCAGGGGCATGTGCGGGTGGGTTCAAATTGACAAGATAGTGACGGGTAGAACTTGGCATGTGACTTATGACATTTTGACCAAAGCCAAGGTTATAAGAGCATGGGGCAAAAATCATATCGGGAGTTTCTAAAGAAACTGAAACTTGCCAAGTATGCGCATACCTTCTGGAGTATGAGTAACGTGGATGCATTCCATCACGTTATCATGCGATGAGAGTTGGATCCCGATTCCCACTGATGAGTTGGTTTACTATTCGGGTGATCCCGATTAATTCTTCTTTCAGGTTTGGAGGAGAATTTGACAGGACAGTGGGAGGTTTCCGGATTAGAAAAAGTGATAACCATTCTGATCTAGATTAGAGTGCACGCAGAGTTTCTTTTCTCTCTCTCTTTGGCAGCGACCTTTGACCGACCCTAGACTATGACTCAGTGACCAAGTTGACCGAACCTTCTTAAAATACTGGCTTTTGGATTGTCTAAGTTGCATAAGTCATTGCCACTCCTTCTTTTACCCTTTGTATTTCTCAGAATACCCGTATTACTACGGACATCCACTTCCATTGGATAGATCCATCGTATGGTTATATACGAACTCAAAGGGATTTCTTCGAGGATGGATCAAGGTTCACGAGAAATAGAATTGGTTTATTCAGTTGTCTTTTATTATCACCTTCTCTCAGGTTGCGAGAGCTCCTTGGTTTAGGAGAGTACACCTATTACGCATATTGGATAGTCTTCTTCCAAACCATAGGCAGGTGCCGAAAGGTAGGGAATGAAGAAAACCAATTAGCCTAAGTAGGGTGTGCAGAAGGTAATATGTGAAGACAAAATAAAGAGATTAGAAAGAGGGCAAAGTAAATTGCGACTGATATCATTCACGACCAAAACCGCGTACTTCATCGCCACTCCTATTTCACCTTTAAAGGAATAAGGTATTATTCAGTTGTCTTTTATCATCACCTTCTCTCAAGATATGAGTACTCCTTGGTTTAGGAGGGTACACCTATTATGCTTACTGGATCTTCTTTTTCCAAACCATAGGCTGGTGCCGAACGGTAGGGAAGGAAGAAAACCATTTAGCCTAACGATGGTGTACAGAAGGTAATGACTAAAGACAAATAAAGGGATTTGGAGAGATGGCAATAAAATATACGGTTGAAGTCGTGAATTGGATTATGGAAGAGGCATTACTATGAATACCAGGATACCCCTATGAAACATTTTCATGTTTCAGTGCATTGTTAAAGGAAAACTGTTTTCCCGATTAGATACTTACTCCAGGGTATGTATTTACCAGGTTTCATTCTCATATCTGTATGGTTTTACAGATGATGAATGGGAGTAAGTTATTGGGAATTAGGTGATCTTGCAAGAGCATACGCTGAGTGTTTTCTTCTCTCTCTCTCTCCAGGTAGCGACCATATCACGCCTTAATCAAGATAATAATACGGATGTATTGGCCGAACCCGTTTGTTATATTGAGCTGGGGAACGTTGGTCCCGCTCCAACTTATAATTGTTATAAGACAGAGCGGGAATTTGGGGAATACCAGATTTCCCGTACCGCCTAAACGAAGAAAGTGCATATGATGCATCTCCTTCGGGTGTGTTCATTACAAAGAACTGTTTCTCTGTATCCTCTACGTCCTGGGTATTTGATACCGGATCAGGATCCCAGATATGTAATCTATTACATAGGGCTACAGAAAGGTAGAGAACTGAGAACGGGTGATAAGTTTCATGAGACAGAAAACGGTGCAAGTGTTGCAGCCAAGTCTGTTGGTCACTGTCACCCTGTATTCCAAGTACATTGATTCTGAACGAATGTTATTAGATACCGAACCTGATATACAAAATCATATCACTCTCTTTATTAGTAAAGAAATGATAAAATTTTGTACTGTTGGATAATGTTTTGAACATTTCCTATATCAAAAGTTGATCGGTTCAGGCACGTTATCTAAAAGCATTGATGTTCTAAATCAAACTACAGTTCTTAGTATACGGAACACACACAAGAGGAAGAGTTCAGAAATGAACGGATCCTTCTTGAGGTATTGTAGACTAGATCATATCAATGCGACCCGACTAGCTAAGTTGCACATAGATGCATATTTAAATCTGTTTGAATTTACATCTTGTGAAACTTGCCAGTCATGTCACAGAGATAAGATGACCATAGCTCTGTTTACTGGAAACAAAGAAAGAGTTAGTGTACTCTTGGGATGATACATGTTGATGTATGAAGGTCCCCTGTCTACACATGCCAAGACCGGTTCTTTGTATTTCATTACATTCTTTGATGATCTCTTTAGATTCAGACATATGTTCCTGTTGAAACACAAGTCCGAACCATTTTGAGATATTCACAGAATATAAGTTAGAAGTAGAGAACCAAAACGGGTATAAGTATTATGTCCTTTGATGTGATCAAGGAGGAGAATACTTGAGCACGAAATTCCTGGATTATTCTAAAAGAGAATGAGATTCTCTCTCAGCATTACTCCTCCGTATACACCACAGCACGTCGGTGTATCGGGGCGGAGAAATCACACCCTATATGATAAGATGTGCTCTATGATGAGTACTACTGAGTTACCAATTTCCTTTTGGGAGTTATGCGCTTGAGAAACTGCATACCTATTGAATAGGGTTCAAATCAAAACAGTTGCCTACCGCTTCATATGTGATATGGAAAGGGAAGAGCCCATATCTTAAGTTTGTTAAGATTTGGGGTTGTCTAGTCTATGTCTAAAAAGCAAAATCCGGATAAGCTCGAGGCAAGATCTGTTATGTAGAACTGGAAATGTTCCAGCTATACAAACTGCAGCTGATGATTTGGAAGAACTAAAGGATTCAATAGTTACCAACGAACCTCAGCCTCTCCGCCGATCTAGTAGGGTTCCTCACCCACCTGAGAGATACTTCTGTTTCTCTATGACAGTGGGAGCGAGGATTGCATCATGAGATGATGACCCAACTAGTTTCGAGCTGGCCATCAGGAGTGGGATTCTGTAAGAATGGATGGATGCTTAGCGATCTGAGATGGAATCCTTATACACCAACAAAGTATGGACTTTGGTTTCTATATCTGAAGGGTTAAATCCCCATCAGGAGCAAGTATATCTTGAGAAAATTACTTGGTGTAGATGGAAAAATTGAGACTTTCAAAGCTAGACTTGTTAAAAGTTTGCAACATTGACCAGGTATGGATTATGATGAAACCTTTTCTATGTAGTTATGCTTAAGTCCATCCAGATCCTATTTGCTACGGCTACATACCATGACTACGATAACTGGCGGTTGGGTGTCATGATTGCTTTTCTAAATATTGTTTTAGAAGAGTGCGTCTATAAGTATACAGCCAGAGGGCCTCGTAGACAGTGGGAGCAGCGGAAACGTGTGCAAGATGTTTTATGTGATAAAGTAGGCATCACGGAGTTGGAACGTCTGTTTTGATGTGTTGGTCAAAGAGTTTGACATCATCAAAATGGTAGATGAACCTTGTATATACAAAAAGGTAGTAGGGAGTATGGTGGTGATCCTCGTAGAGTACGTGGATGACATACTCTTGATAGGGAAGGAGTTTCCTATGCTACGCTCGGTCAATCTCCGCTTATCACAATGATTCTCCATATCGGATCAAAGTGATACCTACTAAATCCTGGGTTTTGGATCTATGAGATAGATCTAATTGGATATTAGGATACTCACTAGTTGTGGTGAGATGGTATCAATTGATCCTTGGGAGAATCACTGGAAAGGTTCCAGGGTGATTAGGACGACTGAATGTTAGTCACAGGCATTGTCTTTACCCTTAGTAAAGGGACGGTATGTTGGAAGAGTTCCAAGCTAGATACCGTGACATACTAGACGATAAAGGCTGGATACATCGCTACTTCAGATGCTACCAAAGAGGCAGTCTGGGTGTATATTGGTTCATGAAATGAACTTAGTTCCTCCCATTGTGTGACAATGGAGTTGTGGCTTATGCCAAGGAATGTCCGTCCCATCAGTGATCCAGACATATTCTGAGGCAGTATCACCTGATCATGGAGATGGTTGATCTCCAGGGGATCGAGGTTAGGAGAGTAGACTCAGAGGACAACACGGCGGATCCACTCACAAAGGCTTTCTCCCAGAGAGAACTTTTATGGGATGGTTTAGTATGAGATACTATAACCACTACTACCAGATGGCCCTAGTGCAAGTGGGAGATTATTAGTTATATGTATGCCCTAGAGGCCATTACTATACATAGGATGTATATTGTAGTGGATGCTTGGACATATATAGGGAGGACTTTCTTGCTCGACATGATAATATTCTATCTGGTTGCTCTTTACCTTAACGTGTACACTGATTGTCTCTCTGTTACATGTTGGTAAAGCCCTTAGGATGTGTACTTGACTACCTGGACTATGATGCGGATCATACTAGTGGGGACATGGTAGTCCATAAGTACATCCTTCAAGGTCCCTAGTCGTCGGTGTATCGAGACGGGGCATCGATATACCAGAGTAGACTAGCGTATACCTTCTCGACCCATACAGATGGGCGATGGATGATCCCATATCCATTGGTGTTTAGCATCAGAGATGATATACGGGTGCTCAGTGGAGACTGGGTACACTGGACGGACTCGCCGAGAACTCCCAGATAGTATTATACCTTACGTCAGATGGCAGTTCTCTGGTGACACTGGTACAGGTTAGTCTGTAGACCCGAGATCGTCATAGAGTCTTGTGTGATTCCCACTGTGCTTTGATTTCCACCTTACCACGTCCAAGAGGGCGTGAAAAACGGTGGTTTTTTGGTACAGTCCCGAATCACATGGAGGCAATGAGCGATAAGAGGGGATTCGTCTCTCCCGGTATAGGGAGTTGATGTTGTGCTGTGTTCGATTGGCTATAACCGGAAATCCCTGGCCAGGGTTGCTGAGATTTACTGGTAAGTGTTATCAGTAGTTTCACGAACTGTTATAGACCTCATATCGACACGACTTATCGAGCTACTGGGGTGTGACGTTTACCACCCCTAGGCGAGATATGCGACATATCAGACAAACAGACCGGATTGTACGGTAAGTGTTACTGGTTGGATTCACAGGAGTGTGAGCGGGCTTGCTCGTTGATCTTCTGATTGCTCAATACCCGGGTGGCCGTTACGTTTAGCAGACCGCTTGAGGCTTGTGGGTGTTTGATATGATCATCACCTACTGCCGGCGTATTGACGAGTCTTTAGAGTCCTACACAGAGGTTTCCTGGCTCAAGCGAAACGAAATAGGAGCGCATATGAGATATGTGCGGGACCGAGAATAATACCAGTATGTGATACTGTATTCCATTCTCGCGATTTGTATCATCGGTCGGTTATATGTGATATAGCCGGGTTACCGAATCAAGTGTTGATTCGATACATTGATACACTTGATATTAGTCGGTTGTAAGCAGTATGACCGGATCATTAAATCAAGTGTTGATTTAATGATTTAATGTATAATTATATATTTGATATATTACTTTACATTAACTAGTATTGGTTCACTTAAGATTATTTTTCTCACTAGATTGTGCACATTGTATATTTGATATATTTTTGAGCACTAGTTTGTATCATGTTCGATGATACATGCAAACTTGGGTGTATGTTTGCTTTAAACCATCTATAGGTTAATGGTTAGGTTTTTATTTGTTTTATTTATTTTCTTTATTCATTTTTGGCAAGAATAAAATGGTGGCTAACTTTGTTTTATTCTTGAAGCTTCATGAAGCTTTGAAAGTCTTGACCATTTTGTTTCTTTCCTTAACCTAACCATTCACCTAAACCCTAGTTTATTCTCTACATGTGTTAAACTCACCCATGGTTTCATTATGATAAGGCTTCATTTGATTTTCTATTTTTGATAATTCATTTTCTTTTCTTTCTTCTTCTTCTTCTTCATGAAGAGAAGAAACCATTGCTAGAAAATTCCAAGTGATGAATCCAAGTGAGAAATCCAAATACAAAGTGAACCCACTTCCTATTTCTTCATCCTCTACCACTTGCCATGTTGTATAGGGTGTTTTCTTCATAAGTTTCATAATCTAGTGAAGATGGAGGTTGAGTTAGAGTCGCCTCGACGTAGATCATCTTCGGCACCGAAGTCAACGACCTAGCCCGATCATTTCTCCGACGAAACCATCGCTAGAGTCCGGGATCCCGATGATCGCAGTGGAGGGACGTCATCACGGAGCTAAAGAAGGGGAGGACCGGATCTACAAAGGTTGTAGCCCCTTTCACTTTCTAGTAAAGTTGTTTACTTGTATGGTTTTTGCCTATTCTCTAGTTAACGATCTAGCATTAGGGTTTCTCGGCAAAAGAAAATTTTGATTTTTGGCATGGTTGATTCCTTGTGGAACCTGTTGAGTGTGTCTAGGAACCCTACACATCCTACACTCAGGAGGTAAAACCTAGCTCTGATACCAACTTTGTCACGACCTGAAAAGTACGGAACATGACCGACACTTAAACTACGAAACGTCTCGAGGCGTACGTAATCTAAGTAAGCCAAAACCCAGAAATCCAAACCAAGTAAAGCAGTAAAGTGAAGGAAAAACCAATTTTAAAGCAAGGAGTTTAACAACTTAAGCCGAAATATGCATTTTTAAAATCTCAAGTCTTTTTTGAAAATTTTGGCAGAGTTTCCTTTGTAAAAACTGACCCCAAATGGGTACAAACCTGATAAAGCATATATAATGAATAAAGGCATCCCCAAGCGGGAGCTAGCTATTCGTCAATCGACGGACAAAACCACACAATGCAATATAATATACAATGCCGAAAGGCTAGGATCAAACTCAGGATAAAAATCCAACATCATCAAGAAAACCAGAGGAAAACCATAATAATACAGCGCACGACTCTAAGGTCGAAAGAATATACACTAGTCATCTATCTCTATTAAATATACAAATCTGGTTGATGGAGTTTTACTAGATACAACTGAAATAACAAATATACAATAGTGGTCCTGATGCAAAGAACCCACCTATCAAAGAAATCACCCGAAAGGAACAATGTGCCAGCAAAACCGCAACGAAATCTATACTGCAAAACCTACAAGAACTGTGGCACAACGTGGGTGAGTTGCCAACTCATGAATAGAAAACATCTACAAGTAGAAATCACATGCATGACGTTATCCTAGGTCATATCAATAAATATCCTTAAATAAATAACCTTGTCCATCTATGTATAAGTGAAATACTACAAGCTCGTGTCAGTACCTCAGATAGCAACATATCAGATGTATGATGTATGAATGCATTACAAATGAAACAGAATACATCGTGAATGAGACAACTGTTTTCTTTATTTAATGAGATTTCTGTATGTATATAAATCGTGTATCATCAATGAAATCGACAGATAAAACAGTGTCCATCATCGACACAAAACATAAATCTCAGTATCTCAATACCTCAGGGTCCGGCTACCCGGACTAGCATGTATCATCAAATCTCAAAATCTCAGTGTCTCAAATCTCATTATCTCAATATCTCAGGCTCCGACTATCCGGACTGGCCTGTATCATCAATCATACGACCACGAACGGTATCCTCCGGATATCCGCCATGCCAGGTAAAATCACCGGTAGGCAGTCTACCCCTGCCAGGCTCATCATCCTCCATGAAATCACTCTCTCCCCGGGGTACTATACCGAGTCCACCATGTACCCGCATACGGTTCATCCAACTCCTTGAATCGGGTCTCAAAAACCATCTTAGAACCGAGAAAACATCATGGTGGACAATACTCGTCATATCAAGGAAAACCGCATATTTCTCTTTAAAACAATCCATCAGTTTAATAAACATTCACATGCTGTTTCTAAATCCAGAAAATATCAAGAAGAATCCGAAATCATCAAGTCACCATGTCAATAACAATGAAAACCGGCATAAATCACCATAATACCGCATAACCAATGAATATATGGATGCATCTGATATCATACAATAATTAAACTAGCATATGTAAGCTGTAACATGTAGCAACTATTAGTTAGCAAGCTATGTCAATGAAATAGTATTTTCTAAAGTGTACGTGACATGGCAATTACCGATGAAGATGTGTGTGAGCTGGCAAGCAAGTGTATGTGGAGCATACGCATCATCGGTAATGGTGCTGGTCTCCTGACAACAGGGTTTCATAATAATTACAGATAACATATGTATAAGCACGCAATGCGATGAAACATCATGAATATACAGAAACCGATATGATAACAGCAACACTGAAGAATAAACCTACCCAATGTATGAGTCATACAATTTGGTATTTAAATTACTCACAATCCCCCACTTTTGAAAACTAGTGTGACTCGAGCCCAGTCAAAAGGGTAAGGAAATCCACCTAAGTCTGAGTCGATCTATATTTCAAGTAGTCGGTGATCTTGCCTCCCTAGTATCACGTACGATACAATATATATATATTATGACATCCTCGAGTCAAGAGTGCGGATGTAACATCATAATCATATCTCGTACGGTAAATTTATCATATGGCATCCCAAATCAGGATACGGGTCAAATATCACATATAACACAACATCCATATGGTATCATCATCACATATTATGAACTATCATATATAACACAACATCCTTATGGTATCATCATCACACATCATGAACTGGAGGGTACCGAATCTAAAGTCTAGTATAAACTGATACCAATATCATCATACGTATGTCCTCGTGTGAATAAAATCACATCACCTAACGATCCACTATAATATCCTACCGCATCTCATAAAATGACCCAAACACATATCACAACTCACGGCATCACTGCCCGATCATATCGACTCGCTTCCAAATATCATATACTATCATCAACATCCATACATGTGTATATGAATATGTATATGCATAGTCCCATACCCATGCGTATATACATATATACGCATCCCCATATACGCACAAGAAAGTAAATGTATGCGAATGTGTGTGTGCGTGTATGCAAATCTTTACTCTAGAGTTTCTTGACTAAGAAATCCACTAAAGTCTTTTCTTCATTTCTCGCTAACACTAAACCCATGATCTCCTAAAGCTTCTCTTTCTAAGTGTTCATATCTCTCAATCAACGTAAAATAGTATATTCATATCATAACACATCATTTCTCAGAACTTTGCGGGGGTGCTATACGTCATCCACCCGACTTCCCGCCGTGATATAAATCTACTCACCTTGACCCTCGCTTGTCGATACCGACGTCGCCACGCGATTGCCTGTCGTCTAGAAGTCTCGTGGGGGTACCTACACATCATAACGTATCGTGCCGCATAAAAATCCAATTCAAAACCAAAACGACGCACGAAACTCCCATAGGTCAAAACCTATGGTTTGCTCTCGCAAAACAACCCGATATCACTCGATATAGACGTACAAACGTCAAGAGATCGAGATAAAACACAAACACTAAAATCCAGAATTTGAAATACGCAAAACCATAACTCGAATTAAAACAACAACTCAAGGAAGTGGTCCCAGATTTTGATTAAGGTACAAATAATGTTCCAAAACAATACTGGTATGATGTATATAGGGTATAAGAGCAATGGAAGCAACCAGGAGCTCACCCCTCACCAAGTGGCCGAGCCCCTCCCCCTAAAATCCGAGTTCGCCGGCCAGGGGGCTCCTCTGTGGTTCGTATTGGTACAGGGGGTTCCTAGGGTCAATTCTAGTCTGCAGGGGTTGTTTGCTCATCTCGTAATTTTTCCAGGTCATCCCAGATTTTCCTGCACACTCAAATACCTCAACAAACCGACATGAAAGTCTGTAATTCTGTTTTAGGTTTGGTATTGTGTTTGGTTCGGGGTTTCTAACATCTAGGGGGGTTTAAGGTCATTACTAATGTCCAATTACCCAATCTCAACTCAAATTAACCCTAACCCTCTTTAGGGTTTTCCAAAGTTGACTAAACTTCGCCAAAATGATTTAAAACTTGAATAGATGCATAAGCAAAAGAAATACTACACTAATTATGAAGGTATTACCTCATTTGACACTCATTAATCCTCTACAGCGCCAAAATGCAAACTTTCTTGGTCCAAAGTGTAGCTTGTGAGCTTGTGCACATTTTTTATAGAGTGGGGATGATGTTTTGGAGTTGTTTTGATGAAGTTTTGGGGTTTTGAAGTGGAGGTGGAGGAGGGTGATTCCATGAGAGGAAGGAGAAGAAGAAAGATGAAGATGATGAAGTGAGAAGCAATGGCCCATGACTATGGTTTAACCCCTCACCCTCTCTCTTTCATGCCCATCCCTCTTGTCATCATGATACCTTTTGACTTTTCCTTTTTCTTGTTTTCTTTTCTATTTTCTTTTCTTTTCTCCAAATAGAAACCAAAACAAAACAAGAAAGCCATCTAAAAAATGTGCCACAAATATAAAAATGATATGGTGCATGTCATGTGCACAAAACACGCTCAATGCGCGATTAGCGATATTTAATCGCGATTAGCGCTAAAATGGTGCAAAAATAAATCATAGAATTTCATAATTCGCCTAAATCACTTAAAACACCCTCATTTCAGTAATTTCTATAATTTTCCAAATTTTCCCCAAATTTATTGGTATTTAATTTTTACCGCCTTATTAAAATATTCCCAATATTTATTATTTAATTATAAAAATTCCCAAAAATAATATTTTATTTTTCTGAAATGTTCCAATGAGAGTGTGTGAGTGAGTGAGGTGATAATGAGAGAGTGAGATGAGTGTAGGGTAAGTGCACCCTTACATTTACTCTCTCCCTCTCCTCATAAATGCTCTCAATAAGGCCTTATGACTCACCTAGCCACCTCCTCCCAATTCAAAACACAACAAAAGGAAATATCGTCTCACAAAACAAATATCTAGGGTTAAGGTTTAAACAAAGCAAGGATTAGGTTAAAGGTTGTCATGGTCACTAACAAGATTAACACAACTAATCCTCACATTAACATGCACAAGTATGTGCAAGCCAAAACAAATAATAATAAAATATTAATTAATTGCTATAAAATGTGAGGAAACCAATTTGGTAAACTTTTTACAGAAAATCCGCATTATCGTTTAATTAACACTAATCTCATTCTAAGGTGTTACAGTTACGTACAGTTAGTGCCGCTAACATACTTGTGGTAAAAACCACTGCCGGCGTATTGTCGAGTATTTAGAGTCCCATACAGAGGGGTTTCCCGGTTCAGGCGACAGATGTAGGAGCCATACAATAGTACATGCAGGGGTCCGATTAAATACGTGTACGCGATACACGGACTTTAATCGGACGGTTGATAATACTAGCCAGCTTAGGATTAAGCCGAATTGTTAAATCAGTTTTTGATTTAATAATTTATATATGTATTTTGATACATATATTTTAGTATTATTGTTTACTATTCATTTTCTCTCTTTGGTGCCATCCACATTTTTATACGGATACGCGTATATGTAGCGATATATATACCAGGTGAAGTATTCCGTATTTATACGGGAATGCTTCTAGAAGAAGAAGACCTCATATTTATTATTCTATTTAGAAAAATAAAAAGGGAAATGAGGTGGAAAATGAGAGTTATGAAGCATGGTGGAAATATTGTGGAGAGGTATGGCTTTATCTTTTATTGTCAAAATCTATTTGGATGCACTATTGCACCATGGTTAGTTTTTATAGCCATTCTTTTCTACACTTGATCACTTGATGAGATTTTCTTCTTGACTTGCACATGCTCCATGCATTCTCTTCACCTTCTTCTTCTTCTTCTTGCTCTCATATTTGACCAAGATTCTAGAGAGAAAAATTTAGTGAAGTTTCCTACATCACCGACCATCCAAACCTAGCAATTTTGGGTCATCGGTTTGAGCCTCCTCCGCGTTCCCTCGGGTCGATCGTCTTAGGTAAGGGCGGTCAATTCTTAAGCGCGATCCCGGCGGCTACGAGCTTGGATGGGTCTTCCACAATTGGGTGGACACGCGACAAAGGTTGTATTTCTCAAACCTTGCATGCTTGGTTTTCTAGTTTAGAAGTTTGGATCGATTCTAGTTTCGGGGTTCTATCGTGTTTTCTTGAATTTTTTGTTCGCCAACCATGCCTCCACTACGCCGCGGGCACTAGGGAACCCTGCATTGGTATCATATCCTCCCAAACACCTTAAACTAGCTAGTTACGACATTAGAATTCACGTTTTTTAGGGTATCGAAAACTGTCGAGAAAACAGTCCTGAATTTTTGAGTTTTGAGATGTTTGCACGCCCCGCGGGCTCTCGGTTTGAACCGAGAAGCAGCGGGGTGGTGTGTGGGTACCCGGTGGGGACTGAATGGCTGGGCCCACTCCCCAAGACCACCACAAGGTGGTCTTGGTGGTGGGGACCCGAAACTTCCTCCTATGGGCAGTTTCGGGTTTGCCTCACCCTCTGGCCATCCCCTGGTGGCCTCGGCGGTAAGGTACCCTCTCTAGGTCCCTTGACTCGAAGTTAATTTTGTGCTCGAACTCTCCGCGAAGATTCGGGTGTGTTTCGTTTTGATTCGTACTTCCGAATTGGCTCAAAACTCGATTTTTATGGAAGCTTAATGCACTTGGTTTTTGATCCTTGGTAAATTTGGGATGTGCGCTAATTGTGTTTTGGAATTCTAATTTCGTGACTTCGTTTGCTTGCATGGATGCGTTAACATTTTCTAATTGCTATATTCTCAATTAGACGGGGTTACACATTTGGTTCGGTTACTTGTTTCTGTATATATATCTGGTTGTGGCTTGTGCGGATTGTCGGGATGGATAACCTTGTGTGCAATGTTAGATGTACAGTTCAGATTCATTTGTATATTAATTATTGAGGGGCGAGCGTCCGACATGTGGACTGCCGTTTCTTCCAGTTTGTATATTCTTTTATTGGGGCATGACGGGGTTGAGGTCGTTGCCACCATTGTATATATTTTTTCTTTTCTGTACTAGGATTACCCCGCGGAGGAGTGCTCGAATAGCCGGGTTCTAGGGGGCAACGGGCACGCATCTCATGGCGTTGAGACTGGGAAGGGGGCCTTACTCTTGAATTGGCAGGCTATTTGCCGCACTCATAGGGGTATAGGTTGACCCACGGAGGGGTGCTCAAGTTACCGGATTCTGTGAAGTGTTGGGTAGTCCATTCACTTTGTTGATTGGGGTTGCCTCACTTCGGGGATTGGCGGGTAACTTGCCGCACTCGTAGGGGTCTAGGATCTTCATTGCACTGTCTATCCACAAGACCGGGGAATGTCGCGTCTCATTTATGGCTCAAATGAAACGTGGGGCTCCTAGATTATCCGCTATTCCATATTGTTGTTGTCATGACCCGAAAGTATGGAACATGACCAGCACTTAGACTACGAAACGTCTCGAGGCGTACGTAATCTAAGTAAGCCGAAACCCAGGAATCCAAACCAAGAAAAGTAATAGAGTGAAGGAAAAACCAACTTAAAGCAAGTAGTTTAATAGCATAATGCCGAATTATGCATTTTTCAAAAAACATCAAATATTTCCTAAAAATTTCGGCAGAGTCTCCTTTGTAAATACTGGCTCCCAAATGGGATACAACATGAATAGTATATGAAATCAATAAATTGCATCCCCAAGCGGGAGCTAGCTCTTCGTCAATCGACGGTCATGACGACATAAGCAATATAATATACAACGCCAAGGGCGAGGATCAAAACTCAAAAGGAAACTCAAAACAACAAGAAATCCACAGAAATATAACGTGCAACTCTAAGGTCGAAAGAATAACATCACTGGTCTCTATCTCAAAATAAATACATGTTTGGTTGATGGAACTTCTAGATACAACAGAGTAATAATATACAATGTATATAATGGGGGGTACGATACAAATAAACCCACCTACTAGCAAGTCACCCGAAAGAAGCAGTGCCAGCAAAGCCTTAATGAAACCTGTACGGCAAAACCTGCAAGAACCGTGGCACAACGGGGGTGAGTTGCCAACTCGTGAGTAGAAAAACATCTACGAAAAGAAATCGCATGAACAACGCCATCCGAGGTCAACAATCATAATATATCCTCAAATATATATAACCAGCAGCCTATAATAATGGCTAGGGTAAAAGTCTAACCCAAGTGTAATCCCATATGCCCGTGTCAGTGCCTCAGGTAGCAATATATTATATGGATGATTTATGAATGCATGAAACAGAATAAAACTGCTTTCATAATTTAGTGAGATTTCTGTACTTTTAAAAGAGGTATCATAAATGAAATCAGCATAAACAGTGTCTAGGATCGACACAAAACATAAATCCCAATGTGTCAATATCTCAGGATCTCAATGTCTCAATCTCACTATCTAGGGCGCCGTCAATCCAGACCGGCCCCTACCATCAATCTCAAGACCATGAAGGTATCCTCCGGATATCCGACGAGTCGAGTAATATCACCGGTCGGTAGTGCTCCCCTGCCAGGCTCAACGCCATCATCTGTGATCCTCTTATCCCGGGGTACCGCACCGGGTCCACCATGTACCCGAAACGGTTCCTCCACTCTTCGAACTCGGGTCTCGAAATCCATCAGCAAACTCATAGTGGACGACTCATACATCATGGGAAAACCGCACTTTTCTTTAAAAAAAAAGATGAAGAATTTTAAAAGTGTTTTGGCGGTTTTTCCTCCAAATCCCAGAAATCTCATGAAATCCGAATCCAAGTCATCAATAGCATGTAAACGGTGAATATAGCATGAAAATCCATGAATGCGGCACAACAGTGAATAATAACATGCATGAAGTAGAAGTAGTAACTACAATGTCTAAACTAGCATATAAGGCACGTACACTAATATCATGTCTAAACTATTAGCTAACAACCTATGTCAAATGAAATAATATTTTCTAAAGTGTTCGTGACATGGCAATTACCAATGAAGATGTGTGTGAGCCGGCAAGTAAGTGTACGTGGTACATATGCGTCATCGGTAATGGTGCTGGTGTCCTAACATTATGATATCAACAATAGAATATGAAACATAATATAAGCATGCGATGCGGAGAGAACAACAATAATGAGCGGGAGCTAAATACTAGACACAAAGATGACACTCTATATTTAATATAAATCTAGTCTAACAACTACACTAAACTAAAGGGCTAAGCTAACTGGCTACTGAAGGTAAGAAAACCGCCTAACACCTGAGTCGATACATATGTATATATATATATATATATATATATATATATATATCAGTCGGTGATCCCTCCTCGATAATATCACATCAGATACCATATCTATAATCAGTTATTCGCAAGTCAAGAGTGCGGATCAAACATCAATATATAGCTCGTACGTAAATCCGTCGTACGGCATCCCCAAATCTGGGTACGGGTCAATATTTTATTCCTCATATTATTCATCTGGTATCCTCTCTATCAAAGATCATAATCCGGGTACTGATCTATGTCTAGTACAATACTAATATCATCAATCTAATCATGATTTGACTGCAGATCTACAGCTTCCTAGAAACCGATATCATCATCATATATAGTCATAAAGAGGTATACATCGCCTAATGCAGCCTAGTTTAAATATCTTGTCATATCATATCATATCATATCTCGCATCACGATCACATGTCAACCGTTTTATATATATCCCTATTCACATGGCATCGTCATCCAAAGATCCGCTATAACATCAGGACGTATCTCAAGTACGAATCCTGCCATATCACCGACCTCATAATCTAAGATCAACTCTCATCGACTCATCTAAATCCCAAGTATCATCCTCAAATCCGTATGTGAACACATAGTCCCATACCCATGTGAACACATAACTATATAGAATCCCATATATGCACATATGAACAAAGGAATGTATGTAAGTATGTATGTGTGTGTGTATGTGTAGTGCAACCATTACTCTAGGGTCTCGCAACACTAAACTAATCCGATCACACCCTGAATCCATCTATGTCATCAATAACATCAAACAATATATATAACGACTATGTGTGTATACGTATTCGTATACATCACCACGAACCGTGGGGGTGCTATACACCATCCACCCGACTTCTCCCCGCAGATATAAATCTACTCACCTGGTCCTCGCTCGCTGGTGCCGACGTCGCCACGCGCTTGCTTGTCGTCTCCAAGTACACATGAGGTACCTATATATCATAACGCACCGTATCGCATTAAAATCCGACTCATGACCAAAACGACACACGAATCTCCCATAGGTCAAAACCTATGGCTGCTTTCACAAATCAACCCAAAAAACCTCGACATCGGCGTACAAACGCCAAACCATCGAGAAAAACACCAAACGTACCAATCATGGTTTCACAAATCACTAATTATATATGAAATAGGATTTAAATCATCAAAACATTAAAATTAATCAATTCGTTTTATTTCTCAAAAACCTAGTTAGCAAAAGTTTTCGTTTTAATTCGAAACTTGATGTTTTAACAAAACTAATGCCCAATATATTCACTAAATATCTTTATTAGGTCATATAAACCACTTCTATATTTGTATGACACTAATTTGTAAAAATTCAAAAATTCTAGTTTTCAATTATACCCAAATTTCAACCATTTTAGCAAAAATGCATAAACAACAATTTAGCTTGGATTTGCTTGATCTAAAATATTAAAATACAATTTATAATGTTAATAATTTGATAAAAACCCTAACAATATTTTTAATCTCACATTCCAATTCGATTTTTAAAAGAAACTAGTAAGCATGAATACTAGAAAATTGACGCAACCATCGCGGATTTGCGACAAAAAGACTACAATCTAGGATGAACAACCAATCCACACTGCAAGCAACCTACCACACTCAAATAATCCACAAGCAATGCTTCAATTCCCATTTCCAAAATCAACCCCTTCTCTTGATTTTTTTTATAAACTAGCAACAACAACAATTTCACACTTTAAATAACTAATTTAGCATATACAAGCTACAATTTAACCATTAGATAGAAATTATACCTCCAAGTTTGAAACCCTAGGTTGCTCTAGCCACCAAAGACACCTCCTTTCTCCATGTTTTCAACTAAGTTAGGCTTGAGAAGAGATAGCACAAGGATTTGTTTTGGTTTTGTGAAGAAATTTGTGGATTTATATGGATTTTTGAGGTGAAATTTGAAGAAAAAGGAATGAGAATTGGGGAAATTTTTGGGGCTATTGCTGCTGTGGTTTCAGCTGAGGGAGAGGGGAAAAAGTGAGGGTTTGTTGTGTGCAAAATGTCCAAGTCAACCCCTCACCAATCAAGTACACCATGGCTCTCAAATTAATATATTAAAAACCTTTTTAAAACACTACATTCACATGATTTAAAGTCAAAAAGAGGGGGGGGGGGCGAATTCATGGGCTGTTGCCATGGGATGGGGCTGGCCATGTTGGGGAGGAATGAGTGAGAGATTTTACAAAGAATTTCTATGCAAAAAGACCTCCCATAAGCTCAAATTTGCAAGTTTTAGCATAAAATAATTATATTTTTGTTTTCCATAATAAAAACCAATTAAAACTAGAAATAAAATACTAAAAATTTATATTACAACTAGATTTTAATTAACATGATTTTAAAGATTAAAATTAGCCCATTTAAATTTGTATTTATTGCTAATTTAATGTATTTTCTTACCGGCTTAAAATAATATTAAAAATAATTAAATTCGGAAAAATTTTCAGAAAACCAGAAATTTTACCAGTGGCTCAATAAACACTAAACACTAGCAATTTCATAGATAGAATATGTATTTTTAATTTTATAATAAAGACATTTATATTTTGACTTTTTACAGAAACCCCCCTTATTTTAACGATTTTTCGAAATTTCACCGAAACGATTTTCAAATCGTTACAGTTGTTCGCATGCTTATGATGATTTTTATTTGCCTATGATGATTATTATATGTCTGCGATGTTGATATATATATATATATATTATATATTTAGTAGATGCTTCTATATGTTTTGCATCTACGCTAGTCCAGCCCACACTCTGCCGTTAGTTAAGTAACCTAACAGTGCATGACGGGCCCCGTGGCGAATGCGGATGGCATATAAAAAGCATGTTATTTTGGTTGTTTCTTTTGTGGCTTGGAAACATAAAATGATGGGAACGCATTATCGAAATAATGCAAGGAAAAATAAACCTAAATGATGTTGTCGGAACCAATTTTAAAACTACTCGGTTTTCTTCAAAACTTTTAGTCGTATTTTTTTGCTTTGTATAGAGGTATTCGGTTAGGAATATCCCGCACCTCATTCTATGAGTGAAGAGCCTTGATCCCTTCATTGGGAGTTCGCTCTTAAGGAAAAGTTTATGTTACTAGTTTTAAAAGGCTGAGCTTAAGCCACCCCATTTCAAAGCCACTCGAGTTCTTTCAACGATATCAAGTTCATTACGTTAAAGGTTTTTTGCCAAAAACCAGTCATAGCCCTCCGTCATTTCTATGAGTATTGCTTAGTATTCGTGCTGCGTTTGTTGACTCTGTCAAGGCGTAGTGTGCGGTTGCTATGTAATTCTTGTTTGTAGCAAGTAATGAGATTGGTTAGGATAGTCATATGGTCTTGTTGACTCCGTCAAGGGCTCGTGCGACTGGGTTTAATGCAATCAAGATAATGACGGGTTGAACTTGAATAGGACCTTTTGATTTGTTGACTCCGTCAAGGTCACTTGGGTCCTAGGAGAAAAAACCATATCGGGAGTTTCAAACATACGGGAAACTTGCGTCGCATGTGAATACCTTTTGGAGTGTGGTGACTTGAGTGGATTCCATCAAGTTATCACATGATGATCGTTGGATCCCGATTCTCACTGATGAGTATGTATTACTCCTCGGGAGATTTTTCACTTCACAATTAGCTAATCTATTAGGAGTCTAGAAAGTGTTAACAAGGTTACGCCTTTACGGAAACGGGGTTATTAATTGGGTCCGTGCGAAAGCAAGGGGACCTCCCTCAGAGTACCAACACTGGCCTGGCTGAACGGTTAGCAAACTTTTAAAAGTGTAAATGATCCCGACTAGTTCTCCTTTTAGGGTTGTTTCTTTTCTCTCTCTCTCTGGTACAGCTGTTGGGTTACACTAACGCCTTAGCCATCAACCGTGGCGGTTTGCGGAACAAATTTTTTTCTACGAGTTTAAAAACAGCGCTAGAATAACCCAATAAACCGGATCTTACCATAAACCTAACTAGCTAAATAAGAGGAGTTATCTGTTGGGTTACGGCAGCGCCCCGGCCATCAATCCGTGACCAAATGCTGAATTTTTTTATAAAACTCGGCGCTACCACAACCAATTACCCGGATCTACCCATAATCCCTAGATAACAAAATATGCAAAGGAGTTAGAATGGTTATACCAAATAGATCCGTGTCCTTCGGTCTTCAACCATCATCCTAAGCTCCTAGGGGCTTCTTTGATCAAGCTTGATCTCCGGTCTTCCTACATCGAAGATGATCCACCCGAGAGTCTATCGAACGAGCTCTAACCTCATATCCGAGGCAACTAGGGCACCTAGATCGCTACTCTAGATACCGTAGATGAAGTAGAGAGTGATGAAGGATTAATTTGTCTTAAGACACCCAAGGATTCTCAACTCATGAGAGGGTTTGGTGGAGCTAGAGGAAGAAGAAGATGCCATGAGAATGAGGTGTTCAGAGCAACTCAAGAGAGAGAAAAATAAATGAATAATGGCTTAATGTTTAGTGTGTTATGAGTGTTGATTAGAAATAATGGAGCCATCACAATAGATATGTCAAGTTTCCAAAATATCTAGAGTCAACAAAAATATTTCAAGTCAACAAACAATCTCACAACAAACAAAAACCCTCAGCATGCTTGAATAGTAACCATGGGTTACTAATTAGCCATGCCACCAAAAATGCAATAAACACCTCATCCAACCCCTCAATAACCTTTTAATCCAAAAAGGTCTAAACCATGATGAGGTGTAATCTTCTAAAAGTAATCTTGTAATAAATTTCAAGAATACCCCTCAACTGTATATACATACCCGCATCCGTATTCCGAAGAATACGAATACAATGAGACGAAAATAATCCAATAATATAATACTAGGATCTGGCTTAAACCAAAGCCCACTAGTATTATCCGTCCGAACATCATGCGTGCACAAGTACACGTATGTGATCGAACCCTGCCGTAAAATCATACGGCCTCTACATCGTTTTGCCCGAAGCAGGGAAACCCTCTGTGCGGGACTCTAAAGACTCGTCAATACGCTGGCAGTGGGTTTAACCACAAGCATGTCAGCGGCACTAGCTGTACGTAACGGCTACCCTGGTATTGAACGAAAGGGAGGCGACGAGCAAACTCATCCTGAAACCCCTACTGAGCCTGACAGTGAAAATATCCGTACAGTCCGTTCCGTTCGTATATGATTATCGCATATCGAGTCTAGGGGGTGGATAAAGTCAAACCCCTAATAAAGCGACATTTAGTGTCGGTATGAAGCCTATCACCACCTGAGAAACTACTGATCGGAATCAGTAATTCTCGACTACCTTGGCCAAGGATTTCTGGTGATGGCCACCCGTGCACACCGCGACATCAACCCCTAATACCGGGAGAGATGAACCCCCTGACGATCTGCTCACTACCTCCATGTGGCTCGGGACTGTACCCAACTAAAACCTGTTTGCACGACTACTTTTAGCCGTGGTAGGGTAGTAATCAAAGCACAGTAGGAACTCACACGAGACAAATGACGATCTCAGGCCGATAGACTAACCTGTACACATGTTACCAGGAAAATGCTATCTGACAATAAATATAATACCAAGTAGAATGTTCCCGGCGAGTCCGTCCGGTGTACTCATAACCCAATGAGCACCTGTATACATCTTAGGTGAACCAACTGACACCAATTGCTTGTGATACCGGCCACCGCCCCTCGTCGGGGTCTCGATCCGTATACACTAGTATACGCTTGGAGTATCGATGCCCAGTCTCGAAACTCCCACGACTAGGGACATTTTAACGATGTGCTTATAGACCACCCAGCTCTCACGTATATGATCGCCATCATACTGCTGGTATTCAAGCATGAATCGTAAGGGCTCTATCAACATGTAATAGTGATCTGTAATGTCACCTGAAGCATGCACACGATGATAAAGAAAAACCAGATAGCATACTATCATCTCGAGTAAGACTGTCCTACCGGTATAGGTCCCCCCTCAATCATTGCAATCATGTGCATGTGATCCAATAATTGACTTAAGGGCACTATAGCCAACAATCTTCCACTTGCACTTAAGGCTAAATATTGCGGTGTCGCATACTCACAGCTCGTGTGATACCGAAAACCCATCTTCTCTACTAATTAGTTTGATAAAGCTCGTTTGTAAAACTATTGCGTTCGAGAAATAGCCTCAGTGAGTGGATCCGCTCCAATGTTTCTTTCTATGTCTCTCTTTATCTCAAGTTCACGGAGAAAGACATCTCCCGAAATGAGCAATACCTGTCTTAGAATATGCCTGGATATCTGATGGGACCCAGTTCACACATGAACTCTAAATACAACAAACTTCTTAGACTGTATCGTCCACTGAATTTAATCAATATCCCGCGCCATGCCTCCCCCAGTATCCGCTTGGACCACCTGTCCAAACTACTGCCCCTGGTTAAGAGGGAAAACTATAACTCTGACAGTCACTCTGTTATCCAAGTCACCTTGGAAGCCTGGAATGATAACCGTCTCCCAAAGGAAGCTGCCGTTACCAAATCCCTAGAACATCCACTTATGTTCATAAAGCTCTTCCAAACGTTTCTCCAGGATTGGATTAATATATAAACTTATTGCATCTAGTGCAAAAACAACATCTGGTGTGGTACTTGACATCTCATGATTGACTCAATTGCCTAAGCAAGTGATATGCTATTCATGCACATCCCTCTCCCCTTTATTCTGTAAGACACCTTTAGAGAGGGTGACTCCATCACCTGCAGGTACACCACTATGTTAGGAGTCGTCTATTCTAAAACACCTTTAGAATACTGTCTAAGTACCCAGATTGGGAAACTACCCAAATCTAGATCTAAAACCATAGATCTAGTAACCAGAATGCTTGATATAATATCCATATCATATGTGGAGAAACCACTGTGTGACAACCACAGTATAACCGAACGTAGTGTAGGAATTTCACTTCCTATAAAGTGTACGTCATCCAAATACCAGGACATTACACCCTACTAACTTCTTAATAGATCCATCTACTATTCTGATGAAGTCAAAGCCTTTGACAGTCACATCAAAAATTGATGATCTATCTCCACTATACTTGCTTTAGTCTATAAATAGACACAAGCTGCTTGTCCACAATGCTTCCGCTGCTCCCACTGACTACAACAACCATCTGGCAGAGTCATATACACGTGCACTTCTAAAGCTAGTTTAGAACGACGCTATACTCATCCTCCTGCCGGGTCTTATAGTCTAGAATAGCAGTAATGTCAAGTCTGGGTAAACAAGAAACTCCATGTCACCATCTTTGAGGATACCGAAGTACCTCTCGGGTGCCTAAGGTTACCCACCGTATTTATGGAGTGGCTAATGGAATGTAAAACCCGATTGAATCTTTAGGTTCTATTAAATTTTCAGTAATCGTTTGTGGTTCTGGAATCACTTCCAGTTCTACCATACTCCCACTACTGTTTTCTGAAAAATTCCATTTTACTAAAATTGGGGAGAGTCAAGAACAATATCACTATTGATCTTCCAGATGGTAGAAAGTTAACCCTCGTCATAGCCCGGGATAACCCACAAACAGCCATTACTGAAACGTGCCTTGAGTTATCCAGAGTCTGGTTTTAAGCATAAGCCGGACAACTCCATATACCTTAACATCGTTAAGATATGAACCATTCTATATTCAATATAGAAAAATATGCACTGATTTAATTGGAACCAGATTCAAATCATGCAGCTGTATCCAGTGCATGTAAACTAATTGGAGAGAGGCCGATCAACATTACTCAACTTAGGAGTGCATCCGGATATGAGTAACCTGAAAGAGAAGTAAGTTCTCAAAATCATTACTATCAACTGAATACCAAACATAAGTATCTGCATCTTTGATCACCTTGAAGAATCCCGATACTTGCAATACGTGGTTTTCTACTTTATTCTTATACGTATAACTTCTCCAAACATGGACCTTGTATTTCTACGAAACACTTGTCTAAAACTGGAGAAGTCATAAGTAAACAAAATATAGTACGAGGACTAACCCCTTTGTCCTAATGGACACCAGACAACATACAGTACTTTATATAAGTCCCCTGAGTTGAATAACTCAAACACTCTGCGTCATAGGTTGAAAACTGTATTATGGTTAAGAAGAATTACACCGTTGTCTAATGCTCCTTACCTAATCATCAACTGATATAGGTAAATGTCATAGATATAATTTCAAAAGATTATATCTCACTTTATAAAATAAATATACAGATATATCAGTTTGAAATTGGTGCATAACAATGGATATTCAAAACCAAATATTTGCCGTCTGGCAAAACCCAGGCGATTTTCTCAAATATCACCAATTACAACGAATGCCGATATAATAAGAATATAATCACCTAATTCACAATAACATACTCTCACTCATCATCTATAAAACCATACAGATGTGAGAATCAAACCCGGTAAATACATGCCCTGGAGTAAGGATATAATTGGGAAATCAGTTTTTAATTAACAACGCATAGTGAAACTGAAACATGAAAATGTTTCGAAGGGGTAGCCGGGTATTCTTAGTAATGCCTCTTCCATTATCCAGATTCATGATCGTGACCGTATATTTCCTTGCCATCTCTTTAAATCCCTTTATTTGTTTTTACTCATTTCATTCTGTACACCACCCTTAGGCTAAATTATTTTCTTCCGTCCCTACCGTTCGGCACCAGCCTATGGTTTGGTAGAAGACTATCCAATAAGCGTAATAGGTGTACTCTCATAATCCTAGGAGCCCTCGCAACCTGAGAGAAGGTAAAGATAAAAGACAACTGAATAATCCTTATTCTATTTCTCCTGAACCAGAATCCATTCTCGAACTGGAACAAGTTCCTTCGAGTTCGTATGTAACTATACGATGGCTTATCCAATAAATGTGGATCTTCGTAGTGATACGCGGTATTATGGAGAGATGCAAAGGTGAAGTAGGAGTGGCGATGATATAGCGGTTTGGTCGTGAATGATAGCAGTCACAATTTACTTTGCCTTCTTTCTAATTCCTTTATTTGTCTTTACTTATTACCTTCTGTACACCTCACTTAGGCTAATTGGTTTTCTTCTTCCCTACCTTTCGGCACCTGCCTATGGTTTAGAAGAAGAATATCCAATAAGCGCAATAGGTGTACTCTCTCCTAATCCTAGGAGCCCTCACAACCTAAGAGAAGGTAAAGGAAAAGACAACTGAATAGTCCTATTCAATTTCTCCAGAACCGGAAACTACTCTCGAATCTGAAACAAGTTTCTTCGAGTTTGTATATAACTATACGATGGTCATATCCAATAAATATGGATCTTCATAGTGATACGGAATGTTCCAGAGTAAAGCAAAGGGTAAAAGTAGGAGTGGCAATAAAGTATGCAACTCTGACAATCAAAAAGCCAGTGTGTTTTAAAAAGGTTCGGTTAACTTGGTTTATGAGTTCTAGTCTAGGGTCGGGCCATGGTCGCTGCCATAGAGAGAGAGAAAATAAACACTCAGCTTGCACTCTAATCTAGATCAGAATGGTTAATCACTTTATCTAATCAGGATGTCTCTTACTGTTTCCTCGAATTCTCCTCTAAACCCAAAAGAAGAATTAGTCGGGATCATCTAAAATCACCCGAGGAGTAAACCAACTCATCAGTGTGAATCAGGATCCAACTATCATCGCATGATAACCTGATAGAATCCACTCAAGTCATCACACTCCAGAAGGTATGCGCATGTCTGGCAATTTTCCTGTATGTTTGAAACTCCCGATGTGATTTTTACCTCATGCTCTTATGACCTTGACGAAGGTCAACAAATCATAAGTCACATGTAAAGTTCTACCCATCATTGTCCAGGTTAATTTGAACCCACCCGTACTCTCCCTTGATGCAGGTCAACAAGGCTGTACGACTGTCCCAAACCAACGCATCTATCTATGCAACAGAAAGGTAACAAATAGCTACCATACACTATGCCTTGACGAAGGTCAACAAACATAGCATGAATACTAAGTGCTACCCATCTGAAATGACGGAGGGCTACGAATGGTTTTTGGCGAAAAAACTTTAACGTAATGAACTTGATATCGTTGAAGGAACCGGATAGCTTTACAAATATATAGTGGCGAAAACCTTTGCTAAAGAGGTCACTCCCCGTGAAGGGATCTCGGCTCTTTCCTCGTCGAATGAGGTGCAGGATATTCCAAACTGAATATCACGATGCAAAACAAAAATCAATCGACTATAGTGAAGTTATTACCGTAACGCAAACATCTGCCCAAGAGGTCACTCCCGGTGAAGGGATCTCGGCTCTTGCCTCGTCGAATGAGGTGCTGGAAATTCATAACCGAATATCGCTGTGCAAACCAAAAGAAACGTCCTTGTAATAACAGCTTTTGAAAATTATTCCAACAACATCGAATAGGTCTGTTTTCCTTGCATTGATCAGAATCAACGCAGTCCCATCAATTAATCACACCAGAAAAGAACGAAAATATGATGTACATATATGCCATCCGCATTCGCCACTGGGCCCCGTCATCACCCGTTAGGTTACTTAACTAACGACAGAGCGGGGGCTGGACTAGTGCGTGTGCAAAACATATACAACATCTACTAGTATATATATAACAATATATAATAATCGTTCCATGAATGATATTTGCATCATCACAGATAAGGGATAAGTATCACAGAACAATACAGATAATCTGGAAGCCCCGGGTTTCTTTTGAGCCACAAGTGAAACCCGACGTTCCTCTAGTCATGTGGATAGCCTGTGCAATGAAAACCTAGACCCCTACAAGCACGGCAAGTCACCCGCCAAAACCAGAAGTGAGGCAACCCCCTTCATCAAAGTGAATGGGCCACCCGACACATCACGGAATCCGGTAACTTGAGCACCCCTCCTTGGGTCAACATATACCCCCTACGAGTGTGGCGAATAGCCCGCCAATTCTAGAGTGAGGCCCCCTCTTTTTCAAAGCCATGATATGCTGGCCCATTTCTCTCTAGAACTCGGCTATTCGTGCACTCCACCGCGGGGTAATCCTAGTTCAGAAAAGAAAATAAGTACAAGGGTGACATCGACCTCAACCCGGTCGTGCCCCAAACAAATAATATACAAACTGGCTGTGACGGCAGTCCACATGTCAGACGCTCACCCCGCACTTTCAAATATACAAATAAATCTAAACTGTACTACCATTACACCCAAGCTATCCACCACGACGATCCCGCCATAACCACAGCACAACACAGAACATCAACGTGAATGTCACGTTCGCAAACTCATCTAAAAGAGCATATAGCAGTTATACGAGTTGTACCGTTCTAATGACATTCACGGTCGCAGATAGTAATCTATGTTCTGAAAACTATAACATTAGAATTCCGCACACAATTAGCAAACTAAACCAATTTCCTAAACCATGAAAAAACGGTGAGCTAATGTTCTAAAAACCGACCGTTTAAAACCAATTCGGCAGTCCGAATCAAAACGAAATGCTCCCGAACCTTGACGAGGAGTTAGAGCACGAAATTAACATTGAGTCAGGGTGCTTAAAGGGGGTACCCTACCCCCAAGGCCACCACGAGGTGGCCAGGGGGTGAGGCAGACCCGAAATTGCCCAAGGTAGGGCAGTTTTGGGTCCCTACTGCCAAGACCACCTTGTGGTGGTCTTGGGGAGTGGGCCCAACCGTTCGGTCCCCCCGGGAGTTTCTCGGGGTGCCCATGCACCACCACGCGGCTTCTCAGTTCAATCCGTGATCCCGCGGGGGCGTACAAACATCTCAAACTTTCAGTTTTCGGAACTATTTTTGTCGGCAGTTTTTGCACGACAAAAACGGCGGATTTCTATTATCGCAATGAGTTAACTAAAGCTTATGGAGTGGATCTGATACCATGTTGGGTTACGGCAGTGCCCCGGCCATCAATCCGTGACCAAATGCGGAACAAAACTTTATAAAACTTGGCGCTACCACAACTAATTACCTGGATCTACCCATAAGCCCTAGATAAGAAAACATGCAAATGAGTTAGAATGGTTATACCGAATAGATCCATGTCTTTCGGTCTTCAACCATCATCCCAAGCTCCTAGGAGCTTCCTTGATCAAGCTTGATCTCTGGTCTCCCTCCATCGAAAATGATCCACCTGAGAGTTTATGCAACGAGCTCCAACCTCATATCCAAGGCAACTAGGGCACCTAGATCACTACTCTAGATACCGTAGATGAAGTAGAGAGTGATGAAGTATTAATTTGTCTCAAGACACCCAAGAATTCTCAACTCATTAGAGGGTTTGGGTGGAGCTAGAGTAAGAAGAAGATGCCATGAGAATGAGGTATTGAGAGCAACTCAAGAGAGAGAAAAAGAAATGAATAATGGCTTAATCTTTTGTGTGTTGCGAGTGTTGATTAGAAATAATGGAGCCATCACAATAAATATGTCAAGCCTCTAAAATATCTAGAGCCAACAAAAATATCTCAAGTCAACAAACAATCTCACAACAAACAAAACCATGAGCATGCTTGAATAGTAACCATGGGTCACTAATTAGCCATGCCACCAAAAATGCAATAAACACCTCATCCTACACCTCAATAACCTTTTAATCCAAAAAGGTCTAAACCATGATGAGGTGTAATCTTCTAAAAGTAATCTTTAATAAATTACAAGAATACCCATCAACCGTATATACATATCCGCATCCGTATTCCGAAGAATACGAATACAATGAGAAGAAAAAATCCAACAACATAATACTAGGATCCGACATAAACCAAAGCCCACTAGTATTATCCGTTCGAACATCATGCGTCCACAAGTACACATATGTGATCGAACCCTGCCGTAAAACCATACGGCCTCTACATCGTTTCGCCCGAAGTAGGGAAACCTCTGTATGGGACTCTAAAGACTCGTCAATACGCTGGAAGTGGGTTTAACCACAAGCACGTCAGCGGCACTAGCTTGTTAGATATGTATGCCCTAGAGGCCTGTATTGTATAGGATGCTAGGCATGTATATGTACAGGAACAATTTTTGCTCGAAATGATAGTATGATGTTAGTGTATATGCCCTAGAGGCCATTACTGTATCATACTAGTATGTATATTACTTGTTGGAAGCTTGGGTTATTCACAGTTGTATATACAATCTTGCTCGAAATGGTAGCATGCTACTTGGTTTGTCTCTACTTCAATATGTGCGTGTGTTACTTTTAGCATATCGCTTATATATATATTAGTAGAGCCCTTAGGATCTTTGCTTGATTACCAGCGTTGTGATGGCGCTCACACTCGTGGGGGCTAGGTAATCCATAAGCACATCCTTATACAGGTCCCTAGTCGTTGGACTATCGAGACAGGGCATCGATACTCCGGAGTAGACTAGCGTATGCGCTTCTCATCCCAGCGTGGGAGACGGTCTGTCCCACAACCGTCAGTACGTCGTACTTGATATAGTATGCGGGTGCTCGTTAGGTTACGAGTACACTGGACAGGACTCGTCGGGAACTGTTGGTTGGTATTATACCTATCGTCGGTTATCAGTTCCCAGGTGACATGAGTACAGCTTAGTCCGCTGACTTGACACTGTCACTTCGTATCGAGTGTGTTCCCACCGCACTTTGATCACTACCCTACCACGGCTCAAAGGAGTCGTGCAAACAGGTAGTAGTTGGGTGCAGTCCCGAAGCACTTGGAGGCAGTGACGGTTAGACAGGATTCGTCTCTCCTGGTATTAGGGGTTGACATCGCGCTGTGTCTAGGAGAGCCATTATACGAGTAGTCCCTGGCCAGGGCAAGCGAGATATACTGGTAGGTTTCCAGTGTTATCTCAGGGTGTTCTGGGCTTCACTCCGACACGACTTGTACCGCTATTAGGGGACTGACGTTTACCGCCCCCTAGGCCTGCCATGCGATGTATCGGACGAACAAACCGGACTGTACGGAGACTGTCACTTTCAGGCTCAGTAGGAGTTCAGACGGGGTTCACCTCGTCAGCCTTCTTATCGGTATCTACCTGGGGACCATTACGTACAGCTAGTGCCGCTTGCGGTCTGTGGTTAAACCCACTGCCAGCGTAGTGTCGAGTCTTTAGAGTCCCACACAGAGGGCTATTCGCTTTTGGGCAAAACAGAGTAGAGGTCGCATGGTTTTGCGACAGGGTTCGTTCTCATCCGTGCACTTATGCACGTTTGGTGTCCGGACGGATATTACTAGCGGGCTCTGGTTTGAGCCAGATCCTAGTATATGTTTTGGGGTTACTTTTATCTCATAGTATTCATGTTCCTCGGAACACGAATGCGGGTGTGTATGCACAGATGATTGAGGCGGAGGAGAGGATTTCCATTATGGTTTCGGAACGGGTGTGTATGCACAGTTGACAGTCGTCTTTTTCCAAACCCTAATGAATTTGTGAATTATCAATTAATAATATTAATTAAATGAAAATGTGTCATGGTTGGGTTTGTTGACTTGTTGACCAAGGTTGACTTGTTGACCATGGTTGAAACTTTGACTATCATCATTACACATCAAAGATGCTCTTTGATTCTAGTAAAACCATTTAATGTGAACTGATAATAGTCTTATCAAACCATCCATCAACTTTTCATTTAGATTAATTTTATTAATTTGATAATTCACTAGATATTGTTATGGTTGTAAAAAACCAATTCATTCTATCATATTCACTCTCTCTCCTCTCTTCTTCTTCCTCCTCCTCTAGTTCAAGGAGATTCATTCTCATGTGTTGAGAAACCTCTCCTTAAGATAAAAATACCCTACACCACTCTCTACTCACTTTAGGGTTGAAGGTCTAGCAAGCCAAAGACCTTAGTTCTCTCAAAGTTCGAGAAAAGAGCCCAAGGTTGAACCCTCAGGTGGATCCATCTTTGACGAAAGAAGGCGACGAGGAAAGCACCATCCAACCTCTACAAAGGTTTCAAGAAGAAGGAGTTCAAGTGAGGTATAATATCTTTTCCGAGTAGCTAACTCTCTTTAGGTTGGTAGCTAGTTTTGTTTAGAAAAGATCCCAACTTTTGTTAGTCCATGTTGCCTAGTGCGCTAAAAATTTGATTTTTATTCCGTTCTCCGCCTCCCCGTAAGCACCGGGGTGGGCAACGTGGACTAACAGTGGTATCAGAGCCTAACTAAACATAAACTATCTAGGTAGTAAAGTGTTTGGAAGTTCAATCGGAAAAATCGAAAAAACCGAGTTTTCAAAACCCTAACTTTCTGTTAAAATTTTTTCTGTTCAAAACAAAATAAATCATACTCCAAAAATCATCTCAGGGTTTTGTGAAGAAAGCCACCAAAAACGATCCAGAGATTCGACCAAAGAGCCACGGTTCCGCGGCAATAGCAAGCTATTGCCGCGCAACCGCGGCCGTTTTGGCTCGGCTCTGGGTCGAGTTTGGTGCAGTGTTTTTCTGGCTTGGTTTTGGGATTTTTAAGATGGTTTATATGTGCCCAGGTTTTCCAGAAAAGAAATTTGTTTTTGGGGGCCTATAAATCCGTATTTTTTTATCGAACTTCACTACACTTTGACTATAAGCGTTATATCTGTGATGTTTATATGTATTGAACGTCGGCTAATCGCTATATGTCGATTAGTCGGGGTTATACATATCTGTGATCTGTATTTGATGATGGTATGTGTATATGAATGCGTTGGATTGTCGCGGGTGAATAGCCGGGGTGGATGTGAGATGAGTGTTTCTTTTGCTTTCATTCATTGTAATATGTAAATTGATGTATTATTATTTGTTTGGCCGCACAACCGGGTCGAGGTTGTAGCCGTCATTGTATAATTCTTTTTACTGTTTTTGCTCCTAGGATGGACCCATGGAGGGGGTGCACAAACTACCGGGTATCTCAAAGTGCCGAGTGGCCTACTCACGGTGTTGAAGGAGGTTGCTTCGCTTCGGGTACTTGGGGGGTAGTTTGCCGCACCCGTAGGGGTCTTGGGTGGGGTATTGGCTATTCACCGCGACCGTGTAATCCGCTTTTCGTTGTAGGCTCGAATGGATTGCGGATTCCTAGTATATCTAATGTATTCATCTGTGATCTGTAATGTCTATCATTGCTATATATTTATATATGATAACTATTTAGGCGTTGCTTATGTTTTACAGCCACGCTAGCCCAGCCCCCGCTCTGTCGTTAGTTAAGTAACCTAACGGGTGATGACGGGGCCCCGTGGAGAATGCGAATGGCATAAGCGTACGTCATATTTTGGTTGTTTTCTGCAATGGTAGGATTAAATGATGGGACGCATTAAAAGAACTAATGCAAGAAAATAAACCAAGTAAAAGTCGATTGGAACACTTTGAAAACCACTCGGTTCTTTTCAAAACTAAACTTTTAAACGCGGAGCTTGAACCACTCCTTTTAAAAGCTATCTCGTTCCATCGATTATATCAAGTTCACTACGTTCACGGTTTCGCCAAAACCATCCGTTGCTCTCCATCATTTCAGTTAAATATTCGGTAGTATTCAAGCTATGTATTTTGACCTCACGCCAAGGCATAGTGATTGGTAGCTGCCGGATATTTATCTGTTGCATAGATAGAATGCGTTGGTTTGAGACAGTCGTACTGCCATTTTGGCCTACGTCAAGGGTAGGTACGGGTGGGTTCAAATTAACCGGGATAATGATGGGAAGAACTTGACATGTGACTTATGACATTTTGACCTCAGCCAAGGTGATAAGAGCATGGGGCAAAAATCCACATCGGGTGTTTCATAAGTACTGAAACTTGCTAAGCACTGCATACCATTTGGAGTGTGATAATTCTGGTAGGATTCCTTCGGTTTTATCACGCAATGATATTTGGATCCCGATCCTACTGTGAGTATATGCTACTCCTCGGGAAAACTCTCACTTAACGATCAATGCTATAAACCTAGTAGGTGTCTAGAAAGGTGTTAGCGGGGCTACGCCCCCAGGGAAAAGAGGTTCTTAAATTAAGGAACTTCGCGAAAGCGTTGGAAAACCTCCCTCGAAGTACCGACACTGGCCTGGCTGAACGGTTAAGCAAGTATTGTACGGTGAGATTGATCCTGACTAATCCTTTTTTTACTGTTTGAGAAGGGGTTCGAGAGACAGTGGGAGCCATCCAGTTTAGACAAACTAAAAACCACTCTAAACTTGCAAGAGCATCATGCTAAAGTGTTTCTTTTCTCTCTCCTAATTCCAGCGACCATTCAACATGAGCGGACTTAAGTTATTACTAGATAAAAACATATTGACAGGGCCAAACTACAAAGATTGGCTCAGGAATGTCAAGATGGCAATCACTTAAGACAAGTTGGGGTATGTCCTTACCACCAAAGCTCCCCCTGTCCCAGGTCCCACCTCCAGCGTCGCGGATAAGGAAATCCGTAAGACATGGGAGATCGATTGCGCGAAGGCCAAATGCCTCGTGCTTGCCTCGATGGACAACGAACATCAGAGGAGGCACGAAAATATGGACCTAGAGTCCATATTTCTTCATACAAAAGAACTGTATGGAGAGCAGTCTCGTATCGCAAGGTACGAAGTGTCGAAGAAGCTATTTTCGGCAAGATTGGCCGTTGGATCATCGGAAGCGGAACACGTGCTTAAGATGATTGGCTACATAGAGGAGCTCGCGGACCTTGGGACCACATTGGAGAATGAACTCTATACTGATTTGATTCTCTAGTCCCTTCCTTCCACTTACGCCCAGTTTATCCTTAACTTCAACATGCAAGGAAAGGAGGTTGAACTTTCCGAACTTCTGAACATGTTGAGGAGTGCTGAGGGCACCCGACAGAAAGGTAGGGAGACATCCACTTTGTTTGTAGGAGGATCTTCCTCTTCTAGATCCAGGGAGAAAGCCAAGGGTAAGAAGAAGAAAGCCCCCGCCAAACCAAGAGGCGGTGTCAGTAAAGTGGATACGAAGGGAAAGGGAAAGGCAACAAAGATAGCGGGAAAGCTGGTGGTGAAGGAAGAATGCTTCTATTGTCACAAAAGTGGTCACTGGAAACAGGATTGCAAGACTTGGAAGGCCAGAACACAGGATTTGAAGCGAGTTGCGGCTTCAGCTTCAGGTGTGTATGTTATTGAAAACTGTCTATCAATAAACTCTACATCCTGGGTATTGGATACCGGATCAGGATCTCATATCTGTAATTCTTTGCAGGCGTTGAGAAAGCGTAGAGTTTTGAAGGCAGGTGACATGACCCTCAAAGTTGCAAACGGTGCTAGCATGGATGCTGAGGCCGTGGGGGACTATCACCTGGGATTGTCGGATGGACATTTTTTGGTTTTGCGTAGTTGTTATTATGTACCAAATGCAACCTGTAATATCATTTCTGTATCTTTATTATCTAAAGAAGGTTATGAATTTGCATTTGTAAGTAATGTAGTGAACATTCACCTTAATCATGTTTTGATTGGGTCAGGTACATTGAACAATGGTATATACGTTTTAAACCAACCACAGATTTTCAATGTCCAGAATACACACAAAAGAAAGTCTCCAGAAATCAATAAAACTTTCTTATGGCATTGTAGACTGGGTCACATCAATGAGAGAAGGTTGACTAAGTTACATGCAGAAGGATATTTGGATCCGTTCGAATATCAATCGTATGCAACTTGTCAATCCTGTCTCAAAGGAAAGATGACAAAGACTCTGTTCACTGGACATGGAGAAAGAGCGAGCGAGCTCTTGGGACTCGTACACAGCGACGTGTGCGGTCCAATGTCTACACATGCACGAAGCGGTTATTCTTACTTCATTACTTTTACGGATGATTTCTCAAGATTCGGACATATCTTCTTGATGAACCATAAATCCGAAGCTTTTGAAAAGTTACAGGAATATAAGAATGAAGTAGAAAAACAAACAGGCAAAAGTATCAAGGCACTGAGATCTGATCGAGGTGGTGAATACTTCAGTGCCGAGTTCCTGGTTTACTTAAAAGAGAATGGAATTCTCTCTCAGCTTACTCCTCTATACACTCCGCAACATAACGGTGTATCGGAGAGACGGAACCGAACCCAATTGGATATGGTACGGTCCATGATGAGTAACGCTGAGTTGCCGCGATCGTTCTGGGGATATGCGCTAGAAACAGCTGCATACCTTTTGAACCGAGTTCCCACTAAGACTGTGCTTACCACACCATATGAGTTATGGAGTGGGAAGAAACCCTATCTTCAATACCTGAAGATTTGGGGATGTCCAGCTTATGTCAAAAAGCAGCATGCGGACAAACTGGAGGCACGCTCAGTACTGTGCAAGTTTGTGGGATACCCAAAGAACTCCAGGGGGTATTTTTTCTATTACGCAGAGGAACAAAAAGTCCTTGTTTCTCGTAATGCCCATTTTCTGGAACATCAGTTCTTAGAAAAAGAAATAAGTGGGAGTTCAATAGAACTGGAAGAAATTCCAGAACCACAAGCTATTACTGAAAGCTTAGTAGAACCAGAGGGTTCGAAAGATCAGGACATTCCCACGCCACTCCACAGGAGTAGTAGGCAGACTCATCCACCCGAGAGATACTACGGTTTTCTCATTGACGGGGATAGAGAGGATTGCATCATAGACTGTGATGAGCTTACTAGCTTCCAGCAAGCCATTCAGAGCATCGACTCGGTAAAATGGCTGGATGCAATGCGGACCGAAATGGAGTCCATGTACACCAACAAAGTATGGACGTTGGACATTGATCCAGATGGGGTAAAACCCGTAGGATGTAAGTGGATCTTCAAAAGGAAGATTGGTGTAGATGGACAGGTTGAGACCTATAAAGCTAGACTGGTTGCAAAGGGTTTTCGTCAGCGACCTGGTTTGGACTATGACGAAAACTTTTCTCCAGTAGCTATGTTGAAATCCATTCGGATCCTTCTTGCCATTGCTGCCTTCCATGATTATGAGATTTGGCAGATGGACATAAAGACAGCTTTTCTAAATGGACATTTAGAGGAGTGTGTCTATATGGACCAGCCCGAGGGTTTCATTCAGAGTGGGAGCAGCGAAAAGGTGTGCAAATTGCTTAAGTCCATTTATGGACTAAAGCAGGCATCGCGGAGTTGGAACATCTGTTTTGATGAGACGGTCAAGAAATTTGGCTTTATCAAAAATCCAGATGAACCATGCATCTATTGTAGATTTGTAGCGAGAACTGTAGTATTCCTCGTTTTATACGTGGATGACATTCTCTTAATAGGAAATGACATTCCTATGCTACAATCTGTCAAGGGGTTCTTGTCACACAGGTTCTCCATGAAAGACCTGGGTGATGCCTCATACATTCTGGGTATCCGGATCTACCGTGACAGATCCAAGAGGATATTAGGACTTTCACAGTCCAGGTACATCGACACCATACTAAAGAGATTCAGTATGGAAGATTCCAAGCGCGGTAATCTACCGGCTTGTCATGGGATCACCCTCTCCAAAGAGATGTCTCCCAAGACTGATTTGGAGAGGGATCGCATGTCTATTATACCCTACGCTTCTGCGGTAGGCTCTATAATGTATGCGATGTTGTGTACCAGACCGGATGTAGCTTATGCACTGAGTGTGGTAAGAAGGTATCAGTCAAACCCTGGGGAGAAACATTGGATAGCAGTAAAGAACATTCTCAAGTACCTGAGAAGGACTAAGGAGATGTTCTTGGTGTATGGCGGAAAAGACCTCCAGATTGAGGCCTTTGCTGACTCCAGCTTCCAGAGTGACAAGGATGATTCCAAGTCCATGTCGGGTTTTGTCTTTACCCTCAATGGAGGGGCGGTGTGTTGGAAGATCTCCAAATAGGAAACTGTTGCTGACTCGACTATGGAAGCGGAATACATCGCTGCATCTGATGCTGCAAAAGAAGCTGTCTGGATAAGGAAGTTCTTGAAAGAACTTCAAGTGTTTCCGTCCATTGTTGACCCAATACCTCTGTATTGCGACAACAATGGGGCTATAGCTTTAGCGAAGGAACCCAGGTCCCATCAGAAATCCAGACACATCTTAAGGCGGTATCACCTGATCAGGGAGATCGTGGATCGCCAGGAGATCGAGGTTCGGAGGGTTGCTTCAGAAGATAACACTGCAGATACATTCACCAAGGCCTTGCCCCAGACTCAGTTCGAGCGGCTGATCGAGATGATAGATCTTCGATACGCCAGTACATGGCCTTAGTGCAAGTGGCAGATTGTTAGTGTATATGCCCTAGAGGCCATTACTGTATCATACTAGTATGTATATTACTTGATGGAAGCTTGGGTTATTCACAGTTGTATATACAATCTTGCTCGAAATGGTAGTATGCTACTTGGTTTGTCTCTACTTCAATATGTGCGTGTGTTTCTTTTAGCATATCGCTTATATACATATTAGTAGAGCCCTTAGGATCTTTGCTTGATTACCAGCGTTGTGATGGCGCTCACACTTGTGGGGGCTGGGTAATCCATAAGCATATCCTTATACAGGTCCCTAGTCGTTGGACTATCGAGACAGGGCATCGATACTCCGGAGTAGACTAGCGTATGCGCTTCTCATCCCAGCGTGGGAGACGGTCTGTCCCACAACCGTCAGTACGTCATACTTGAGATAGTATGCGGGTGCTCGTTAGGTTACGAGTACATTGGACAGGACTCGTCGGGAATTGTTGGTTGGTATTATACCTATCGTCAGTTATCAGTTCCCAGGTGACATGAGTACAGCTTAGTCCACTGACTTGACACTGTCACTTCGCCTCGAGTGTGTTCCCACTGCACTTTGATCACTACCCTACCACGGCTCAAAGGATTCGTGCAAACAGGTAGTAGTTGGGTGCAGTCCCGAAGCACTTGGAGGCAGTGACGGTTAGACAGGATTCATCTCTCCCGGTATTGGGGGTTGACATCGCGCTGTATTTAGGAGAGCCATTTCACGAGTAGTCCCTGGCCAGGGCAAGCGAGATATACTGGTAGGTTTCCAGTGTTATCTCAGGGTGTTCTGGGCTTCACTCCGATACGACTTGTACCGCTATTAGGGGACTGATGTTTACCGCCCCCCTAGGCCCGCCATGCGATGTATCAGACGAACAGACCGGACTGTACGGAGACTATCACATTCAGGCTCAGTAGGAGTTCAGATGGGGTTCACCTCATCAGTCTTCTTATCGGTATCTACCTGGGGACCTTACGTACAGCTAGTGCCGCTTGCGGTCTGTGGTTAAACCCACTGCCAGCGTAGTGTCGAGTCTTTAGAGTCCTACACAGAGGGCTATTCGCTTTTGGGTAAAACAGAGTAGAGGTCGCATGGTTTTGCGACAGGGTTCGTTCTCATCCGTGCACTTGTGCACGTTTGGAGTCAGGACGGATATTACTAGCGGGCTCTGGTTTGAGCCAGATCCTAGTATATGTTTTTGGGTTACTTTTATCTCATAGTAATGTTCCTCGGAACACGAATGCGGGTGTGTATGCACAGATGATTGAGGCGGAGGAAGACTTCGGAACGGGTGTGTATGCACAGTTGACAGTCGTCTTTTTCCAAACCCTAATGAATTTGTGAATTATCAATTAATAATATTAATTGAATGAAAATGTATCATGGTTGGGTTTGACTTGTTGACCAAGGTTGACTTGTTGACCATGGTTGAAACTTTGACTATCATCATTACACATCAAAGATGCTCTTTGATTCTAGCAAAACCATTTAATGTGAAATGATAATTGTCTTATCAAACCATCCATCAACTTTTCATTTAGATTAATTTTATTAATTTGATAATTCACTAGATATTGTTATGGTTGTAAAAAACCAATTCATTCTATCATATTCACTCTCTCTCCTCTCTTCTTCTTCCTCCTCCTCTAGTTCAAGGTGATTCATTCTCATGTGTTGAGAAACCTCTCCTTGAGATAAAAATACCCTAAACCACTCTCTACTCACTCTAGGGTTGAAGGTCTAGCAAGCCAAAGACCTTAGTTCTCTCAAAGTTCGAGAAAGGAGCCCAAGGTTGAACCCTCAGGTGGATCCGTCTTTGACGAAAGAAGGCGACGAGGAAAGCACCATCCAACCTCTATAAAGGTTTCAAGAAGAAGGAGTTCAAGTGAGGTATAACATCTTTTCCGAGTAGCTAACTCTCTTTAGCTTGGTAGCTAGTTTTGTTTAGAAAAGATCCCGACTTTTGTTAGTCCATGTTGCCTAGTGCGCTAAAAATTTGATTTTTATTCCGTTCTCCGCCTCCCCGTAAGCACTGGGGTGGGCAACGTGGACTTACATATGCTATCTAGTTTATCTTCATCTTAACGTGTTATGTGTTTTATTTCATATCTTTATATACATGTTGATGAAGCCGTAAGGATTATGCTTGACTACCAGGATTATGATGCAGATCATACTAGTGGGGCCTGGTCAGTCTATAAGAATATCCTTAAATTGTTCCTAGTCGAGGGTATATCGAGACAGGCCATCGATATTACCAGAGTAGACTAGTGTGTACATTTATTGACCCTGGGGGCGATGGTTGATCCCCATAACCATTGGTGTTTGACATCAAAGATTGTACACAGGTGCTTATTGTAGAATGGGTACACCGAACAGGACTCGCCGAGAACTCTTAGCTGGTATATATACCTTTTGTCAGAAAGCAGTTCTCTGGTGACACTTGTACGGGTTAGTCTGTAGACCCGAGATCATCATACTGTCTTGTGCGATTCCCACTGTGCTTTGATTTCCTCCCTACCACCACTTTACTGAGTCGTGCGAACAGGTGGATTTTGGGTATAGTCCCGAATCATATGGAGGCAGTGAGCGATAGGAGGGGTTTCGTCTCTTCCGGTATAGAGACTTGATGTCGCACTATGCTTAATCAGCCATAACAGCAAATCCCTGGCCAGGGTTCTCGAAATTTACTGATAAGTGTTATCAGTAGTTTCTCGAACCGTTATGGGTCATAAATCAGCATGACTTATAAAGTTACTGGGGTCTGAAATTTACCACCTGTAGACTTCATATGCGACGTATCAGACGAAGAGATCGGACTGTACGGTAAGTGTTTCTTGCAGGCTCGTTAGGGTTGTGATGAGTACGCTCGTCGGCCACCTTTTCGTCAAGTACCTGAGTAGCCGTTACGCACAACTAGTGCCGCTGACGTGCTTGTGGTTAAACCCACTGCCAGCATACTGACGAGTGTTTAGAGTCACACACAGAGAGTTCCCTGGTTCAGGCAAAACATGTAGAGGCCGTAAGTTGTTACGGCAGAGTTTCGATCATGTTCGTGTAAGTGTTACAGGAATAATGATCAGAAGGATAATTCTGGTAGGCTTTGGTTTAAGCCGGATACCGGTATTATATTATTGGATTATTTGTATTTGTATTTTTCTGAATTCGAATACGGGTATACTTATACGTGTAACATTTCTGAAATCGTTATGCCAATTTTTCCGTTTTAGGGTAAAATAGTCGGTATTTTCCGTTTTAACCCGATTGCGATCAAACTTCTGTGTAGACTTCTTTGCAACTTGTTTTACTAGAATGAAGCTAGTTTGCGGGCTTTGTGGGTCACTTGGTAGTTTTGGTTCACATTGAAATTTTCCCTAATTAAAGTATTATTTTAAATTGTTAATTAAGAACTTAATTAGTGGTAATTACAATTTTGGTTTGGGTTAATTACTTCTAAGGTGAATCTATGCTAATCTAAACATTAGATTAAGTTTAATCCATTCTTGCCAAAATATCTAGATATTTGTAATTTAAATTGAATTAGTAAAAGAAAAGAATGAGGTGGCTTTGGAGATAATTATGCATTAATGAGCATTTAATACTTTTTTTTGCTAGATATTTCCACATTTTACACAAAAAACCCCACCCATGCTATGGCCGAGCCTTCCCTTTGATGCCCATCATTTTTTCTTTGCTTCATTTTCATCATTCCAAGCCCAAACAAATCATCAAAAATCCACAAATATTCACACAAAATCATAATTAAATCATAACCCATTTTTCCTCAAGCCTAACCTAGCTTGGATCTTCACTAAAGTGATCATTTTCGATGCAAAATTTTGGAGTTTGTTACTAAAAATTTTGATCTTGTAAAGGTATAAAATCCTAACCCTAATCCTTAATTGTTGCTTTAATCCTTAAAGCTTGCTTATTTAGTTGTTTAATATAGCTTCAAGTTCATGTTTTGTATATTCATGATAAGGATTATGAATTTCGAGTTAAGCTTTTGATATGTTTAAGTGGTTAATCTTGAAGTGTAACTTGGATAGCTTAAACAAAATTGTGTGAATAATATTTGTTATTTTTCCTAATTGTCTTTTAAGCTTAATCGCATACTAGGTTTTCCTAAATCAGTTTTGGGTAAGATTAAAAATATGAAAATGGTTGGATCACTAAGTTGAGCTACTTTGTGTTGTTGGAAATTGCTAGAATTGTTAAATTTCTAGCATTGTGTTAAAATGAGCTAAAATAATATAAACTGCTTAGTAGGTTTTTGGTAAAAATTAGACGTGGGTTTTAATGGACATGGTGATGATGTATATATTTTTTTATCTGCGATAATTATTGTGATGTGAATGAGTATTGGTACGATTGGGTTTTGGCAAGGCAGTTTTCATATATAGCGACCCTAGTGAGGGTTTTGGCTATGTTTTCCAGTATTTTGATTTCTTGGTTTTGCGGATGGATATTGCATTTGGTCGTTGGACGTTTTTACGTCAACGACGAGGGTTGTTTGGTTGTTTTGCATGCGTAGGCTATAGGTTCTAACCTATGAGCGCACCGCGTTCCGTTTTTGGATTTCGGAATTTGATGTTAATAGCTTTGCGAATTCCTATTGATTGTAGGTACCTTCGCGTGGATTCCGAGACGACGAAGTGCATCGACTACGGTTAAGCGAGGAGAATTGCTTGAGTAGATTTAACATCTAGAGGGGAATCGCCCGCATGGCGTTATGCGTCAGGGATAGATATGATATGATATTAGCCGCATGTTTATATTGCACATATAGAGATTGTGCATAAAACATCATTGCATATTATTACTTGTTGTGCTTAGACTTGTATCCTTGGACACTGCACTATTATTGACGGTTCATGTTGAATGAGCACTGATTGTATGCCACTCACACAATCAATAATTGCCATGCCATGCACAATACCTATGCATACGTGATATTGTACTGGCTACGGACTTGAGACAATATCTTTATTTTTATTGTGCATATGACATATAGCATACCTGTATACCTACATGCTTACACATATGCCTTGACATGCCTACATGCTAGTTACCTATATACTGATATGGTATTGTACCATTAGTGATAGGTATATACACATATGAGACATAGCCACGTGTACATCATGCATGCATACTTGTATATATACCTGGAGGGTATTACATCATTATTGATAGGTAGGTATACATATCTTGCTATGCCTACGTGGTTACGTATACCTGGTTATAGCTACATGTTCACCTTTATTTCATTTTGTATGGACTTGGAGAAATTAGAAACCGCATGATATATAATAACTTGTTGCAGTTAGATAGCGGTTTTTCCTTCATATGGTCACATTACTGTTTTATGTTGCATATGTTATATTCATGGATTTCCGTAATAAGATATGGATTTCACATGATGTTTTATGGATTTGAGGACTGTGGTGGTTGTTAGTGTATATGCCCTAGAGGCCATTACTGTATCATACTAGTTTTTATATTACTTAATGGATGCTTGGGATATTCACCTTGTATATACAATCTTGCTCAAAATAGTAGTATGCTACTTGGTTTGTTTCTACTTCAATGTGTACATGTGTTTATTTTAGTATATCACTTATGCACATTAGTGGAGCCCTTAAGATCTTTGGTTGATTACCAGCGTTGTGATGGCTGTCACACTAGTGGGGCTGGGTAATCTATAAGCACATCCTTATGCTGGTCCCTAGTCGCAGGACTATCGAGACAGGGCATCGATACTCCGGAGTAGACTAGCGCATGCGCTTCGCATCCCAGAATGGGAGACGGTCTGTCCCAAAGCCGTCAGTACGTCGTACTTGAGATAGTATGCAGGTGCTCGTTGGGTTACGAGTACACTGGACAGGACTCGTCGGGAACTGACTAGTTGGTATTATGCCTATCGTCAGTTATCAGTTCCCAGGTGACATGAGTACAGCTTAGTCCGCTGACTTGACACTGTCACTTCGCCTCGAGTGTGTTCCCACTGTACTTTGATCACTACCCTACCACGGCTCAAAGGAGTCGTGCAAACAGGTAGTGGTTGGGTGCAGTCCCGAAGCACTTGGAGGCAGTGACGGTTAGACAGGATTCGTCTCTCCCGGTATTGGGGGTTGACATCGCGCTGTGTCTAGGAGAGCCATTACACGAGTAGTCCCTGGCCAGGGCAAACGAGATATACTGGTAGGCTTCCAGTGTTATCTCAGGGTGTTTTGGGCTTCGCTCCGACACGACTTGTACCGCTATTGGGGGACTGACGTTTACCGCCCCCTAGGCCCGCCATGTGATGTATCAGACGAACAGACCGGACTGTACGGAGAATGTCACGTTCAGGCTCAGTAGGAGTTCAGATGGGTTTCGCCTCGTCGGTCTTCTTGTCGGCATTACCTGGGGACCGTTACGCACAGCTAGTGCCGCTTGCGGTCTGTGGTTAAACCCACTGCCAGCGTAGTGTCGAGTCTTTAGAGTCCCACACAGAAAGCTTCTCGCCTTTAGGCAAAAGAGTAGAGGTCGCATGGTTTTGCGACAGGGTTCGGTCACATCCGTGCACTTGTGCACGTACAGTGTCCGGACAGTTTACACTAACGGGCTTTGGTTTAAGCCAGATCCTAGTGTACCTTTTGGGATTGGATTTATCCAGTTTGCATTCGTGTTCCTCGGAACGCGGATGCGGGTGTGTTTGCACAGTTGACAGGGAGACAGAGGCGGCGGATTCTCATTAGGGTTGTTGACAGTTGACCGTTGACTATTTGACTTTTTGCTCAACCCTAATGAGAATATGATATGTGATTAACTATTATATTAATTAAGTATTATGGTGACATGGTTGTTGACTTTTGTTGACTTGTTGACTTGTTGACTTTGTTGACCGGTTGACTAGGCTTGACTAGTTGACCATCATGATAACCATAGCCATCATTTCATGGCAAAGACTTTTGCTTGCTTGCTCATTTGTGCAAAATGAGTGCATGAAATGATATGGTTATGGTTGCCTCAACCATCACATAACACTTGATTTAGTATAATGAGTTATCATGACTTTGGATTATGAGAGGGTGAGAGACAAAAAGACTTGCTCATTCTTTCTTGCTCATTCTCTCTCTTTGTTTTGAGCTCTCTTGTTTTTGCTCTCACCCTCTTGCTCTTGCTCCCTCTCTTTAATCTATGGTTCTCTTGTCTCATGAGTTGAGAATCAAGAACCATAAATAAAATCCCATACAAACTTTTCTCTACTCACTCTAGTTCACAAGGTTTAGCAAACCGGGTGAACTAGTTTCTTCAAAGAACGAAGAAGGAGCCAAAGGTTGGAGCTTTCAGGTGGATCTATCTTCGGCGTACGGAGACGACGGGAAGAAGCCAATCCGGATCACCATCGGAGCTTGAAGACGAAGGAGTTCGAGATAAGCAAGGTATAACCCCCTAACCGAGTAGTTAAAAACTCGTAGTTAGGTTGTTAGATAGATATTTAACCAAGATCCGGGTTTTAGGTCCATGTTACCACCTCCATAAAAATCGTTTTTTACCAAATTCCGCATTCCCGAAAGTACCGGGAGAGGTAGCATGGACTTACAGTGGTATCAGAGCCTAGTTAAACTCTATCTAACATGTTAGCAAAGTAGCTAGAAGATCGATCAAAGAAAAGTCCCGAAACGAACCCCGGAATTTTAAAGTTTCTGTCGATTTTTAAAGTGCTGGAAAACTTTTTTGAAATACACCAAAAATCGGCTCAGGGTTTTGTGAAGAGACTGCAAAAATTTTACACCCTAACTCGATCAAAGCGCCGCGGTTCCGCGGCGGGAGCACGCTCCCGCCGCGGAACCGCGGCCGAGTTGACTCGGTCATGGGTTTTCTTTTTTGCAGTTTGCTCATAGGGGTATTTTGTGATTTTTGGAATATATATTTTCTGCCCAGATTTTCCAGAACGAAATTTTTTTTTTGGGGGTCCCGAAAATCCGTATTTTTGATCGAACTTCTAAAAGACTTAAGCTAACGGGTTTTTTTGTAATGTGATATTTGTGTTAAACATCTGCTAATCGCTATATGTCGATTAGTGGGGGTTATACAAATCTGTGATCTGTAACGTTGCTGGAATGTGTATATGAATATGTTGGATTGTCGCGGGTGAATAGCCGGGGGTTGTGAGACGAGAGTTTTCTTTTCTTTCAATTCATGTAAATTTGTAAATTGATGTAATAATTATTTGTATGGCCGCACAACCAGGTCGGGGTTGTAGCCGTCATTGTATAATTTCTTTTTACTGTTTTTGCTCCTAGGATAGACCCATGGAGGGGGTGCACAAACTACCGGGTATGCCGAAGTGTCGAGTGGCCTACTCATGGAAATGAGGGAGGTTGCTACGCTTCGGGTACTTGGCGGGTAGTTTGCCGCACCCGTAGGGGTCTTGGGTGGGGTTTTGGCTATTCATCGCGACCGTGTAATCTGTTTTTCGTTACAGGCTCGTACGAATTACAGATTCCTAGTATATCCAATGTATTCATCTGTGATCTGAAATGTTTATCATTGCAGTATATCTATATATGATATTATTTAGGCGTTGCTTATGTTTTACAGACGCGCTAGCCCAGCCCCCACTCTGTCGTTAGTTAAGTAACCTAACGGGTAATGACGGGGCCCAGTGGCGAATGCGAATGGCATAAACGTACGTCATATTTTGGTTGTTTTCTGCAATGGTAGGATTAAATGATGGGACACATTAAAAGAACTAATGCAAGAATATCACGCATTAAAAGAACTAATGCAAGATAATAAGCCAAGTTAAAGTCGTTGGAACACCTTCGAAAAACCACTCGGTTCTTTTCAAAACCAACTTTTAAATGCGGAGCTTGAGCCACTCCTTTTAAAAGCTATCTCGTTCCATCGACTATATCAAGTTCACTACGTTCACGGTTTAGCCAAAACCATTCGTAGCCCTCCATCATTTCAGTTAAATATTCGGTAGTATTCAAGCTATGTATTTTGACCTCACGCCAAGGCATAGTGATTGGTAGCTGCCGGATATTTATCTGTTGCATAGATAGAATGCGTTGGTTTGGGACAGCCGTACTACCATTTTGGCATACGTCAAGGGTAGGTACGGGTGGATTCAAATTAACCTGGATAATGATGGGAAGAACTTGACATGTGACTTATGACATTTTGACCTCACGCCAAGGTCATAAGAGCATGGGGCAAAAATCCACATCGGGAGTTTCATAAGTACTGAAACTTGCTAGATTTTCATACCATTTGGAGTGTGGTGATTCTGGTAGGATTCCTTCAGTTTCGTCACGCGATGATATTTGGATCCCGATCCTATTGTGAGTATATGCTACTCCTCGGGAAATTTCTCACTAATCGATCAATGCTATAAACCTAGTAGGTGCCTAGAAAGGTGTTAGCGGGGCTACACCCCCAGGGAAAAGAGGTTCTTTAATTAAGGAACTTCGCGAAAGCGTTGGAAAACCTCCCTCGAAGTACCGACACCGGCCTGGCTGAACGGTTAAGCAAGTATTGTGCGGTGGGATTGATCCCGACTAATTCTTCCTTTATGGTTTGAGGAGGGATTCGAGAAACAGTGGGAGCCATCCTGTTTAGACAAACTAAAAACCACTCTAAACTTGCAAGAGCATCATGCTGAGTGTTTCTTCTTCTCTCTCCTAATTGCAGCGACCAATCGACATGACTGGACTTAAGTTACTTCTAGATAAAAACATACTGACAGGGCCAAACTACAAAGATTGGCTCAGGAATGTCAAAATGGCAATCACTTACGACAAGCTGGGGTATCTTCTTACCACCAAAGCTCCCCCTGTCCCTGGTCCCACTTCCAGCGTCGCGGATAAGGAAATCCGCAAGACTTGGGAGATTGATATTGCGAAGGACAAGTGCCTCGTACTTGCCTCGATGGACAACGAACATCAGAGGAGGCACGAGAATATGGACCTTGAATCCATATTTCTCCATACAAAAGAACTGTATGGAGAGCAATCTCGTATCACAAGATACGAAGCGTCGAAAAAGCTATTTTCGGCAAAGATGGCCGTCGGATCATCAGTAGCCGAGCACGTGCTAAAGATGATCGGCTACATTAAGGAGCTCGCGGACCTGGGAACCACATTGGAGAGTGAGCTATATACGGATATAGTTCTCCAGTCCCTTCCTTCCACTTACGCCCAGTTTATACTGAACTTCAACTTACAAGAAAAAGAGGTTGAACTTTCAGAGCTCCTCAACATGCTGAGGAGCGCAGAGGGCACCCTACAGAAAAGTAGGGAAACATCCACTTTGTTTGTAGGAGGATCATCTTCTTCTAGGTCCAAGGCGAAAGCCAAGGGAAAGAAGAAGAAAGCCCCCGCCAAACCAAGGGGCGGTGTTAGTAAAGTGGATACGAAGGGAAAAGCTAAAGCAACAAAGAAAGCGGGGAAGCTTGTGGATAAGGAAGAATGCTTCTATTGTCATAAGAAAGGACACTGGAAGAATGATTGCTGGGCCTGGAAGGCCAGAACACAGGAATTGAAGCAAGTTGCAGCTTCAGCTTCAGGTGTGTATGTTATTGAAAATTGTCTTTCAATAAACTCTACTTTCTGGGTATTGGATACCGGATCAGGATCTCATATCTGTAATTCTTTGCAGGCGTTGAGAAACCGTAGGGTTTTGAAGGCAGGTGACATGACCCTCAGAGTTGCGAACGGAGCTAGCATGGATGCTAAAGCCATGGGGGACTATCACCTGGGAATGTCAGATGGACATGTTTTGGTTTTGCGTAATTGCTTTTTTGTACCCAACGCAACTTGTAATATCATTTCTGTATCTTTAGTTTCTAAAGAAGGTTATGAATTTGCGTTTGTAAGTAATGTTGTAAACATTCACCTTAATCAAGTTTTGATTAGGTCAGGTACATTGAGTAATGGTATATACGTATTAAACCAACCACAGATTTTCAATGTCCAGAACACACACAAAAGAAAGTCTCCGGAAATAAATCAGGCTTTCTTATGGCATTGTAGACTGGGTCACATCAATGAGAGAAGGTTGACTAAGTTACATACAGAAGGATATTTGAATCCGTTCGAATATCAATCATATGCCACTTGTCAATCCTGACTCAAAGGAAAGATGACAAAGACTCCGTTTACTGGACATGGAGTAAGAGCGAGCGAGCTCTTAGGACTCGTACACAGTGACGTGTGCGGTCCAATGTCTACACATGCGCGAAGCGGCTATTCTTACTTCATTACTTTTACGGATGACTTCTCAAGGTACGGTCATGTCTTCTTAATGAAACATAAGTCCGAAGCCTTTGGAAAATTCCAGGAGTATAAGAATGAAGTAGAAAAACAAACCGGCAAAAGTATTAAGATTCTAAGATCGGATCGAGGTGGAGAATACTTAAGTGCCGAGTTCCTAGACTACTTAAAAGAGAACGGAATTCTCTCAAAGCTTACTCCTCCATACACCCCGCAACATAACGGTGTATCGGAGAGACGGAACCGCACCCTATTGGATATGGTACGGTCCATGATGAGTAACGCTGAGTTACCGCGATCATTCTAGGGGTATGCGCTAGAATCAGCTGCGTACCTTTTGAACCGAGTTCCTACTAAGACTGTGTCTACCACACCTTATGAGTTATGGAGTGGGAAGAAACCCTATCTTCAATATCTGAAGATCTGGGGCTGTCCAGCTTTTGTAAAAAAGCAGCATGCGGACAAACTCGAGACACGCTCAATACTGTGCAAGTTTGTGGGATACCCAAAGAACAGCAGGGGGTATCTTTTCTACTACGCAGAGGAACAAAAAGTCCTTGTTTCTCGTAATGCCCACTTTCTAGAACACCAGTTCTTGGAAAGGGAAATTAGTGGGAGCGCAGTAGAACTGGAAGAAATTCCAGAACCATAGACTATTACTGAAAGGTTAGTGGAACCAGAGGGTTCAACAGAACAGGACATTCCTACGCCGCTCCGCAGGAGCAGTAGGCAGTCTCATCCGCCCGAGAGATACTACGGTTTTCTCATAGACGGGGATAGAGAGGATTGCATCATAGATTATGATGAGCCTACTAGCTTCCAGCAGGCCGTTCAGAGCGTTGACTCAGTGAAATGGCTGGATGCAATGCGGACCGAAATGGAGTCCATGTACACAAACAAGGTATGGACGTTGGACATTGCTCCAGACGGGGTAAAACCCGTAAGATGCAAGTGGATCTTCAAAAGGAAGATTGGTGTAGATGGGCAGGTTGAAACCTATAAAGCTAGGCTGGTAGCTAAGGGTTTTCGTCAAAGACCTGGCTTGGACTATGACGAAACCTTTTCTCCAGTGGCTATGCTGAAATCCATTCGGATCCTTCTTGCCATTGCTGCCTTCCACGATTATGAGATCTGGCAAATGGACGTAAAGACCGCTTTTCTGAATGGAAATTTAGAGGAGTGTGTCTATATGGACCAGCCAGAGGGTTTCATTCAGAATGGGAGCAGCGGAAAGGTGTGCAAGTTGCTTAAGTCCATTTATGAACTAAAGCAGGCATCGCGGAGTTGGAACAACTGCTTTGATGAGACGGTCAAAGAATTTGGCTTTATCAAAAATTCAGATGAACCATGCATCTATTGTAGATTTGTAGCGAGAACTGTAGTATTCCTCGTTTTATACGTGGATGACATTCTCTTAATAGGAAATGACATTCCTATACTACAATCTGTCAAGGGGTTCTTGTCACACAGGTTCTCCATGAAAGACCTGGGTGATGCCTCATACATCCTGGGGATCCGGATCTATCGTGATAGATCCAAGAGGATATTAGGACTTTCACAGTCCAGGTACATCGACACTATACTGAAGAGATTCAGTATGGAAGATTCCAAGCGCGGTAACCTACCGGCTTGTTACGGGATCACCCTCTCTAAAGAGATGTCTCCCAAGACTGATTTGGAGAGGGATCGCATGTCTATTATACCCTATGCTTCTGCGGTAGGCTCTATAATGTATGCGATGTTGTGTACCAGACCGGATGTAGCTTATGCACTGAGTGTGGTAAGCCGGTATCAGTCAAACCCTGGGGAGAAACACTGGATAGCAGTAAAGAACATTCTCAAGTACCTAAGAAGGACTAAGGAGATGTTCTTGGTGTATGGTGGAAAAGACCTCCAAATCGAGGCCTTTGCTGACTCCAGCTTCCAGAGTGACAAAGATGATTCCAAGTCCATGTCGGGGTTTGTCTTTACCCTCAATGGAGGGGCGGTGTGTTGGAAGAGTTCCAAACAGGAAACCGTTGCAGACTCGACAATGGAAGCGGAATACATCGCTGCATCTGATGCCGCAAAAGAAGCTGTCTGGATGAGGAAGTTCTTGAAAGAACTTCAGGTTGTTCCGTCCATTGTTGATCCAATACCTCTGTATTGCGACAACAACGGGGCTATAGCTTTAGCGAAGGAACCCAGGTCCCATCAGAGATCCCGACACATCTTGAGGCGGTATCAACTGATCAGGGAGATCGTAGATCACCAGGAGATCGAGGTTCGGAGAGTTGCTTCAGAAGATAACACTGCAGATCCATTCACCAAGGCCCTGCCCCAGACTCAGTTCGAGCGGCTGATCGAGATGATAGGTCTTCGATACGCCAGTACATGGCCTTAGTGCAAGTGGGAGATTGTTAGTGTATATGCCCTAGAGGCCATTACTGTATCATACTAGTTTGTATATTACTTAATGGATGCTTGGGATATTCACCTTGTATATACAATCTTGCTCAAAATAGTAGTATGCTACTTGGTTTGTTTCTACTTCAATGTGTACATGTGTTTATTTTAGTATATCACTTATGCACATTAGTGGAGCCCTTAGGATCTTTGCTTGATTACCAGCGTTGTGATGGCTGTCACACTAGTGGGGCTGGGTAATCTATAAGCACATCCTTATGCTGGTCCCTAGTCGCAGGACTATCGAGACAGGGCATCGATACTCCGGAGTAGACTAGCGCATGTGCTTCTCATCCCAGTGTGGGAGACGGTCTGTCCCACAGCCTTCAGTACGTCGTACTTGAGATAGTATGCGGGTGCTCGTTGGGTTACGAGTATACTGGACAGGACTCGTCGGGAACTGACTAGTTGGTATTATGCCTATCGTCAGTTATCAGTTCCCAGGTGATATGAGTACAGCTTAGTCTGCTGACTTGACACTGTCACTTCGCCTCGAGTGTGTTCCCACTGTACTTTGATCACTACCCTACCACGGCTCAAAGGAGTCGTGCAAACAGGTAGTGGTTGGGTGCAGTCCCGAAGCACTTGGAGGCAGTGACGGTTAGACAGGATTCGTCTCCCGGTATTGGGGGTTGACATCGCGCTGTGTCTAGGAGAGCCATTAGACTAGTAGTCCCTGGCCAGGGCAAACGAGATATACTGGTAGGCTTCTAGTGTTATCTCAGGGTGTTTTGGGCTTCGCTCCGACACGACTTGTACCGCTATTGTGGGACTGATGTTTACCGCCCCCTAGGCTCGCCATGCGATGTATCAGACGAACAGATCGGACTGAACGGAGAATGTCACGTTCAGGCTCAGTAGGAGTTCAGATGGGTTTCGCCTCGTCGGTCTTCTTGTCGGCATTACCTGGGGACCGTTACGCACAGCTAGTGCCGCTTGCGGTCTGTGGTTAAACCCACTGCCAGCGTAGTGTCGAGTCTTTAGAGTCCCACACAGAAAGCTTCTCGCCTTTAGGCAAAAGAGTAGAGGTCGCATGGTTTTGCGACAGGTCGCATGGTTTTGCGACAGGGTTCGGTCACATCCGTGCACTTGTGCACGTACAGTGTCCGGACAGTTTACACTAGCGGGCTTTGGTTTAAGCCAGATCCTAGTGTACCTTTTGGGATTGGATTTATCCAGTTTGCATTCGTGTTCCTCGGAACGCGGATGCGGGTGTGTATGCACAGTTGACAGGGAGACAGAGGCGGCGGATTCTCATTAGGGTTGTTGACAGTTGACCGTTGACTATTTGACTTTTTGCTCAACCCTAATGAGAATATGATATGTGATTAACTATTATATTAATTAAGTATTATGGTGACATGGTTGTTGACTTTTGTTGACTTGTTGACTTTGTTGACCGGTTGACTAGGCTTGACTAGTTGACCATCATGATAACCATAGCCATCATTTCATGGCAAAGACTTTTGCTTGCTTGCTCATTTGTGCAGAATGAGTGCATGAAATGATATGGTTATGGTTGCTTCAACCATCACATAACACTTGATTTAGTATAATGAGTTATCATGATTTTGGATTATGAGAGGGTGAGAGACAAAAAGACTTGCTTATTCTTTCTTGCTCATTCTCTCTCTTTGTTTTGAGCTCTCTTGTTTTTGCTCTCACCCTCTTGCTCTTGCTCCCTCTCTTTAATCTATGGTTCTCTTGTCTCATGAGTTGAGAATCAAAAACCATAGATAAAATCCCATACAAACTCTTCTCTACTCACTCTAGTTCATAAGGTTTAGCAAACCGAGTGAACTAGTTTCTTCAAAGAACGAAGAAGGAGCCAAAGGTTGGAGCTTTCAGGTGGATCTATCTTCGGCGTACGGAGACGACGGGAAGAAGCCAATCCGGATCACCATCGGAGCTTGAAGATGAAGGAGTTCGAGATAAGCAAGGTATAACCCCCTAACCGAGTAGTTAGAAACTCGTAGTTAGGTTGTTAGATAGATGTTTAACCAAGATCCGGGTTTTAGGTCCATGTTACCACCTCCATAAAAATCGTTTTTTACCAAATTCTGCATTCCCGAAAGTACCGGGAGAGGTAGTATGGACTTACAGTGGTTTCATTAAATTTTGCAATTATTCTTACTCTTTACTTCATATTTGGATGCATCTACTCAGAGATTTGTTTTAAACTGATACGGGATCGAGAGTGTCAATGTTGGGGCACTTAAGATTCGGAGGACGTATATACCGATACGTGGAGCACAAGTGTTGAGGTGAGACACTTGGGTTTCGAGGAATGTATAGATATGAGAAAGACCGATACATGGATAACGGGTGTCGATACCGAACGCTTACGATTCGAGGAACATACGAATATGAGAAAGACCGATACGTGGATCACGGGTGTCGATACCAGACACTTACGATTTGAGGAACGTATGGATATGAGTATTTATGTGTCGATGCTATACATTTGTTTCCATGATATTTTTACTCCTAAGTATATATAACAGTGGAATGGGACGCTGTTTTATATATATATATATATATATATATATATATATCAGTGGAATAGGACGATAATATATATGTCTACATATCTAATTTATTTACATCATCATAATGATCTTGCAAATATTTTTATCCACGATATGAGGGCCGATGTTATGGCCGATATGAAGGCCGATGTGAGGGCCGATATTATGGCCGAGATAAGGGCCGATATGAGGAAATTGGGATTTGGATTGTCTAGATGGACACTGGTCCTGCCACGATGAGGATTCCGTGAGGATGACATGTTTTATCCCATATCCTGCATTTATTTTATATGCATTGTTTCATGTATTAGTAGTACCTGATAGAGTACCTTTCATGACTGTTGCATATACATATTGTCATTTATTGCTTCCTGTATTAGTAGTATCTGATAACGTACCTTTCATGACTGTTGCAAATACATATTTCCATTTATTGCTATCAGCTTGCATGTGATAGATTAGCGTAGTACGTGCGTACTTGCGATTAGTGTATATGCCCTAGGGGCCATTATTGTATCATACTAGTTTGTATATTACTTAATGGAAGATTGGGATATTCACAGTTATATTAACAGTCTCGCTCAACATAGTAGTATGCTACTTGGTTTATGTCTATCTTAATATGTGTATATGTTTCTTTTAGCATATCGCGAATACCAATTGATAGAGCCCTCAGGATCTTGCTTGACTACCAGCGTTGTGATGGCAATCACACTAGTGGGGGCTGGGTAGTCTACAAGCACATACTTTTTCAGGTCCCTAGGCGTAGGATTATTGAGACGGGGCATCGATACTCCGGAGTAGACTAGTGTGTACTCTTCTCATCCCAGTTGGGGAGATGGTCTGTCCCACAGCCATCAGTACGTTGTACTGGAGATAGTATACAGGTGCTCGTTGGGTTACGGGTACACCGGACATGACTCGCAGGGAACTGTTGGTTGGTATTATACCCGTCATCAGTTAACAGTTCCCAGGTGACATAAGTACAGCATAGTCCGCAGACTTGAAACTGTTGCTTCGTCTCGAGTGTGTTCCCACTGTTCTTAGATTGCTACCCTACCACGGCTCAAAGGAGTCATGCAAACAGGTAGCAGTTGGGTGCAGTCCCGAAGCACTTGGAGGTAGTGGCGGTTAGACAGGATTCGTCTCTCCCGATATTGGGAGTTGATATCGCGCTGTGTTTGGAGAGCCATTACGCAAAGTCCATGGCCAGGGCAAACGGGATTTACTGATAGGATTTCCAGTAGCTTCTCAAGGTGTAATGGGATTCACTCCGACACGACTTATACCGCTTTTAGGGCACTGACGCTTACCGCCCCCTAGGCCCGATATGCGATAGTACTAGACGAACAGACCGGACTGTACGGAGATTGTTACATCAGGCTCAGTAGGAGTTTGGATGGGTTTCATCATCGGCCTTCTTATCGATATCAACCTGGGGACCGTTACTTACAGCTAATACCGCTTGCGGCCTGTGGTTAAAACCACTGCCAGCGTAGTGTCGAGTCTTTAGAGTCCTACAAAGAGAGTTTCCCTGCTTCAGGAGAAACGATATAGAGGTCGTATGGTTTTACGACAGGGTTCGGACACATACGTGTATTTATGCACATATGATGTTCGGACAGATAATACTAGAGGTCTTTGGTTTAAGCCATATTCTAGTGTTGGATTATTGGATTTATACAGTCTCAGTATTTCCGTGTTTTTACGAATGGGAGGGGCATTCTCGTAATTAGTCGAGAAGCTTCTAGAAGAAAGATGAGGTGGAGAGCTTAGGTGTAATTTGCATTAAATGGATTAGTGACTCATGAGATGATTCATCCAAATGAGTTAATGAAGCATTTATTGCTTAATGACTCATGAGATGATTCATTGTTTGTATTAAATGAAGCATGGTTGTAAATATCACATAATGATTTATTTGATATTCTTTATGCTTCATCAAATATAGAAATGAGACATAATTCATATTCATTCTTACAAACACATTCTCTCTCCTCAAGCTCTCTCTCTTCAAAGACCTAACCCTAATCCTCTCATGTGTTGAGATCCCAAGGGTTAGCAAGACTAATAGATCCTT